>JARWMC010000022.1:8511176-9153265 GCA_029959065.1 Colias behrii
TTTGCAGCAGTGGTTTACATACCAGCAGTCGAGCCGACTACATTGGGACTGTCCCGCACACGGCGCACCAGGGATGTTTATAATATAAAAACAATAGTTTATGATCCAACTGTATGGAGTTATAATGATGTATAGAAGCTTTTTATATACCTAAATTTACATTATTTGCACCAGGCTACTCAAATTTCCGATACTTGAAGCCTTGTGTACGAAGGGCCTTATAATCAAAGCGGGCGGAAGGCATAGTATCATATCTGTAAATGTGATAATTAATTATTGTCGCCTATTGCACGCAAACGCGGGAAAAGCCGCGCTGTCATGACGAAAACTATATAAATATATATAATTGATTACGCGTAGATTTATCCTTGTAGGTTTTATAGGAAAATGCAGATGCTGTCAGGAGCAGTGTTGCCAACAGATCTGGCCCTAATGTCGCCGTTTCTCAGGCATGAAGTAGCCTAAATCGCCGAATTTCAGTTGTAGTAACTAGTAGCCTAAAGTAGCCCAAACACCAAGAATATAATAAAATATAGTTTTTATCAATTTATTTATAATATGTTCATAACACACTGATAAATAGACATAAGCCATCTTTGAAACATGTTAATGAAATTAAAGTTAACATTTTAAGTAAAATAATAAAATAAACCTATCTAGAGACTCATATTTAAGCAGTATAATAGCGCAAATTCAGGGTATTCGGCCTGTTTATCGGCCGTATGACTGTTTACCTACTAGATAGCATAAAAAAAGATTGTCCCTAGAGTAGCCTAATTGGCGACCAGTCGCCTTTTAGATTTTTTCGTCGCCGATTCTCGTTCTGAGTAGCCTAAATGGCGAAAAATCGCCTACGTTGGCAACACTGGTCAGGAGACATCATCGATATTGTGTAGTCCACAGGTGAAGTCGGCGATGGACCGCAAGGCGCAAGCCAAGCATTGAGATAATATTACTTCGTATGGAGCAGACACCACGAACAAAATCTGTGCGCCAAGCGCGGCGGCGCGGGGCGCGCGAATGACGGCTAGACAGTCATAGATTATGCGATGTCACTGACTCACCGCTATAGAGGCGACACTTTGTTTCATTCTGTCTATTTTATTGGGTGCCACTCCTTACATGCACGTTGACTTGAAATTTTCTTTGTACTTACTTAATATTTATTTTAGGTATAAACTGACTTTACTACGCGGGGCTAACAATATCTGGCATATAATATAGGATGATGTAAATAGTGACGTCATATGGAATAATTTAATTTTTTTCGGGTTTTAGGTTCAGTCAGGGCTATGGGAAGTTTCATTCCTTACAAATTGAGCCTTTTTTAGAAAAAAAATAAAAGCCGTGTAATGTTGTACAAAAGGTTTATTTAGTTCATCATCCTCAGAACATGTTCCCGGCTCAGAAATTGCTTGTATTGTTCCAGTACTATTGTAGCACACCTTCGGCTAAAATAAATATAACATAATGTTAGTGATGGCTAAAATAATATTTTATTTGTTATACAAATCCGTAAAATTTTATTATTATTACTAACATCAATACAAGGAACAGCAGACTTCTTTAGAAAACGCCTTCCCGCTTTTGTGGTATATTTATCCTCATCGCGAAAATGCAATGAACAGACGCAAGTTCTATCGGATGGTAACCAGGTTTCTTCACTGCGGTTGTTTTGGACAAATTTTACCCATTTTTCCCTTTCTTCACGGCCCAGACATGGAAACCTTGAATAGAAAAAATATTAATTACTTATCTCTGAACTAGCGGTCCGCCCCGGCTTCGCCCGTGGTACATATTTCGCAATAAAAAGTAGCCTATGTTCTTTCTCAGGGTCTAAAGATTGTCTGTGCCAAATTTCATCAAAATCGGTCCAGTAGTTTATGAGCCTATTCATTACAATCAAACAAACAAACAAAGTTTTCCTCTTTATAATATTAGTGCAGATAAATAAATAATAATTCAATTATACGTTCAAGTCAGAAGCTTATACAATATCAATTAAAAACTTGATTAAAATCAATTAACAAAAAAAAAATTGGTGATTAAGTAATTGATTTTCATATTTCATGATTTCACCTTTTTTCAATTAACAACCAGTCTATGCTTTTCTAAATATGTAAAATTATTATTTTATACTATAAAAATATACGCCAGCAAATATTACTAACAACACTTATTTCATGCCCAATGTCATATCTTAAATTTTTAATCTATGACAAATGACGCAAAATGTCGCCCGCCAAAAATTTTGCTCTAACTAAGTTTTAAAAATTATTATCTATTTAGAAATTAAAGACTTTTTAACGGATTTTAAACGCGATTTATTCATTCTATTATTTTCCCGACGTTTCGAACACTTTACAGCGAGCGTGGTCACGGGGAGACTGAGATGTTATACGTCTTGACGGTCATTCAAAAATTGCTGTTTGTAAACTACCTCCACCTATTCCTCCGTAGTTGGTATGTGGAGTATTTTTCCGGATGTTGGCAGTATTGGCTGATCGTGTCTTCTAGTCTTTTGGTATGTTTGACATGGGGTTTTAAATTCTTAATAACAGGATCCCAGGTGTTAGAAAGTTTCAAACCATCTTCTCTATTGAAATTTGGGTGTTTTTTAATTTCAATAGCCTCGCGCACAAGTCTTGGAAAAAATTTATTTTCTCTGGCAAGGATTTGTGGTTGGTCGAATCTTATGAAGTGGTTGTTGTCCAGTGTGTGTTCACATACCGCAGACTTCTTGTGACGCCGATGCTTGATATCCGCAATGTGCTCCTTCAGTCGGTTAGCAATGCTTCTTTTTGTTTGGCCGATGTGTGAGAGTCCACAGTCACAGTCTAACTTGTACACGCCTGCTTCTTGTAGAGGAATATTACTTTTAATTGGTCTCAAGAATTGGTTTATCTTCTTGTGCGGCTTATATATAGTTTTAATTGAAGCTCGTCTTAGGATTCTTCCAATTCTGTCAGTAACTCCCTTCACATATGGTAGGTAGGCCGGTTGTCTTTCAACTGTATGTGGCTTCGTTCGACTCCTGTGATGCTGTGGAGGCGCCTGCAGCTTGTTGTTACGTAGTACTCGCTTGACATGCTGCAGTTCCCCGCTGAGGTGGGCAGCATCACAGAGGTGGCGGGCTCTCTGAAACAAAGATTTACCGACAGAAGCTAGTTGGCAAGGATGGTGGTGAGATTCACCATTGAGGTACCTATCAGTATGAGTGGCTTTCCTATACACTGTATGGTTGAGCATGCCATCCCGTCCCCTCATAATTAAAATGTCAAGAAAGGCTAGACGGTTGTTAGTTTCTAACTCCATAGTAAATTGGATGTTTTTATGTATGGAGTTAAGATGATCTAAAAATGCAGGTATATGTTCAGTAGGGAGTATTGTGAAGGTGTCATCTACATAGCGTTTGTAAAGTCTCGGTTTGACTGGTGCTGTGGCCAAGGCTCTCTCCTCGAAGTCTTCCATAAAAATATCAGCGACAACGGGTGATACTGGAGAGCCCATGGCCACCCCATCAACCTGCATGTAAAATTCACCATTCCACAATAACCTTCACAATACTCCCTACTGAACATATACCTGCATTTTTAGATCATCTTAACTCCATACATAAAAACATCCAATTTACTATGGAGTTAGAAACTAACAACCGTCTAGCCTTTCTTGACATTTTAATTATGAGGGGACGGGATGGCATGCTCAACCATACAGTGTATAGGAAAGCCACTCATACTGATAGGCACCTCAATGGTGAATCTCACCACCATCCTTGCCAACTAGCTTCTGTCGGTAAATCTTTGTTTCAGAGAGCCCGCCACCTCTGTGATGCTGCCCACCTCAGCGGGGAACTGCAGCATGTCAAGCGAGTACTACGTAACAACAAGCTGCAGGCGCCTCCACAGCATCACAGGAGTCGAACGAAGCCACATACAGTTGAAAGACAACCGGCCTACCTACCATATGTGAAGGGAGTTACTGACAGAATTGGAAGAATCCTAAGACGAGCTTCAATTAAAACTATATATAAGCCGCACAAGAAGATAAACCAATTCTTGAGACCAATTAAAAGTAATATTCCTCTACAAGAAGCAGGCGTGTACAAGTTAGACTGTGACTGTGGACTCTCATACATCGGCCAAACAAAAAGAAGCATTGCTAACCGACTGAAGGAGCACATTGCGGATATCAAGCATCGGCGTCACAAGAAGTCTGCGGTATGTGAACACACACTGGACAACAACCACTTCATAAGATTCGACCAACCACAAATCCTTGCCAGAGAAAATAAATTTTTTCCAAGACTTGTGCGCGAGGCTATTGAAATTAAAAAACACCCAAATTTCAATAGAGAAGATGGTTTGAAACTTTCTAACACCTGGGATCCTGTTATTAAGAATTTAAAACCCCATGTCAAACATACCAAAAGACTAGAAGACACGATCAGCCAATACTGCCAACATCCGGAAAAATACTCCACATACCAACTACGGAGGAATAGGTGGAGGTAGTTTACAAACAGCAATTTTTGAATGACCGTCAAGACGTATAACATCTCAGTCTCCCCGTGACCACGCTCGCTGTAAAGTGTTCGAAACGTCGGGAAAATAATAGAATGAATAAATCGCGTTTAAAATCCGTTAAAAAGTCTTTAATTTCTAAATGTATAATACTCGCGTAAAATCAAACATCAGAAAATTATTATCTAGTTACTTACTGATGAAAAGTTATTCCTTTGCACTTTTCCGTATTATTTGTATTATTTGTGCAATATCGTAACACACACGTAGGCATATTTGATGCGTTTCACTTTAAAACAAATAAAAAATGAGCGTGACGTTCGCGCCAATGAGCGAGCAAGCGACTGAGTGCAGTTACGCCAGATGGCGTATGTTGAGCGGAACATAAGTGATGTAGGCGGTGTCGTCTCCTTATGTGTATCTCAATGAAGCCAAGAGCTTTTGTTTAAAATTACCTTTTGTACTGTTAACGTGTGTTATTAATTTTGTGGAATTAAAATTATTTGTTATTCCTAAATCCTGTAACCGTTTAAGTTTAAGATAAGAGCCTTACAAAAGCAAATGTAAAAGGCATATAATATAAATATAATAGGCATAATAATATAAACGTACCAAGTACCTAATATACTTGTAATACTACGGCCACACTACCGTGATATGCCAATAATTATTGCCACAACTTTAACAACACCTAGGTGTAACCATGACTTATGGCCATAATTCTACAATGCCAATCAATATGACAAATGGCGGTAGGCAATAGCTCCGGCGCCGGTATTCTTTCGCACATCAAAGAAGATTACCGCGGTAATTATTGCGTATGCGGCCACACGACACACTACCGTTTGTCCAGTGTGCAATATGAGCTCACCGGTAGGCGGTACTATATTACTTGCTCTGTGCTCACCGGCGACGCACGTATCGACCGACATGGAGTGGTCAAATGAAAAAGCGCTCGGTGGCGCTAATTTTTGGAATTCTTGGAATTCTTCTCTTTGGGATACCAGACAGAAGAACTATAAAAATCGCAGTGTACACAATGATGCGTGGCGTCGGATCTAACAAAATTTATCATTTCCAAGTACATTAGATGATTTGAAAAAGAAAAAATCCTTTGGAAAAAGAAAGAATCCTTGATGAATTATTACAGAAACCATATTATAATTATATTAATTATTAACTAATATTTTTTTTGCTGCGGTAAATGCCAATAATTACCGACATATCTAGGTAAACTCTAGTGTAACCACATCAGTTCATGCAGTAATTTAGACGGTAATATAATGCCATAATTATTGCGGTAACAGACCGGAAGACGGTAATGCTACGGCCACACTACCGTGATATGCCAATAATTATTGCCACAACTTTAACAACACCTAGGTGTAACCACGACTTATGGCCATAATTCTACAATGCCAATCAATATGACAAATGGCGGTAGGCAATAGCTCCGGCGGCGGTATTCTTTCGCACATCAAAGAAAATTACCGCGGTAATTATTGCGTATGCGGCCACACTACCGTTTGTCCAGTGTGCAATATGAGCTCACCGGCGACGCACGTATCGACCGACATGGAGTGGTCAAATGAAAAAGCGCTCGATGGCGCTAATTTTTGGAATTCTTGGAATTCTTCTCTTTGGGATACCCGACAGAAGAACTATAAAAATCACAGTGTACACAATGATGCGTGGCGTCGGATCAAACAAAATTTATCATTTCCAAGTACAATAGATGATTTGAAAAAGAAAAAATCATTTTGAAAAAGAAAGAATCCTTAATGAATTATTACAGAAACCATATTATATTTTAATTATTAACTAATATTTTTTTTGCTGCGGTAAATGCCAATAATTACCGACATATCTAGGTAAACTCTAGTGTAACCACATCAGTTCATGCAGTAATTTAGACGGTAATATAATGCCATAATTATTGCGGTAACAGCCCGGTAGACGGTAAGGTAGTGTGGCCGTAGCATAATAGATCATGTTTTGTAATAACATTTCCGTGTTATTTAGTAGATTAGTACCTAAGTAGTAGATAGATAATAAAAAATCCTTGCGTACAATACTGATTTCCTTCCTGTATACAAAAGGTATTTATTGTAAACAGGGTAAATATATCAGTCAATTGTAGACGAAGGTTGCATAGCGCCTTAAAATTTATTGAATTTATATGCGCATACATTTTCCCTTACATTGTATTATTTAATATCCCATCTATTCATATAATAATATTATTGTACTAACACTAGCTGCGCCCCGCGGCTTCAGTTCAATTACTTACAAGCGATTGAAACTTCATTTAATTATCCGTTTATAATATGTAAGATTAAATATTTAGATTTAACTAACTACGGAGGTGCTTACTGAAATATAAAACAAACAAATTTGTATAATTTAGGTATATTAAGCATATTTTGAATTCTATAAAACTAAATATCAAATATAAAAAATTTCCAAAAAAGGACAGCTTTTAAAGTTTGCCATAAATCATTAGATACAATAGGTACCTACCTATTTCTAATGCGTGGGTGTAAGTAGGTACCTACATATGTATTCATAAAAACTATTTTGCATTAATATTCTCCCGGTTTATTGCAAATTAAAAAAATATTATTGTTTATTCAACGTAGTACCTACTTATATACTCATAAACTGATGATGATTGTAGAGTAGCAATTCTTAGACGTAAGATTCATAATAGAATCATGAAAACTATTATAACGCTTTGAGAATTATTCTATGCTATTACTTAAACTAATTTTGAACCAACTATAGTTCTTTGAGCATAGTTCACAGAGTATTTACTATTAATAAGTAGAGAAATGTGAGAAAACGAGAAATGTTATATTATCTGACCGGTATACAGGGTGTCCCACTGTTGGTATACTAAGCTCAAAGGAGGTAATAGATTTGCATACGCTGAGTAGGTACGTAAAAAATGCTTATAAAATTCCAGACGCAGTTTTTTTTCAAATAGATGAATTCTTAAAATTCTATGTGTACACCCTTATCAAGCTACCCAGCTATACATTCTTCCTCTATGAGCTACCCGCCCAACTTTGATACCAGCACGTGATTTATCGTTAAGGCTGTTACATGCGCTAATAACCTTGACCATACTTGACGGATCTCAAACCTCTCCCGCTGCACCTTCTTTTTTCCTCGCATTTTGTATTTAAAAAGATACTAATGAGTGAAACAAAATATCCTCGTCAGGGACTGTTGTGTAACTGATAATTTATTAAACATAAAAATTTCAGAGCTCTAAGTCAGCAGGTTACGAAGTTTATAGAGTATTTGCGGAAAAATCGATGACCACGGCACATTTTTTTTCTAGAAATCTATTAACTTTGGAAAAAAGTCCTCGCGAGCAATTAAAGATCAAAGACCATCCTATTTTATATATTTTTTTCGGTATTGTGCTTTATGTTGTACCAGAGTTTATAGAGGTTGAACATAGTCGAAATTGCCGGGTAACGCCTTAAAGATTATGTTTTCATAGACAAAATGCCCACATTAGCGAAGCGGTATATGCCGGCCGCGGCTGCGCGAAGCTAGAGAAGAAAACATGGATTTTCAGGAAAAAAAGAGCAAAAAATTTTTGATGTTAATTTGTTGTTTAAGTATAAGTATTTACGTGATCAGTGTATGCAAAACTACAAGTCCCTTCGCGCTTAGTACCTATACCAATTGTGGTACACACTGTATAGGGAAATCCTTGAAACGCATTTCAAAGAATACTGCTTTGCTTTCGCCTTTATATTAAAAAGTACCTACATAACTTAAAGGCATGAATTAGTGCCAAAATTCTGTATTAAATGCAATATTAGACTATTCATAAAACGACCTTCTTTACAGATTAACACAACAAACCGGTATCCGGTTTAAACAAAATTTAAATAACTCCTTGCAGTAGGTATGTTTTGGGCCAATCCAAACTTTACTCGAGTCCAGTTTGACCAAGTCGTTTTATTTCAACAACATTCTATAATATTAATTCAATGATTTACCTTGACGCATCAGTTCGCGCATGTACTTTAGAATAAGATGCCGCGTTGACATTGGAATAGACTCGTTTCGTGATAAAAAAAATAAACGTCAATAGTTTTGGCGGGAACTTTTGACGTTCCTTTTTTTTCTGTGGCGCTAAACTTAAAAATGGAAAGTTTGAAAATTTTAATATTGTGCTCGTTTGTGAAGTTTGGTTTATTACAAGGTGTTGGATCAGGATCAAATGGAAATCGTGAGTATTTTGATAAAAAGAAAACATTTTATTTTAGCGGAGTTTCTTTTTACCAAATTGTTAAGGTATATAAAAACAACGTTTTAAAATTGTTTAATCGGATTATTTATAAAACAATATGTCATATGCAATATAATGTTTTTTTAATTTGTTTCGAAACGAAGCAATTACGCTGTTTTGCGACATGATTGGACTTCCGTAGGTAGGTACTACTTATAAATTTTAAACATGGAATAAACACACTGAAAAAAGTGTTAGTGTACCTGAAGGTAAACAGCTAAGGTATAATAAACAATAATTATGTTTCACCATATAGAATATTAATATAATTTATGGTTGAAGCAATTATTTTAACAATAGCAATTCAATTTTGTTTCCGCCACAAAAAAAGTAAATTATTTTAAAATTAATCATCGCAACAGGAAAATGCAGGTTGAAATATTTTTTAAAGTCATGAGAACTCCTTGGTTCGTAAACTACGAATACAAGGTGATCTTTGAAGTGTTTGAAATATATTTTTCATGCACATGTATCGGAATAAAATTCTTAAAAAGTTCTGAATCTCTTAACTTTGGAAGTTAAATAATTAAGTTCATAGCGAGTAGTAATGTACCTAGAGGGTACTCAGTATCTAATGCTCTCCTCCCGTGACTTCGTTCGCTTTGTTTAAAACCTAATAATTTATATTCTGAAATCTTCCTTGAGAATCACTTTATCTTTTACAAAAACTGCATAAAATACGTAGCGTAGTTACAGAGATTGACGGACAGACAGCGGTCAGCGATGCGTATTTCCAAACTATACATAGCCAGAACGCAACCATAGGAAACTGCTCGTGTATACTTTGTAATGCTGTTTTTAAGTTTGTTATTACAATATATACACGAATTTTGCGTACTGATCGTGTATACTTTGTAACGCGGATGCTTGCTTCTTCGTTCCAAACTATACACGATCAGTACGCAAAATATGTATAACTAAATATAGCTACTACACCACTTACGCTTGAGCGAAATAATAAATATATACTTAGGCAATCAAAGACTTGTACAGCTATATCTATCTATTTTTGTTCTTCTTGATTGATTCAGTAAAATATGGAATAAAAATATTATTAGGTAAGCTTAGAAAAATAAATAGGTAACAGATATAAGGGTTACCTATGGGTTAGGTTAGGTTCGTGTTTTTTTAACTACACAAAAATAGGAGCCCCGCAAAGCGGGGCTCCGTCGCCTCGCAACCGTCTTCTTCTGGACTTATTAGATTCTTACATTTTAGCACTATTGTCAATTGTATGTCGTGCAGTATAGTCGGGAACGAAGACACAAGCATCCTCGATACAAAAAATATACGATCAGTACGCAACATTATATACACAATACACATGCATTATAATAATAGATTTCAAAACAGCAAATTACAATAATATAAACGAGAGCAATGGAAAGACGCCGCGCTTACTCCGAAACATACACGATTAGTCCGCATGCGTACTGGCACTGTATGTTTTGGAGCGCTATTCTTACTTACTTCACTACAAAGTATACGCGAGTATTTGCGTACTGGCCTTGTATAGTTTGGAAAGACGCGTCAGCGATAGCGAATTTGTTTTATATTATGAAGTGATTATGTTAGGTATATATAATTGTACGGATGATAACGATCACAAAAATATATAATTTAATGCACTGATAAATATATTTCAGGACAATTTTCACACACGGCACGATCTGATGCAAAAATTATCCGCGTAGGTATACGTAAAGGCGATTATAATATTTCACTAGCTTTGTGTCAGAAATAAAACTTCTTTGGCAAGATTCAAAGATATTAATATCGTCGCCTTACTCCATGACGTGACGGTATTGCCATGATGCGACTTGAAATTTTCCTCTCAACGCGCCTAAAGAAGTTTCACTTCAAGAAGGTACTATGTATAAAAACGCTCCTTTGCGGTGTAAAAGGGAATCCTTGCGGGTATAACCGCAGGGAACATCTAGTTAACAAACAAACACATTTTCGCATTTGTATTATTAACTAGATGTTCCCTGCGGTTTTACCCGCATTTTCTATTGGTCTAAGCGTGATGATATATAGCCTATACCTTCCTCGATAAATGGAATATCTAACAGTGAAATTATTTTTCAAATCAGACGCGTAGTTCCTGAGATTTCCGCGTTCAATTAAAGACAAACAAACAAAATTGTGTATGATAAAATTATTTATAATTAGAAACAAAAAATCTCTTCAGCTTTATAATATTAGTATTTATAAGGATAAAAAGGATACTATTCACCAAAACAAAGAAATAGGTAAAATCCCAAGCAAAGAGTAAAAACATTGGTACTATTTCCTTTGAGTAACTGGGAAAACCCTGTATTTGATTCTAGAGCATAATAAAATGTAGGTACTTCAAATGTGCGACATAACCGGTTGTTTACTAGCTTCTATATGTGACTTTTCTCGGAATAATCTTGTGCAAGTAATTATAATAAAACCAAAAAGCCAGATTTTAAAGGCGTATTATTATAACACTAGGAAATAGAAATAATGTATTTTTTGTAACAAATAATAAGGTATGGTTAAAACCACAGACAATCTACTTTAAGGCATATAATTGGCGCCAAAATTGAGCGATGATTGAAAAACAAGAAAACTAACATTTTCGTTATTTCTTAATTAATTTTAGGTTAATAATTTTTTCAATCGTAACCAAGAATTATATTTTTTCAATTGTAACCAAGCTTCATTTTAAATTTCAAAAAATATTGTGGGAAAATCAAAGGGGAAATTCTTGCATAGATACGTCAAGCAGTTTCTGGAATTAAATTAATATTTTTTGGGATTCTACTGCGTCAATAATAATTTATTTACTTTTCCAACTAAGTATTAAGGATTTTTCTTAGAACGTCAGTTACAGCTATCTATTTTTCATAGCCTAAGTGATAAAAGTGTTAGAACAATGTTTGCCGGGAGAGCTAGTAAATCAATCTATACTAATATTATAAAGCTGAAGAGTTTGTTTGTTTGAACGCGCTAATCTCGGGAACTACTGCTTAGATTTCTAAAATTCTTTCGGTGTTAGATAGCTCATTTATCGAGGAAGGCCACGGGGGTGAAACCGCGCAGAGCAGCTAGTAATATTAAAAATGACAGTTTATTTTTTATTTGTCTGGCATGGGTTCGAGAGTGATATAGACTAGTTTTTTATTGCGTTAAATTCAAATTCAAGTTACATTTATTTGCAAGAATGCAGTTACAAATAATAATAATAATAATAACCCCATCACCGTATCTCTACGTTGACGACGTGATGGGGCTTGTGTGTTTCAATGACTCTCGGGGCTAAGCCGGTAGAGCTACTCATGCCGGATAGGCCCAAGACGAGAAACCAGACCAAGCGAGATACAGCCCAATCCAAGGTGGAACAGCAAGCGCCGAAGGATGCATGGCTAAGGGGAGCTTAGTCGCTAGTTTGCGAACTCCGGAGACCAGGGGAAATCCGGTTTAAAATTTCCCTTACCACGGTGAACGCAGGGCTCTGCCGTGGTGGACCGATCGTCCCTAGCTACTCGTGGGAACATAATGTAACAAATATGGAGGAGGTAGGCGGCAAACGAAGATACAACCTACGGTCGCTACCCGGAGGGCGCCGGGGTGCATCTGGAGCCAACGCTGGATGCTACAGCATGCGAACCGTTGGCGAAGAGGAACTGAACAGGCGGGTTCCCCTCGAAAAATTGACGACAGCCGAACAATCATTATCACCTTCATGTTTATCTTCATCATCTAATCAGTCCCCTATCTCTAATATAACGACATCTACAGCTTACAGTCCCACTAAATCGCCAATTTCATTACAAGAAACATCACCTTCATCAATATGTTCATCTCATACCAATGCTTCATCAACTTTCTCATATAAGTTACGTAATCGGCACAAAGTAAGGCAACCCAATATTATTCATAAAACTACCACCAGCAGACAGAATTTAATCACCCCAAATTCATTATCAAATCCCTCTTTATCACTCGCGGATGTTGCACAGACAGCAGATAGCGCTGGTATTACTGTGCCCACCTCAAGTGAAATAACAATGCGCAGAAAATGGTCAACAGAAATGAATGAATTCATTCTGCGCACCTATCTAGAAATTACAGCATTAGGAACAGACAATAGAACATACTTAGAGCCACTTTACAATAAATTCATTAACAGATATCCTCACATTCAAGTAAGCCGTCAACGTATAGGAGACCAAAGACGAGCCATAGTCCGAAATAAATTATTGTCAGATGAACGAATAGCCGAAATAACTAAAGAGGTACAACAACAAAATAGTCTAACACAAAACTCTAATAATAATCAATACTCAAAGCCTACTGAACCAACTACACACGAACAATCACAACGAATGAGATGGACACAAGAATATAACGAAGCCATAATTCGCAGCTATTTTAGGGTTACACATTTAGAAACCAATAAAACATCATACAGGAAACAAATGCATCAAGATTTTATTTCAAAATTCCCACACCTGGAACATGTATCAGAACAGAGAGTAGCTGACCAGAGAAGGATTATCATCAACAATAGATACTTAACTAAAGAAAAAATTGCAGGTATTAAGAAAGAAATTGCAGCGGAACTAGGAATAACTAATTATAACGAAAATAGTTTTGAAAATACCAATATATTAACTTTACAGACAAATGTATTGAACAAGGACAACCGCGTGTCACACGACCGATTTATAAACAGCCAGCCTATTGCTACCAATGAAACAGAAGCTACACATAATATAACATCACAATTACTAGAAACTAGATCAACCAACACTGTAGAATTACTGAACGAACAAAATAATTTATCATTTATCTATAGTATTTTGAATGATGAACCCACAGGTCAAACGCAAGAACAACAACAAAATAACCCGGAATCGATTGAAGAAATAGATATCATATTTAACGAAAACCTCAGTATTTATTTACAAACAAGTCCTACAGAGCGTGCATATATACCGAAACAAAAAGTTACTAAAAAATTAAAAACAGCTGTGCAATATCTAAACCAAGTTATCCTGCCCAAACATATAGACTGCAACACCGATTTTATTTCTTTACAAACAATAATTTACTGTAGTGCACTAACAGCGGCGAAGTATAATGGATCTAAAATACACACATCATCTATAGATATTACACAAGTTAGAAATAAAACCCACAAACCAGCATGGCAAAGGAGATTACAAAAAAAGATAGAAGATTTGAGAATTAAAATAGGCAGATTGACGCAGTACATAGATAACAATCGAAGTAGAAAGGTAATGAAACATGTAAATAAAATACTAGAAGACTATAAAACACACGCAACTTATGAACCAGAAAATAATAAACCAGTACATGTATTAGATACACTCAAACAAAAATTATCAGTAGCGTCACAGAGATTAAAAAGATATACAACCTGTACCCTCCGTAAGACACAAAATATTCAATTTTCTAATAATGAAAAACTATTTTACCGGAATTTACATAATCAACAAGCCAATCATCACCATAACAGATACCCGACGACTGATGACCTTCGAAACTTCTGGGCTAATTTATGGGAACAACCACTCGAACATAATGATAGAGCCGAATGGATTACCGATGAAGAAAATAGATATTTAAATTTAGAAACTATGCAATTTGAAAATATAGACTCTGAAATTTTTGTAAACACACTATCGAAGCTAAAGAATTGGAAATCGCCAGGTTCAGATAATGTTCATAGTTTCTGGTACAAAAAATTTACGTATATTTTTACTAGATCATATTAATAACTTTATTCTTCATCCTGAAACAATTCCTCCATACATAACAGAAGGCATAACACATATGATACCAAAAGATTCTACAGACCCACTAAACCCAGCGAAATACAGACCTATTACTTGCCTACAAATAATTTATAAGATAATTACTTCTTGCATAGCAGAAACTATTAATAAACATGTGGCGAATAATAATCTAATAAGCGAAGAACAGAAAGGATGTAGAAAATTCAGTCAAGGGTGTAAAGAACAGTTGATAATTGATTCCGTTATACTTAAACAAGTGCTTAAAGAAAAAAAAGATTTATTCACAATGTACGTAGATTATAAGAAAGCATATGACTTTGTCCCACATTCATGGCTATTTAAAGTTTTAAATATATATAAAGTAAACCCAATTTTAATAGATTTTCTTTCAGCTGCTTCAAAACAATGGTCAACCCGCTTAAAGATTAACACTTGCAATGGACATCAACTAACAGATAGCATTAAAATACAACGTGGCATTTTCCAGGGGGATTCTCTCAGCCCACTTTGGTTCTGCCTCGCCCTCAACCCACTCTCAAACATTTTAAATTTCTACGACTTAGGTTTTCCTCTCATATGTAATCCTCATATAAATACAGAAATATGTTCAAATAGAAATAACGACACCTTAAAAATTACGCATCTACTTTACATGGATGACATAAAACTATACGCATCTTCTCAAAGTCATATGAATAAGCTTGCACAATTGACTGAAAATTTTTCAAAAGACATTTGTATGGAATTTGGAATTGATAAGTGCAAAGTAAATTCTGTCAAAGCCGGTCGCAATCATGAACATTTTTACCTTTTAAGTACAGGAGAGAAAATAGATCCACTGGACCAAAACAGTACTTATAGATATTTAGGATATAATCAGTCAAAACAGATTTTGAACAAAGAAACTAAAATAGAACTAACGAACCAATTTAAGAACAGACTGAATATACTTCTAAAATCCATGTTAAACGCAAGAAATTTAGTAAAAGCAATTAATACATACGCAATACCTATTCTCACCTATTCTTTTGGAATAATAAATTGGTCAAAATCAGAATTAAAAAACGTCCAACGCATTATTAACGTAAATATGAGCAAAAATAGAAAACATCACCCCAGATCATGCATTCAGCGCTTAACTTTACCAAGAATTGATGGAGGCAGAGGATTTATAGATATTGTTAACCTACACAATAAGCAAATAACTACTCTCAGAAAGTTTTTCCATACGAAAGCACCCACAGTAATGTTACATAATGCCATTGTTCAAAATGATATAAAACTAACTCCATTAAATTTAGCTGACAATACAATCCAACGAAATGAGACCTTAATTAGTAAGTGTGATAAACTAGCAGCATGGACCCAAAAGTCTCTGCACGGAAGGCATATACAACACCTTAATTTGCCTCATGTAGATAAGGCAGCATCAAATGCATGGCTTAAGAGAGGGGAGCTTTTTCCTGAGACTGAAGGTTTCATGCTAGCTATACAGGACCAAGTTATTGAGACACGTAATTATCAGAAGTATATTATGAAAAATTTACCATCAGATATTTGTAGAAAATGCAATAGTGCCCCAGAGACCATTCAACATATAACAGGAGCTTGCAAAGCAATAACCCAGTCCGATTACAAACACCGGCATGATCAGATAGCCAACATTATCCATCAAAAATTAGCACAAAAATACAAACTTATTTCGTACGATAAAACACCATATTATAAATACATACCAGAAACCATTTTAGAAAACAACTCATATAAATTATACTATGATAGAACTATTTTAACAGACAAAACCATACATTACAACAGACCTGATATTACACTCATTGATAAACATGAAAAAAATGCACTAATAATAGATATAGCTGTACCCAATACTCACAACCTCCCAAATACCATCACCGAAAAACTTACTAAATACACAGAACTTAAACAAGAAATTACAAAAATGTGGAAACTGCAAAATGTTATCATAGTGCCCATAGTACTCTCCACTACAGGTGTTATACCCACTCAACTTCACAAATACATAGAATTATTACATTTACCAAAACATACATACATGCAATTACAAAAAGCTGCAATATTAAATACATGTAGAATAGTACGCAAGTTTCTTCAGACAGAGAATGAATGACACACAACCAGTTTAAAAATATAATTATATAGCTTACACTTGGTTAACGCCCGTGTATTCTATTATTACCAGCTGATCATAAGCTGTGAATGCAAAGCATTTAAAAAATAATAATAATAATATAATAAAAACATTTATTGACCATAAAACACACCACACATATACAAAAAACAAACATAATTAAAAAAGAAAACAAAAAAACCAATAGAACTTAAAAACTAATAAAACTTACTTAAAACAAAACAAATAAAATAATATAAAAAACCTTATAACTAAACTTAAAAAATATAACTAAAAACAACAACAAAGAACTGTGTGGTAATGTCCATCATCAAAAGGGACTACTCAGTTAAAAGCTGTAGTAAATATAGGTAGGTGTAAAGTTAAAACACCTCATTCTCATGGGAAATTTCTTTGAATACGTGAGCGAACCCGCGGGCAAAAAGCTAGTAATTAAGTGATAGGAAGTTATTAGTAACGAGAGTAATGAAGAAATAAAGATATTTTTTATATAATGGTTTTAAAATAGCAAAAAAACTAGTTCCCACGACACATGGGATCCTAGCATTTTCACACGACTTAATAAAAAATCTTATTAATTTAGTTTTCATGATATGAGAAGTGGTACTCAAAACTTGGCAGTGTTGTAAATTGTAATTTTTGTAACAGAATAACAATTTTTGAAGTGAAACTTCTTTAGTCACGTCATGGAGTAAGGCGACTTAAATCTTGCCAAAGAAGTTTCAATTCTGACACGAAAGTTATGTTTTTTTTTTCATGTAGAAATAAAATAATGTCACTACATAATCCTAGTATAAAACTAAAACTAAGTCGTTATCCGCAGTCTGTGTGTCTGTATGCATCTTGAAAATTACGCAACAGCTTTCGATGGGGTTTAATTGATAGAGTGGTTCAAGAGAAATCAGAAAGATTTTAGTAGATATATAATTTGTTAAGTTAGATAGCACAGGTGAAGCCGCGGGCGGAAATCTAGTAATAATATATAGGTTTAATAAAACCAAAATGTTTAATTTCTGACAATCGTATATAAGTAAATATCGCGCGGTCAACAACAAGGCCATAACCTTTGAAACTCCGGCAGGTTTTTGTCTGCGTTTTTTCATATGTAGGGTCCCGTTCTTGTTTCCTAGTCACTTCTTATATTATGTAGAAGTTGTTTCATGATTTTTAATTACATATAGTAAGGTATAGTATAAAGATGAAGAGTTTGTTCGAACCCGCTAATGTCAGGAACGCGTCTTTCCAAACTATACAAGGCCAGCACGCAACGGTGTGAAACTAATCACGTATAGTTTGGAAATAACTTTTTTACAAAGTTCTTCCAATCTATACAACAGTAGTACGCAAATACTCGCGTATACTTTGTAGTGAAGTAAGTAAGAATAGCGCTCCAAAACATACAGCGCCAGTACGCATGCAGACTAATCGTGTATGTTTCGGAGTAAGCGCGCCGTCTTTCCATTGCTCGCGTTTATATTATTGTATTGCTGTTTTTAAATCTATTATTAAAATGCATGTGTAATGTTGCGTACTGATCGTATATTTATTGTATCGAGGATACTTGTGTCTTCGTTCCCGACTATACTGCACGACTTACAATTGACAATAGTGCTAAAATGTAAGAATCTAATAAGTCCAGAAGAAGACGGGTGCGAGGCGACGGAGCCCCGCTTCGCGGGGCTCCTATTTTTGTGTAGTTAAAAAAAACACGAACCTAACCTAACCCAACCTAACCCTGATCTATTACCTATTTATTTGCCTAAGCTTACCTAATAATATTTTTATTCCATATTTTACTGAATCAATAATAATCAAGAAGAATAAAAGTAGATAGATATAGCTGTGTACAAGTCCTTGATTACTTATATACATATTTTTTATTTCGTTCAAGCATAAGTGATGTAGTAGGTATATTTAGTTATAATTTGCGTACTGATCGTGTATAGTTTGGAACGAAGAAGCAAGCATCCGCGTTACAAAGTATACACGATCAGTACGCAAAATTCGTGTATATATTGTAATAACAAACTTAAAAACAGCATTACAAAGTATACACGAGCAGTTTCCTATGGTTGCGTTCTGGCTATGTATAGTTTGGAAATACGCGTCAGGAACTACTGGACTGATTTCGATTTTCAAGCCGCGGGCATATACATTATAAAAAATCGTTTTTAATTCAAATTAATATTTAAATAATGAAACACGTCATTTGAATGGGAGAACTCTACAAAACCGCATCAAAATCTGTTGCGTAGTTTTAAAGATCTAAGCATACATAGGGACAGACAGACAGCGGGAAGCGACTTTGTTTTATTGATAAGTTTATGACTGTAGTGACTGTGGACTGTAGTGACTGATCACCCGTCCGACTCGGGCCCTTCCGGCCTCCTCCACTCAAGGGACATCCCAAGCCCAGGTTCGAGATCCCCGTCAAGGGGGGACGCCCTTGCGCATGTCGCTACCAGGGCGAACCTTCAGTCCACCCACGCGTCCGCGTTAAAATGTAGAAGCCCTTCTGGCTAACATTGAGAGACACCACACAAAAAAAAATGTAGTGACCGATCTTCAAAAGGAGCGAAGCATCAATGAAAAGTGATGCAATTTGTGAAGGAAAACTGTTAGTTTCGCCTTATTTGTGGATAATAAATATAAACTACACCAAAATCATAAAAAAACAAAATCAGAAGATATTTGTTACTTACCAATATTTTTGCAAATAATTCTTCTTTTCATATTTATTGTTCACGGAACCACGAAGTACCTATGTTTAATACAAAAATTACTTATCTTCGTGTTGAATACATTTCCTTATGTTGAAGAATAAAAAGCTCAAAGGCTTTTTTGTATTGATTTCAAGTATTTTAGTGTTTATATTCATAATATCCTACGAACAGGGGAAGAACCTTCTTTAACAAAACCTTATTTTTATAAAATCCATACTAATATTATAAATGCGAAAGTAACTCTGTCTGTCTGTCTGTTACTCAATCACGCCTAAACTAGGTACTGAACCAATTTTCATGAAATTTGGTATGGAGATATTTTGATACCCGAGAAAGGACATAGGCTACTTTTTATCCCGAGAAAATAACGCAATCCCGGAAATCCTACGGGAACGGGAACTATGCGGGTTTTTCTTTGACGACGGGCGAAGCCGCGGGCGGAAACCTAGTTACCTATAAGTATAATAAGTATAGGTATATATTGTAGAGCAAAGCGATGCTAAATGAATTGTCATTTACATCAGTTTTAAGTAGTAAATCTTGAACTAGAGTGCTGAGAAAAGCGGGCGTTTGCTAGACCATTTCACTACGTCAAAAATCCGTCCGGTCTTACCCCAACTCAATACATACTTACTGCCTTTTTAACCAACACCTTTAATAACTTATTAATAACTAGGTTTTCGCGCGGCTTCTCCCGCTTTGTAGAAAACTTAAAAAACTCTATACATATATAAAAAAACTCTCTTATAAAGATAGTAGACGGACAGAGAGCGACAGCGACATTGTTTAATGTAGTGATAATTAACTTGTCTATAATAATAATAAATTATTTACAAATAAAACATTTGAAACATTTAAAAGCCTGTAACATTTCCATACGGAGGTTTCAAATCCGCCTCCTTTGCTTTATCGTAAAGATACATATCTTCAGCGAACCAACCTTCGAATCGAATTTTCCCTTCATGTGTTTCCATTTATGTTTCACTTGAAAAGTTTTATTTCGGTTTAATACATCCTGAGACTATACATATGAAACTATATCTATACTAATATTATAAAGCCGAAGAGTTTGTATGAACGCGCTAATCTCAGGAACGACTGGTCCGATTTGAAAAATTCTTTCGGTGTTAGATAGCCCATTTATTTATAGGCTATATATCATCACGCTAAGACTAAAAGGAGCGGAGCACAGAAGTGGAGCGGAGCACTGCGGGTAAAACCGCGGCGTCCAGCTAGTTAATAATAGTAGCCTATTATAATCCAGGTAGGTAACACAATTAGATGCGTCATTAACAAAGGATAATAACTCAATAACATGGTATATTATTAGATTTTTAATAACATGCCTCATAAATGCAACAAGGTTTTTCGCATTATATAATCTGTTAAAAGCACTTCACACGTGAACAGTGACGTCATTATTTATCTGTGGTTTTGCCAGAGGTCGCGATTGTGTCATATTTGTCCGAGATTCCAATTTCACAAAAAAGAACCGGTCACATCGAGTTTTTTTTTGTTTTTACTCTATAATTTAGGTATGGAGATTTGGCTGAGTTTGAAACGTCGAATTTTAAATCTAGTCAATGTGTATATGTTTTTTTTTCCTGTTTATATCTGCAAAGTCCATCACATCATCCTCCTACACATTACCTGAGTTTTTACCTAAGTACTTACCTAATAGATTTTAACCAAGGCGCTTAGTGTAATTAGCCATATTGCTGTTTTCCTGTTATGACGGAAAAGTTCTTACATTGCGTTAGTTTTCCTATAGGTGACATTCTCAGCATGTCCAATGAATGTCCGCTATTTCTATGATGCCCGTTAAAATTTATAAGGAAATATAGCACATTATGTTGGAAAAAAATGCAAACAACATAGAGAAAAATTTCGCCCACCGTCTTGCACTATCAATGCGTAATTTGCACGGCTATTACAAGCACTTACCAAAACGAAAATACTGTTCCAATCACGGAGAATCGGGCTTTTAGCTCACTAGCTTTCCGCCCGCGGCTTCGTTCGCTTTGCCTAAAACCTTAGAACTAATAACCCAATAACGTAATATTAGAACCTTTCTCTAAAATCACTCTATCTATTAAAAAACCGCATCAAAATCCGTTGCGTAGTTTTATAGATTTAAACATAGGTACATAGGGACAGAGAAATCTTCTTTGTTTTATACTATGTAGTGATTAGATACTATATATCTACTAGACAACCTCCCAATAAGTACATACAGAAAATAAAAGTTTATATATGAGGAAGGATATCTGTAATTACGTATGGTCTAAGATCCGAATATAGGTCGAAACGCAACGGCGTGATAATAGAATGAGACCAATTTTATAATAAATTTAGTGTATTAAAAAATGTATTAAAAATGGGTTGACTGGGAAAATCCTGGACAGGACATTTTTAATGAATTTAAAAAAAAATATTTTTTTTTAAATTAATTGCAGTATCAACATAATAAAAAAAAATTATAATAGACTTAAAGTATGAAACCTACAGAATGTGCAGTTGTGGAGGAAGGAAGGTGGAATTCCTCCATCGAAAAAGGGAGGATCCTCGACCAGTCTACTCGACTGGCCGGCCGTGAAGGCCCCAATGGATGATGTCGGAAAGTTGTATATATAGCTCTGTAGCGAAAACATTTCGCTTGCGCGATTCAGAGCGAGGTGTCGCTACAGGACTCCCCTCCGAGACCGGAGGTCGTAGTACGAGTTGCCTCGCCAGTGCCAGGTATGTTCCAGTGAGTCGGAACAGGAAGCCGCTAGTTCACAGTGAGTCGGAACTGAGTGCGGTGATGATGCTGCGTGTAATGCTCCAGTGAGTCGGAGTGTGCAGTGAGGGTGGCTGTGGAGCTGACCAAGCATGCGCGATCGCACATGGTAGTGGACAGGACTCCATTTGAAGCCGAGTGCGCTGGCTGGCGGGCGGTGATCGTAGGCGGGGAAGGGATAGGTGAGCATGGACATCATGGATGGACAGAAGGAGTTGTGAACTGTCAGGGGTCACCACTGTGGAGGAAGGAAGGTGGAATTCCTCCATCGAAAAAGGGAGGATCCTCGACCAGTCTACTCGACTGGCCGGCCGTGAAGGCCCCAATGGATGATGTCGGAAAGTTGTATATATAGCTCTGTAGTGAAAACATTTCGCTTGCGCGATTCAGAGCGAGGTGTCGCTACACAGTCATAGTCGTTTTCTAATATTTACCGGGACAAACGGCTAGGTTGGCAGGTATAAACAGGTATGTCGGTATCTACCAGTTACTTTCACTTGATAGGATGATGAAAAAAAAATTATGTCAGCGCTGTTTTATTACAAAATTGTTTTATTATCTCGAAACTGCAATTAATAAAAAATGAAAATAAAAGATTTTTTAATAATTAATAAAAAATATCCTATCCAGGATTTTCCCAGTCAACCCATTTTTAATACATTTTTTAATACACTAAATTTATTATAAAATTGGTCTCATTCTATTATCACGCCGTTGCATTTCGACTTAAGTATATTCGGATCTTAGACCAGTAACAATTTTGCAGAAATTTCAATAAATATTGCACCACAAAGATTTGACCTTAGAAATATCCAATAGGTATTTCCTTACCTTGTTAATAAAAACAAATAAATTAAATTGATATGTCTGTTATAGTTCCTTCGTTTGTAAAAAATAACGAACTTAAAAAAAATGACAAAAAAAAGTAGTTCATTAAGTAAATCATTTGTTTGAACTCTGTGGTTTGAACTAAACTCGAAAACTCGTAAATCGGCTAGACCGATTCTGACTACTTTTCTCGCAGGATACGAATTTGCTATTAATTTAGGCATAATTAATTATAAGGGCTTTCCGCAAAGAAGTTAATGTTGACGAAGTCGCGTGCTCAAAAATATATTTAGTTGAATTTGGTTCATAAATGTCAAATATGAAAAATATTTGGTAAATGACACACTGAGGTTAAAAATTTCATTGAATTATTTTTAACTAGCTTTCAGCCCGCGCATTCGCCCGCTTTATAGAAAACTTATCAAATTATAAACTAAATCCTTCCTCGAGAACTAACTACTCTATCTACTAACTAAAACCTCATCAAAACCGTTGCGTAGTTCTAAAGATCTAAGCATACATAGAGACGGTACCGCGACTGCGAGAAGCGACATTGTTTTATACTATTTAGTGAATAAATCACAGTAGTGATGTCAGATTGTCTATGGTCAAATTTAATAACACCAAGAAGCTTATATCTAATACACTGGAGATTGCACTATGACCATTAAATTGTAACAAGAAAATATGACGTTGAATGACGCCTGTATGTTTTTTTATCCCTTTCACAAGATTCTTGAATAATACTATAACATAATTGTCCAATTATTGATCCATTTAACCCTGGAATTTGCAATGACATTTCATTTATAATAACCGCTCTTCACGGCTACGGATTAACAAGGAAAAGCAAAATTATAGATGAGGTGTCCATTTACGTCTATGGTCATTATTGTTTGTCCTTTATATTTTTAATTATCACCTTGTATCTTCGGAAATAGAAATGCCTGCTTCTCTACATAGTATAAACTATGTATAAAACAAAGTCGCTGTCCGTCTCTATATGCTTAAACGTTTATAACTACGCAACGGATTTGGATGGAGTTTTTCAATAAATAGAGGTTGAAGTATATTATAATTTATTCGGTTCTAGACAAAATGCGAAAAACTGTCTGTGTGTCTGTCTAGATATAATGGTAAATGTCGTGCAGTATTTGATAATGAATATTAAAAATCGTTCGAGTAGTCACGGGTCAGGCTCCCGGCACGATGAAAGACGAAGTTCGAGTCCCGTCTCGTGATGGAATTTCATCTATTCTTTAAAAAAATCTTATTAATAAAGCACTAACTGTGCCCCGCGGTTATACCCGCGTGGCTCCGCTCCCTGTTGGTCTTAGCGTGATGATATTATAGCCTATAGCCAGTATAGCCTTCCTAAATAATAATATAAAGTATACATTCGAATGCTATAAAACTAAATATCAATTTGTTCTAGTAGTTTTGAATTAAACCATACCAAAAACTAGGAAAAAAAATATATCTACATGAATACAACTGACCAATTAAATGTGTATCTGAGGCTGTTATTGTAATATCTATTAGACTAATAAAAGGGGTAATAAATTCAATAAAAAATATATAATTTACATAGTGTGCGAAAACAACCTATAATAATGCTAATTGTGTTTCTCACGTGATATATTGTTTATGTTGTTATACCTACTAGTAATAATGGTGCAATATCGTTTAAAATATTCCTTTTTTGTAATGAATTTCAATGAAATTAAATTACTTTATTGGTCCAATAAGTTTTTACATAATTCATTAGTGCCTACTTAAACTGCCTTTAAGTAGGCACTAATGCTTACGCTACAGAAGTTTTCCAAATTAACATGAATTACTACTGAGACTTTTTCAAAGATAAAAAAATCTTTAAAAAATCTTCTGTTGCTGCTACAGTCGATACTTAATGCTAATTTTCCTTTAATTATAACTAGCTATTTAATTTCTATTCTATATCTATACTTAATATTATAAAGCTGAAAAGAGTTTGTTTGTTTTAACGCGCTTATCACAGGAACAGGTCCGATTTGAAAAATTCTTTCGGTGTTAGATAGCCAAATTATCAAGGAAGGCTTTATAGGCTATATATCATCACGCTAAGACCAACAGGAGCGAAGCAATGCGGGTAAAACGGCGGGGCACAGCTAGTATTTCATAGTTTGTGTTATTTTTCCAGTTCGACTATGTATCGTCGAGGGGAAAGGGGCGTACAAGCGTGGGGCAAAGTTCTGCCCCGTTTTGGACGAAGATAATTCTGGAATAGAATGCGTACTGGGTACGGACAGGTAAGCTTAACTTTGTTATTTTAAATTTAATTTAGATATAGGTAACTATATAAGGTAGTTTTAAATCGATCACGTAATATTTTTTTTCTTTTCTTTTATTCTTTTATTAGCTTCACCTGTATGTTTGTATGTAACCGACACTGTTAGACTCGAGTTTGACTCACTTAAACCAGAAGATTTAATTCAAACTTTGTACACATATCATTTACCAAGGATCAGCGACAACACAATAGGTAATTTAATGAGTTTAACCGCGTTATTTGGAACGAAGTTCCTTATCACGCGTTACGAAAGAGGGCTAGCGCTAGGCGGAATTAAAACCAAAAGTTGTAACGACACTTTTTGCAATAGTTGTTAGCCGTGCGGTGTGCGCGTGTTCCTCTGTCTGTTTCTTTCTCTCATAAAAAAACATCGTTCCATCCGGGGATCCCTGTCAAGTTTTTTTTTAACTATGTTAATTATTATTATATATTAATTATTGTTTCAGACTAGATTGCCTCAGACGTATAAGCAAAGGCACGGTTGACTTCGGTTCGTTCAGTCCTGAAGACTTAATAGCCGCTCAGTGGGCAGATATTGATGTTCTAGTTACCCATGAACTACGGCATAGAGATAGTAAGTACAACCATTTTAGGATACGTAAGATAATCAATATTCTTTCAGACTGTGAAAGATGAAGCCGCAGACCGTAACATGCTTTAAGGGCCGATTTTTCAATGCTTGGATAAAACTTATCCGTCCAATAAAGTATTACACGATAATATTAAAATGTCACGTAAACTGTCAGATACGGGCAATTAGAATACGTTTTTAAAATGGTTGTTTTATACATTATTCGACGAATAAGTTTTATCCAAGCATTGAAAAATCGGCCCTAAATAAAGCGACGCGACGCCTGACGGCGGCTACCCGTGATCCCGCCAGAGCAATCGAGTTTATTCTACTCTATAGGTTTTATGTATTTAAAAATGTATACTTAGTACTTACCTACTATCTACTTATTATTTATTATACTTTTCTTATAGAAAGAAAGAAAGAAAGAAAATAAATTTATTGCAAAAAACACAGTCAACAACATTACAAAATTTATCTTAAGATTAGCAAACGGATACAGCCTCAGCAAAATGCTGCACAAAAACAGCGCTGATTTTCAGGCTGCACCGGCGGTTGAGGTCCGTCTTAATATTAAAAAAAAAATAATGAAGCGTATCTACTTAAAATAAATACATAATGAAGTATATTAATATTAATAATAAATAAATATAATAAATAGGTGCATATATAATTTATGTTAGGGCAGAAACATATAAATATATATAAAATAATAATATATGTATATTAAATGGCCTATAATATGTCATATATAATATATACATATACAGTAATACATATACATCGCAGAAAGAAAACAGTACATTGGATACCGTTCTCATAGGCCATAGGTATATAGGAAAGTACGAGCGAAAAGATGCAGTAGGTACTTAACCTAAAAATATTGACTGATCGTCTTTTGTCGTTAATGACTTTTTTTACTTTCTACTTAGTTACTACTTACAATACTTCTCTTACAGGAGACTACGAGCGGACAGTAGTAGCAGTAGTCAACCGTAAGATACTGCCAGACCACCCCTGGTCGTTGGACGCAGTACTACGGAACACAACGCTCTGTCACCCCGGGAATGGGGTGAACGATTTACGACCTCTTTCTGATACTTTATCTGGGGTAAGTGATATTTATAAATTTAAGTGATATTTTTCTAGGCGATAGATAAAATTTTACACATTATACTTTCATAGATAATATGCTAATAAATGTCTACTTTTTGTGTTTGGAACGAAGTTGCTTATCGCGTGTTGCGAAAGAGGCTAGACGGAATAAAGATTAAAGACAAAAAGTTGTAAAGACACTTTTTTCTATAGTTGTAAGCCGTGCGGTGTGCTTATGTTTATCTGTCTCTCTGTCTCTCTCGTAGAAAGAAAGCATTCATTCATTCAATGTTATAATATCATTATAGCCCACATCAATTAAATTTAAGTAGTATACTTCAGGCTACTTCTTTTTCAGGACGGAATTATCCTATACTTAATCCATTGAGATGTTTATTAAATCCAGACTATTTTTTTTTATTTCTTCCAGTATCTAGAATCACTTGTCATCACCCGCTCGTGTGACCCTCAGCTCTCTCTCACTGAAAACAGACTAAAGGCCGTGGCTGGTTTCTTCGGAAAGGCCTGTAAGGCTGGCTACTGGGTGCCCGATGTTGTTAGGGATGTTGAATTGAGTAAGTAATATATTTCTTATACTTTTTTTTTTTATTTTTTTTTCAACTGTGTTTTTC
The DNA here is from genome assembly GCA_029959065.1 of Colias behrii. Classification (NCBI taxonomy): domain Eukaryota; kingdom Metazoa; phylum Arthropoda; class Insecta; order Lepidoptera; family Pieridae; genus Colias; species Colias behrii. Next base: position 8,538,928 of record JARWMC010000022.1, read on the forward strand.
GGAACAGTTACGTTGGGGCCTACAGGCTACAAGAAAAGAGCCGCAAAATACCTGTCTTTTCATGACACGACTGGCTTTTCCGTTTTCTTGACCTGTTATAAAAAAAAAAAGAAAAAAAAAACTTATGCGAGATATTTAGGGTATTATTTATTTATTTATTTATAATCATTATTGTATACAAAACATAAATACAATTTTCACACACACAGACTATTATGTGGATACTTGTCTAAATGGCAAAACTTTATCTAAATCATAATCGCGCGTAAAGTTGGCAAATGTGGTTGGGGTATATGTTTTAAGAATTCATCTAAAAGAACAAAAGGCCTGTGGATTTTACGTAATCAGCGTATGCAAAACTATAAGTTCCATTAAGTAGTTCGCCGTGGTTGGCGTACAGACTGTCAGCGACACCCTGTATAATACGCAGACGTTTTATGTTTCCAATGTGCATTTTCAGGCCACCCTTTGCTTTTTCTGTAAAGTCTTGTCTTTGTTTTATGTATTTTTGTTTTTTTTTCAAAGCAATAAAGCATTTTCATTTCATTCATTCATTTTCAGAGCGTAAATACCCATCACTATGTGCGGCTTGCGAATCGAGCTGCGACTCGACGGACCGTTACTGGGGCGTGAGCGGTGCCTTATCGTGCCTGCTGGACGGCGCCGGTGACGTCATGTGGGGCGAGCTGGATGACGTCACCGCGTACTTCGGGGTGAGTGGCGTGGCATGGCGTGGTGTGGTGTAGCGTGGCGTGGCGTGCCTGTATCGATTTGGAGAATAAAATAACAAGTTTTTTTTTTTTTTTTTTTATCTTTCCCGGTCGTGGCTAGGGAATTTTCGAAAACCTTGAAATGCGGTTTTATTTCCTTTTAACAATAAAGCATTATTTCCTTTCTACCAATCTTCTATCTCCATTATTTTAAGTACTTTCCCTACTGAAAATTTCTAAACTGAATATTGCTATCTGCCAATATCCCAACCAACTACCACCTGTCTACTTAATTAAATAACTGATTCTCATAATTACAGTTAAACACAAACTCCAGCATGTACCCCAAATCCGATAACTTCGCCTATCTCTGCCGCGACGGCTCGTGGCAGTCGCTGAAGGATAACCACAACCCGTGCGTCTGGCTGAACAGACCCTGGCCGGTTATTGTTGCTAAACGGTAAGAAATCTAGTTTATTTTCTAATCAAATAAAGTCATTATTATTACCCAATGTGGCAATTTCCTTTGGTTGCCTGGGAGAAATAGCTGTAGCCATAAGTACGCCACTTGTACACAAAAATTACTTATTCTTTTTTTCTATCTAGAGTAGAGTGGTAGAGTGAAGTAAAAATAAATAATTCTTGATTTTTTTCACCTCTACAGTTTCACGATTCAAAATACATACATAGTATTGTAGTAAGTAGTGTAGTGTTATTTTAATGATAGTTTATATAAAAACTTGCGAGTCGCGTGGTTGTATATTTAACTAGCTTACCGCCCGCGGCTTCGCCCGCTTAGTCTAAAACCTAATAAATTATATACTAAAACCTTACTCTTGAATCATTCTATCTATTAAAAAAACCGCATCAAAATCCGTTGCGTAGTTTTAAAGATTTAAGCATACAAAGGGACATAGGGACAGAGAAAGCGACTTTGTTTTATACTATGTAGTGACGTCAATGTAACCCTTACAGCAAAGCAGCAGCAGCTGTAACCAAAGCACTGCAGGCCATCTCAAACAATCTCTACGACACTCGCTGGCATACCGCACTATCAGCGCTGTTAGAAGCTCGAGAACCGCCGCGGCCTGAACACAAGGCGCCGTTGGATTACTTAGCAGCTGCTGAGGGGTTTAGGGAGGCGTATAGCCAGAGCGGGTGTAGGCCACCCAGGTGAGTGGGCAATACAAATAAGAGCATGTGAGAACATGTGTCAGAAGTGAAACTTCTTTGGCAAGATTCAAAACAAAATTATCTTAGTCCCCGACGTGACGGAATTGTTAAAGCACCTAAAGAAGTTTCACTTAAAAAATATAAATAAAAACTTTATTTTATAATAATTACAAAAATATATACATATTATTTGGTTATTTTACTCTTTAATATAAGTACTATGCTTAAACTAAATTTTAAAATATTTTAAACAAAAACACAATATACTTGGAACGAAGTTCCGTATCGCGCGTTGCGAAAGAGGGCTAGACGGAATTAAGTCCAAAAGTTGTAACGACACTTTTTGCTATAGTTGTAAGTTTTTCTGTCTGTCTCTCTCTCATTTCTTTACTAATTAATCAAAAGGAAATTCGTTCCATCCAGGTGTCTTTCGACACTTCTTAAGTTTTTGGAACGAACTTATCGCGCACGTCACGAAATATCTTCACGACACTTTTGCGTTAGTTCGTAGCGCTCTCCGAGAGCTATTGTTAGTATTAGAATTCCTTCATATATTTCATTTATCATTTAACTCCCAAATATTATTGTTGATTTATTTAATTATACTTAACTTTTAAATATTTATTTCAAAACAAAAGGAACTTCGTTCCAATCGGGTATCCCATATGTGACACTTCAGACTATTTTGACTGACCGGTTGGCTTGGTTGGTAGTGCCTTCCAAGCCAGAGGTCGTGGGTTCGATTCCCATCCAGGGAAAATATTTGTGTGATAAATATCGATGTTTCCTCTGTGTCTGGGTGGTCGTTGTGAATTTTAGAACTTTTTTAAATGAAAGCATGTATGACTGTTATTTTCCAACTTCGTTCCAAGCGGGTGTCCCGCGTGTGACATCTTAGATATTTATTTATTTATTTACTGGTGTCGTTGCAGACACGTGACCCTATGCACTACATCGCTGCTAGAGCAGAACAAGTGCTCGTGGCTGAGCGAGGCGGGCGCCGTGTACGGCGTGACGCCGCCGCTGCAGTGCGCAGTGCGGCGCGGCGAGCGGGCCGCACTGCGCGCGGTCCAACAGCGGGACTGTGACGTGGCGCCAGTGGGCGGCGACTGGGTGCGCAGCGCCGTGAGGTATGGGAGAGTACAGAACAAGTGCGAGCGGGCTGAGCGAGGCGGGCGATTATATTATCCGCCCGCGGCTTCGCCCGCGTGGTCAAAGAAAAACCCGCATAGTTCCCGTTTCCGTGGGATTTCCGGGATAAAACCTATCTTATGTTCGTCCTCAGGTTTCAAGCTATCTCTGTATTAAATTTGAAGTAAATCCATGCAGTTCTTTTTGAGATTAGCCCGGACATACAAACAGACAAAAATTATAAAAACTGTATTTTTGGCTTCGGTATCTATTGTAGATCACGCCCCAAGTATTCAGTTTTGACTTTCCATTTTATTAAATGTAATAATAGATTATACTAATTACATACTTTGTTTTTTGTTATAAGTTTTTTTACAAAATAAAAAATAAAATATAAGAAATGAAACAGCGATTGAAAAAAAATTAATAATGTTTACTTTTTATTTTCAGAGAATTCGATCTCAGCCCAATCCTATACGAAGTGACACCCATCGTAGAAAAGATGAACACAGTTGTCGCGTATGTCAAAAAGGGCGCAAATATTAACAAGATGGCGGATTTGCGCGGCAAACGAGCTGCTTTCCCGCGCTATGACGGCTTCGCTTGGCAAGCTGTTATGGATTATTTATCAAAGAAACAACATTGTGATGACATACTGAATAATTATTTTAGCGAAATATGCGCCCCTGGATTGGAAAAATACAATTTGAGCGAATCGATCGTGAATAGATTCACAAAATCATGTTATCAAAATGGCGGAGACGAAGAAAGGGCAGCTTTGATGTCGCTTGTTGACGGTCATAGCGATGTTGCATTTATTAGTATGAATGCGTTTAATTTATTTAAAGGTTCGTATTCATATTTTTTTTTAAATTTAATTTTCTTTTTTTTGCAAAGTTGTTACATTTTAAACTAGTAGTTACTATGTATTTTTTACGGACCTATTTTATTGTATATACCTGTTGTTTTTTTTTATTTCATTTTAGTCAACTTAACTGTTATCTAATTGAATTAATAAAAACGCACGTAAACTCTTTCAATACTATAAGTGGTTTTAACAACAAACTTAATTTAATCTCATTTTTACAGCCGAACAAATTTCATCCGGCACAAGCAAAATTGATGACATCGTCCCACTGTGCCCTGAAGACAACGCCAAATACTGTTACATTAGTTGGGCCAACATCGGCCACTTATACGTACCAAAAAATATATCAGACGTGCGTCGCCACGAAATAAAGAACGTCTTCACCAAACTGGACCAGCTGTTTGGCAAACATCAACCATTCCACAGCCCAATGTTTAGTTTATACGGGCCGTTTAACCACCAACTGGACGTTTTGTTCCACAACAATACTAAAAGTTTAGCTTCAGAGGAAATATTCGGAACGCATCCATACGACACGATGCCTTTCAACTTCGAACGCAGAATTTTAAATGACACATTTGACAGCTGTCAAATAACGGAAAAAATGAATAGCGCGCGCAAACTGACGTCGAGTTTATTTTTAATTGTGCCAGCTCTAGTCGTTTTCGTTTTAGGTAGAAGTTGATTTTGTATTAATTTGAAAATATAGCGAATGCACTATAAATATTTGTTTCATTTCCGACCCTTGAGCAAATATGTACCTAAGTACATATTTTTATCCTACAAATCTTATCCTATCCTATCCTACTACTTATAAAATATATAAATGCGAAAGTTTGTGAGGATGGATGTCATTGTGTACCTATGTGTATATTTGTTACTCTTTCACGCAAATACTACTGAATCGATCAACATGTAGGGTCTTGTTATGTGCGGGTGTAATAAAAGATGAATAACTACGCAAAGGTTATATTTCGTTAACTACATATATTTATTCGTATGTAATTAATATTCGACCTATGCGACCAACCCGCGTCCCGACAAGCCCGTAACTGTCCATGCATAGCGCACAAACTGTTTATATACGAGTTACCGTGTGAACCTGTGGTGTGAACTTTCTTAGTAGGTACTACACTTGAAATTCGATAACTCGTAAATTGGCTTGTCGTCGCTACATCATTCCCCCCTTAAAATAAAAAGGGTATACAAGTAAAAAAATCTTACAATAAAATTAAACAATAAACAGATGGGTGTATATAAAATGTCGCTGTATAAGGTTACAAAATGTTTACAATAAAAAGTATAAAAAATGTTCACAGTATAAATCAATCAATACGTATCGTATACAAGTGGTTAACAGTTAACACCTAATTTCGTTAAACTATTTATGTTATTACAAAAACTTGGTTGGTTCTTCTAAGTGGCGTGCGATAATAATTGTTACACGTCATCTAACACTTAGTAACATTAACATTTCAAATCTCAGTACGTTCTTTACACTTGTATCGTTTAATATTACAAAGGCTATTACTATACACTCATAAGCCATAAATCAAAAGTACTTAAATTTCTAAGTAGTAAACATTACAATAAAAACTTAACACAAACATAAATTTGAAATACCATACTTAAAACGTTAAACAATAAACAATGAATAATGAACTCGTTTCAAATTTCATAAGTGCTATTATTTATTAAATACGATGTGTTGATTACTAAGTATTTATTATACATTTCTATGAAGTCTTATGAATACTTATAATCATCGTAATTCTAATAAATATAAAATAGTTGAAACAATTACAAATACAATACTATTACCTAAATCGTACCGGTAATCGTATAGCTCTTCCACTACGCGTGGTATGTGTATTAGGCAATTCGCTACTTGGAATTTGTAATGGAACCTCAGTATCTGCCCCAGATGTCGTATCACTATCATCATTCAAATAATATGCAGGTTTTAGACGGTCTACAGATATTCTAACTTTCCTGCCAGTCATTTGAATGTAAAATACCTTTTTCTCTCGACTCAACACACGATAAGGACCGTCGTATGTTGGTTGTAAAGGCTTACGTACTGCGTCGTTTCTTACAAAAACATAATCGCACTTTTCTAAATCGGGGTGAATAAATATGTTCCGTCTTCCATTCTGCCTAATAGCTACTGACTGATATTTCCTAATAGAGTCTCGTAATTTACTTACATATTCAAGACTGCTATCTATTTCTAAACTCGATTTTTTATCGTAATACATAATCACCTGGTAATCGTAAAGTTGTTCCGTACGTTATTTCTGCTGCGTTTATGCCGGTATCACTTCTTACTGCTGTTCTAAGTCCTAGCAACACAGTTGCTAATTCCGTAACCCAAGATGATGATATATTGCATAAACGAGCCGTTAATGCCGCTTTAAGCGACCTATGCCAACGCTCTACCGCCCCGTTACTCTGTGGGTGGTAAGGTGTCGTACGCAACTTATTAATACCTAATAACTTCATTAGTGTAGCAAATAATTGACTTTCGAATTGGCGTCCTTGATCGCTTGTTAGCTTTTTCGGACAACCAAAACGAGAGATCCATCCTTCATATATTACACGCGAAATCGTTTCAGCAGTTATATCTTTCGTAGGAAAACATTCTGGCCATCGCGTCCCCCTATCACTATGGTTAGGCAATACCTAAAACCTTCGGGTGAAGTGGGTAAAGGTCCAATTAAATCAACATGAATATGTTCAAACCTATCGCACTGCGGAAACGATCCTAAACCTGACACTGTATGTCAACGATCGTTGACATTCAATGCATGTTTTAGCCCATTGGCCAACGTGACGATTCATATTTGGCCAATAAAAACGATTTTGAATCAATTTGCGTGTAGTCCTTATTCCGGGATGACATAAATTATGTAGGTACACTATCAAATGCAATACGTCGAAATTTATCAGTCAAATAGGGTCTAATCATAGAAATCTAAATAACAAGACACTAGAAGTCGTAAGCGTGCGTGACCTTGTCGCCACTCAGGTGATTTGCACATCACCAGTGCATTCGTCACTATTCAGTTGCTCTGGAGACCTATGAGTGTATACATGGTGTGTTTCAGCAATTCCCATTGCGGAAATTCTTCCACAAGTTGTAATTATACTTATAAAGGAATAATATTTCATTGGAAAATATTTTTTTTTAGAAATAATGCCGTTTTTCCTTAAAATTATAGAATATTTACAAGTATTACGAGTGTCACCATAGTAATCGAAATAACAATGAATGACACAGTCGACCATTCTTATTATCACGTTTGTTCGTATTGGAGCAAAAAGTTTCATATACTTAGGGATGTTATTCTAAAATAAACCGTAAATTCGTGCGTTAGGATACATATTCAAAAGCTTAATTTAATAGATAAGTTAGTTTTCACTAAAATCAAGCTGTCCAATAAAAGGCATAGTTTACTTGTGTGTACCGTAAAACGGGGTGAATAAGGACTCAGGGGTGAATAGGGTCAAATCGAGGAATCTAGTTTCGAAGCCACAAAATAAAAAAACAAGAACTTCCAATTGCTACCTTTTTTTTCTTCTAAAAGTAGAATATATTATCTTCTAACTGGCAACACCGAAGCGTTGTGAAGTTAGTAAAAGGTGTCAAAAATCTTCTTTCAAATAAGACTGTAGATGTGAGGTTGCGGTATTGTCCCATAAGTTGACCGTTTTTTGGAAATTCAAGTGTTTTTTTGACAACGTGTGGAGTTAGCCAACGATATAATATCTTTAAGAAGCTACACAAAAAGAGAAAAGTCTAGATTTTACATAGTTTTTGTTTGAGATCGTTTTCTTTAAAACCTCTGGGATTATTTATTTTTCGAGGTGAATAAATACGGTAACGGGGTGACAAGGGACGGCTAAAGTACAAATAGAGTCGCCTATACTTGGTAAATAGGGACATATGAAAGTTGATTAGGAACGGTAAAGTTTGAATAGGGTCAGGGCTGCTACAACATGAATTGAACATTTTACCGCATTGTTTTGCATGATTTCACTTTTTATTAAAATAAGGCATTTTCATTTTATTTATTTTAAACTTATATACAAGCATGCGTACAAGGCGAACTAATGAGATGTAATAAGAGATACATAGGTACGAACTTGTATGATTTAAAAAACAAGCCTACAAACAAATAATAATAGTACGTAGTGTGTTTAACTAACAATATATGGGTTTACGCTTTTTTTTCAACTTAAAAAAAACCTGGAGGTTCTAAATTCGACTGTATGTTTTTTGTTTGGTTTGTATGTGGCGCTATTACTCCGTCATTATCGTGAATTGATTTTGATTATTTTTTTGTTGTATCATAGGATATAACATCAGAGCAGGCCTCATAATAAATTTTATCAAAATAGGTTCATCATATTTTTTAGAAAATTGACGAAAAAGATAAACATGTATGCACATTTTTACAGAGATTTTATAATAATATTATAACGCTAAGTAGCTTTCTGCAAGATATCGAAGTCGATCGGTTTTAAGTTTTAACGTTTTTAGCGTACAATAAAAGATTTTGGATTTATTGTATTATTTTTATTTCCAAAAATTTTAAATTTAATGAAGAAAATTAAACTTTTAGCAGAAGGTAATTAGTTCTTTTTTTTAAATAGGAAAGAGACAACCCTACTAGTTTTTCCCAAGTTACCCATGTCTCGTTCCAGGTCACCCCACTTCAAGTATGAATAGGGACAGCCTATATTTTTCTTAAAATATCTAAATTTTAACTAATTCTGGGGATATTTTTAACATTTACGAAAAGTATTAACTGCCGGAAACCCTTGGAAAGAGTTATCAATATTGCATTCGTCCTACAACATCGATTAATTTCAGTGACAAGTTCGATTTTGTCCCTTTTCACCCCATTTTACGGTACTGTTTAGCTTTCGGTTTGAATGTGTTGATTTTGGCGACAGCGGTTTTCATACGAATTATGACATTATAGCACTTCTATGTGTCTTGTTATTTAGATTTCTATGGGTCTAATTTTATCATTATCTAAATTACAATAAATAAATGTACCACTTTCAGGTAACATAATTTTCTTTAACCTATTATTAGCGTCTTTCGAATTAGATAATTGTAACATATAAGAGAAGAATCCTGTTGTTGATCCTTAGCAAGTTCCGCGTAATCTATTTTATCTATTACAGTGGGACAACTTATTGTTGCGACTCGAGATAACGAATCCACAACGACATTATCTTGCCCACTAACGTGTCTCAAATCCGTTGTGAACTCACTAATCTGAATATCAAGTGTCGTGTACGTCTGGGTAACTCTTTCTCGCTATTTACTTTAGAAAACGCGTAAATTAACGGTTTGTGATCCGTGTACACCGTTAACTGTCGTCCTTCGACCATATTCCGAAAATGACGAATAGCCAAGTAAATTGCTAATAACTCCCTATCATACGTACTATACTTGCGTTCAATCTTAGATAGATTCTTAGAAAAATAACCTACATGAGTATCCGATGCGTCCGTCATAAGTGCGAGCGATGCATCGGCCCTAGGGTGCTAAAAAATCTGCACCTTATAAACCAAAACATAGGTTGAGTTACCTCGGCGATAATAAATGACCATTTATACGGTCGCCGTAAACTAAGATCTAAAGTCATTAACTTAGTACCAAATGTCTTAATTACACTACCGTTTGCCGCGTAAGGTTTATAATCACTACACAGTACACTCACTCGCGGATCGGTAAAATTAAAACATTTTTTAGTCGGCTCTCCTGCTGCTTCTGCCACGCACAAGGTTGAATGTACTTGCTGGCGTTATGCTTAATGCAGTAATGAAAAAACATAACCAATTTGGTTTTCTCTGTTTTGAGCTTCCTGCACGATCGCGACTTCGCGATGCGGAACGTGCTATTTCCATACCTTCGACCGCTAAACGATTTGCCTCTCGAGCCTGCACATTCCAGCTGGTTTATCCGCTGCTTTAGTTGTGCTAACTGCTCGAGAAGGTTTAACTGTACCGACGAAACTGCTCTAACTGGAACTGCCGGATTCATTTTTAATTGTTAACAAACGATATCTATGCAATCTATAATATAAAAATGAATCCCAAAATGTGTTGGTAAGCGCATAACTTGAGAACGGCTGAACCGATTTCGTTAATTCTTTTTTTATTATATTCCTTGAAGTACGAGGATGGTTCTTACGTAGAGAAAACGTAAATATGTACCACGGGCGAAGCCGGGGCGGACTGCTAGTTCACTATAATAATGTTCACTTTTCGTCGGGAGTCACCAATGCAGGGTCTTGTTATGTGCGGGTGCTTAGATCATTAAGTAATGGATGGAGCACGCTGGCAAATGTTCTAACTAAACTTTCTGCCGATTTTGGTGCGGGGAGGGTAACTCACACTTTGAAACACAATCACACATTCACAAAAATAATTTGTGTCTTTACAAACTCAAACTATTACAAAATTGACAGACTAGCATGTTTTTGCACACATACATCGATTACACAGAAAAATCTCTGTACATATACGTAATAATACAATCGCTCTAAAGGGATGTGACCATATCGATATTACAAAAATAATAATTTTGTTGAAATTAGAAATAACATTAATATTATATTCATAAAAAATACTACACAGGTCATTTGTAACGTTTTCATCATTATTATATGCATACGAAAAAACAATAAAACGCCATTTTATTTGTATTTGAATATGTATTTATTCAACACATCACATATTATATTCAATAAAATAAATATCGGTACAGAAATTTTTATTATTTCTGTACCGAGGTGTCCATTCTGATTTTCTCCCACAGCATTCAATCCACCTTAGCCTTAAAGCAGGATTTTTTGTAAATCTGAAATATACGCAATATTAATACATACATATAAACAAACTAGCTGCTCCGCGCGGTTTCACCCCCGTGGCTCCACTCCTGTTGGTCGTAGCGTGATGATATATAGCCTATAACCTTCTTCGATAAATGGGCTATCTAACACCGAAAGAATTTTTCAAATCGGACCAGTAGTTCCCGAGAATAGCGCGTTCAAACAAACAAACAAACAAACAAACTCTTCAGCTTTATAATATTAGTATAGATTACATAATAGAAAGGTTACAAGATTAACATTACAAAAAAGTGCGAGTCGGACTCGCGCACGAAGGGTTCCGTACCATTAAAATGTTCTGCCAGTTAAAAGTAACCGAGCGTAGGTAAATTTTAATAAATATATACAAGACTTACAAAATAAACATTATACTCCTTTTTATGTAGTTGTGTAAAATTTTAATATAATAAAGATTAATTCTCATCTCATTTCAAATAATTATACTTAGAAAAATATTTTTTTATCGACGTTCAAGTTAAAAGCAGTCCGTCACTAAGAAAGTCGTAAAAATTTACGACCTTTTATGCGACGAGTTTTTAAATTCAACTCTATCACTAAGTTCATAAAGATTAAATTTGAATTTCTCTTCAAGATAGTCTCGCTACATCACTTTATAGTCTCGTGGGGAGTGCGGTTCAATATCGCGTTCTAAATTCAACTTTATCGCTTAGTTCATAAAGATTAAATTTGTATATTTTCTCTTCAAGATAGTCTCGCTACATCGCTTTATAGTCTCGTGGGGAATGCGGTTCAATATCGCGTTTTAAATTCAACTTTATCTCTTAGTTCATAAAGATTAAATTTGTATACTTTCTTTCCATGATAGTCTCGTGAAGCCGCATCAATGATCGAGTAAACACATGACTCGATTATTTGTCTTGATCATATCGCTAAACGATACATCGACGATTATTAGAAATTGCATTTAAATTGATATTTACGTAAAAAAAATAAAAAAATACTTACAAATGAAAGGTTATTCCATCTTTTTTAATACTTGATGTGTTTGACTTGTTTCTGCAAGACTTGACAGCACAAAACGGCATTTTAGCGGAGCACTCGCAGACGTCCTTTCGATGTTTTACGAATACGCAGAGTGTTTGTAATCGATTACGCAAATAGTTTTTATGAAAGCATAAGACTTTTCGATTCGAATAATCTTATACCTCGGCAAAAGGGGAAGCGCCTGTGAGTGTTATCCATTACTTAATGATCTAAGTGCGGGTGTAATAAAAGATGAATAACTACGCAAAGGTTATATTTCGTTAACTACATATATTTATTCGTATGTAATTAATATTCGACCTATGCGACCAACCCGCGTCCCGACAAGCCCGTAACTGTCCATGCATAGCGCACAAACTGTTTATATACGAGTTACCGTGTGAACCTGTGGTGTGAACTTTCTTAGTAGGTACTACACTTGAAATTCGATAACTCGTAAATTGGCTTGTCGTCGCTACAAACACATAGGATAGATTTTATCCCGGAAATGCCACGGGAACGGGAAATATGCGGGTTTTTAAAGCTAGTAATTTATAAGGTGAAGAACGCGCCACTTGATGCTCTTAATTATTATAAATATTTAAAACATAGGGCTAAAATACCCACAATCTGATCAGGAATAGTAAATACAATGTATAGATTTTGCCTGTTGTTTAGTTTTCAAAAACCATTTTGTACCACCTACCAAGTTAACCTACGGAAAACTCGAATTACTGTTACCCGAATTAAGATTCGACGAACGGTTGGTAACCTACGGTTAAACCCCGAAAACGGTTGGTTGAACTTTAAAAGACCTAAAAGACAGATGTTATGGATGAAAACTTTTTAAATTCCTTTTTTTAAATTTCCCAGATGAATCAATTTCTAGATGCACTAAAACCAAATTTTTAAAATGTATTTTTTTGTTTCCCGTAATCTAAGACAGATATATTCTCAAAAAAAAAAATCAATTGTTTTTGATGCTAAGTTAACTTTCGTGCCTCATATAAGTACTTAGAGTACGTTACCTCCCGGGCATCTAAAATGCTAGGATTTTTAATTAGAAATATAAAAGTATTTCAGAATAATAAACTTAAAATCTCACTATACAACTCATTAGTACGAAGCATTTTGGAATACGGAACGGTGGTCTGGAGACCTCACTATGCGACACACATGTTAAGAATAGAGCGAATACAAAAAAGATTTATTTGACACTTAATTTATTCAAACGGATTATCAAGAAATAATTTGTCTTCCTATACTAAGACTTGCATTTTTTTAAATGACCTCTTTGGAAGAACGGCAAATTATAATCGATCTCATTTTTAGTTTGAAACTTTTAAATTATAAAATCGACTAACCCTCAACTTTTGAAAAAAATTAACTTTCGTGTCCCTAGTAGGTATCCCCGAAAGCAAATTGCTCCTCTTGTTCCACCAGTCCGTAGATGTAAGTTCGGAGCCAACTCTCCTATTCCAAGGCTGTGCAAGATGGTAAATAAATATAGTGGTATCATTGATATTAATATGTAATACCTCGCTCCAGACTGTCCGTGAATTACCACTAAATTTTTACCACTATACCACTATGTACCAAGTACTTACCACTACGTACCAAGTACTTACCCTTATGCACCAAGTACTTACCACTATGAACCAAGTACTTACCATTATGTACCAAGTACTTACCATTATGTACCAAGTACTTACCTCTATGTACCAAGTACTTACCACTATGTACCAAGTACTTACCACTACGTATCAAGTACTAACCACTATGTACCATGTACTTACTACCATGTACCAAGTACTTACCACTATGTACCAAGTACTTACCATTATGTACTAAGTACTTACCACTATGTACCAAGTACTTACCACTACGTACCAAGTACTTACCACTACGTACCAAGTACTTACCACTACGTACCAAGTACTTACCATTATGTACCAAGTACTTACCACTATGTACCAAGTACTTACTACCATGTACCAAGTACTAACCACTGTGTATCAAGTACTTACCACTATGTACCAAGTACTTACCACTATGTACCAAGTACTTATCACGCTAAACAGAAGCGGAGCCACGCAGGTTAAACCGCGGGCACAGCTAGTAATTATAAAGATAAAAACGACGTGTGTCACTCGGGGACTGCCGCGGTAAAGCTATTGCATGCTATGCCTTCAAGCCACACCTCCGCCCGTCGGAGTGGGGAGCGTGAGGTTTTTTCGTTACGGAATTTCTCGATTCGGTCCCCGCGCTCAAGGCCCGCGTTAGAAGCTATGCAATAGCTTAAAAAAACTAATAACACGCTTAAACCCATGAAGTTATTGCTTATTACCTTGATAGTGAAGAAGAAGTGTACAAAGCTTGAAAAAAATCTACCCATTTAAAGTCAAAATCGAGTCTAAAGGAGTCGGTTACATACAAACATACAGGTGAAGCTTATAAAAACGTTCTCAATTCGACTGTATTTTCAAACAACTATTGGTATTACAACAAAACAATTTAAACACAGTCTAACTTTAAAGTTTACATGGTACATAGTGGTAAGTACTTGGTACATAGTGGTAAGTACTTGTTACATAGTGGTAAGTACTTGGTACATATTGGTAAGTACTTGGTACATAGTGGTAAGTACTTGGTACGCAGTGGTAAGTACTTGGTACATAGTGGTAAGTACTTGGTACATAATGGTAAGTACTTGGTACGTAGTGGTAAGTACTTGGTACGTAGTGGTAAGTACTTGGTACATAGTGGTAAGTACTTGGTACATAATGGTAAGTACTTGGTACATGGTAGTAAGTACTTGGTACGTAGTGGTAAGTACTTGGTACATAGTGGTAAGTACTTGGTACATAATGGTAAGTACTTGGCACATAGTGGTAAGTACTTGGTACGTAGTGGTAAGTACTTGGTACATAGTGGTAAGTACTTGGTACATAATGGTAAGTACTTGGTACATGGTGGTAAGTACTTGGTACATAATGGTAAGTACTTGGTACGTAGTGGTAAGTACTTGGTACATAGTGGTAAGTACTTGGTACATAGTGGTAAGTACTTGATACACAGTGGTAAGTACTTGGTACATGGTAGTAAGTACATGGTACATAGTGGTAAGTACTTGATACGTAGTGGTAAGTACTTGGTACGTAGTGGTAAGTACTTGGTACATAGTGGTAAGTACTTGGTACATAGTGGTAAGTACTTGGTACGTAGTGGTAAGTACTTGGTACATAGTGGTAAGTACTTGGTACGTAGTGGTAAGTACTTGGTACGTAGTGGTAAGTACTTGGTACATAGTGGTAAGTACTTGGTACATAATGGTAAGTACTTGGTACGTAGTGGTAAGTACTTGGTACATAGTGGTAAGTACTTGGTACATAGTGGTAAGTACTTGATACACAGTGGTAAGTACTTGGTACATGGTAGTAAGTACATGGTACATAGTGGTAAGTACTTGATACGTAGTGGTAAGTACTTGGTACATAGTGGTAAGTACTTGGTACATAGTGGTAAGTACTTGGTACGTAGTGGTAAGTACTTGGTACGTAGTGGTAAGTACTTGGTACATAATGGTAAGTACTTGGTACATAATGGTAAGTACTTGGTACATAGTGGTAAGTACTTGGTACATAGTGGTAAGTACTTGGTACATAGTGGTAAGTACTTGGTACATAGTGGTAAGTACTTGGTAAATAGTGGTAAGTACTTGATACGTAGTGGTAAGTACTTGGTACATAGTGGTAAGTACTTGGTACATAGTGGTAAGTACTTGATACGTAGTGGTAAGTACTTAGTACATAGTGGTAAGTACTCGGTACGTAGTGGTAAGTACTTGGTACGTAGTGGTAAGTACTTAGTACATAGTGGTAAGTAATTGGTACATGGTAGTAAGTACTTGGTACATGGTAGTAAGTACTTGGTACATGGTAGTAAGTACTTGGTACATGGTAGTAAGTACTTGTACCTATACGATTACACACTTAACAAGAATACGATTTTGATAAAATTCGCCAACTTTGCTCTGGATGATGTGCTAAAGTGTACCTTTTTATACCCAAAATTTAAAAAAAAAATTATTATAAACAAACTAAAGGGGACCTAATAAAGAGATTGTAGGACCTTAATCTCATTCTTCTGGATTGTTAAACGTCGTATAAATGAAGAAATGCCAAATGGGCTAATGAAATTTGGAGTTGCGATTAAATGGCAAACAAAACTTCGGTTGTCAAAAAACGGGGTTATGAAAAAAATGTCCAAATGTTTTCGGGATTATGATATTCGTAATATTAAAATTCGAGATTAAGATAGGTAACCTTTCAAAATACTTAACGATTTATTCAACTATAGCGGCGCCATCTTGGATTTCAGTTTTGACCTCATATTCGTTAATAGCTACCCCAAAAACTATGAAAATGACACCCATCACGAAAAAAAGTCAAATTTTCGTCGACGCCATCTTGAATTGTTTTACCCCACCAATCTATTCAACAACCCATAAAAAAGAGCATCTCAGGCAAGGTAATTTTTAAAACATAATTTTAAATTACAAATAATTGGAATATGAAACTTATACAGTTTACTCTTATAAAGTATCAAATATTTCAAATCACGAAAACGACAGTGCACGCACAATAATCTTTTTCTAATTCGTTTTATTTTTGGGACGAGGAGCGATACACCCGTCCTTCCAAGAGCGCTTCTGAGCGCGGTCTGACGACCCGCGAGAGCAAAATGTATGAAGAAATCGACAAGTATTTTTAATTTAGCTAATAATTGAATTAAAATTTTGATTTAGATACAAAAAAATTATCAGAATCTATAAAGGACTATATATCCCTTAATAATTTATAGGTAAGAAGATAGATTAGGCTTTTAATTTTCTTAAAATTGTACCGTTTTAGACCCCATTTTTTTGCATTTTATGCGATCATTGTGCTGGGAAAATCGTATTTCAGCGACAATTTTGTATGACGTCGTACAATTTTTATAAGATGATCGTAGAACTGAATATATTATCTTTAAATTAAGATATTACTTTGTTCTCACGTGTAATTGCTTTGAGTTAAAATGGTACCGTAAAATAGCGTTTTTTGTTAAAAATCGGTAATAGCACCCTTAATATTATAAAGCTGAATTGTTTGTTTGTTTGACCGCGCTAATCTCAGGAACTACTAGTCCAATTGGAAAAATTCTTTCGGTGTTAAATAGCCCATTTATCGAAGAAGGCTATAGGCTATATTATATCATCACGCTAAACAGAAGCGGAGCCACGCAGGTTAAACCGCGGGCACAGCTAGTAATTATAAAGATAAAAACGACGTGTGTCACTCGGGGACTGCCGCGGTAAAGCTATTGCATGCTATGCCTTCAAGCCACACCTCCGCGCCCGTCGGAGTGGGGAGCGTGAGGTTTTTTCGTTACGGAATTTCTCGATTCGGTCCCCGCGCTCAAGGCCCGCGATAGAAGCTATGCAATAGCTTAAAAAAACTAATAACACGCTTAAACCCATGAAGTTATTGCTTATTACCTTGATAGTGAAGAAGAAGTGTACAAAGCTTGAAAAAAATCTACCCATTTAAAGTCAAAATCGAGTCTAAAGTACATAGTGGTAAGTACTCGGTACGTAGTGGTAAGTACTTGGTACGTAGTGGTAAGTACTTAGTACATAGTGGTAAGTAATTGGTACATGGTAGTAAGTACTTGGTACATGGTAGTAAGTACTTGGTACATGGTAGTAAGTACTTGTACCTATACGATTACACACTTAACAAGAATACGATTTTGATAAAATTCGCCAACTTTGCTCTGGATGATGTGCTAAAGTGTACCTTTTTATACCCAAAATTAAAAAAAAAAATTATTATAAACAAACTAAAGGGGACCTAATAAAGAGATTGTAGGACCTTAATCTCATTCTTCTGGATTGTTAAACGTCGTATAAATGAAGAAATGCCAAATGGGCTAGTGAAATTTGGAGTTGCGATTAAATGGCAAACAAAACTTCGGTTGTCAAAAAACGGGGTTATGAAAAAAATGTCCAAATGTTTTCGGGATTATGATATTCGTAATATTAAAATTCGAGATTAAGATAGGTAACCTTTCAAAATACTTAACGATTTATTCAACTATACTTTTAAAGATATATTTTTCTGAAATTTTTGGTATACAAAAAAATTAATAAATATGCAAGGCTAGTGCCTGGTTGTTATGTTCACAAACATAACAACCAGGAATAAGTTGAAATTGTCACCAAACTCTATCTTGCCCTCAAGGTATACACTACCAGTAACGAGTCTCTTAAACTATGTACCTGAATGTTTACTCATATAGGTCTGAAGTCAAAAATAAGAAGTATTTAAATAAAACAACTTTTAAAAGAATAACTTTATTTTTATAATACATTAAGCTTTAATAATACTTATTAGCTCACAGCGAACACATTATTAAGTTTACTTGGAAACAATAAAAATCGTAAGTTTCCGCCATTTTTTTATTCACATCTTTCATCTCCATTGATTTCATTCCATCAGACACATGCGTCACATGCATTTGCATACATATTATAAAAACTTAACTTTTAGGAATTGGCCAATTTTTATACAAAATTAAATCTCTACAGGAATAACTATCGTAAACATCAATACAATCATAGTAATATACAAAAAAGAGCGTGTGTCGAGCACTCGTGTCAGAAGTGAAACTTATATGGCAAGATTCAAAGATACTAAAAACGTCGCCTTCTCCATGACGTGACGCTTTGCCATGACGTGACATTGAAATTTTACTCTCAACGCGCCTAAAGAAGTTTCACTTCAAAAATTAAATAATATTAGCTACTAACTATATTAATTCGCAATTCATTAAATACAATTTTAAAATATTTATATTTTAAACTAGTTTTACTTACATAAACAGAACAATTTTTTTCATACGATACATTTGGCACGTATAAATTATTCGACATTTTTTTTAATTCAACTAATGTTAAGAGATAAAATTAATAGCTTTAAACAGAATGCTATAGGCTATATATCATCACGCTAAGACCAATAGGAGCGGAGCAATGCGGGTACAACCGCAGGGCACAGGTAGTACTTAATAATTGTATCGACTTTATTTACATTACAAGTCTATTATATTTTATATCATAATAGTCTGTATAAAATATTTTTAAAACAGAATAACTATTTTTTATCACTATACATACTTATTACGGTGCATTTACATCAACGAGCGAATGCTCATTCTAACCTCACTATGTAAACACGCGTAGAGCATTTTTTTCGTTGTTCTTAATGCGTTCGAAAAGATTCTATGCAATGTTCTAATACTGAACAACACTGAATACGAGTTTTCGTTTCCACTAAAAGATCACGAAAGAATGCTCTAGCAAGAGCTCTATGTTCGTTTTTAGGGTTCCTTACCCAAAGGGACCCTTTTACTGAGACTTCGTTGTCTGTCTGCCTCCAGACTCATAAACCGTGATAGCTAGAAAGCTGAAATTTTCACTAATGATATATTTCTGTTGCCGCTAATACATCATTTGTGAAAAACAAATACTAAAAAACAAAAATATAAAGGGTGTTTCCCCATAGTACGGAACCCTTCGTACGCGAGTCCGACTCGCACGTGGCCGGTTTTATGTAAATGCACCGTTACAGTAACATGCTTCCGCTAGTCACAAAAACACAAAAACATATTTTTTTATATTTAATATAAATAACAGCTACGTTTTATTGCGTATTTCAGTCTCTTGTACAAAACCTAATCAATTCACCAGATGTCAGGTATCGAAACTTCGCGGCATGTACCTGAAAATAAATAAATAGTAAATTTAAAATTTAAGTAGTTTTTCTATATAATATTATTATATTAAAATCTATACTTAATATTATAAAGCTGAATTGTTTGTTTGTTTGACCGCGCTAATCTCAGGAACTACTAGTCCAATTGGAAAAATTCTTTCGGTGTTAAATAGCCCATTTATCGAAGAAGGCTATAGGCTATATTATATCATCACGCTAAACAGAAGCGGAGCCACGCAGGTTAAACCGCGGGCACAGCTAGTAATTATAAAGATAAAAACGACGTGTGTCACTCGGGGACTGCCGCGGTAAAGCTATTGCATGCTATGCCTTCAAGCCACACCTCCGCGCCCGTCGGAGTGGGGAGCGTGAGGTTTTTTCGTTACGGAATTTCTCGATTCGGTCCCCGCGCTCAAGGCCCGCGATAGAAGCTATGCAATAGCTTAAAAAAACTAATAACACGCTTAAACCCATGAAGTTATTGCTTATTACCTTGATAGCGAAGAAGAAGTGTACAAAGCTTGAAAAAAATCTACCCATTTAAAGTCAAAATCGAGTCTAAAGGAGTCGGTTACATACAAACATACAGGTGAAGCTTATAAAAACGTTCTCAATTCGACTGTATTTTCAAACAACTATTGGTATTACAACAAAACAATTTAAACACAGTCTAACTTTAAACCAGGGATCTGTCACTTTAATAGTTGTCTATGTGAAATACGATAAAAATAGATTAATGAGAACCCGCGCTTAAAGTTAAACCCTGTCTAAAGATTTTTGTGGTAAGACAGTATGTATTTTTTTTTTATTTGTATTCAACAAATCAAAAAGTGACGTAATGTGAGTAATGTCATAAGTGAGATTTAGATGATTCTTTTTTATTAACAAGCCTTCCGTGACATTTAAAGTCGGTCTATTTTGTATGTTATAAATATTTTTTAATCTAGTCCTGTTAAGTTTGTTTAAAATGATTATTTATTAATTCAAAAAACTTTAGACACGGTTCTCTTTAATCTGGTTTTGTCGTATTTCACATAGACAACTATTAAAGTGACAGACCCCTGGTTTAAAGTTAGACTGTGTTTAAATTGTTTTGCGGTAATACCATATTTTTTATACAAAATTAAATACATTACTCAAAGGGGTTTGGGTACTTTTGTATGGGCTAGTGGCGTCGTGATGACAATTCGCGGCCAGTGACGAAACTTGGATATTTTAAAAGAGCAATATATTGCGTATATAAGCGTTCATATACAACGTTTTGATTAGAATTCTAAAATAAATAAAGGAGAAACCTAAAAAACTCAAAAATCTTATAATAAATCATCTAGAATCTAGATTTATAAAACATCTAGGTAAATGAATAATACAAAACCAAATATCTCTGTTCCTAATATGTTTCGAGATTTATGTCCATAATAACTTTTGCTCACAATATATTGCTCTTTTAAAATATCCAAGTTTCATCCATCGAGATATACATATGGAGACGACACCGCCTACATCACTTATGTTCGCTCAACATACGCCATATGGCGTAACTGCACGCTCATTTTTTATTTGTTTTAAAGTGAAACGCATCAAATATGCCTTCGTGTGTGTTACGATATTGCACAAATAATACAAATAATACGGAAAAGTGCAAAGGAATAACTTTCATCGGTAAGTACCTAACTAGATAATAATTTTTAAAACTTAGAGCAAAAAAATGGCGCACAGATTTTGTTCGTGGTGTCTCCTCCATACGTAGTACTATTGTCTCAATGGTTTCATCACTGGCCGCGAAAGTTCATGAAGACGCCAACTTTACCCAAACCCCTTTAGAAATTTTCCCAAACCCATACTAACCTCACACTAACATCGTGTACCCTGAAGACAGCATACTGCGAATTCCTGAACAGCGGGTAGAAGTGTTCGACGCTGTCTGTCAGCAAAGTGTGGCACAGTCGCGGCTGACCGCGCTGAGACGGCACCGTGCTGTCCCAGATGTCAGCGAATGAACAGCCTTTACTGAGAATAAATAAATAAATCATTTATTGCATAAAAACATGGTACATACAAAGATATTTAAATTAAAATTATAGAACATTCATGTTTTTACTATAGCTACATAGCATACAATAATTATTAATTCACAAAATGAACGTAGAATGTTTAGTTATAAAAATTAACGTTACGAGAAACGTTATTCAATTTCAAATTGTTAAAATACACTAGCTGACCCGACAGACGTTGTCCTGTCTTAGTTATTTATTTATTTATTTTACACTTTATTGTCTACACACATGACCGAACAAGAAACAATAAAAACAAACAATATGGTATCGGAAAGATGTAGTACAATTATTGGCGGCCTTATCACTAAGCAGTGCCAGGCAACCACGGGGAGAATGGTAAAAAGCGAAATATTTAACTAGTAATATTTTTTTTTAGTTACGAATATGAAAGGTCAAACGCGTAAAGGATCTATTAAATAGCGCCATCTATTACAAACTTACTCAATCCAGTCATAATTATTGTGACTGTCAAATAATTATCTATCTATACTAATATTATAAAGCTGAAGAGTTTGTTTGAACGCGCTAATCTCAGGAACTACTGGTCCGATTTGAAAAATTCTTTCGGTGTTGGATAGCCCATTTATCGAGGAAGACTAAAGGCTATATCATTACGCTAAGACCAACAGGAGCAGAGCAATGCGAGTGAAAACGCGGGGAACAGTTTTGGAGTCGTTTAAAATAAATGCTTGTAAAAGTTTAAATGAATAAAAAAGTTTTTGATTTTGATAAAGACACTATAACTCACTTGCTACGTCCATAGCAGTATCGATTCTCAACTATAAGGTAGGTCGCTTTGAGCTTGTTCAGCTCCAGGTACAGTTCGTGGGGGGAAAATCTTCCATACACTTTGTATACTGCGTATGCTCTTTGCCTGTAACATTCAAACAAATAAATTAAATAAAAAATGTGTGCGTGTGTGTACACACGTAAGAAGTGAAACTTATTTATGACCTTATTTTTCAAACAATAATTTACTACATACTAACTTTACGGAAATACGTCGAATCACGCGTGGTAGGGATAAGAAAAAGATGGCGCGTAACGGAAAAATGTCACGCGTAACGACAAAATGTTACACTAAATTTTTTTCCAACCCCGATAAAGAAGTTTCACTTCAAAAATTTAAGTGTCAAGTGACACTCCTGGATGGAACAAAGTTCCCAAAATAGCTTGCTTGCATTCTACGAGAGAGAAATAAAGGGAGTGATAGAAGGAGAAAGAGAGAGATAGACAGAGTAACGGTTTAAAACTATAGCAAACGGATTCTCACTGTTGAAATTGTATGTATAAGGCTTCGTTTTAAATAACTATCTGACGCTTAGCTTTCCGCCAGCGGCTTCGCCCGCGTAGTCAAAGAAAAACCCGTAAATCCATGCAGTAATTTTTGAGTTTAGCCCGAATATACATACGAACAAACAGATAAAAAATCCAAAAACTATCTTCGCTTCGATATCGATACGATACGGCGGATACGGGCATCGAACCTGCGACAAATTGAATTTTATGATGCTGATAAATTGAAAGACAACGACGAACTTGGTGATGACATGTGATGATGGTGATCGTGATTGTTACGATGATCATGATGAAAATGATGACGCTTATAATTATAGAAATTATGACAATGACTTTTGATTTAATATTAAGTTGTCACTATTTCCTGTCAAAACATGTTTAGCTGTCGAAAACTATAAATTGCCGCTTTCCTTTGAATCGTGGCGCATTCGTACGAATCGTGCCTAGGGACACGGACGTTGCTTATACGACGTTCGACCCAACTACCCTCACTTTGCTAATAGTCGTTGACTTGCTGCGATTTGTTATCAACTACCTACATCAATTAGGTAGCTGTGTAGAATCGCAGTGCATTCTTATTACATTCAAACTAATATTTAACCCGGCCTCGCGTGTAATTTCTTATAATATAATGATGATAGTATATACTGTTACCTAGCCTCCAAGTGCTCATAGTGCGGGTGTGCCACAATGGGCCGGCGCGTCGCCAACATCACCGCGGCCAGCACGGGCATCGAACCCGCGAACGCGCCGGGAGCTTGCTGCTTGATCCACTGCAGTAGTTCCTCTTGGTTGTAGTCGCTGAATTCGCCTGGAAAATACAAAAAAGAGCGTACATGGCGAGCACACGTGTCAGAAGTGAAACTTCTTTGGCAAGATTCAAAGATACCAATCGTCGTCTTACGTTTAGACGTGACGGCATTGCCAAGACGAGAACTTGAAATTTTACCCTCAACGCACCTAAAGAAGTTTCACTTAAAAACTTGAAAGGTGTCAAGGGACACCCGGATGGAACGAAGTTTCTAAAATAACTGGCTTGCTTTCTATGAAAAAGAAAGAGACAGAGAAATACGCACACGCCGCACGGCTTACAACTATAGCAAGAAGTGTCGTTACAACTTTTGGTCTTAATTCCGTCTTAAGACCCCTTTCGCAACGCGCGATAAGGAACTTCGTTCCAATACTCTAGAACATTTTTCATACAACTGATACAAGAAGTGACGTCACATTATTACAAACATTAATGTACAACCAACTAGATTCACAATCAGTAATCACCCTCAAAAATTGTCAGAAGAAAAACGCTGCCTACGCGTGTATCAAGCAGAGCTTTCTAATGTTAAGACCAGGCACTCTA
This sequence comes from Colias behrii, assembly GCA_029959065.1. Lineage (NCBI taxonomy): Eukaryota > Metazoa > Arthropoda > Insecta > Lepidoptera > Pieridae > Colias > Colias behrii. The sequence goes on from JARWMC010000022.1 coordinate 8,563,235, forward strand.
AAGTAGAGATGAAACGGATATCCGGTAACTATCCGGTATCCGGCCTATCCGGCCGCTATAATACTATCCGGCCGAATACCGGGTAGCTACTATTCGGCCGGATATACATCCGGCCGATTAAAAAAAAATAGCTGGATAAAAGAAACATATTTTTGAGTAATTATTTGCTTTATTTAGCAAGAATCACATTTCCCCGAAATCAATAATTATTGAATATGTTACGAAACTTGCAAGATATTATTTTACTTGATAGGTATTAAAATTATTGCAATTAGATTATTTATTATTAGATACATTACCTGCTTTTTTCGCTTCGCCGCCACGAGAAATATTAACATTGCATAATAAACAAAGAGCTAACTTTTTATTTTCACTGCTTATGTCAAATTATTCCCATAAAGACGATCTTTTCTTCACCGATGCCATTTCTCGTTGCTAAATCTTTTAGACCTATGTATATATGTATGTACTTAAAATAATAAGAGCACAAATAAAATTATAACCTAAAAACGATCACGCACGTGTCTGCCCTGCATGCAATCGACACAATAATAAAACTGTACAATTGTTAACTTCACTCATCAACCGTCAACGAAAACACTTATCTTACAGAACACCAATCACTCCACATGACAGAGGCACTTCGTTAGCGTATCATGGGAACAACACCAACTCATTTGTGACATAGGCATCGAAGATCGCTTATCACAAAGAGACACAACTACCCTGGACCGCAGCCCAGATAGCACACACAATTCCTTCGATGAACTACATTCCCGTTACAATAATCCACGTAACAAACTTTTACTTTACACAACGCACGAAAAAACACAAACGCCTGTATGTCGTTATAAAACTACGTAAACTTAAACACATTTAAAAAGTATGGGCTTGAATTCTATCCCACTTCTGATGTAAGAAATAACACGCGAGGCCGGGTTAAATATTAGTTTGAATGTAATAAGAATGTACTGCGATTCTACACAGCTACCTAATTGATGTAGGTAGTTGATAACAAATCGCAGCATGTCAACGACTATTAGCAAAGTGAGGGTAGTTGGGTCGAACGTCGTATAATCAACGTCCGAGCCCCTAGGCACGATTCCTACGAATGCGCCACGAGTCAAAGGAAAGCGGCTTTTTATAGTATTCGACAGCTAAGCATGTTCAGACATGAAATAATGACAACTATTCATCCACAAAAATATTAAATCAAAAGTTACGTCTAACACTATATATAATAAATGGATGAACCGATTTTGATTACATATGCCTGATTATACTTCACACGTCATGCCCTTTCATTTGATATGTCACTTATGTATATTTGACAAAATGCATTTTTTTATTCACACTTTTATACCTATATCCAATAAATGGATGAACCAATTTTAATAAAATAAACCTAATTGTACTTTACACGTCATGCCTTTCATTAGATATGTCACTTGGTTAAATTTGATAAAATATCATTTTTTAATTCTCATTTTTACCCCTATATCAAATAAATGGATGAACCGATTTTGATAAATTTGACTAATTGTTCTGACAGGTCGTGTACTTTCATTTGATTTGTCACTTAAGGGGATTAATATGGTCAAAACTGAAAAACACCTTATACATATTGAATTTTGTTGAGGAAACTGTTGGTACGATTGTGTTAAAAAAAATATATGTGATACTCAAGGATATAATTAACAAAGTGTATTGTTTACTTTTCATTTTAGAACGGCCTAAACATAAAAAAAATACATACAAATCAACCCCTTTTTGAACATAAAACGCATTTTGTTAGGAAAACGGCTACATATTTATACATGAAATTTATACCAAAAAATATGTTATGATATTTGTAATAACTTGTATTCTTTATTTTTTCAATTTTCATTATTATCGTTAAATTATCAAGAAAAAACTCGAAATTATAATAAAACCCACATAAAACCTCACCTCTTTTGCATATTTTCGACGAAAGTTGACGGTGTCAGTTCGACTCGGACGGGGGACTGTACGTGCGGTTTTTTTTGCAAAATAACGCTAAAATTCACCGAATTGAATGTTTTGTTAAATTAAACCAGATTGTAATAGGTATTTACATGAGCAGTTCATGAAACGAAAGTTAAAAATAGGTATGTAAAGATATAAAAATCTGTTTGTAAATTAGTTTTGTTTTTGAAAGGCGTCATTGAATATTATCCAGTGTTGATAATTTTTGACAGTAAAATATTATCAGAAAACACATACCTATAATTAAACAGTAACAAGACTTTCCCTGTGCCTTGAATATTTAAAAAAAAAAGATTAATTGCTGTTCTATCGTATATTTTAAGGGTCCAAAACAATTCATATACTATAGGCCGGGTGATACTGACACAAAATTTTGGGTCATTTGTAACAGTATGGTGGTTCTACAGGGGTCTTAGTACGCAATGACAAAAAGAAAAATGATGGTCAGAACAGTGGTACCAGCGGACTAGTCGCGTGGGCGTTAGTCGAACTAGTCGGATAAATTTGTAACACAAAAATTTTAGGATTTACCGATAGCCCATAAAAAAGAAGTAGGCGGTAGTGTCATGCCATACTTTTCCGGTGTGATTTACAGCCCACAATACCGACGTTAATGCATTGATTTAAAAAAAACAACCATTTGTACCAGGCTAATTTTTGCACAGGTAGTCATCGGCCAGTAGCCATGTACGAAAATCGTCATGCCATACTTATCAGACAGTTCCAAATGGTCGCCATACCGCTATAACTACGAAAATCAGCAATTATTTTTTTTTTCGCTAAACGATTTGTACCACCTTAAATTTTATTAAATACATATAAATACATACTAATATTACAAATGCGAAAGTAACTCTGTCTGTCTGTCTGTTACTCAATCACGCCTTAACTACTGAACCAATTTGCATGAAATTTGGTTTAGAGATATATTGATACCCGAGAAAGGACATAGGCTACTTTTTACCCCGGAAAATAGGATAGGTTTTATCCCGGAAATGCCACGGGAACGGGAACTATGCGCTTTTTTTGTTTGACTGCGCGGGCGAAGCTGCGGGTGGAAAGCTAGTATAAATATGAAACCGTAGGAAAGTTAAAACTGATATAAACCTATAGCAACATTTTTAACCGACGCCATTATAGGACGAAATTCTCAATTCAACTGAATTTTTTGTTGGTTCCGTTACCTCACCTGGGTGAACCGATGATTTTATGATTCATAAAAATATGAATTATATAAAAATAATTCCTTTGCAGTGACTCTCAGAGGAAAAAAGAAAAAGATTTGTGGTACAAATTTTAAAATCATAATAGTACATTTCCATCGCCAAGGTTTTCTGGTATTTATAATCTACCGCCTGACAACTAAACCTCCCCTCCAGTCGGTTAGTTGTCAGTCGATCGCTTACATTGTTTGAAGAGACGATCAGCGAGCCAATTGCAGATCTTAAACAGCCAACCAGTGCGGTCTATAAGTGCCATAGCCGTGCCTTGTGATTTATTTAAGATTTAAGAAAACTATCAAGTGAATGTACCAAGTGAAGGAATAATAAAATATTAATTGTGACGAAGGCGTTTTTATTCTACAACCCAACATTCATAATAGACCATAGATACCGACACAACTAACACTGTATTCTTTGAACGGAAGGTATGACCCATATCAGTCATAGCTATGGCTCTGGTAACTTCAGTTGCAGGAAAATCACTCATTTTGTAATGTGTTCAAAGATAAACAGTAAAAAGAAATAAACTCAGTTTAAAACACGTACGTTACAATATTTTTTATTTGAAGCTGCTATAGTCGATAAATAGGCACCAAACTCTTAAAGGGGTATAATATTTTAATGTTTAAAAATCGAAACACATTTTTTTTCTCGTCATCATTTCAAAGATGGATTTAAAAAATTAACCTCGAACTAACTACAAAATACATAACAAGTCGAAAAAAACGTGATTTCTTATCTGTTCCCCTATTTTTTTTAGGTGTGTGTAGGTTGCATGCATATATTCCTACTAGGTATGAAGAGATATACAGAGAACGCTTAATACATTTGCCTGGTCACCATTACCATTAGATACACCATGACATGGTAGAGGCCGTTCTATAGAATTACGTCAAATAATGTACTCCATCTTTTATATCTCTGTAGGTGAGATGTTCCCCACCCTAGTCATCATCAGGTCTCCAGAATATAGTAGAGTCCGTGTTGAATAAAATTAATTTCTAAATTGGTGTTTTCTTAACTGTTCCCCACTCTAGAAATTATAATTACTTGCTTAGTCATCTTAAGGTCTCCAGAATGGGTCATGTAGTAGAGATTTTGCTTATAACGGTTAATGTTGAAAGATGAGTCCTCCTACATTATATTTGCAACATACATAGTACACAATATTTACTATTCATAAATGTAATATGTTACTGCCTCTCAGAGAAAACATAAATTAGGTAGAAACCACTAACACATTACGATACAATACGATACAGTGTACAATTCCATAGTCTTTGGTCACTTTTACTTCAACAACGATGTATATTATAGAGGGCGGTTAAAAAAACAAATTCAAATGTAGTGACAGAATCATTAAGGTCGTTGAACCGTGTAATTGCCTTAAGTATAAATTACAACATTCGTTTTTTTCATTCCCACTTTACCCCTATATATAATAAATGGATGAACAGATTTTGATAAACTATATCTAAGAACCAGCGTCGGAAAATATTCCCCCTCACAAATACCGCATCTAATTCTTATTACTCGTTAGCGGGCTACGGTGGCACAGACAGACACACAAACACACATAGCGGTCATAACACGTCCCCTCTTTTTGCGTCGGGGGTTAAAAATATAATACCTACGACATAATTTAAAGGAAATTTTATGTAGAAAATTTACCTAGAAGTAACTATAATGCAATTTGTGCAGGTTTTAGACTTAGCAAAAATCTAAATAAGGTCCTTTGAACTCCTCCCCCCCTACTGCACCCTCAGCTTACCCCGCCCCACCTTGGGGACTTTCGATATGACAATCTGGACTTGTCAAGGAATAAATAATTGTAGCGTATAACTAACGTAATAAATTTATTTATGTGTTTTTATCGTACACTGTACAGTGTATAAATAGAATGCCTTAGCAAATGTTCGCCGTGATTACTTAAATAAAATTTTGCTCGCACAATCTTTGCTTCTTCCTATCCTCGACTATGCTGATGCAAGCTACTTAGACCTTACTGAGGAGCAGTTAAACAAATTAGAACGCCTTCAAAATTTTGCGATAAGATTTATCTTTGGTCTTCGCAAGTTCGACCATATCTCAGACTTCCGCTCACAACTCAGATGGCTTCCTATCCGCCTTCGCCGGAATACGCATCTCCTGTCCCTCCTGTACTCAATCCTTTTCGATCCCAGAACTCCTTACTACTTAAAAAAGAGATTTATATTTATGGGCTCGTCTCATGAATGTAATTTGCGCTCCTCTAACAATCTTACGCTTTGTATGCCTGCTCACATCTCCAAATTTTATGATTCATCTTTTACCGTGCAAGCCGTAAGATTGTGGAACTCCCTACCAACCGCAATAAAGCAAGCGCAAACTTTGAATAGTTTTAAAGCTGCAATTAAAAAATATTATCTGTCCTCATAGTCATTCTGTATCTGTTCTGTTTTACTTATTTCTCTGCTTGAAATTTTTATATATCCTCTTCTGCACGTTTTCTTTCTTTCGTTATATGTAATTTTATAACTTACTCATATCTATTATATTTATTTGTATTCACTCCTTGTATATGCACTATCTACCTTTTTCAATCTTTACATTTTCCTATATCCCAAGGTTGCCTGGAAGAAATCGCTTCAAAGCGATAAGGCCGCCAATTTGTACGGTGAAGATTCTTTTTGTATATTATTGTATTGTATATCTGTGCATTGTACAATAAAGTGTTTTTTATTATTATTATTTATTATTAAATGGTCATAACTTTTTTATTTATTAACCGATTAACATGAAATAAAAACTAAATGTTAAATAAAGATTACCACAATATATTTGTGAAAACCGCATCTAAATCGGATAAGCCGTTTCTGAGATTAGCGTGTTCAAACATACAGACAAACAGACAAACAGACAAAAAATTTTTTATCAACAGTTTTGGATTCGGGCACGATTAAATAATAACACCTGCTAATTTTTTTTTACATATTTCAATTGTACAGACACTACTTTTGTACAATTTTATTATATGTATTGATGATATACAGAACGAAAGGATTATAAGGTAATTACAGGTGTGTTTAGTATAAGCCCCTAGGTTTTCGAGATTTCCCACACATTTGAATCATTGCAATTAACACTTTGCCACTCTTTCTGTTGCTATGACTCTGAATGAAGTATTTTTTTCAATTATTATTTTGCATAGCATTCCTGGATAGATAGGTATTAGGTATATAGATAGACACCATAATTTTAATATGCGTACATATTATGCACATTTAAAAAAAGCTTCTAAAATAAGTATTATTGAAAAATAAAATGATTTGACTTTTATATAAATTACTCACCTATATGAGCCATTTCGTGTCCCATATTCTGAATGAGACATCGGATCATGGGAACTGCTCCAAAAAGGATCAGCAATTTTACGTATTTCATCATACGTTTTGAATATCTGAAATATAGAGTAAAAAAAATATCTTATTAGTAATTGTGTCATGGATATAATAATTTATTTTTATGAATGAAATTGCTGATGTGAACGGTTAACTTTAAATCAAGATAACTATAACAAGACGACGACGACATTAAAACCGAACTCAAATTATTAACGTTTTTTGTAAATTTAGGCCGAATAAAATAATCTCTATGTTGAAGTTTCAGAGAATATAAATTTATAAAGAATAGAAAAAATTCGATCACGAGGCGGGACTCGAACCCGCATCCTTTCGCGCCATTCCGGGGCGGATGCCTGACCAACTCAACCACTCGTGACCCACCAGAGCGATCGAATTTATTCTATTCTTTCAGTTTTATGTGTCTAATTTTTTCTATTCTTTATAAATTTATATTTATAAAGCATTTGAATGCCATAAAACCAAAATATCAATTTCAGAGAATATTCAACGCACTCCCCTAAAAGCTCGGTTCAGCTGTTTCAGATTTGAAAAAAGTAACGAATTTTATGCAGTTAAGAAAAACAGCTATAAATTTAGAAACACTTTAAAACTCACTCAATTCTTATTTATTTACTTGCAAAGTATAATTTAAATTAAAATCTTTTTAAAATATAAAACAAACTTACATATAATATCTCTTCTTAAACACCAAGGAAGACATGAGACACAACTGCGTTGTGAACAACAGCTTGAGACGCATAACCAGCGCCGCCATGACACCATAGACAACCATTTGCGATATATTATAGAATATCGCCGCGTCAACGTTCAAATTCTTCAAAAAAAGAATACACTGATCCGTCACTTCTTCATCGTGTACTCTCGTTTGCTTGTCCAGTTCGTCCAAATCGCTTCGCTTTTTAATTTTCATATCCGAACTATTGTCTATGCCACTATCTTCGTCATCGACATCCTTTTCCACTTCCTTGTCCTCTACTTCCGTCTCCGTTTCCGTGTTCCAAATCCAAAAGTACAGCACGTTGATAATTGAGAAGCCAACGTACGGAATCAAGAACGAATACGTCATGTTTAGAATCGATTTGAACGGCAGAAAATCGAACACCTCTGAGCACGTGTACATTAACGTATGGAACGATTTATAATTCGTGAATTTCGAAAAAAGAATCTCCCAAACATGTGTGTCCTCTTCGACTTCCAAGAAGTCACTGATCACTTTTTTCAAATACACGGACGCGCACACGACGATACAAATGCGTAATAGTACGAGCCAAGCTTCGACGAGGAAGTCGAAGCGATTTTGAACCTTAATGCGTAGACCGCTGAAGAACAAACAGTACGCGGACACTACTAGGAACAGGCAAGCGTATAAGGACGATTTTAGCATATCATTGCCTTGTAGTAGGAGTATGGCCATGTGCAGGCCGCAGTAATGTGAGTGCAGGAATATAGAAAGGTGTCGAGTGTCTATAATTCTCAATTGTTCCATCACGAAAAACACAGCAATTTGCGTGAGGAATATGAACTGTGTGAACTGCCAGAATAAAAGGCAGAGGCAGTTTAACATGAAGATTCCGATCTGAAAAAAAAATGTTATAGAAAAATTATTTTTTTCTGTCATATTATTATTACAATAAATTATTATTTTTTAGGATTAACCCACAGTTTGGATAGCATGATGATACAGTTAAAAGTAGTTTATATATTATACTGTCTTGCTATAAAATTTTACTTTTATCGGTTTAGTAGTTTTTACGTGAAAGAACATTAAACATCATGTACTGTAGCAGTAACAACCCGAAAAGTTTTCGCACTCATTAAGTGCAGGTAATAATATGTCCGATTACACTAGTCTCGACTCTCGATACCTTCTGCCGACGATATACATATTATATTTGTTGTCTATTTTTACCATTTTATTACTTTTTAGCGCTACCTGCCTACTTCTACAAACAAAAATCTATTTTTAACACACTACAATCGTCATTTTTCAAAAAAAAAATTTTTCCCATTTTTTGTATTTTTTTTCCTTATTACCAGACAGACTATCTAAAGGATAAAGACCTGCAATTGTATAGCGTATCGCTTCCTATCCTGCAGCTGCACAGTCAGCAGCCACGCCTGCAACAGCAGTAGCGGCCCCGCCCAGTTCTCTCTCTCATTGGGAGCCCACTGCACGCGTGTACACTCCGCGTGGTTCGCGAAGTATTGGGCCACCGCTAGGAAACCACCGAGGAAGCTTTCGCTGAAAAAAAGTATGAAAAAGCATTTGTAACTTTCGAAATAATAAAGTAAAAAAAACTAAAAACACGCTATCGGCTATAGGATCAATAAAAAATAGGGTGAGGGAGAGACCCTCCACCTTTTCTAAAGTCTTAAGTCAACAACAAAATTACCTAAGCTCCAACGCGTGCAAGAACAACGCAGCCACGTTCACACCGGCGAAGATCCAAATAACTTCCAAATAGAAGAACACTGGGTGTCCTACACCCACACAGCTCTCGACGGGTTCCCGATCCGCACCCCGGTCTACCATGTGACACTCTTTGTACATTGTGTTGTTTATCCACGGCTCTAGATAGCGGTATAGCGCGCCGACGATCACCTGAAAATTGTATGACAGCCATAGAAATCTAAATAACAAGGCACTAGAAGTCGTAAGCGCGCGTGACATTGTCGCCGCTCAGGTGGTTACCATGCCACAAGTCTGTTCGTCGCTTGTTCAGTTGTTCCTGACACGTGCGTGTGTAAACATGGTGTGTTGCAGCATTTCCCAGTGCGGAAATTCTTCCATAAATTGTAATTATACTAATAAAGGAATAACATTTCACCGGCAAGTATTTTTGTTTATAAATATTGCCGATTTTCCTTAAAATTAAACAATATTTACAAGTAATACGAATGACACAGTCAACCGTTCCTCTCATCACGTTTAGCTATACATTGCCTTTTACTATTGTCAACATCTGACAGGTCGGTTGTTATAACTGCCAGATTTTATCAAATGACAATTACAAGAAGCAATGTACTGCATTGTTAACGATAAAGAGTAAATAGTCGCAAGCTAGTGATGTGATGTGTTAAAATTTTTTGCGTAATACGATGTTAAAATATAATTTATAATTATGTATGTAGTAGTTAACTAGGTTTTTATTTATTTCAATATAAGTCTTATGACGACTGATGGAATAATTGGATTATATTTTAATTTGAATTTTGTTTTATTTTTATAATTACTGATATATAACTTTTTTAACTAAGTACATCGATACAATCATTTTCGGACAATTTTACTGTCGATACAGAATCACATTAATTAAATATACAATAATGCCATAATGTAAAGGACATTCTTCGCTTAGGTTGACAAAACTATTTTATATTAAATATATTCTTTGTAGATTTCCACAACGTCCTGACATTAAGGACGAATGGATATCCGCGACTGGGAAAAGAAATTGGTTCCCTACAGGCTATATAGTAGGATATGTTCAAAACATTTCAAAGAAGATGATTTCAATGTCACAACAAAAAGACGTACAGTACTCCAAAAGTAATAATGCGCATAGAAATCTTCGTCACTGTTCGGCAACTGTCATATTCCCGGAGCGCCCGAAGATGATATGTATATAGAGTGGTTAAATGCATTTTCTTCGTGCATAATTTAGTCAAATTATGTGTTTTGTGCTATTATTATTTGTAAGTAACGATTTTGTTTCGATAATTCCTTGTAAGTAAATAGCGAGGATAATCCCACGATTGCGAATATATCTTTGTTGGATTGATTTACTTGGAAAATTTTATAGTACTTTTAAAGTGTCTCACTGAAGCTGGTGTTATGATGGAAGAAAAGAAGGTTAAAATAACACAAAATTTATACTGTATAAAATATGGTTTTTAAACACAGGTTTACATTTAAACCATATAAATCTAATCATTAAAATCTCAGTTCAAAAGTATTTACAGAACTGATCATTCTTCAATATTATGACAATTATTACAAAAAATAAAAATAAAAACAATCAAAATCAGGGATTATCTTTATTTCTGACATTTTAGATACATAGGAACTTTAATTATGCTCTTCTTAATTTTCACTTTCCCTATTGCCATCACCTGTGTAAATCATTTCATCGATTAATTCAATTCACCTTTAAAAACAAAACCAAGAAGGGTATGTAATAGCAGCTCTATATAATTCCACACAGAGAGAACACGTGCAGTCACCACCAATATTTAAAGACGACTGACGGGTTTTTGAGTTTTTTGACTGACATGCTACCGTCACCTACCGCCCGATTTGTTTTTGATTGTGTAAGACCGTGAATTGACTTCTATTTTCTTTTGAATAAGGTGTAAAATGCAAGTGCATTGTTTAGGGCTCTTACGATTCAATGATTCGAGTGTTTTCGGAAATACGACAATTAGCGAAGATTCGCATGCGCATTATTAATTTGGGAGTATTGTACATTAATAAAAACAGCTATACCTACAGTTGACATATGGAAATTGATCAACGCCGTAAGCTATAAGTCATAACTTTATATTACATATTATGATATCTGCGATCTACTTATCATCATGCATCAACATTGAAACTGTTGTTCTTTGCTGACTTTTAGAATTAAATTAGTTTGTGAATGAACATTTGTAACAAATAAATACAATATCAGCCACAGACATCGGAATCTAAAGTCAGAGATACATTGCAATCAAGAGAGGGTAGTTCGGATTTTTTCCGTTAACACCGGTTTTTGAGTGCTCCGTACAATTTTGTGTTTAATTCTATAATTTTGCTTAATTATTGCCTCAGTTTGTGTTTAGTGAATAGTTACGCCGCTACAGATTTATCAAAGGTACTGTACAGTGAATTTTACAATATCATTCTTCCATCTTTATACAATGCACTGCTCGGCCTGTCATACACAAATAAAAAAAGAGGAACTCATCTGCCAGAAATGCAAGGAACAATATCATTTAATGTGTATTAACATGAGTGCTGCATATTATGTTACTCATTACAAGGACACGGGCAGGCACTGGTGTTGTCCTTCCTGTAGTAATATAACTTCAAGGAGGAAGGGTGATAACACCCCAGTAAGAATTTTACATACACTTGAAGATAGTAATATGTCTTGTGAGGATATTCCACATAATATGTCCATGGCGATCCCTGATAGTGAGCCGATATCTATTAATATGGACCAATTCTCAAGCTTACTTTCATCAAAATTGAATGATCTAGAAACTAAATTAACTAAGAATCTTAGCAATGAAATTAACGTAGCAATGAACACTTTGAAAAAGGAACTCAATGAGACAACTGACTTTCTCTTTGCTCAAATTAATCAAATCAAAAATGAACAATTAACTTACCATGACCGCATCGCCTCGCTGGAGCGTGAGAATTCATCACTGCAATCCAAATTATCACTTTTGAGTAAACAACAGCCTGCATCTCTAGAATTAGCATCAATGTTATCCACTATTAAGCAACTTCATCTTGAACTGAATGAACGCGACCAAGTGAGTCTGCTAAATGATATTGAAATTTCAGGCGTTCCCGAATATGAAGGGGAATCGGTCACACATATCGCGACAACGCTAGCGAATAAGTTGGGTGTAACATTGGAAGATCGGGACATCGTAAGTGTACGCCGCATCGGATCCAAGCGCAGGTACCCTACTGTCGCTACTAACAATGAGATTCCGGGAACTGACACTGATAACAACCACTCTGCTCGTCCACGGCCTATCTCTGTACGCTTCACACGAAGGCAGACACGTGACGATCTCTTGAAGAGCGCTCGGGTACGTCGAGGCACTACAACTGCTGATCTAGGCCTTCCCCAACATGATATTAGACGTGTCCATCTGCACGAAAGACTCACCTACAAAAATCGTATTTTATTTGCTAAAGCGAAAAATATGGCTAGAGTTAAGCATTGGCGCTTCACATGGACCAAAGAAGGTCGTATATACGCACGCCAAACAGACACCAGCAGCGTGCATATGATTCGGTCTGAAGAGGAATTTGAGCGTATTTTTGGCACGGTCTGTGATAACAAGTCAATATAAACTAAATGACAAATTGAAACGCACAATATCATACAGTAGATTTCATATTCTCAAATTAATCTTTCCATATTGTTATGTATTATTTAACTCACCAAGTCATATAAATGTCACATTGTATTCTATTCATCCTTTTCATAATGTATCTTTTAGAACTATTATATTAAACATGTGTATTTATCTTGGTAACTATTACTGCAAAGATTTTAACATAAATTTTGTTCAAATTATGTGTAATCAAACTTTAATACCATCTTTTTGTGTACTAAGCAATGAATATCTTCTTTATTATTACGGCTGTCTGATTATTTTGTGTAGAATTTTTGTGCCAATATTATTATTTTTAAGTTTTGTACTTATAATTATAGCTAAAATTAAGTGCAATCAAATATTATTATCATTAACTCGCATAACTAATATTGAATTTTTCTATAGTGACTTTAGTTGTATGGTCGTATTGTCTAACACATTTGTTACAGGAGTATTATATTTTTTAATTATCAAAATTATTTTTAAGCAGATAATATTATGTTTAATGCATGTACCTAGCAATGAATATTTTTATAATTATTCTGGCCATCTAATTATATTCTTGTGTAATATGACTATGACTGAATTATTGTATTTTTGCCTAATCCTTACTCTTTTGTATTTAACAATCACTATACCTTTTGTCTTGTATGTGACTTTCATCAAAACTAGTTTAAAACATTGTAACTTTTTTTCTAAACTATTTGACATGGGTAGAATGGAATATTTGTACAATGAAATTTCATCGTGTCAATTAAATAATGTAATAATTTTACAATCATTTTTGAATTGTCTATATAAAAGTCAGTGTTTGCTAGTTAAGTGTAAAAATGTATCAAATCTAACTCCTAATATCTGCTTGGTCGTATTGTCTAACACATTTGTGAAAAGAGCAACATATTTTTTAATAGTAAACATGATGTTTCAGCAATTAATATTATTATGTTTAATCTGTGTGCCTAGCGATGAATATTTTTATAATTATTTTAGCTGTCTAATAATATTGTGGTGTAATATCATTATGACAGAATTATTGTATTTATACCTAAACTTTACTCTTTTGTATGTCTTAATAATTACTATACCTTATGTCTTGTATGTAACTTTTATCAAATCAAGTTTAAATTTTTATAAGTATTTTTCTAAATTACTTGACACAGGTAGAATGGAATCTTTATACAACGAATTTTTATATTTATTTAAATGTCAGTGTTTGCTAATTATGGGAAATCATGTATCAAATCTTACTTATTATATTATCCCATACTCTTTACATACTTGCCTTCTACGTATTATTGATCTTGTTTTTGGCGTCATGTTTGCTGAGATAACTGTATTAGTGTGCTGCACTCAGTTCCAATCCTACTCACTTTTCACTGCATTTAGGCTATTTCATGGTTTCTGCCCATACCCTTATTCTTTAAACATACTTTATTTATATCATATAATATTAATGTGTATGTATGTATTTATCTATGGATTAAAACTTCAATCTGTACGTATTAAGAATATTATTCTAAATTACTTGGACATGTTTCTGTATTTATGTATAAATAAATCTATTACCATACTCTATTTCTATAGTACAAACTATCTAACATTATCTATATATATTCCATGTTTTTTGAATTTTATTAATCTAATTATGTACAATTTTTATCTTATATACAAATGATCAGTAATAAACAACTGAAAATTGGTTTATTTAATGCCGGTTCTATTTGCACAAAGCATGATGAATTCCAAGTTGCTATTGAGACGCACAATCCTGATATTATGGCAATTAATGAAACCTGGTTGCGTTCCGGTCAGGAAGGCAGGGCTCCAAGCATTCCCGGATATTCTTTTCGACACATACCGCGCCAATTAGGCACCAGGTCGCGTGGTGGTGGGGTTGGGTTCTTTGTTAGGCGTGGTTTGTCCTTCCGTGTTTGTTCAAATCCCCAGTCCATTTCCACAGTCGAACAGATGTGGATCTCCATAAATATAAATTGTCAAAAAATTCTGATTGGAACAGCTTATCGGCCACCGTGGCAGAATGTTGACATTTTTCTGGATGCGCTTACTGAGTCTATTGCACACTTCTCTGAATTTGATAATATTATTCTGCTTGGTGATTTTAATATAAACATCAGGAAACACCGAGATAATATGACTATACTTTTTAATCAGTTCTTAAAATGCTGCAACTTAGACAATTATATAGAGGAGCCAACGCATTTCACAGATCACAGTGAATCAGTTATTGATCTGTTGTGTACTAACATGCCTGTGTATTCAACAGCCGTTCACCACATCCCAGAGTTGGGAGGTCACGCCATGATATATGCAAATTTTAAAATAAAAAAACAAAAAATCCCGTCAAAACGTCTCACATATAGATCTATTCGTGATATAGTACTGGAAGACTTTAACAAAGATCTTGAGATGTTACCATGGGACGACATTTCCAATCTTAATTCCGTAAACGAAATGGTGACGACTTTTAATACCTATATAAGTTTTCTTTTCGATAAGCATGCACCAGAGACTACCAGAGTTCTAAAAAATAAGAGTTCGCCGTGGTTGACAAGCAATCTTCGTGAAATTATGAAAACTCGAAATGAAGCTCACGATAAATATAGGGCGTCCAAGTGCGAGAGTGATAAGTCATACTACAAATCTTTGAAAAATTTTACTAATATATGTATGCAACAAGAAAAGTTGGCTTTTTATCAGTCTCAGATCCAATCACATTCCCATAACTCAAAGCTACTTTGGAAGAATTTGAAAAAATACGTACTGCCCAATTTTCGCGACAGTACTGATATACCTGACCATTTGCGGGATCCAGATGCAATAAATTCCCATTTTCTAAAATATATCCCAGCTCCAAATACGACTCATAAACCTACCTTAGATTACTTTAACAATCATAAATTCACAACGGGATACTTTTCTTTGAAACCTGTCGACGAGGAAACCGTGGGGAAGCTAATACTTGCGATAAAATCGAATGCGCAAGGCCACGATAAAATATCGAGAGAGATGATTTTGCTTACATTGCCAACCACATTAAAAGCCATGACCGCTATTCTAAATCGTTCACTTGAAACTTTAATTTTTCCATCTGCTTGGAAGATAGCTTTAGTCCGACCACTACCTAAAAACAATGAACCTTCAGAATTTAAAGACCTAAGGCCAATTAGTTTGCTTCCGTATTTTTCAAAATTATTGGAAAGAATCGTGTACAATCAAATAGTTATTTATTGTGAAGAGAATAATATCTTACCGAAGTACCAATCAGGTTTCCGGAAGAGCCATAGCACCTGCTCGGCCTTGCTGAATGTCGTAGACGATCTCTTATCTAATGAAGATATGGGCAGCGCGTCTTTGCTCGCACTGTTGGACTTTTCGAGAGCTTTTGACTCGATCAATTTTGAACTCATGATCAGTAAGCTTCGCTTTTATGGATTTAATGACGGCGCTTGCAAATGGTTTGATAGTTACTTGCGAGACCGTGTACAGAGGGTAGTTCTGAACAACAACGATGGCTCTTCTAACGTCTCTTCGGAGCTCTTGCTGACACGTGGTGTTCCCCAGGGCTCGATATTGGGCCCTCTTTTGTTCATAATTTACTCAGCAGACATTACGCGGTGCCTTATCAACTCCAACTACCATCTATATGCGGACGACCTGCAAATATACTCTCGAATAAAATACGATAACGTCGCGGCGACTATGTCTGGTTTCTCAGCGGATTTGAGTCGTATTGCAACCTGGGCATCTAACAACTCTCTGCTATTAAACCCCGTCAAGTCTAAATATATGATTATCGGGACAAAGGGGCAGGTTCATAAAGCAAAAAATCTGAATTTGTCAATATCCATTGATGGCTTCCCGATTCAAGAAGTGGAAGAGGCTCGTAATTTGGGAGTGATCTTTGACAGTAATCTCAAATTCGAAAGCCATATTCTTGAGATTGTTAAAGGGTGCTTCTATCGTCTAAAAGTAATGTATAAGTTGCGTCCCTTTATTAATACGGATCTCCGAATTGTGTTGTGCGAGTCCCTTGTCCTTTCTAGACTCAATTACTGCATTAACGTATTCGGGTCTTGTCTACTGGAACGGTCACGGAGGCTTTTGCAAAGAGTTCAGAACGCCTGTGCCAGATTCTGCTTTAATATTCCTGCCAGGTCCCACATAACACCTTTTCTTAACTCTTCAAAGATGCTTAACATGAGGAATAGACACAAGCTCTTCATGGCATGCTTCCTGTTTGATCTTGTGAAAACTAAACGCCCATTGTATCTATTTGAGAAGCTTGTCTGGCGTAAGGACACAAGCCGGAATCCTTTAAGATCTAATGTTGATGTACTCTCAGTACCGAAGCATCATAGCATGGCTTTTCGTGGTTGCTTTAAATACTGTGCCACAAAATGCTGGAATAATATACCGCCGCCTCTGCGTCAACTTCGATCCAAAATCACTTTTAAACAAAAGTTAAAACATCTACTTCTGGCAGAACAGTAGTTACTGCATAGTATTTAAAGCACCAATCAACCAATCAACACCGCATCTCTTATCATTTAAATTCATATTCATATTTATTTATTTATTAATATCTATTATTTGTATTAGTTAACTATCTATTTATTATTTATATTATTATTTTTCTGTAGCAAATCAGTGGAAAGTCGAAAGCACACCCTCCATCGGTCTTGACAGAATACCAGCGCTGTAGTCGCAGCTTGCTGCGATTATGGCAGAAAGCTGAGTCAAGACCCTTTTCTGGAAATGCAGTGCACACACAGTACCAGATTCTCAACAAACATGGCGCCTAATTTATGTCTAATTTTATTATGTATCGTACTTTCTTTCTTCTTCTATTTTGTGTTTTCTTCTTGTGTGTGTACCTTTATCTAGAAATAAATGTTTTTTCTTTCTTTCTTTCTTTCTTCTTTCAACGGCCTGTTATAAGTTCTCCCCGTAAACGCGTATTTTCACAAGCATTTGTTAGTTTTAAATAAAGTTATATGTTATGCTGAGATATAAATAGTTAATATAATTAATGTGAAATAATTTAATATTTAGTCCGCAGACAACCAGCAGTCGAGAGCATCTGAACTTGAACCTGCATTAACAGACTCTCCAAGAAAAAGAAAACTACGTGATGAAATTCTGCAAATTTTTTTAGGGCACAATTGTTATAACTCTTATAATTTTTGGTGGTCTGGCGCGGTTCTGCATCAGGTGTTCGAGATTTTCAAATTTATACTCTCAGTTTCTAAACCCCCTCCATTTTTTTAAATATTTAATGTACAGACACTGTTTTATTATTTGTTATAAATAAATATTTAAGTACATAACATATTTTTATTTCTTATACCTATATCTACAGTCTGCCGTGGGCTCACGAGATGAGCCTACCACTGTATTAAAATCGACAACTATATATTTCTTATTTGTTAACTATCGATAACAAGGCTGATGATGTCTTACATCACTTAAGTTTTGAATGAACATTAATGAAATTTCAACCTTATTTCTATGCGTTGAGGTTCAAAGTTATATCTATCAAAAATTAACGCCCTCTGTTGTCGAGTAGCCGAACTTTTTCGTATTTGAAGTTTCTAAGCAAAAGGAAACAAAACATCTTACGTACCTAGGGATGTTATACTAAAATAAACCGTAAAGTCGTGAGTTAGGGTACATATTAAAATGCGAAATTTATTATTTACGTTAGTTTTCATTAAAATAAAGCTGTCCAATAAAAGGCATAGTTTACTTGTGTGAACTGTCTAGATATCGGTTTAAATGTGTGGGTTTTGGCGACAGTGGTTTTCATACTAATTATGACATTATAGCACTTCTATGTGTCTTGTTATTTAGATTTCTATGATGACAGCATTACAAATCTTATATTAATGTTATTTCACTACATAGTATAAAACAAAGTCGCTTTCTCTGTCCCTATGTCCCTTTGTATGCTTAAATCTTTAAAACTACGCAACGGATTTTGATGCCGTTTTTTTTAATAGATAGAGTGATTCAAGAGGAAGGTTTTAGTATATAATTTATAAGGTTTTAGTCAAAGCGGGCGAAGCCGCGGGCGGTAAGCTAGTTGTTTATATAATATAAGCTTTTCGTCGCCTTTTTCAAAATTTTCATCATATAAAATGCCCTTATTAATGTTATATACTAGTAATAACATTAATAAGGGCATTTCGTTATATACTTGTAATAACATTAATAAGGACGTTCCAGAATAAAACCTATCCTATGTGTTAATCGTAGTTACCCTCTATATGTGTGCTAAATTTCATTGTAATCGGTTCAGTAGTATTTGCGTAAGAGTAACAATCACACATACACATACATCCATCCTCACAAACTTTGGCATTTATAATATTAGTAAAAGTATATTAGTACTAGTAGGATTCCTATCCTACTAGTACTAATATACTTTTACTTAGGATAGATTTGGTACTTGCATTAAATTTTTGGAAAGGATTTCTATGTTCATTTAAAAAATTTTTGAAACAGTATGTACAATGGAATAATCTATTATATAAAAAAAGACGTGTGGCACTCGGGGACTGCCGCGGTAAAGCTATTGCATGCTATGCCTTCAAGCCACACCTCCGCGCCCGTCGTAGTGGGGAGCGTGAGGTTTTTCGTTACGCAAATTTCTGGATTCGGTCCTCGCGCTCAAGGCCCCCGATAGAAGCTATGAAATAGCTTAATAATTATAACACTTACCTCAGGATGTATATTGAACCGATTAAAAGCATTGACTTCCTTTGGATATTCCACAGTCTTATCGTACATTAGTTTCGAAATGCCAGCTATAAACGCTTTCTCTTCCACCACAGTCTTATAGTACGAGTAATAGAACCCCATTTCAGTGCGGAACGACATCTCTCGCTCAAGATCGGAGAGATATGAGAAATTACGATCATTCTCGAATAGGTAACTTACATATGTGTAATGTAAGTGACCTATCGCTAGAACTGAAAATAATAATTTTATTTTTTAAGTTTATGTGAAAATTGTTTGTTTAACCCCTTGACCACCGAGCGGCCCGATCGGGCCACGACACAATAGATTTTCTATTGTGTCTGTGATTCCGGGGGCTGAGGCATTAAATGGAAATGAACTGCCAAACTTGGAAATAATGCACTACAAATGCACAAAATTTGTTATTTTTGAAGATATTTTAGGTTTGAACTTTGTATATATCTACACATTAATTTTAAAATTGAACAGTTTGTTTGCTTGAACACGCTAATCTCAGGAACTACAGTTGCGGTTTGAAAAATTATTTCACTGTATACCAATTAACGAGGTAGGTTATATATATTATATGTATATATCATACTGAGACCAGTAGGAGTAAAACTGCTGGGCACAGCTATTGTCTTCTTTGATAGTAAAAGCTGATTACAATATTAATAAATGTAGGTACTATTCAACAAAAAAATCCAAAACAGTATGTCCAATACAAATATGTTCAAATAATAAACTTCCCCTTATATTATAATACAAAGTTTAAATTAAAATTAAATCATGACTCATATTAATTGATCTTGATAATATCCATAACTTTGTTATTTATTAAGATTCTGGACATGCATAACTGGTAATAACATGAAATATGAGTCAATCAGACTATAGTTAATCAGTCTTTCTAGAGTAAGGTCATTTAATTAGGGGATTGGTCAATTAAAATTAATTAGAGCATTGAACATATAAACATGGTGTCTGAGGCAAATAAAAAAGCTACGTTTTAGACCTCAACAAATTTTAAGAAAACAAATATGTTTAACTGTTTTATAGACTCATAGCGACATAATTACTTGTACAAATGTGTATGAAGTTTACGGATGCATTGTGTATATATAGGTTTAATTAGCATATGAAGTTATAGTGAAAACTTACCCAAAAAAGCAAATAAAACATTTTTTACAATAAATTTGATTGAATATCGAGACTTTTTCTCTTGAGGTTTCCCAACCGATTCTTCCATATTGAAAACATAAATTTTACTCCAATTGCATTTATTCACTCGTCTTATTCTTTATCCAAACAAATTTAATATAATTATATGTATTTTCGGCTCATTATTTACTTGTTGATATGTTCCAATTTTTTATTCCTCTGTCAAATGTCAATGATGTATATTGTATGACAGTTGACATCTGACATGTGATCAATAGACTTTTTTATTGTCTTTTGTTAACCATTAATGCGTGTGGCGTGAACTTATTTGAACTTGTATTTTTTCTCATTTCAACTAAGATTGGCAATACAGCACTCGGCAGATAAGTTTTGAATAATATCATACCCTAAGATCATACCTAATCTTTATTTTAAATGGATCGCATACATATTATTGCAAATTTTTAATTTCGTGATCTTTTGAGATCGAGCGCTTATAAAAATAGCAATTCGCTCATTTGCTTCTATAACGTGACAAAGTCAAAATCTCAATTGTTGGGAAAACGCATTTGAAAGTTTAAAATTCCTGTAACTTTTTAATAATTATTATGCTTAGACTATTCAGCTCAATACAACATATTACCTAAAACGTTCTCGTTTTTTTGAATCAAATTGTATTCAGAACAATAAGTCGGTTATTAAATTTATTATGATTATTTATTTCAGAAAGGGCCCTTCTTGTTGCGTTTTTCTTGTAAAAAGTGTGCAGTATTGCATTACAAACAGATATGTACCATTTTTCTTGAAAAACAAAAATTGAATAAAAATCTAAAACTTTACAAGTTATGTCGTTTTGTTACGTTTTATTGATAATCAGTAATCTAAATGTATTGGAAATTTTAATTAAAACGTGTCACTTTAGTAGAAATCTTTTTATTTTTGTATTTTGTTTTACAAAATGAAAGATTTTTGCGAAATTATTGTGTTACTTTCTCTGAAATACAAGTAATATACATATTAAAAAAAATATACAATAATTATAACCAGACATTAATATTTTTTGTTTTACTTTTACTCACAACCGTTGGCAATTATAATATTACGACCCGCCCCGAATTCGCACGGGTGCAATCCTGATACCATCGATTTTTCTGAAGACTTTTTCATGTGTTAAATACTTAGTAGGTAAATTATTTTGATAAATCTCGTAGGGTTCAGAATGCGTTTGCAATGCAGGCGGAAAATAATGTAATTATTTACGACATCACATTATAGAAACGTCAAAAATAACAGTATTTATTCACCTATTTATGAATGCCATTATACAATATAGGTACATATAAACCTTCCTCTTGAATCACTTTATCTGTTAACAAAAACTGCATCAAAATTTCAAAACGGCAAGCATTCGACCGGGGAAAACGACTTTGTTTTATATTTTGCTCATCTCAGTAATAAGTATTAGGAAAGTAATCTTTATTGCGGGTCCCGGTCATACATAAATCAAATAAACATATTAGCAAAACAAATCACAGGTTCTTGTCTCGAGACAGCTTCTTGATCTCTCCTAAATTCCAGTAATCTTTCAGTATTTCACGGTGTTGTTCTTCGGAAAAAAAATTGACACTTGAAAATGCAGGTTACCTTGCAGGATTCTCTTTTAGTTGACGGGGCGGCACAGTTTTTTTGTGATGCTTTCGATTCGTAGGACTGTCTTGCTTTTTTTAACTGATTTGTAATTTTTTTTTTTCTTTATTCAGTGGTATTTTTTACTCATTTATGCTATAAAATAAATTGATTGTTTAATTGTTTTGTATTTCGAGAATCGGTTTCGTTTTTCTAACTTAAGTGAATGTAAAATAAAATAATGAACATTTTCTCGTACAAGATTTACAAGCTTCCTAGACCGTGATTCCATCTGAAAAATAAATTAAGTAATCAGACAACATTTTTATCATTTATAATGCAACATTGTAGCGTATTCGTTGTAAGAATGTATTATTTTTTATCAAGAATGTGTTAACTTGAGATAACCAACATAAATACCAAACATTTTGTACTTTTATTATCAACTGTAACGGAACATCTTAAATTAACCAACAAAAAACATTGTTTATTTCAGCAACAACAGGACAATCCTATGTAAACCGTAGAATGCGAATACTATTTTTACTACATTAATGACCCACATACAAATGTCCCGTTATAGCTGCAAATATAAATCAATAAAAAAACAAAAAGCTGTACTTACCTTTCAGCAAAACCGTGATACAATAAGCTGTTACGTTTTTACCGCAATCGGGCAGCAGTTTCCTTCTCAAGGGAGCAGCGACAACTGACTTAAACCGTTCTTGCATTAAATTCAAGAGCGAAAAGAGATTTCGCTAAACCGATAGTCGCCGACCTTTTCCCTCATAACTCGGTCATTTTTGGAGCTAGAAATATCGCGTTTTAGCAGCAAGTAGAGCGCGATGCGCCGGATTCTACTGTATCATTATTCCATAACGATACATATGCTCGTTAACACGTTCTTGTCGCAAATGAGCGAATTTTTTTTTTTTAATTTAATTTTCCATTCAAAATGAAATAAGTACATATATAACAATTTATTCTTGAGGATCATCGAAGCGTCACATACGAAAAGCATACGAAAGATAGCTCGCATCGTATGTTTTATAAGTTTTTCATATTTTTAAAAGCAATAATTGCAATAAAGCATTAATTATTAGAGGTAAAGGGAATGAGAAAATAAAACACATTTCATCTACTGACACATTTATTTTTATAAACTTACATGAAATATACCTACATCAATAATTATTCATCTTCGAAAATAGAGACACCGAACATTATAATATTACATAGATTATATTATGACATTGCACCTTGCATTGCACTTAATAATATGATGTCGTATTTTGGCACCTTTTAATATCACATACATCGTAATGGCACAACCAAACATACATAATATTTTTAAATCTTTGAGACTTCGTAATTATCTTCTTTAATGGTATTAAATTAATAATAGCCAATAGAAAGTGTGTGATATTATCAGATATTATAGAAATCCCTACTTTAATATTATAAATGCAAAGTAACTCTGTCTGTCTGTCTGTTACGCTTTCCCGCGGAAACCTCTAAACCGATTTTGATGAAATTTGGCACAGACAATCTTTAGACCCTGAGAATGAACATACAACCTTTTATCAAAACACCACGCGGGCGAAGCTGCGGGCGGAAGCTAGTATATAATAAATAATAATATTTTGAAGGTAACTATGATCTTATTTTGATGACTAGGTATATGATGGCCAGTGACTTCGCTCGCGTTTAATACAAGTTGATAAACAAAAGACGCATATTTTAATACATAATTATTCTATTCCTTTAATATGATGGCAAGGAGAGTATTTTTGGTTTTATGACAAATACAAACTAGAGACATTTAAAATTTGGCCATTTTAGAAACAGCTGATATTAAAAATCCATACTAATATTATAAATGCGAAAGTAACTCTGTCTGTCTGTCTGTTACTCAATCACGCCTTAACTACTGAACCAATTTGCATGAAATTCGGTATAGAGATATTTTGATACCCGAGAAAGGACATAGGATAGGTTTTATCCCGGAAATCCTACGGGAACGGGTTTTTCTTTGAAAACGCGGGCGAAGCCGCGGGCGGAAAGCTAATATAAAATAAATTATTATGCGAAAATCGTATGCAGTTAAATGAAAACTACAAACGAATACAAATAGCCAAATAAATATACTTCATATATTATTAAGTAAATATTATATTACATACAATATACATACTTATAGGAACGTGTAGGTAGATAAAGAAATAAATTCTGACTAAATGTCAGATTTTTCCAAAATTTTCATTAGGGGTATAAAGATTGATGCGTCCTTCATCGTGCCCGGCCATTCGAAAATTATATCATTATACAACAAAAAACTTTGCTAGCGCGATTCAATTCTTCTCAAAAGCGTGTAGTAGCGACATCTATTTTCACTGACCGAAGCTACTTGATACTCGACATAGCATTTTTCTCTGAGATGATTTTTATTTTTATTTAAATAAAAGTGTTCTTAAATGTATATCCAGGTGCGCGTCCGCGAGTTCTACATCGCGATGCAGCGTTGCCCTTACATCCACGAGATGAAGGAGCGGCTGCTTGGCGCGCCAACAGACGGGGTTGAACGCGAACGCGACCAGAGAGAGCAGAGCGAGTCGCCGCCGCCGCCCATAGACCCGCAGGTCGGCACCATCGTCAAAGTGAAGATCATCCATCGTCATTCACTGTTTATTCTATTTTTTAATTTCAAAGTTCTGTGCTATCTGTGTCATGAATTTAATCACAGAATTTAATACATGGTTCAAAGCGAAAAGGAATAATTTAAAAATAAAATTTTATGCATTAATCAATCGATAATCAAAATAAAAAAAAAACAAAGTGTGATTTTATTAAAAAAAAAATGTTTTGGTAGGTGTATTGCTTAATTTTTGCCTGCTATAATTGTCCAACATCAGCTATACTTCTATAATAATATTATAAAGAGGAAAGGTTTGTAATTATGTATGTATACGTATGTATGTATGGTTTTCACGCATAAACTACTGGACCGATTTCAAAAATTCTTTCACCATTAGAAAGCTGCATCTTCACTGAGCAACATAGGCTATATTGCATTTTGAAAAAAAAATAGAGATCCTTACCAAAAATGCAATAATGTAACCCAAGGTGTAAAAAATTCCTCAATAAAACTTCTGTCATCGCGTGCGCTGCGGAATCTATTGAAGATAGAACAAAAAAATGTTCTACGGTATTATAGAATGGATCAATATCTACAAGAAAGTCCGTGATACCATATGTCCATCTTCAGTAGTTATGTTACTACAACAACTTTTTTACGTTTTCAAAGTAAATAGAAGTGCCGACACTAATCAAACCATGTTATCCATACACATAAATGATGTTTTATTATAGACTGTTTCAATACCAGCAAAATACTTTTTAAATGAAAAAAATTGGATATTCCATTCAAAAGATATAACGAATTTTTAAAAGTGTCAATCTACAGAAAATAGTAGGTATACTGTTCAATACAATGAGCAGGCCGTAGTGCGGGACGGGGTAAAGGTGATTTTCATGTGATTAAAAATTAAACCTATAGTCCGACCTATAGTAGACTTTTCACTGTCACGATATCGCTATCGCTATGCGGGTAAAACCGCAGGGCATTGCTAGTCTTAAATATAAACAAGACGAAGGAACTTACTTTGAGCACCATTATAAGTATTATTTACAAGACATTTTTATAAGGATTTATCCTATTATCATACTAACTAAAACTAACATTTTTAGAAAAAAAAAGGTATGCGTGTACTAGAGTACACACGTAAGAAGTGAAACTTCTTTATGACCTTAAAAATGTATATAGTATGGCGTAACGCAAAAATGTCACGCGTACGGCGTAACGCAAAAATGTTACACTAAATTTTTGTCCAACCCCGATAAAGAAGTTTCACTTCAATAATACATTTTACTGAGATTCTTTAGATAAATTATACTACCTACGTACATTGTAGTTACAGAAAACCTAAAAACTATTTAAAAATGGCAATCGTAAAAATGCACATATTTCCTGGTTAAAACACCGAGTTTTTTTTTACGAACTTCTCTATAATGACGCTCCTATTGTTAGTTTCATAAATTAAATGTCATTTTAAAATAGATTATGGAATATGAAATTTTAATAACATACTTGATGAGCTATTAAAATTTCATATTCTTAATTTTAAGTATCAAGACGATTAATCAAAATACAAATACATACAACTTAAATTATTATTATTGCATGTTACATAGATAATTACATCCTTTCATAAAAATAATATGTAGACAATAGAGTCGCACCCTAGCCGAAATACACAACCATTTTTGAGTAATAGACAATTTTGGTCTACATAAGTAACCAAACTGGTGTCTGATTACATGTAGGACACCCAATTGGAACGAAGTTCCTTTCGTTTAGAAATTAGTATTTTAAGAGGTATAATTAAATAAGTGAAGAAATGCTAATTACAATTTTGCTATAGTGCGTACTATAGCAAAAGTGTCGTAAGGATTTCGTTACAAAAACCGCGCGATAAGGAACTTCGTTCCAAAAACAATTTACACGAATTATTGAGAACCATCATTTTTGTTACTATCACCGATCTACACCTTTTTGTTCAACTAAACTTTTTTTTCTCTGTTAGAATTTTTTGTTCTTAATTTTTATTTATTCTTGGCTATAGCTTGTACTTAAACATGGTCATAATGTAAACAGTTTTTCTTATAGTTTTTTAGTTCAAAGCTGTGCACGGTGTTAATTGGGTTGTGGAATTTATATCTATTATAATGTAAGAGCTAGATATAAGGAATTGTTCTGCAATCTGTTACTGTACCTATTGATAAAAAATAAAAATAAAGCCTTTAAAGGGAGGAAGGCGGAATTCCTCCATCGAAAAAGAGAAGATCCTGGACCAGTGTCTTATAGTATATGCTATAGTACCTACATTATATGTTCTTAGCGAAAACATTTCGCTTGAACGATTTCGACGAATTGTCGCTACAGTATTTTAATAAGTCAAGTTTACAAAATTCTACTTGCGCATTACAATTTTGTACGGTACGGTAGGTACTATGTAATATTTAGCCAACGATATCATAACTAAAAAGGTCGATTCTTAGCGCTCGAATAGCGCGGGAATGCTGAACGTAGAATGTCGCGTCACAATATGAGTACGCCACTACAAATTACTGGGCGTTTAAACCGGCTACTCACGAACCTGCAGCAGGGACAATTTTGAAATTGGGCCCTTAATTGGCTCCTTAATTGTGATATGTAATGAGCAATGGCAATGGCAATTTAGAGAACAACTGAAATTGCTCCGACCGAGATTGTTCCAATATTGCCCCTGCTGCAGGTACGTGAGTAGCCGGCCTTAGACAAATGGCAGAAATGTTAAGGAATAAAATTCGCTATCGATACTCATTGATGTAACCTTGACGCGATAGCTAGCTTAGAAGTTATAGCGGATTCCATTTGATTCTATTGCGTTTTTGCCATTTGTCT
This sequence comes from Colias behrii, assembly GCA_029959065.1. Lineage (NCBI taxonomy): Eukaryota > Metazoa > Arthropoda > Insecta > Lepidoptera > Pieridae > Colias > Colias behrii. Next base: position 8,591,020 of record JARWMC010000022.1, read on the forward strand.
AGAGGTCCATTCGCAAGTAGCCCTACACATACCAATATCTCTGGCATCTAGATGTCCCTACACGTACCAATACTCCCTGATGAGCTGCTCGTGTGACACGACCTCAGTGAAGCTGGTGAGCGCGTACAGGTTGCAGAGCGCGCCATCGTCCGCGGGCGGGCTCGTGGACACGATGCCGCGCAGGTAGTAGCGCACCGTGCCCTGCACCCGCGCGGGGAAACCCAGCCCGCCCCCGCTATCACCCTTGCACACTGTTGTGCCTGGACAAAACAAGTTATGTCTAAAGGGTCACATGTGGAACACGCTTGGGAAAAGCGGTGATTTTAAAAGTTGGCAATGCCATTATGTACGTATGTGGACTATCGATAAGGCGCTCCACAAGCCCGTTTGCCTAGACCATTATAAAATCGTGCCCTGTACAAGCGCGGGGAAACCCAACTCACCCCCGCTGTCGCCCTTGCACACTGTTGTGCCTGGACAAAACAAATTATGTCTGAAGGGTGGCGTGGAACACTCGATTGGAACGAAGTTTCGTTTTGAAATAAGTTTTATAAGAGGTGTAATCTATACTAATATTATAAAGAACGCGCTAATCTCAGGAAATACTAGTCACATTTGAAAAAATATTTTGGTGTTAGATAGCTCATATATCGAGGAAGGCTATAATATGTATATTATCATCACGCTAAGAACAACACTAGCGGAGCCATGCCACCAAGTGTGAAACCGCGGATCGCAGCTAGTTAAATAAAAGTAATGTCTAAAGGGTCACATGTGGAACACGCTTTGTAAAAGCAGTGATTTTAAAAGTCGACAACGCTTCTGCAGGGGCCTCTTAGGATGAATATGTGGACTCGCTTAGAATCAGGCACATGCCCGTTTGCCTACTCCATTATAAAATCAAATGCGCGGGGAAACCCAACTCGCCTCCGCTGTCGCCCTTGCACACTGTTGTGCCTCGACGAGAAAATTAGTCCTTACCGAACGCTTTAAAAAAGCAGTGACTTACAAATTTATAAAGAATAGAAAAAATTAAACAAGGCGGGACTCGAGACTTCTGTCCTTTATAAATTTATATGTATTAAGCATTTCACACCAAACAAAAAGGTCGTGTACAATCGTTAAAATATTGTAATCATTGAAATAATGATTCGTTATGGTTGAGATGGTTGTTAATCATCGTTGTTAGTCATCTCAATAGATGGCGCGCGGTGTTAGACACATAAAATCGAAAGAATAGAATGAATTCGATCGCTCTGGCGGGTCACAAGTGGCTGAGTTGGTCAAGCGTCTGCCCCTGATTGGCGTGAAAGGATGCGGCTTCGAGTCCCGCCTCGTGATCGCATTTTTTCTATTTTTTATAAAGGTACAGTAAAATAGCACTCACCATTCCCATAGCCCGCGCAAATCTTATCACCCGACAGAAATTCGCGGTACGACATCTTGCTCTTATTCACGCATTCGTCGAACGGCACGTACGGCATGTCGAGTACTTTCAGTATGGGGGACTCGGAGCCTCGGTGGGCGGTCGTGAGGCCCCAGCCTGCTACCTGAAAGGTTTTAAGAAATCATTCGATTAATTAAAAATATAAAATATTTGGCTCATGGCTGATTTTTCACACTTTATTAAAAAAGAGCACACCTGTCAGAAGTGAAACTTCTTTGACAATATTCAAAGACACCAAAATCGTCACCTTACTCCATGACGTGACGGTATTGCCATGACGCGATCTAGGTCTAGGTATAGCACGTACTAGACTACACTACACTGTCCCAACTAAACAAATATAATCCAACCTTGCCAACATTGCCTCTCTTCAGCTGCTCCTTATTGAACGTCTGGGAGAAGCTCAAACAGATCGGGCGTATGAAGGTGCGGTAATAGAACGGTTCGGAAACAACCACCACCGCCATGTCATACTGATAGTTGATGGCCTCGCCGTAGTAACGCTCGGATAGCTTTATCTCTCTTACCTGGTGGGAAATAGATATCTTTACTGAAATATTTGGGTATAGAATGCTATTTATTAGAAATGTAGAAATATATTTATCCTAGTTTCAGATACTATCCTAAACAAATCCTAAAGTTTGGCTAAATCGCCCTAAAGTTTTGGGAGTTGATGGATGTGCCGAAGTAGCTTTATCTCTCTTACCTGATAGGAAATTATTGAAATGAATTATTACATTGAACTTAAATGTAGATATATATTTATCCTAGTTTCGGATACTATCCTAAAGTCTGGCTAGATCGTTCTAAAATAGATCAATAGTCGATAGTCCTAAAGTTTTGGGAGTTGATGGCCGCGCCGTAGTAACGCTCGGATAGCTTTATCTCTCTTACCTGGTGGGAAATAGATATATGTTTTATTAGCTAGCTTTCCGCCCATGTCGTTTATTGTGACCAATTTTTAATAAATTATATATATTTATAGGGACCGAAACGATTTCTAACACTTTCGACAATGTTTGGGAGAATTATGTGATATCCGTCGACGAACGGGGCTCAAGCTTTTTTTTGTTATTTGTCTCAATGTGTAGTTATCTCAATTATTTTAGCTGTATTAAAATAAATACAAACTTACAAAAACAGGAGATTGTTTATTTTCTACAAAATGCTTCGTATGACGTCCACTAAGAGCGGCCGTACACGGGCGCCTGGAGCAGTTAACGGCAGAGCGACGTACACGTACTGCTCGAGCGGTTGGTCGTTGACTGCTCGAGCTGTCGCTACAAACCGCGCAGTTGACGGCTCGGCTCGAGCAGTCCGTGTACGGTACTGAATGAATGTCCATAGTTCACCGCGCGGTCGCGGCTTCAAGCAGTTGGTCTCAACTGCTTGAAGCGGTCCCTGTATGGCCGCCCTTAGTATAACGTGTTTGATATTTCCCTTCGATGTTACTTTGAACAGATGCCACTGTACTCACGTTCCGCTTCTGCGCGTAGAGCGCGTCTGCGGGCGCGTCCCAGTCGCGGTGCAGCTTGCCGACCGCCACCGCGAAGTGCCACGGGGGCAGCTGCCCGTACTGCAGGGTCCAGAAGCAGTGCGCCGCTGGACGTACACACATACATAATTATATATACTTACGCATAAAGTGCCTCATCAACTGATGATAATTAGTATATTTTTAATATTTACTAACATTAGTTTATAAGTCACGTACTAACATTAATGGATCTCTGTCATCTAATTGTTTAAAATAAATAAATACAGATAAAACGTTTATTTCATTAACGCAAAAAAAAACTTGAGAGAGGTATAACGAATTTTCTTTACAACTATAGCAAAAAGTGTCGTTACAACTTTTCATCTAATTTTTTTCCGTCTAGCCCCCTTTCACAACACGCGATAAGGAACTTCGTTCCATAAATACAGTAAATAACAACAAACAGCAAGCAAATAACAACAAACAGCAACACACGTGACAGAAGTGAAACTACTTTGGCAAAATTCAAAGGTAAGGTTAAATCGTCGCCTTACTCCATGACGTGACGGTATTGCCATGAGGTGACCTTGAAATTTTTCTCTCAACGCGCCTTAAGAAGTTTCGCTTCAAAAATAATAAATAAACAGCAAAGTACACAATAAATAGAACAGATATAAAAAGAATTGTCAAAATCGGTCCAGCCGTTCCAAGGTGACCAATAGAAATAGGGATTATTTTTTATATATAGAGATTATAATATGTTATAGGACAGAGACGATAAATAAGGAACTTCATTCCAACAACTTATACTAAAATATTCACCAGACAACACAATAGAGTCACTGATGAGCGACCCGCCGCATATCTGCTCGTGCGTGGTGCCCGCGTTACTTATGTTCTTCCAGTAGATGCCCGCGTGCCACGACACTTCACCTCGCTCTACCACTTCCCCACCGAGAATCAGTGGAGTTCCGCGTGGTGTTAGCGTGCCGCACTCTGGGTGAAAAACGAGATATTTTTTTTGTTGAATTTATATTTTTGGTTTTGGTTATGGCATAAATATAAATTTATAAAGAACTAGAGGTCCGCCCCGGCTTCGCCCGTGGTACATATTTCGCAATAAAATGTAGCCTATGTCCTTTCTCGGGTATCAAAATATCTCCATACCAAATTTCATGCAAATTGGTTCAGTAGTTTAGGCGTGATTGGGTAACAGACAGACAGACAGAGTTACTTTCGCATTTATAATATTAGTATGGATAGGAAAGGATGCGGGTTCGAGTCCCGCCTCGTGATCCAATTTTTATCCTATTAATACATATTATAAATGTGAAAGTTTGTATGGATGTATGGATGTTTGTTACTCTTTCACGCAAAAACTACTGAACCGATTACAATGAATTTTAGCACACATATAGAGGGTAACTTGGATTAACACAAAGGATAGGTTTTATCCCGGAAATCCCACGGGAACGGTAACTATGCGGGTTTATCTTTGAAAATGCGGGCGAAGCCGCGGGCGGAAAGCTAGTTCCTTATAAATTTATAAGTGGGTGTCAAGGGACACCTGGAACGAATTTCCTTTATCTATGAGAGAGAGAGAGAGACAGACAGAGAAACAAACGCGCACGCGCGCACCGCACACACTTTTTGCTACAACATCCATTTGACACGTCATGTTGTAGCAGAAAGTATCGTTACAACTTTTCGTCTTCTAGTCCCCTTTCGCAACGCACGATAAGAACTTCGTTCCAAAAATAAAGTACAACACTAAGCAATAATTTATTATTAATTAATATCAATAATTTATTTATATGGAAAAAATAATAATTAGCAAACAAAGTGAAGGTTCCGTGCTCTCATGTATACACTCATACATAAACGCATCACAAAATAAAAGGCCTGAAGGTAATTTTACATTTTTCATTGATGGGTACCTCCCACTCAGCTAAGTGTTGTGTATTATGATTTTTTTCATACTGTCCTCAAACTACATAATCGGTTATGAAAAAAATAAATAATTTTAGTATTTTATGGCTGGCTTATTGGAAATTTTGGCTCATCATGTAAAAAAAAATTGATTGAAGATTCACTTTGCACCTGGGTCACACTTGGGCCGGTAGTTCCATCTGCCGTCCCTGCACACCATGTACGGCAGGTCGGTCGCGCTGAAGTAGTTCGGTCTGCGGCACTCGGGCTGCACGATGGTGCCCTCCAGCTCCTCACTGCCGCACTTGCGGGTCCCGTCCGCGCCCGACCACTCGGTGACCACGCAGTAGTATACCACGCTCTCGGACGGCTCCAGCTTACACGATCCTGAAAGTATAGTAAAAAAGTAATAATAAATCCTACCATAATATTATAAACTAGCTTTCCGCCCGCGTTTTCAAAGAAAAACCAGCATAGTTCCCGTTCCCGTGGGATTTCCGGGATAAAACCTATCCTATGTGTTAATCCAAGTTACCTTCTATATGTGTGCTAAATTTCATTGTAATCGGTTCTGTAGTATTTGCGTGAAAGAGTAACAAACACACACATACACATCCTCACAAACTTTTGAATTTATAATATTGTAGTAGGATAATAAATAAATAATAATAATAAATATTTTTTTGGCCGAGTCAGATAAACGGCTCAAATATTTGGTTGTCGAGATGTGGGAGGGGTAATCGAGATAATCCCCGTAGTTGTGTCCACCAATGGGCTGGTTCCTACCTCCTTAAAACAATATGTAAGGAAGTGAGGTTTTCCTTTGTTTTTTATTTTCCGTTTCAAAAAAAAATTACAAGATGTTAGGCACATTTAACGCCTCACACGTTTTGTAATTTTTGGATTTCCCAAACATTTTTTTTCATTTATAAGTAAGAATTGTAAATGTCATACATTTCCCTGAACAAATAAATCAATCAACAAAAAAAGTATACTCACGCTCACACTTGGGGAACGAAATATCCGACCAGACCCCATTACTGCAGAAGAAGGTCTCATTCCCCACAACCTTGAACCCTTGGAAGCAGGTCGTGTTCACGTAAATGAGAGTGTTCTGCGCGTCCTGCAGGATTATATTGGAACGGAACGCACCGTTCTTGGGGTGGGGAGGGAGGGCGCAGATGTGCGGTCTGGAATTTTAATTAGTCGCGATATATGTAAAGAACAAAACTAATTATATTATTTTCTCTCCTGTATATATAAAACTAAGGTCTGTAAAGCTGGCGGTGAAAAATTAGCGAAATTAAAAAAAAAACAACGGCAAAATTTTGGCCCTTTTTTTATAATGACGATTTTGTTGCTCAACCCGATCGCTGAAAATCAGCAACAGTTCTAGCTTTACATTAAGGTAACGTGAAGAAATCGGAAAAGGGATGGATCGTTGGAAAAACGCAGGTGAATTTGTTGCTGCAAAAACAAGTTTAGATTTTGATTTTTTTTCAATAGCGCCAAAAATAACACTGGTCACGTCAGCTTAACTGTCGATTATCGGTAGTTAAACATCACTACATAGTATAAAACAAAGTCGCTTTCTCTGTCCCTATGTCCCTATGTCCCTTTGTACGCTTAAATCTTTGAAACTACGCAACGGATATTGATGCGGTTTTTTTTAATAGATAGAGTGATTCAAGAGGAAGGTTTATATGTATAATAACATCCATTAAATAGTGGAGAAGTACTGTTATTTTTGAGGTTTCTAATGTGATGTCGTAAATAATTACATTTTTTCCGCTTACATTGCAAACGCAGGCTGAACCCTACGAGTTTTATCAAAATAATGTACTAAGTATTGTACACATTGAAAAGGTCTACAGAAAAGTCCGCGATGGTATATGTCTATCTCTTATGGATAACCCACAATAGTGTAGTAGTTTTTTCTATCTATACATATAATAAAATCGTAGGAAAGTCAAAACTGTACATTGAATATTTTTTTAAAAGAATACATAATCCATGATCTATAATCGATATAGAAGCCAAAAATATAGTTTTTAGAATTTTTGTCTGTTTGTCTGTTTGTCTGTTTGTCTGTTTGTCTGTTTGTCTGTTTGTCTGTATGTTTGACCGGGCTAATCTCGAAAAGTACTGCATAGATTTACTTCAAATTTTGCATGAATATTCCTAAGAGGTCGGGTGAGGATAGTTTAAACATATTATCATGATATCACCTTCGGGGGAGGAGCTGTGAGCCTTTATTTTTCTTACATATTCCGTGTACTACGACAGCGTACAATCTAAAGACTCATGTTTAAATGTTGGTTTCGAGTAAGCCATGCTATTATCTAGCTTTACAAAATAAAAACTATGTCATTTACGTAATTTGGGCAGAGAAAAAGTTAAATGAATCTTAGCAGTATAAAGACAAATTTGAAACAGCGCCATCTATGAAGTGTTAGAAAAATCAAACACACGTTAACTATTGGAAATTAATAATCAAATGACGCATATATAAATGTTGTTTGACAATATCTAGATTGACACTATAAAAATTATGCCATTTAAGTAACTTGGGAAGAGAAACATAGTTTAAAGAATGTAAGTTGTATAATGTTAATTTTGTAACAGCGCCATCTATGAGATTTCGTAAAAATCAAATCAATTTAGATGTTAACACTACTGAATACACAGTTGGAAATTAATAATTTAAATATAATTATGTTATTTATTTAACTCTTTAGCCCATATCTTCCCTTCCCTATAAGGTATATTTCGTGTAAATAATAAATATACTACATTTTTTTAAAGTGAGGGTAGATGTTTATTATTTTAAGTAAAACTAGACACCATTATCTACAGTTAATCTAATATTGATTGCGTTCATTAGTTACAATTTTAAAAATCTTCGTATTGTATAAATTTACTAGCTTACCGCCCGCGGGTTCGTCCGCTTTGTCTAAAACCTAATAAATTATATACTAAAACCTTCCTCTTGAATCAGTCTATCTATTAAAAAAACCGCATCAAAATCCGTTGCGAAGTTTTTATACTACATTTTTTTAAAGTGAGGGTAGATGTTTATTATTTTAAGTAAAACTAGACACCATTATCTACAGTTAATCTAATATTGATTGCGTTCATTAGTTACAATTTTAAAAATCTTCGTATTTTATAAATTTACTAGCTTACCGCCCGCGGGTTCGTCCGCTTTGTCTAAAACCTAATAAATTATATACTAAAACCTTCCTCTTGAATCAGTCTATCTATTAAAAAAACCGCATCAAAATCCGTTGCGAAGTTTTTATACTACATTTTTTTAAAGTGAGGGTAGATGTTTATTATTTTAAGTAAAACTAGACACCATTATCTACAGTTAATCTAATATTGATTGCGTTCATTAGTTACAATTTTAAAAATCTTCGTATTTTATAAATTTACTAGCTTACCGCCCGCGGGTTCGTCCGCTTTGTCTAAAACCTAATAAATTATATACTAAAACCTTCCTCTTGAATCAGTCTATCTATTAAAAAAACCGCATCAAAATCCGTTGCGAAGTTTTAAAGATTTAAGCATACAAAGGGACATAGGGACAGAGAAAGCGACTTTTTTTATACTATGTAGTGATATTTATAAAGCAATTGAATGCCATAAAACCAAAAATATCAAATGCAATCTTCGTGTTTTGTGAATTTTCACCATCATGCGTTCCCACAAAAAGTAAGTTGTTACTTATAGGTATTTATTTTTTATAATGATAGCAATTCATGTTTTTTGTTGGTAGGTATTATAATATTACACTTTTAGAATGAAATAATAAAATGATGAATTCTTTTATTATTTTGAGGTGCATTGGGAACAGTAGTTTTTGATAAAATTTTATTTGTAAGTAGCTTTTTTTATAGATTTACAGTTAACTTTTGATTTTGTTATTTACAGATTCAATGCTCATAAAATTATATCGCCTTTGGAAGACGATTTCTGCTGATATTTTTACAACACCACTTGAAAATTGATGATTTGATGGTAAAGATAGTAGCAGCGAGGATTAAGTGGAAATTAGTAATCATCCGCTTCGTCAATTTTTGACTGAAGTTAATGTCCAACGTCCAATGGTTCAATCATTGGAAGTATCTCGGGAAATTTTGGAGGATATTTTTCAGGAAGGAGAGGAGGGGCAGCCAACCACATATCAAACGACTACGTTTTAGTACCGAAAAAAATGTTATTCCAAATGAAACGTAAATTTTGCACTCACAACTGTACAAGTAATGTTTTTTTTTTGACTTTGCGGTTATCTGATTATAATATTTATCGTTATGGCTATCGAGGTACCGACCGTACTGGGATCAGAGTACATGATACAGTTCATCATCCAGGATTGCTAAGAGCATTTTAACACTGAAAAAGATGTTTTCTTTGAATCGTAGTTGCTTCATTTATTTATTTTTAATCAACAACATATAACATAATATGTTTTATATTTTATAAATATAATATCATTTTCATTATTTAAGTAGATAAAATAAATTATGTAACGGTTTTATAAGAAAACACAGTATATTTATTAGGCGACGGTGATTTCTTCCAGGCAAAAGATATTCATCAGCTCAATAAAATTGAATAGTATGTTGTTAGTTATTCTTTAGATTCACAATTGTAATGAGCATTTCCGCAAGCAAGTTGTATCGTAGTTTAGATATATCATAGTTTTGACATACATATTAAAGTTCCAACAAAACCCTCAAATTTTTGAGCAGGGTTGAGCAAGATAATTTGAAAAATGTGCCGTGTTAAGTATTATAGAAAAGGTTAGTTCGTTGGTAATTATTATTTCTTCTTCATTTACATGTTGTTAGTAAAAATAAACTTTGACTAACAGTCAAAGTATATTTTAACTAATACTACTTAATATCTATTATATCTACTTATGTTCAGTATTTATCTGTATTATTCATCATCATCAGCCCATATACGTTCCCACTGCTGGGACACGGGCCTCCTATGAGGGTACAGGCCATAATCCACCACGCTGGCCAAGTGCGTGTTGGCGGATGACACATGTCATCGAACTTTTTAATTCTTCGACATGTCGGTTTCCTCACGATGTTTTCCTTCACCGTTCGAGCAGTGGTGATGTTACAACATGCGCAGATAAATTGAAAAATCAATTTATTTCCTGCGCGCTCGCCTGGTCTCGAACCCCGGACTTATCGATTCGAAGTCCGAGGTCTCACCACTGAGCCACCACTGCTTATCTGTATTATTATTGCTTGGTAATTAATATATTTTCATGTCGTATACCTAATTATAAACATAAGTTTGATGTGTAATTAGCTGGATTTATTTTTACACACTCACAGACTTATATTTTATATTAAAAGAGTGTTAATAGTGTAAATCATGATATTTTTTCACAATTAATAATAATCCTTTTTTCTAATGGTGTTGGCATTAAATTAAACCGCGCTGTCGTTTCGTTCACAAAAAGTGATGTTATGAGGAGCATATTCGGTCCTCATATCATAAAAAATCTGTGCGAAAACAATAAACACGTGTGAGGCCCTCACGGCAGATCGGGGCGGTCTGACGCGAAGTGGGGACAGCGTTGTCACTGTATCGCTCTTGCCACGCTGTTCAACAGACTTATTCGATAGTTCAGTTTTGTGTTAAGACCGCTGTGACAACCAACCCGTGAGACAACCAAACCCGGTCTCCCCTACTATCCCGTGAGACCGAAACCTTCACTGAGAGGGTATGACGTCTCACAGCTGATCGCAAACGGCATATTGTACTATCCCGTGAGACCGAAACCCTCACTGAGAGGGAATTACGTCTCACTACTGATCACGACAGTCATATTTTATCTCGAGAATCTGAAACTTTACTCAATATGAAGACCGTTTGACAAATGATAGGTTGCATCATAATATTATTCGATCTCTTGAAGATGAACATGAGTATAAGCAATGACTAGAGAAGGGACGCGAATATTACAATTATATGAGACAAGAACGATTAATAAGTTTGTTTAATGAAAGATTAAGAATTGAAACTATTCGGTCTCTGGAAACGGACGAATAGCGAGAGGGCCGTCTTACTGCAGACAGATTTCGTCATAGTCTTAATGACTTGAGGTAAACAATCTACGAATTCGGTGGTGTGGTCTGACAAATATAAAAGTGGGTTTGCTTATATCCTCACAATTGATTACAGATCATCTTCTGTAAAGGCGTAGTATGTTCTTTTTGTAATGCTTTAAAGTGTAGTAAGGAGTCGGCTTTCATTTGAAGATACACCGGAACCTTTGAAATCACTACTTTTAGAGGAACATACTGTGCAATGTAAACTGTTATTAGACAATATTCGCTCTTATAGTAGCGCGTTTCAAATGATCCTTTGGTGCTCAATAATTATCAGAAGGTCCGTTCATGCTTACTTTTAAGATACAAGGTCAAGTTTACCATTTGATAGGATCCCTTTTGCCTGTAGGCCAACCTAAGTTTGTTTAAATAGGGTAAAAGTGGGATAGATGCCCCACTTTTTGAAATAGCCTCATAATTTTAAAAACATGAATCTTATACGAACACTTTGTATGAATATAGCTAGGTTAATTATCTGTTTTGAATTACTATATATATTTTTTATCCTATCATTTATAGATAATGTGTAATAAACATTTTTGTAGAACACCTTTTTTGAGGATAGATGCCTGCAGAGTGGGATAGATGCCTTACATACTCTATAAACGCGAAATCTAATAAAATTTATATGATAAACCAGCAAATATCATGTTAACATAGTTGTTCTGTTGTCCAAGAATATACTTGCACTCGCACTCCTTCTTTTCTTTTGTATTTTCGTGGCGTGGTTCTCCTACAATCAGTATAAGGGCAGATCATTAATAAGTAAGTATACATAACAAAAAAAAGCAAATTAAACGAGTAAAATCGGTTAACATAGAGAAAACCTCTGGCGCAATCAGGTAAAAATATAAACGGTACCTGTGATTATCGATAATAACATATACATAATATGTATTGAGGGATAGATGCCCTTAGAGGCCCCTAAGGGCATCTATCCCTCGAAAAAAAAGGGGCAACTATACTTTTTGATAAGGATAGCTGCCCCAGTATTTTTTTTATTAAATAAAAACAAAAGAGCCACTATTTTCACTTAGATTTGTAATTAATGAACCAGTGTATAGACATAATAAGAAATATAGTGAAATTTATTAATGCTTATAAAGTTATGTAAAGGCAAATATCAACCTTTTTAAATTTTAACGTGTTCGTGAAGTTCGCCGCGGATATTACAACACGCACTAGCGAAACACGTCTTCACCAAACAACAGCTCATGCGTACCCGAGGTGCGGGGTGATAGGAGCTCCTATTTAAATCATTAATTCGTAGTCACGATTCTGGGAAGTGAGGTTTTTTGAAAATGAGGCATCTATCCCGGTGCGGCATCTATCCCACTTTTACCCTATATTTTGTATTCGACTACAACGAATAGTGGAATACAAGAAATCAATATTTCTCAAATTTAAAACTGAACTCATTTCACAATTTTAGAACAGGTTAATTCGTATGTATGCAGTTTTAAATCGACATTAGAAGCTTTTCCTCAAGATGGTGATATCGGCACTCAGGAACTCCCTGGACGTGTTATAACGCCCAGGCCACAGTATTACAAATTTTTCCTAAAATAGAGCAACGAATGTATTTTCGCATAGCAACGGAGGGGAACTCGCGGGGGGTCAAGTGACGCGTCACGCGGGCCACTTACCACAAACATGCTTAGTTTGTGGTACCGAGCGCGAAAGAAAGTCATCGTGTTTTTAGTTAAGTTACTATGTTAACTAACGTAATTTAATACTTAAGTACATATTCTATAATGGTGTGCTCAAACTGTTAATCTACATTTAATTTAGATTATTATATTTTGATACTAAGTAATGTAGAATTTAAATCACATTCATTCATGTTTTCTTCAGATTTTAAGATTTTCTTATCAGAGTGTTCAATTTTAATGTAAGTAGTTAAATTTTATAAGAGACAATAATTAAGAACATTCAAAAATAAAGTGTCACGTATTTTTTTTAAACGACGAATGACGAAAAACGACCTAATCGCGGACGAAGTCGCGGGCAACAGCTAGTTCTTTATAAATTTATAACCCACAATAACTTTTTTTGTCATTTACTTTTTACGACAAATAATGGTTAATTTTCGAAGCGATTTTAACCAATACAGCATTAATCCTTAACGAATTAAATACCTTGAATACATTGTTCATTTAATATAGATCTATATGGCCCTTTACACCGTATGATTTAAGTGAATATTTTCGAAGATATTACAGATTTAAAAATTGCGGGACGTAGCGTTTGCGGCGGTACCGGCCGGCCGCCATTGCACCCGTGCGAAGCCGGGGCGGGTCGCTAGTAAAAAATAATTTGTTGCTGCTTACATTGTTCATTGCGGCTTACAACTATAGCAAAAAGTGTCGACACAAATTGGTCTTAATTCCGCCTAGCCCCCTTTCGCAACTTCGTTCCAATAGGCTTTGGTACTAATCAACTTACTGTATTGCTGGTGCGGTGGTCGTGGTTGTGGTAGTGGTAGTGGTGATGAGTGTTCGCTTGCACAGACTTGCGTCTTCGTCCGAGCCATCCGCGCACTCTTGTATCTGTCAGCGTAAAATTGTTTGTAATTTCATACATCGGCTTTTTAATTGTATGTGTGCGTGAAATTGGCTTCTGTTTGTTATTGTATATGTTACCGGAAATGTATAAAATCAAGGAATTGTATACAATTCCTAGGAAATGTGTACAATTCCGATACTATTTAGGAAATGTATAAAATATTGTTTAAAAAACTATTTAATGCATGCATATCCTAGGAAATGTATAATCTTCCTAGGAATTGTATACAATTCCAATATCGTATTAGGAAATGTGTAAAGTAAATGCTTTCTGTAATAAAACACGTTGTTATTTTTTTTATTATAGCTCTTATTGATACAATCGAGTAACAGTCATACCGTAAAATTGTAATAATATTATGTTCATATTATTATCTTACTAATTCACATTTTAAAAATCAACTATCTAACATTTAACGTAAATATCACAAAATCAACTTATATTTATTCTTATATAATCAAATTTTCATTTGGCAAGTAATCAGTCCCCTCGTCCCGCTGTCCTCGCGTATATTTGGCGCAGTCGGATTGTATAATCCGCCGTATTACATTACGGCTAGCTGCTTTAATATGCCGAAAATTCGTCTTTTTCCAAAATTCTACAAAAAGACGGTCGCGAGCCGACGGAGCCCCACTTCGTGGGGCTCCTATTTCTGTGTAGTTTTAAAAAACACGAACCTAACCTAACCCACCCTCTTATCCAAACCAAAAATTTCTGATTACGAATTATCGGCATAGTTACTACAAAATGCCGACCGTTTGTAAACGGCCAGATTATATACAATTTGCCTGCGACATATCAATATCTTAAATGTTTTACATTTCCGATAGCTATTTAGGAAATGTATAGATTTCCTAGGAAATGTGTATAAAATAATTTATTTCACACATTTCCGTGCGATTTTAGGAATTATATACATTTCCTAGGAATTGTATACAATGACGGATTACATACATTTCCGGTAACATATACATCAGATTTGTAGTATTGGGAGTAAGCTCGTATCCTTTACTGAATGTTGGTTGGTACTATACGGACAATGGATATATGATTATCAATAACTTGAATAAGTAACACACACACACACACAGATCCAAACACACACACTCATTCACACATCCACTCATTCACTCACACAGTCACATTAATAGGTTCACTTTTACTTTTATTTTTGTTTTTCTCAACTTTAATGTTATGTTGTTGATATTGTTTGTTAATTAGAAGTCACATTTAATTAATTTAAGTTTTGTGTTTCATCAAGAATACTTATTGTAATAGTCACACAATTTGACTATTAATTATTTGTGTACCTTGTAATTGGCGTTTTTATATGTAATTAGTATAATTTATCTAATCAACAGTAATTGTAAGGTACCATTTATGAAAAAAAATGTGTGTGTGTGTGTGTGACGTCACTCACGTCGTTGCAGTCGGCGCCCTCGTCCACGCACGCTCCGTACGCACATTGAAACAAGTTCGCGGGACACACTGCAGATGCACAAGCGCTCAGTTGTTCGTCAGAGTGATCTGAACAGTGTGAGATACCGTCGCAGGCCAGGAACAGGTCTATCATCTCACCGTCCGCGCACCTGAACTTGTCCCTGGAACGTATATAATTTTTCGGTGGTATATTTTAATTTAAAAAAATACATTTCTATTACGAAGTATTTCATACATTTTATGGGTTTTGTTTGAGTTTAAATATCATAGTCTTTCCCCGCTTCACCCGCTTGTTCTAAAACTTAACAAATTATATGCTCAGACCTTCCTCTTGAATCACTCTATCTATTTAAATAAACCGCATCAAAATCCGTTGCGTAGTATTAAAGATTTTAGCATTCAAAGGGACCAAGGGACAGAGAAAGCGACTTTGTTTGTATACCATGTAGTGATAAATAAATTGAATTTAAATACCAACCCGACAATATCGCTCTGCTTCCTGCACCTTGGCTGCAGTTCGTCAGAATTGTCAGCGCAGTCGGTGACGTTGTTGCACGGCGCCGACCCGTCCACGCACGCACCGTACGTGCAACGGAACAGGTAGTCTGGACATCTGGAATATCACATTACAAATAATATTATGTCAGCAGGGTTGGCACGATTAAATAATTTTGATTTAAATCATGATTTGAATCATGATTTACATCAACCGATTTTTTCAATAAAAATCAATGATTAAAACAAAAAGGTTTAATTTTACTTTCTT
Organism: Colias behrii; assembly: GCA_029959065.1. Classification (NCBI taxonomy): domain Eukaryota; kingdom Metazoa; phylum Arthropoda; class Insecta; order Lepidoptera; family Pieridae; genus Colias; species Colias behrii. The sequence goes on from JARWMC010000022.1 coordinate 8,606,781, forward strand.
TCACAGAAATCAACATATAACAGATTTAAGATACTTATCTTAATTAAAAACTAGGGTCGTTTAAATCTGAGGGATCAATATCACTATTATAATTATAATATTTGAATAAAAAAACTATTTTTCCAGCCTATTCGACTCCCAGTCGGTTTCTTAATTTGCTATGAACAATTCCAAATGTAGAAAACACCACTGGAAAAAGTTTGTTTGACATTCAATAGCACGTTAGACTAAAGGGAAATTCCCGTACTGTCTCTTTAGGCACGCGGTGCGTTCCGTTTCGCACAAAAATACAGTTACTTAAATAATAAAATGAAAAAATCAAAAAAGTAATGATTAATTAGGATTTTTTCAATAAATCGTGCTTTATTCGATTTTTTCCAACCCTGATTATGTGTATTCATAAATGCATATATGATAAATGAAATAAGTGAATCACACATTAATCACAAAAGTGTCGTGGAGAATTTTTCCTGACGCTCGCCTAGCCCCCTTAGCCAGCAGCGGCAGCAGCGGCAGCAGCGGCAGCAGCAAATATTATTTGTAGTCATAAATACAAGTCATTATTTTGCATTACAATTGTAAAGCGTGCGAAATAAAATCGCACACGGCTAATTTAGTCTACATTTAAAAAAAAAGCATAAAAATAGTAATAATTTAAAAAAATTAACATAAAATCCATCACACTTACTGCATTTTCCTACAGAGCGCATGCGACTCGTCGCTGCGATCCGGGCAGTCGACTTTTCCGTCGCACACCCGGTCCATTGATATTATAGTGCCGTCGTTGCATTTGTTTATATGTCTGGAAAATATATAAGTGTGTATAAGTAATAAGACCCGTATTGAACTAAGTTACTAAAATATTAAATAACTGGCTTGCTTTTTATGAAAGAACAAAATCCCACAGCAGGATTCGTGCGTTCATCGTTTTTTTTTGGTAAAACGAAAATTTTATGTACACATATTTTAAGGAGAATGTATATCGCCTAGGTTGCCAGTCAAAATTTGGCCGCAAGCATGTTTAATTAAACACGCACGCCGCACGGCTTACAACTATATATAGTCTAGCTACTCTTATGTATTCTTTTTTCCGTCTAGCCCCCTTTCGCAACGCGCGATAAGAAATTTCGTTCCAATAAATGGCATAGAAGAATAAGGAAAAACATGTTTCTTTTAAAATTATGTAAGTAAGTAGAATAATTTTACGTTTCATGTTTCCCAAGAAAAAGCTTCTGTTTAACAGATGTGAATGAAAAGTCTTGAAATTAAATTTTTTTAAAGAATATAAAAAATATTTTTATGTGGCGGGGTTGGATTTTTCTATTTTTTAATAAATAAATTAAAGTATAAAGCATCTTAATGCTATAAAATTTAATACCAAACGTTTTGAAATGTTCATTTTGAGTGTTTTTTGAAGTGAAAACTTCTTTAGCGGCGTTGGGTATAAAATCTTAAACTCGCGTCAGGACACGTGGCCTGATCGAAAAAGCGTAAGACGGATGTTTTTTTTTTAGCCCTTATATTCCATGCGTAAGACGGATACCATTCCAAAATATCAAACATGCTGAACGTTAATAATCAAGTTTTCACTTCTGCCGGCACTCCCGGAGTGCAACCCGTCTTTTTTTTATGTATAGGTCGGCAAACGAGCTTGCGCGTCACCATACGGAAAGCGATGATTGGCGCCGCACATGAACAACCACAGACTCTGGAGTATTATGGTTGCGTTGCCGGCCTTTGAGGGAGGAGTACGCTCTCTTCTTAAAGTATTGTTTGTAAGCAAATATTCAGTAGGTTCTATAACAAAATTTAATTTATTACAGCGTTAGTTTCGTCTCCATTATCAGCTGTTTTGATCAGCCACAATTTTCATCGTATGATCAAATTAAAGCGTCTTATAAAATGACTGACCGGTTGGCTTGGTTTGTAGTGGCCCTGCCTTCCAAGCCAGAGGTTCGATTCCCACCCGGGGCAAATATTTGCGTGATGAACATAGATGTAGAGAATTTGTACGCTGAAGGGGCAGTGGGATGGCCCCACATTTGTCGCCGAACGGATAACCGTTGGGGCAAATGCGTTGTAGAGTGGAGACCGCGACTCGGCAAACGTAGTGTAGAGCGCCCTGTAGCCAGGTGGAGCGACGATATACGCAGGGTTGCTGGTACTCAATGGCGGTGAAAAGCTGAAGATCGAGCTCTATGGCGTGCCTTAGGCCTATGTCCAACAGTGGACGGAAAAAGGCTGAAGAGAGAGAGAGAGAGAACATAGATGTTTTCTCTGTGTCTGGGTGTTAATTATTATCTATATAAGTAAATACTTATATTTAAAATTATGTATGCAAGTTTATCAGCCATCTGGTTTCCATAACATAAGCGAAAGCTTAGTAGGTATGGGATCAGATCGTGCCGTGTGTGAAAATTGTCCTGAATATTTATTTATTATTTATAAATCATTCTTAAAAGCAGTAAATAAAATGTTGCTACAAGATTAAGGATTATTCTAATAATTATTTACTTACTTCAAACGACAGGATCGTTCGTCATCTCCGTTGCGACAGTCGACTTTACCGTCACACTTTAACTCCAAGTCTAAACATCTACCGTCCAAGCATTGGAACTGGTCTTCACTGAAAATGAAATATAATTTATTAGCATAATACATATTATGATCAACTAGCTTTACGCCCGCAGCTTCGCCCGCGTGTTCAATGAAAAACCCGCATAGTTCCCGTTCCCGTAGGATTTCCGGGATTTCTTTCACGCAAATACTACTGAATCGATTACAATGAGATTTGGTATGTAGGTAGCTGAAAACCCAGAATAAGACTTAGGCTATTTTTTATCCCGGAAATCCCACAGGAACGGTAACTATGCGGGTTTTTCTTTATAAACGCGGGCGAAGCCGCGGGCGGAAATGTAGTACTTATGAATTATATATTATTAAGATTTAGTTAAGCATAAGCAAATATTGAAAAGTCTCACCTGCAGGCATAACTCTGTCTCTTCGTTCGTGATAAGGCATCAATGTTGTTGTGTGGATCACTGAAAATAAAAGAAAAAATATAATATTTACTATTACATAAAATTACATGGTAACAAATAACTGCTGTTATATTTTTAAAGTGAAACTTCAGGCGCGTTGAGAGTAAAATTTCAAGGTCGCGTTATGGCAATACCGTCACGTCATAGAGTAAGGCGACGATTTTGGTATCTTTGAATCTTGACAAAGTTTCACTTCTGACACGTGTCGGCACACACGCTTTTTTTTGTAAACTACGCAACGGATTATGGTGCGGTTTTAATAGATAGAGTGATTCAAGAGGAAGGTTTTAGTATATAATTTATTAGGTTTTAGACAAAGTGGGCGAAGCCGCGGGCGGGAAGCTAGTAAACTATATTCTTTGTTATATTAGTATAGAATTATATTAGTATCAAAGTAATGTGTACTCATTTGTCGGAACATTGACCTGGATTCACGTAGGATTATTCGCGTCTTCTTTATTTTTAGATGTGTATATTCGTCTGCTATGCGCTCGTATTTTTAGATATCCGTTCGCTTAGCGGCTTCTAGAAATAATTATTGGCACAATGTGAACCATACATTGAGGTATTATTATAGAGAGGACACCACGAACAAAATCTGTGCGACAAGCGCGGCGGCGAGGGGGGGGAGTGAGTCATACACTTTGTAGATATTCTGCCTCACTTATAAATTAAAACCAATCTATGTAATAAATAAATATTGTTTATCTTATTTAAAAAATATGAATAAACTTATCAATTAAAACCAATCAATGTAACAAATAAAATATAAATATTGGTTTGAGACGATTGACTCTAACTCGGGTTACAAATAGTGTAGTAGCGATGTCCTCTCTAGTACGTAGTACATAGTAACTCAATGGAACCACAAGCAATTTCTAACTTCTTTTAAAAAATCTGTAAAAAGTTAGCATTGAAATGTCAAATTGTGAATTTAAAAATGGAATAATACATATTTTTAATCTTTTTTTTAAACGTGTCTATAGCCTGTCTTAAATATGACAAAAATGATGTTTATTTGTTTAATCAGGAATCTTTATAATAATTTTAGCTAACTCAAATGTTTATTTTTACTGGATTATTATTGCGTATTGGTCTTATAAAAAAACTAAGAAAGTAAAATAATTTAATATCTATTTTTTATGTTGGTGATTCATTAATTCATTATTTTATTCATGGCGACGACAATATTTAAATAGTTAAGTAAATAAATATTTTCAGGCTGGAAAATAGTTATATCTTCTTGCCATAACAGAAAAAAAATGTGTGCGTGTACTGTAGTGTACACACGTAAGAAGTGAAACTTCCTTATGACCTTATTTTTCAAAAAAAACTACTAATATGCAACTTTACAGAAATACGTCGAATCACGCGTGGTAGGGATAAGAAAAAGATGGCGCGTAACGGAAAAATGTCACGCGTAACGAAAAAATGTTACACTAAATTTTTTTCCAACCCCGATAAAGAAGTTTCACTTCAATTACTAAACGTATTGTTGTCAGGTTAATGTTTGGAAGTGCCGGGAAAACCCGGCGGCAGCTATTCAGACGCTGTGTAAACGAGTGCTTTTAATACAGATTGAGCGATGATTTAATATTTTCAAGATGAAATGGATAACGAAATACACAAAGGAGAAACAAAGTAACTATTATATTTTCATAAATCTAAATAATAATATCTATACTAATATTATAAAGCTGAAGAGTTTGTTTGTTTGAACGCGTTAATCTCAGGAACTACTTGGTCCGATTTGAAAAATTCTTTCGGTGTTAGATAGCCCATTTATCGAGGAAGGCTATATATATCATCATGCTAAGACCATCAGTAGCGGAGCAGTAAATTTATAAGAATGTTTTTGGTTGGTATGAATTTCTATGGACTCTGAAATTTTATCACGGACTTGAAAAGCTAGTCTGACCCGTAATAATAAAAAGTTAAAATACTTTTCATTAGTTTCTCTATAACCTTTATTTAAATTTTAAATTAATGACAAAAACTACGGTTTCAATATTCACATACTTTCTTCTAACGATTTTGTAACATATCTTACGTAAATGATCATCGATTTCCTTTAATAAAAGCATAGTGAGGGCTTTGAACTTGTAAAATGGTTTATATATTTAGATGTGCATCATCCAAAATACACTATGACGTATGTACGACAGACTGTTCTAAGCCCACACATTATATACCTTGCTCGATCCAAGATGTTTTCCTACTATTTACAACTAGCTGTTCGTCTCTGGTACATATATTATATATATATATATCAGTCAGAGTATCCAAAGGTGAAAGAATTTTTGAAATTGGTTCAGGGGCCGTAGGCCGTATGACTTACTAGCTTTCCGCCCGCGGCTACGCCCGCGTTGTCTAAAACCTAATAAATTATATATACTAAAACCTTCCTCCTGAATCAATCTATTTATTTAAAAAAACGCATCAAAATCCGTTGCGTATAGTTATAAAGATTTAAGCATACATAGGGACATAGGGACAGAGAAAGCGACTTTGTTTTATACTATGTAGTGATGTCCAGACAGTTTACGCTGTGAATTGAACTGACTGGCAAATTCGTATTATGGTCGCAATAACCAGTCTATGGTTTATTATGGTGTTATACAAATGTGCTAGGTGTAAACTGACCGGGGTTAAGAGGTCATAATACGGCACCAGATACTCAGTTAAGCGTGTTGAAACTCTTCAGATTTATATTATTTCTATAAATTTCTAGTTACCCTAGTTACCTGGCAAATATTATACTGCTGACTCTTACCACTTACACAGACGTTGTTCGATTTTCAGAACTACCCGATAGATATGAATACAAAATTTCATGGATTCGGTCAAGCCATTTCGGAGGAGTTTAACTTCAAACACCGCGATAAGAGAATGTTATAAATCAGTATTGTTTATTATGTTTAGAATGGTTACTGATAAGTAAATACAAATCTTAAAATTACTTGTATAGGTCATTATTATTATAAATATGTAATCGTAATTGAAAACAGTTAACAAATGTGCAGTTCTAACAAAACGAAATATCATGTTATTCTATTTCGTCGTTACTAGGTTACGTTGTTGAATTTTGTTGAACTGTCAAATGTTGCCTATTAAAATGGCTCTACTATAAATTCGTTCATTTGTTCAATTATCGTTCGATGTAAATATCCTGTCTACAGGATATACACACATCAACAAAGTCTAGGGATATTTGGTATTGCGTCAAATATCTCAAAATCTATGGAGAATTTTGTGATATTGTAAATCGAAGAATTATAGCTCATTTTAAGGTATTTAATAAAGAATAAAAACATTTCATTTTTTTTTAATTTTCCTTATAAATGTTAATTTTTCTCACCAAGGTGGAAACTTAATAATTCTTTTCAGAAAACTATTAAATTTTGACTAAAATTGGCCATTTTTTTCCAAAAATTCAATAATTCATAATTAGTGTTTTCAGCATTTACATTATTCGAAAATAAATCAATAATCTGTATTGTACGTAGAACAACGCTATGCTTCATCATCGATAAATGAATCTTATGACCTGTGACTCGGGAGAATGACCCCGCGTTTCGAGACATCAATTGCCTGTTTCATAACGTTTATATTTGCAAATAAACATATTGTATCATCACTACATCTCTATCAATAAAATTAGTGTCCGTTTGTAATATCTAATATCTACCTAAATCGACCTTAACAGGTGACCAATTTTATAATAAACTAGCTTTCCGCCCGCGGCTTCGCCCACTTTGTCTAAAACATAATAAATTATATACTTAAACCTTCCTCTTTAATCACTCTATCTATTAAAAAAAAACGCATCAAAATCCGTTGCGTAGTTTTAAAGATTTTAGCATACATAGGGACGGTCAGACAGTGACAGCGGTTAGCTTTTTTTTTATATGTATGTAATAAAAGTTTATTTTTCCAAACGCAATAATTTTTGCTCATTCATTCTTTCTTAAATGCGTTTCTCTATTCAAATTAATGTTAGTCTGGAAGAGATCGCTGCCTAGCGATAAGGCCGCCATTTGTACATACTTGCATCTGTTTGTCTTTTTCTGTGTTTTATGTGAATCTTGTGTGTGTGCAATAAAATATTATCTATCTATCTATGTAGTGATTATACTTCATATGCTCTAAGACTAAATAAGTATTTTACAATGTATTTGTAATCTTTTTAAAGAATTAGGTACAAAAGAATGAAATTAATGACGTCACGAATAAACAACGATGGTCTATGGAACTAATATTTATTGATCACCGTTAACATACGATGTGGGCAATGACTAGGTACTTTATATATTGTCACATTAATTTCACATTTTTAGGGTTCCGTACCGAAAAGGTAAAACGGGACCCTGTTACTGAGTCTTCGTCGTCTGTCTGTCTGTCTGTCTCCAGGCTGTATCTCATATAAACCGTGATAGATAGAAATTTTCATAAATGATTTGTTTCCGTTGCCGCTATATAACAATAAAAAAAAAAGACGGGTTGCACTCCGGGAGTGCCGGCAGAAGTGAAAACTTGATTATTAACGTTGATTAGTAACGTTACAATACGACCAACGTAACTTGGCGGGCCTGAACATAGCCTCTGCGAGCTTTCGCGCATGTACACTCGTAAAAAAAAGTGTTATAGACATTTATTTTTTTTAAACTGAAATTCGAATAAAAATTTCCTTATACAGAGACCAAGTACAAATAAAATAAATATCAAAACGCTATGAGACATAAAGAATATAAAAATAACCTAATGAATTCAAATTATCACTAAAACAAACTTAAATACGAACAAATTTAAAACTAAACACTTAATAATATAATATTAACAAATAACAACGATCAACGAAAACTTTTGTAACCGCCCGTACTCAAGACAGAGATAGCGACACAAACACGACACCAATGTGAACGTGTGACTGAGACACATAATTGCGTACCGAGAATTGCCGAATATGCACGAAGATAAACGACGTAAACAAAAAGGGATGTCCACTATGCGTGTCTGAAGATGTTGATTAATCGATTTTTTTTCAAATCGATTGAAATTGAATTGTGAAATATATTTATATTTAATTTTATAAGAGGTTTCAAGTATTCTCAATCAGTCGTTATTGTAGTGGTCGTTTATAAATAATTGATATTTAACTAAATCATGTCTTACAACCATGAAAATAAAATGTTATTAATTTTTTTTTGCTATTAAACTCGAAATCTCTTTTACTAACGACAAAATTCAATAAGTTTGTAAAGCTATTTCGTTCAGTATCACATATAAACAAAAATCAATAAATTTCAAATCGATAAAAAACGATTGCGATATTCGATTGAATACAGGGATGATTGTGTTTACATAGAGTCAATCCCTAGCCTAGATCTCCGCCCCGCGCACGCCGCCTCATGCCACCATTTCGTTCCTAAAAAACGTTCGTGCGCAGCCTTCTGCGCGAACTTCACGCCCGCCAAGTTACGTTGGTTTTACTGTAGCATGTTTGATATCCATCCGTCTTACGCTTTTTCGATCAGGGTCACGTGTCCTGACGCGAGTTTAAGATTTTATACCCAACGCCGCTAAAGAAGTTTTCACTTCAAAATTAAGGATCCCCCATACGGAAACCTTCGTGCGTGAGTCCGACTCAGTCAATGGGTAGAATGTATTAGCCACATAATATTGTAATCAAAACATCTAAAATTTGTAACTACATTCTTGCAAATAAATATAATTTGAATTTGAATTTGAATTTGACTCGCACGTGGCCGGTATTTTTATAAATAAGTTAGTGTAGAAATAAAAAAATCATATTTACCTGTACCAAGATTTGTGTAACAACCCGGCGCTAGCTGTATGTATGACAGTCGAAACAACTGAAAACAGAAATATATTATTAAAATGTATTTTTCCATATTAGTTTAGGTAGGTACATATAATAATTGTGCTCTTCTACGTCGAAGGAAATTCCCATGAGGATACCATAATTACTCCGTTACGCGTTGCGATGTAAAACACAGATGAACACACATAATACTACCGTTAGTTATATTGTATTGTCTTAACAAAGGGATGAAAAATCCTCTCCAGATATATTAAAATTGCATCTTTACTCGAAAACTTTCTATCTCTACATCAGGTGGCCGGCCCACCTGCTTCTTTGCTTGCTCTGACATAAAAAAAACTTAAGGATTTCAAATAGTTACAATTAAAATATGATTAATAAAGTCATACTATAATGAACTCGGGTTTTATTTTGTTCCCATCACTACATAGTATAAAACAAAGTCACGTTCCCTATGCCTTTGTATGCTTTATCTTTAAAACTAAACAACGGATTTTGATGCGGTTTGTTTAATAGATAGAGAGTGATTCATGAGGAAGGTTTTACTATATTATTTGTTAGGTTTGAGACAAAGCAGGCGAAGCCGCGAGCAGAAGCTAGTAAATTATATAAGTGAAGTATTAGCGCGATATTTCAGTGGTTTTCCCGGTTCCTTCTAGTTACATCGAAGTTATTTATAACATTTTTCTTTGTTACTGCACTCGTAAAATCATTACGTCATGAATCATGATCTGCCTATATTTGTTCCCACTGCAGGGACACTGACCTCCTATGAGGTTTGAAGTTATAGTTCACCACGATTTTAACCGATTTCAAAGGAGGATTAATTCAACTCTATTTTCTTTGATAAATGGACTATCTAACAGTGAGACATTTTTTAAATGACCTCATGTTTTAAATGAGTTCATGAGTTTAGCGCATTCTAATATTAGTATAAAAATAAGTGTAATATTATATTTTTAGACGACTACTTAGGCTGAGTCGCACCTTGTTAATTTTAAAACAATAAATGTTAAAATAACGGTTAGGGAAAATATGAGTTGCATTATTCGTCAATTTTCTAGAAGACGTCATAATTTTAGCACTAACTATAAACCGCTCTTGTTTCACCGGTAAAGGTATTGTTATCGTTAAATTACTATCAGAAACGTCAAATACAAAATGAGATATTATTTGACTTGAGACTTTGATAACTTTAACCACAGACTCTTTAACTATAGTAAAATTACGCTGGTTTGAACGCACTAATTTCAGGAACTACTGGTCCGATTTGCAAAATTCTTCAGGTGTTAGATAGCCCGTTTATCGAGGAAGGCTATAAGGCTATACCCAATAGGGGCGGAGCACTGCGGGTAAAACCGCGGAGCTCAGCTCGTCTTAACTATAACTATAACTAGCTTTCCACCCGCAGCTTCGCCCGCGCAGTCAAAGAAAAAAACCGGCCAAGTGCGAGTCGGACTCGCGCACCGAGGGTTCCGTACAAACCTGCAAGGTTTACAAAGTTGATTTTGTTACAGCTTAAAGGTATTATAGACCTGAGTATTTGGTATGAATTTCAATTTAATACCTCTACGCGTTTATGAGGAAATGGGAAGTAAGTTTAAAATTATTAAAAAAATATATATTATGTGATGTAACTAAAAATTTATGGTTTTCGTAATTTTTCCTTTATCTATGCTATAAGACGTTGCTTCGTACCAAATTTCAAGATTCTGAGTTCACGGGAAGCACCCTGTAGGTTTTGATTCCCTTGCAAGTGTCGAAAATTTGCGGCATAAACGGCTGTATCTTTTGATTGCGTTGGCTTAGAAGTTTGATTTTTTCACAGCTTCAAGGGACAGTAGACCTGAGTAATTGATATAAATTTCAGCTTCATACCTCCACGCGTTCCTGAGAAAAAGGGTCTTGACAGACGGACGGACGGACAACAAAGTGATCCTATAAGGGTTCCGTTTTTTTCCTTTTGAGGTACGGAACCCTAAAAACCCGCATAGTTCCGGTTCCCGTGGGATTTCCTGGATAAAACCTATCCTATTTCCCGGGGTAAAAAGTAGCCTATGTCCTTTCTCGGGTATCAAAATATCTCTATACCAAATTTCATGCAAATTGGTTCAGTAGTTAAGGCGTGATTGAGTAACAGACAGACAGTCAGAGTTACTTTCGCATTTATAATATTAGTATGGATATGGTGCAATCAAGCCTTAATAATACAAAGCCACAAATGTGGATAATTAAAAGACAACGTATCAATCGACTGTGTCAACCTGTGTCAACATACTCTGAGGCTTCAATATACACTTTAATTATTTTCGAGAGATGACGATTTGGCTCTTAGCCAAAAATGTAATTTATTAACATTAACAGCTCATGAATAACGGAAAACAATGATAATTTTGATAACTAGCCAAGGCATTTATTTAATTAATTGCCTGGCGCTTTTCAAGAGCTGATTACACATGACACCCCACGCTTTTTTCACAATTTTATACTATGTACCTACATACCAAATTTCATTGTAATCGGTAGTATTGGTAAAGAGTAACAAACATCCATCCTCACAAACTTTAAAGCTTTTCTGTTTAGCCAAAGCAAATATTATAAACTAGCTGCGCTCCGCGGTTTCTCCCGCGTGGCTCCGCTCCTGTTGGTCTTAGCGTGATGATATAATATAGCCTATGGCCTTCCTCGATGAATGTGCTATCTAACACTGAAAGAATTTTTCAAATCGGACCAGTAGTTCCTGAGATTAGCGCGTTCAAACAAACAAACTCTTCAGCTTTATAATATTAGCATAGATTATAATACATTTTTATATAACTATATTCTACGCAGTAAATAATCAACATTTTAAAATTTAAATAATAACCATTGTGTAGTCAATATGTTTCTTACTGATTAATATTTTATTTCTCTAAGCTCATCAACCATTTATTCACGCTCGTTAAAGCTTCATTTTGTAAGGTCAACAGGAAAAAACATAATTTATTTAGGCACCAAACATAGATAGAAATATAATTTACATAGCGTCGACAATACATAGTTTATTTTTAAATCTATATATATTATAAAAATGAAACCCGTTTTCCTTGGTCACGGCATCACGCGTGAACGGGTGGACCGATTTCGATAATTCTTTTATTTATTATAAGTATTCCTTGAAGAATTATATAAGCACGCGTCACTTCTTGAACTACCTGAAGCGATTTTCCAAGTTAACGCTGACCTCGCAGCAATAGTCAGATGGAGCAAAAGTCATGGTTTAACAGTTAATCCAATTAAAACCAAGGTTATCATATTCGGAAGTAGGCAATTAGTCTCAAAAATTGACTGGACCAATTTACCGAACGTTGTCGTTGATGGTGTTCTCATCCCTTATAGTACTCAGGTAAAAAAATCTTGGTCTAACTCTGGATCAAACTTTTTCCTGGGATGAACAAATAAAGCAGGTACAAAAAAGGGTTTTTTCTTCTGCCTTTTCTTTACGGCGCTTGCGCAACTTTCTTCCAGTCACATCCAAAATTACCTTAGCTCAATCCCTTCTCCTTCCTCTCCTTGACTTTTCTGACTCCTGCTATCCTGATATTCGTCAATATCAACTTGACACCCTTGAGAAGCTCCAAAATTTCTGTATCAGATTCATATTCGGACTCCGTAAATTTGACCATGTCTCTGAATACAGGAAAAGGCTTAAGTGGCTTCCTATCCGTTATCGCCGGGATACCCATCTGCTGCATCTTCTATACTGTATTCTGTTTAGCCCTAAGACACCTTCTTACTTAAAGGATAACTTCGATTATTTAAGCTCTAGTAATACTCTCTCTCTTCGTTCTTCCAACTTGTTACTGCTCAGCATCCCTTTCCATCATTCTAAACTTTTTAACAATTCTTTCACAGTCCGGGCTATTCAACTATGGAATACTTTACCAGAAATTATTAGACGTGCTCAAACGCTCAGCTCTTTTAAAGTGTTGCTAAAAGATCACTACTTTTCCTTGCTATAGTTTTTTTTTTTTTTTTTTATTATCATCCATTTTTTTTTTCCTTACTTTATGTTTTGCTTGCTTACGTCATCAAATATTGTTTTTTATAAATTTATTGTCTTTGTGCTATAGTATATGTATGTTTATGTATTCTATTTATATAATATGTATGTATATGTTTATTATATATCATATGTATGTGTATTTTATTTATTTGTATTATAATTTATGCATTTATGTATATAGTAGGTATATTTGATACTTAAATAATTTTATTTATTTATTAGGTATAATTATTATCATTATTTTTTTTTCTCTTCTTTTTGCACTATCCCATTAACATCATACATTATTTTCCTTTCCCATCAGGTTGCCTGGTAGAGATTGCTGCTTAGCAATAAGGCCGCCTCTTGTACAAACTATGCCTTCCTTTTGTATTTTAATGTTATTTTTGTCCTAATTTTGTTTGTGCAATAAAGTGTTATAAATAAATAAATAAATAAGTAGGAGGATGGTTCTAATGTAGAGAAAACGTAAATATGTACCACGGGCGAAGCCGGGGCGGACCGCTTGAAGGCTACTCACGTACCTGCCGCAGGGGCAATATTGGAACATTGGAACAATCTCGATTGCACGGCGGTTGGAGCAATTTCAGATGTTCTCTAAATTGCCCCTGCTTACCTATACAGTTATACACATCACAATTTAGGAGCCAATTAAGGGTACAATTCCAATATTGCCCCTGCTGCAGGTACGTGAGTAGCCAGCTTTATAGATTTCCGTCCGCGGCTTCACCCGCTTAGTCTAGAAAAATTATAAATTACATATATATACTAAAATATTCGAGAATCACTCTATCTATTAAAAAACTGCATCAAAATCCGTTCCGTAGTTTTAAAGATTTAAGCATACGGCGGGAAAGACCCTGTTTTATACTATGTAGTAATTTTTCAATTGTATCTAGTAAAAGGAAGCATTTTCCTATTTATTTAAACGCAGATGACGCACAAGTCTCATTAGAATTAGATAATATATAATAATAATTAGCATTACTTACCCAAACAGATAAAGAATTGAGAAGATATCATATCGATAGATTTAGAACTATATATTATAAATTATTTTAATAAACACAAACACTTATACCGACGACATTTATTGTGATATTAATCTTTATTTTTTAGTCTTAAACTGTTCGAAGATGCTCCCGGCGTAAATTTAATTTAGCAGAGCGCGGTACATGCTCAGAACGACGCTTAGCGAACACTGCACATAGTTGTATCCACAGAGCAAGTAATATTTTATCATGAATTGTTCATGCTAGTATGATTTATGAAATCAACACATGTGTATGTGTGCGATGGTATATTGCATTTACATATACGCATGTGTGACAATCGCTCAAAACGCTACAATTCTTGCATGTGTGAAGATTTTCCGACTCTTGAGCACAACCACTTCACACTGTTTGTATGCATTTCCTGAGAATATTTACTATGGTAATGTTTTTTTTTTTTTTACACCATAAGAAAGTAGACATTTTAATGAACAAAAGGCTCCCCAAGTTTTTGTAAAAAGATCATATTTTCACCGGACAATTTTCGATTGAAAATTAGGTTGTTTTTTTGGTATTACATTTTTATCATATTTTCCTCCTTTTTTAATGGGTTTCATCCTACTGCGATTTTTTTTGTTTCATAAATTATCGGCCCTAAGTCTATAAATAATTTGACATAAACTCAAACTCAAACATTTATTTATTCAATTGGACTTCTTCTAAAAGCAATTTTGAAACGTCATTCCATATTTTTAACATTTACCACCGATTCGGAAAGCAGTATCTACGGAGAAGAACCGGCAAGAAACTCCATAGTTGCTCTTTTAAATCATGTCAGTTTTACAATTTAATTTTACAAAATACATATGTAACATCATCTACTTTATAAAAATAAGTCGGGTTTTCCTTCCTGATGCTATAATAACTCCAGAACGCACGAACCGATTTCCACGCATGTTTCCACGGTTTTGCATTCGTTGGAAAGGTCTCGGGCTCCGTGAGGTTTATAGCAAAGAAAAGGTGTCTCTGGTGGCGAAACGAAGTTCGCCCGGTTTGCTAGTATATTATAATAATATGCCAAAGAACTGCTCTGTGGTTTTTACGCGACAACCCTCCATGGGTTTTTATCGTCTAAATATTCCTTAATACTGTAGTAGGCTCTCTGAACTAGAACATTTTTTATATAAATTACATAGTTAACATAGTGATGTTAGAATGAGATGATAATGTACAAATCTCAATATGCATGTGTGCTTTGAAATTTGTGCATGTGTGAATACAATTCGCAAATCAGATTACCTGACTCAGGAGCAAAACCAAAAATAGAGTAACAAATACACGCGCATTGTATGTGAATGTCGCCATCGTCTGGTTGAATCTGCTATTTGATTGAATGACTAGCGCGTTCAGAATTTACTTATCCAAACGTCCACTGGTTGCGGGCCGACGGAGCCGCGGGGCTCATATTTCAGTGTAATTTAAAAAAAGCGTGTGTACCGAGCACACGTGTCAGAAGTGAATCTTCTTTGGTAAGATTCAAAGATACCAAAATCGTCGGTTTACTCCATGAAGTGACGGTATTGCCATAACGTGACCTTGAAATTTGACTCTCAAAACGACTAAAGAAGTTTCACTTCAGAAAATGAGGTGTCACCAAATAGCAGATTCAACCAGATGACTGCAACATAAGCACACATGTATAATACGCGTGTGTGTGTTTCTACAAAATATTTTTTTTAAGCATGTGTGCTTAAAAATGTTTGCATGTGTGAACCCAGTTGGAAATTATGGAATTTAATCACTACCAAAATAGGATTCGTTAAGAATATTGAACTTTTGAGATTGGAGATATTTTTATTGATGTTGAACACTACAAATAGAATTAGGTCCGGAATTTTTTTAAGGAATCGAAGAAATTCAATCACGAGGCGGGATTCGGACCAGCGTTTTTCACCTTGCCTTTTGCCTTGATTATTTTTCTATACTTTAAAATTTTCTCGTTTATAAAGCATTTGAATGAAATAAAACTAAATATCAGTTTTAGGTCTATAAAATAATGAAGTAGTTAAGTTCAATATGATGGAAAATTTAATCGTGTGTTCAACAAATTTTCCACCAACCCGCACTTGGCCAGCGTGGTGGATTATGACCTCTACACTTAAAGGAGGCTCGTGTCCCAGAAGTGGGAATGTACTATATGGGCTGATGATGATGATGATGCATACCTATAGTCAGTTTGTAGAATAAAATGGAAAATTTTACAGAAATTATTATGTAGACTGGTTTCAAAATAACGACTCAGAGTCAGTAGGGAATACAGACTACCTATTGATATAAAACTGTGCCAAAAATTTGATGAATAATAAAGTTTCATTCATCTCTCAAACTGATTAATAATGTAGTAATTTGAGGATTTTACGCAGTAGGTACAAACATACAATGTGGAAATTTTCGATGGGCCCTGGAGGGTAAGTACCTACTCGAAATACTGGAGATAGCAAATGTTGCTGCAAGGAAACATTCCTTTATTTTTAAAAAGAAATACATAACTAAGTATAATGTTTCCTTTCAGCTACTTTCAAATATTTTCGAAAATTCACTTGCTTCGGGAATCGAACTGACTAAAAAACTTTGAAGGGGACATTTTTGAAAGGGAATTTTTTATTGTTATTTATTTATTCTTCAATATTAGATAATTTCCACACTGTATAATCACAGTAACATCCAACTAAGAAAATGATTGACTCTAATATTATGTGACGTCATAGGAGGTAATTGCAAATAATTAAGAATTTAAATTTTAACCTTTGTTTTATTTGTAAAAAATATTTAACCGTTATTTTTAGGGTTCTGAACCTCAAAAGGTAAAAACGGAACCCTTATAGGATCTAGAAATTTCGAAATTCCAAAGGAAATCAATCAGAACTAAATGGTACTTGTCTAGTATTTTGGTAAAAAAACACCATATTATAGCACAGATATCTATATAATAATTCCGTATTTGATTTTTAGTGTAGTATATTGTTACCTAGAAAAAGAGATACATTAATTGTAGTTAAAACAGTTGAAAAAAATGGTTAAACATGTTTTTTAATCCTAAAAACCAGACAAAACCAAAAATCCTCAATATAAACACGCATTCAATACGCCGGTTTGAATGAAGATCTTTTATTGTTGATGCAATCAACCGAAACAATCCTGTGATGCGTTTTTATTTATAACTTGCTAGGCGTCGAGACTTGCGAAAAGATGAATGTTCTCTGAACAAAATATTTTAAGAAATCTGTTGTAATGGTTGTAATACAAAATTTAAATGCAGTTGAATTCTGTTAATTGTTTCAAAAGTTTGTGATTATGAGATATTTATAATAAACTAGCGGTCCGCCCCGGCTTCGCCCGTGGTACCTACATGTTTAAACTATCCTATCTCTCAAGTTGGATCGAACTGCACATGGTGTGCGAATTTTATTATAATCGGTTAAGTGGTTTAGGAGTCCATTGAGGACAAACATTGTGACACGAGATTTATATATTATATTAAGATTTTGCATGTATTTATATCGAGATTAATACGAAAGATATTATATACTTTAATTTCAAAATCGTTGCTCTAGCTTTAATTATTTTTTTAAGTCTCATAGTCTTTCTGCAAAAAATCGTTCTGAGTCTCTGAAAAATATGAGCAATAGTTCAATGCATTCAGAATGCTGTTCTGAGAAAGATGTTTATTTTTTCGCTAACAAAAATTCTTATAAATTGTTATAATTTGTGTGCCTTATATGCTTTGTCTTTCAATCCTAGCTAGTATGGTAATAAATAAAACAAAACATTATTAGAAAAATAATTTATTTCTCATCTCAAAAACGCTTTAATAAAATGTTCGTGTTTTATTACTTGTGTGAAAGTCACATAAGTGTGAGCGTTACACAGATTGTCGTCAGTTGGTGCAGTGGAAACAATGCCTCTTAGGAAATATCTCTCTACCCCCATTTCTCTATCGGGAAAAGCTAAACCACCCCCACTATCCCCTTTGCATAGTGTTGTACCTGAAAAACAAATAAATTTAATAAATTTATAAAGAATGGAATAAATTCGATCACGAGGCGGGACTCGAACCCGCATCCTTTCGCGCCATTCCGGGGCGGATGCCTGACCAACTCGGCCACAACTATCGAATTTATTCTATTCTTTCAGTGAAATTTCTTTAGGCGCGTTGAGAGTAAAATTTCAAGTCATGAAATACCGTCACGTCATGGAGTAACGCGACGATTTTGGTATTTGAATCTTGCTAAAGAAGTTTCACTTCTGACACGTGTGCTCGGCACATACGCTCTTTTTTATTAAAATCATGTGTTTTGAACAAAAACAACTATATTCACAGTCAATTTAAATGTCCGTAGCGTAACTCTGCCTATACGTTTATAAGGCAGAGTCTTCTAGAGGCCGACGCAGATACAATCAACTTTGAACTACGATGAAAGAAGGTGCTAATTTGAATGAATAATTTATACAGCGGACATTTTTTGACGACCTATGTATAAACGTAGAAGAGTATGCTACGTGCAGAGAAATAACTATGAAAAATAAAAAAAAAACAACCAATATAAATTAAACTCAAAAACTTCAATAGTATTTTTTAGGGAAAATACATTCAAATAACATATCACAAATAGAAAGCTCATAAAAACAATCTATATATACAATTTTTATATAATCCATACTAATATTATAAATGCGAAAGTAACTCTGTCTGTCTGTCTGTTACTCAATCACGCCTTAACTACTGAACCAATTTGCATGAAATTTGGTATGGAGATATTTTGATACCCGAGAAAGGACATAGGATAGGTTTTATCCCGGAAATCCTACGGGAACGGGTTTTTCTTTGAAAACGCGGGCGAAGCCGCGGGCGGAAAGCTAGTGACAGATATAATTAAACAAAAATGATTACAATTGCAATTTATATTATATTAAATTAAAATAGACTTAAATTATTAAATGTTTCTTACCATTAAGATAACCAGCGCAGAATTTGTCACTATTAATATATTCCCTGAAGCCCGGCGGAGAGTTGGCTATACAAGTGTTAATATCCACGAAGGGAAAGTTCACTACTTGCAGTGTGGGAGACGCCAGACCGTTCTCATCGGTCAGACCCCAGCCGGCCACCTGGGAGACGGTACATATTGAATAGTGAGAAAGTAAGCCTATAAAATGTTTGTTATTTAACAAATTGACGCCAGACCGTTCTCATCGGTCAGACCCCAGCCGGCCACCTGGGAGACGGTACATATTGAATAGTGAGAAAGTAAGCCTATAAAACGTTTGTTATTTAACAAATTGACGCCAGACCGTTCTCACCGGTCAGACCCCAGCCGGCCACCTGGGAGACGGTATAAATTGAATAATATATTTCTTCTTTTATTAATAAATAAAAATGATTATTATTAAGCGGATAAGTGGTTGGACCAATTGGGCTAATTTATTTTATGTATGTTCGTTAAGATTCACCAAAGGTTGGAATTAATAATAACATTTTGAAAAAACATCAAAGTGAAAGATTTGCCTTATTTTCTTACTAGCTGTTTTTAATGAGTTCAATTCCTTAACCTATACAGTAATTATTAAAAAAGGACACCAAACCGTTCACACCTGTCTGACCCCAGCCGGCCATCTGGGAGACGGTACATGATGATAAAAAAATAAGTCGAGAAATGAAGTCCCGTGTCCCCTAGTATGGGGCCAATGCATTATGCATACATCTATTTCACTAATCGATTTTCTGTAGGTACAAGTAGATTATCAGCCTTCTGTGTCCTACCAGACCGAGACATTAAATATTATATTGAATAAATAAAAAAATAAGCGGATAAATTAGCTGTTGTTTCTGATTGAAGTGTAGTTGAATGAAAAAAAGAATGGTTTAGAATTTAATTATTTTTCTTACCTTCCCCATCTTTCCAATCGTCAGCTGCGTTTTGTCGAACTCATAATCGAAACTCAGACAGACAGGACGGACATACGTCTTATATTGTATGCTCGTTGTTAGAATTAGTACTGCGATGTCTTCTTGGAAATTAGCAGCGGCTCCTTGAAAACGTGGCGGTATTTCTATCGATTTTACCTGTAAAATATGTTGGAAATGGGGAAAAATTAACTTGTGTAGTTTGTTTCATCTGGAAAATTAAAGGACAATTTTTTACCGTTCAAATATTGTAATATGTATAGAAGAGCTTCTCGTGAAATTTTGTTGCAGAATATATTTTTAATCATGTTTTCTTTTTTCTGGTTTCTAACATCGTTCGTCTTCCCAAAGAATTTGGGAAATTTTCAAAAAAAAAGGTAAAATGTCAAATATTTCTGAAACTAATAACTTCCGGCTAGGTAATGTTTGCTCCAAATGAGTTATACTTTCACCCCTTTAAAACTATTACACCTATAACAAGTCACCCTGTATAAACCTTACTTTTTAATGGACTTTCCCAAAAAACGAATGTCTTCAATTTTATTTTTTATTTTCAGACTAAAAAAACACTCACATCGGACTTCTGCGCGTCTACATCTTTAGGTTCATCCCACGGCCGATACAGTTTGCCAATTGCGATCGCGTACTTCTGTGCCGGTTGCTTCTTTGTTAAGTCGTCCCAGAAGCAATGGGCCGCTGGAATAAAAACCAAGAACCGTGATAGAAAGAAAAAAAAACATTTATAACGTACTAGCTTTCCGCCGGCGGCTTCGCCCGCTTTGTCTAAAACCTAATAAATTATATACTAAAACCTTCCTCCTGAATCACTCTATCTATTAAAAAAAAACGCATCAAAATCCGTTGCGTAGTTTTAAAGATTTAAGCATACAAAGGGACATAGTGACAGAGAAAGCGACTTTGTTTCATACTATGTAGTGATATCATGGTTAAATATTTATAACGCGAGACGTGACACCGAAAATTGGTAAAAAAAATTTAACAAAAAGTAAAACAATAAAATATGTCCCACAGTTCCCGCCAAAACAGATCAATTATAGCTTATGCTAGGCATGAGCCCGGCGCTGGTTTTCAATGCCTGATGTATCATGTATGGGAAAGTTTCATTTTAACGTGATAACGTTTTTAAAATCGTTTTAGTCGGGTGACATGTTCAGAAACTTGTGTCACACCAAAACCTCACGAGCGCGATCGCAGGTATAACGAGAGAGAGACGGACCGATCTCCCGTCTCATCTCGAGCGCTGCCACCAATAAGACGTTATCACGTAAACATCTCGATCGTAAACCTACTTTACAAACAACCAATTTTTTGAAACTGTCATTTTTCCACACTGGAATTAATACTGTTATAAGAAATCATTGTCTTGCATGTAAATTTTTCGTCAATTATTTAATATCTAGCTTTCTTCCCGCCGCTTCGCCTGCTGTTTCTAAAACCTAATAAATTATATATTAAAACTTTCTTCTTCACTCAGTGCGAATCTATAAAAAACCGCATCAAAATCCGTTGCGTAGTTTTAAAGATTTAAGCATACATAGGGACAGAGAAAGTGACTTAATATTATATATGTCGGTGCAACGACGTTATACGACTACCCTCAAACTACTAAATAATTATAACTAGCTAAAGTTTACTTTGATCTTTTTAAATACGTGAGTAAAGCAAAGCAAAAGGCCACACTTAATTTTAAAATAAATAATAAAAGGCAAATACCTAAGTTACAAGATCATTATGCGAATTCCAGTGAACTTATTATGATAACACCGTGGACATCCAAGAAGGAACGTATCAACTTGAACAATACGCCCATTTAGTGGACAATGCGTAATTGATAAAACAAAGGAATATTAATTTAATGGTTATACGGTATCGGACCACCACCGGACCACCAGGCAGGAGGATATCTCGGATATATAAGCAATTCACAAGTAAACTCGTCATTCTCACACCAGCTCTCTATAGTTAAGGTCATAGATTAAGTAAAAATTGTAATTTATTTAAATAAATTATTTTTTTAAAAGTAATCTTGACCGAGTTATTTTTACTGGCGCCCAACGTGGGGCCTAACGAGTGAATTTAAAGTAAATACATCGTAAATTACGAAAAAGTTCACGAAAATCTTTCAAGATTGAAGTTAGGCAACTCACAAACAAATTAGTAAAATCAGTGAAAAGTTCGAGGGAAGAAATGAAAAAGGAGGCCATCATCGGATTTGTGCTGTAAGTACCGTAGCATAATCCTTTCACCATTCCTTTCCACTTGAAACCCCCGACTTTTGTATATAGCTATAGGGATACTGGAGAGAATCACTCTCCTTCTGAAAGTGAGAGCAGTCTTAGTGATTTGAGTTATTCAAATTGCAGTAATAATCCAACTGTCATAGACAATATGGATCCAAAAACCTTGTTATCGTTCGTTCCCACATATGATGGTGACGCATTTAATCTTTATAATTTTATAAACTGTGCCAAACATTGGTTACAGATCGCAGGTGGAGACACACCACCTAATGTAATGTTGTTATTAAGCAAATTAGAATCGAAAGCTGCCATGACTATCTCCATGGTAGATCATGACTTTAAGTGGAAAAATATAGAATTAACATTAAAAAAAGAATGTGGAGATAATAGGGAGTTTAATACCTTATTAATTGAATTGTCGAATGTTAAAAGAAAAGGTAGCTATAAGGATTTAATTTTTGAGTTAAAACAGAAATTATTTTTTATTAGAAGTAAGTTGTTAGATAAATATAGTAAGAAAACGTTAGTCGATGAAGTGATGGAGCCGTATATTAATACCGCGCAAAATGCATTAAGAAACAGCTTACCGTACCATGACCAAATTTACGTGTCAAACTGTGGTTTTGAGGAAACGGCCGCCCGAATTTTACAATTAGAAGCAGAGGGTAGGTTCGACAATATTAAGCAAAAGTTTTCGAGCATTTTACCACCGCCGCGAATTGTTCAGCAGGGGTACTCGCAACATAAACCCAATTTTGTAAATCAAAAGCATAGTTATCCTAATTATCCACAAAATCCAAGGATAAATTATAATAATAACAATTATAATCATAATCATAACCAAAGTAATAATAATTTCCATCAAAAATATCCATGGAAGCCAAATCCAAATAATGTGTTCAATAAGCCTCAGAATAGTTATTTCAAGCGTAATCAATATCGCCCGGTTAATAGAAATGTAAATGAAACGGAAGACGTGTCCATGCGGACAGCGCCTCAGTTACGCCCAGGTCAAACAAATCCAGGTAAAGGGTTAGTCGCAGAGGAAGTTTTCCATACTAATAATATAGATGAAGCAAATTTTTACAAAAAGGCCTCTCAAAAGAAAGGGCCATAGAATTTAATTTTGTTAAGTCTTATTTGCCATATTTCGAAACGGATGAGCCAAAATTAAAAATCTTAATAGATACGGGTAGTCAAAGGTCGTTTATGACTGAAAAGGCTTCAAAATATTTTAAAAGCTATTATAAGCCTGAGAAATTTTCGGTGCGTACATCTCACGGTACGTCGACCCATGTAGGTTTAATAGAAACTCCGTTTTGGTATAAGTACTTCGATACGGGTGAAGGAACAATGAAGTTCTATGTGTTTAATTTTAGCGATCAATATGATATTTTAATGGGAACAGATATGATAGAGCAAGTTAATGCTAAAATAGATTTAAAAGAACGAAAATTAATTTTACCAAATAGTGAAATTTTAATTCATCACATGACAAATGAAAATTATTCAGACATTAATAATTTGTGCGAAACGTATAGAGATTTATTTACGGAGGATGTAACGAATAGCGCAACTACATCTATTAAGCATAAAATTAATTTAATTACTAATGAACCGATTTACCAACGTCCTTTTCGTTTGCCGCAAATACAACAAGAGGAAGTTAATAAACAAATAATTAAATTATTAAACGAGAAAATAATTCAACCTTCCGAGTCGCCATGGTCATCTCCAGTGCACATAGTGCCTAAGAAAATAGATCAGTCAGGCGTTAAGAAATGGAGAATGGTTATTGACTATAGGAGGTTAAATGAAATAACAAAATCCGATAAATTTCCATTGCCAAATATTGAGGAGTTATTTTCCAAGTTACAAGGAAATAAATATTTCTCTACCTTAGATTTAACTTCGGGATATCACCAAATTTTAATGGATACAGATTCCATCGAGAAAACGGCATTTAGTACGCCTAATGGGCATTATGAATTTTTACGGATGCCTTTTGGTTTAAAGAACGCTCCCGCGACATTTCAAAGAATGATGAACAATATTTTAAAAACGGAAATAAGTAGAAATATTTGTTTAGTTTATTTAGATGACATAATTATATATTCAAAAACTAAGCAAGATCACATAAATAGGTTGCAGCAAGTTTTTGAAGCGTTACGTAGAGTTAATCTAAAATTAAATAAAAATAAATGCGTATTTATGGAAGAGGAAATCGAATTTCTAGGTCATGTTCTTAACAAAGACGGACTAAAGCCAAATCAGTCAAAGATAGAGGCAATTAAGAAATTTCCAATTCCAAAAACATTAAAACAAGTTAGAAGTTTTTTAGGATTAATAGGTTATTATAGAAAGTTTATTCCTAATTTAAGTAAGATAGTTAAGCCTTTAACGGATACGACTAAGAAGAACGCGATTATTGACATTAATAATAATAAGTTTAAAGAAGCATTCGAGTCGTGTAAACATTTATTAATGAATGCTCCAATTTTAGCATTCCCTGATTTTAATAAAACGTTTGTTTTAACAACGGATGCATCGGACATAGCTCTAGGTGCAGTATTAAGTCAAGAAAATCATCCGATAGCGTATGCGTCGAGAATTTTAAGCGAAACAGAAAGAAAGTATAACACTACGGAAAAAGAATTGTTAGGTATTATATGGGCTGTTAATCAATTCAGACCCTATATTTATGGTAGGAGATTTATCTTAAGAACAGATCATAAAGCATTAATATGGTTATCTAAACTAAAAGAGCCAAATCAAAGATTAACGAGATGGAAACTTAAATTGCAAGATTACGATTATAAAATTGAGCACGTCAAGGGTAAAGAAAATTACGTAGCTGATGCATTAAGTAGAATTCAAATAAACCACACAAGTGTAGATTCCTTAGCAGCGCATTGTGGCGAAGAATTATCGTTAGACAGTACACCGCGTAATAATGATACAGCGATAAGCACTGAATCGAATTCCTGTTGCTCAGACAATAGATCGTTGAGTAATACAATACACTCTTGTCAACAAGACAGCGATACAGGTATTCCAATCATTGATAGTTACCCACCTAAACGTCTCAGACGTGTTGTGTTTGAAAGTGCTCCATACGAGAACGCGAAGTTTGAAAAAGGTATGTGGTATTTTTATATTCCACCTAATAATGAGGAAGAAGTTATTAAAAAATATATGTTAGAGTATTTAAGTAAAGAAAAATATGCTTTTATAATACCAAACGACGAATTATATTATAAAATATCTGAAGTTTATAGAAAGTATTTTGATCATAGTAAGTTTAAGCCAACTAGATACATTAAATCGTTAATAGAAATAGATAATAAAGAAGAACAATTAAATTTAATTAAAGAATGCCACTTACTAAATAATAGACATGCAGGTATAGAAATTGTGTATAAACAATTGCGTGAAAAATATTATTGGGAGAATATGCGGAAAAATATTAAGAAGTATATATTAAATTGCGAATTGTGTAGAAAGGAAAAATATAATAGGCATCCTAATAATACATTGTATTCGGAGACAGAAACTCCACATGAACCAATGTCAGTATGGCATATAGATTTTATGTCTTTAGAAAGACAGTGGTACCTTACAATTATAGATAAGTTTTCAAAATATGCGATTATTAAGCCAGTAGATAAAAGTAGAGTATATGATGTATTATATGAAATATTTGCATTTATAGGGGCACCTAATAAGATAGTGCATGATGGTGAACAATCGTTTTGTAGTGAGATTGTCACGGAACTTTTTAAAACTTATAATATTATTAACCATACTACGTCACCGCAACATCATAAATCAAATTCGGATGTTGAGCGTTTACATAGTACTATACAAGAGTTGTTTCGTTTACAACGTGAATCAGATTTAGACCAAAATCAAAAGATTAATTTTATTGTACATTCTTATAATAATACAATGCATAGTGCGATAAATATGACGCCATTTGAAGTGCATTTTGGTAGAAAGCCTAAGTTGCGTAGTTTTGATAATTTAAAAGTAGCTATACAGAGATATACTGCCCAGCATAGAGATTTTGCGAAAGAGTTAAATCAAAATGTTCATAAATTGTTAAAGAAGCAAAAGCATGATAGGAATAAAAGATTGAATGAGAGAATTAAACCCCCGAAAATATTTAAGATAGGTGATACAGTTTATTTGAAAAACTCTATGGCGGACAGACATAAGACGAAGTCAAGATTTTTAGGTCCATACAAAATATTAAGCGTGGAACCTCATAACAAATATAAAATAAGCAATGGCAAAATATATCATGTAGAGGAACTAATTGTTTCAGAATCTACGTCAGTTTCGGATACAAGTTCAAGCAGTTAGAACCTTCAGAAAATGTAATAATAGTTGAGTTGAAGCCTGCTCGAATTTTAGAAGGAAAGTGGTATATTATTCATAAGTTAGAAATAAAACCAATTGTATTAAATTTAGAGAGTATACAACAATCTGTAAACCATGCTTATAGAAATTCTAAGATAGATGATGTTAATCATATATATCAGAGAATTAATATTATATTAGAACATGTTAGAGAGATATGTAAACATTTAAATATTCAAAGTAAGAATAGGATTAAAAGAGGATTAATTAATGGTTTAGGAAGTGTTATTAAGTCGATAACTGGTAATTTAGATCAAAATGATTTAGATTTAATTCAAAGAGATTTAGAAACTGTAAGAATTGCTTATAATAAACAAATATCGATAACTGATGAAACTTTAGAGGAATATAATAAGCAGATTGCAAATATTACTTTAATTCAGGAAGAGATTAATAATCAATTGTTATCTATGTTAACTAGTAAAGCGCAACAAAAGGTTGCTATATCTTTGTTATTACAAGCTCAAACTTTACAAGATGTAAGTGAAAGATTAACAACAGCTATTACGTTTGCTGAACATAAAATGTATCATTATAGTATTTTGCAATCTCAATTGTTAGAAGATACAATTAATAGTATTCCAAAAGAAATTGTTATATCTAGAAATGTTAATGATTTAGAAAAGTTTATTACTGTAGATTGTCAAATTATTAATGGAATAGTATATTTTGTAATTGAAATACCATTAGTTAAGAATAGTGTATTTAGGACAAGAAAAATTGTACCTATTATCCAACATAACCTATCCTGTTCCTATCCTATTATGCGAACGGTTACTTTAGCTTACAATGAAGAAGAAATGTATGAAGCTGAAGATTGTATTGAAATAAATGAATTAATTTGTAAAGGAAATATTTTGACGAAAGATACTTGTGAATCTGAAATATTAAATACAATGAATAGCGAAAAATGTCAAATGGTAGCAATAAAGTGTCCTAAAGAGGAAATTTTTGAGATATCCCCAAAAGCCATTTATATGTATTTTAATAAGACAACTGAAGTTGGAATCAAGTGTAATAATCATAAAGAAACTTTGTGGACTAAGTATACTAATATATTATATGGAGAAAATTGTGAGTTGAATGTTTCAGGAAAAACTTTATTTCACACGAGGGAATCAACGGACAAAATAATTATTGGTAAAGTGGATTTACAACCAATGGAGACTGTAACTGAAATAGAACTTAGCAAGTATGATAGAAAGAAGATTTCATCTAAGTTAAATGAATTGAAGAGGATTCCCGCATTTAATTTTGAAACTCACGATATTGTTCAATATAGCTGGATAACATTTATAACTATTGTAATAATAATGTGCCTAATCTATGTTAAAATTCTCAGATCCAGGTTTCGTTCGAAAACCTGTACTTCGAATTTGGAGGGGGACAGTAAAGCAAAGCAAAAGGCCACACTTAATTTTAAAATAAATAATAAAAGGCAAATACCTAAGTTACAAGATCATTATGCGAATTCCAGTGAACTTATTATGATAACACCGTGGACATCCAAGAAGGAACGTATCAACTTGAACAATACGCCCATTTAGTGGACAATGCGTAATTGATAAAACAAAGGAATATTAATTTAATGGTTATACGGTATCGGACCACCACCGGACCACCAGGCAGGAGGATATCTCGGATATATAAGCAATTCACAAGTAAACTCGTCATTCTCACACCAGCTCTCTATAGTTAAGGTCATAGATTAAGTAAAAATTGTAATTTATTTAAATAAATTATTTTTTTAAAAGTAATCTTGACCGAGTTATTTTTACTCGTGGTTGATTAATGTAATGAAATAATTAAATTAACGAAATAATTAATGTTTGTTAAAAATGATAAAAATTCATTGTAAAAATTCGAGTGGCAACACTCAAACTAAATCTTGTGAGTCATGGTTCGCTTTAAATACGAGCGCCCGACGGGACAGAGCACAACCGCCCACTCCCACGCGCAGTTGGCGCCTCCTACCACACCCATCGGTTTTGTGTCGCTCCCGGGTTCCCTGTCCGTCCCCGGCTTAAGCACAACCTTAAGCCGGGCTCGTAAAACCAAACACAGGTCGGATGAGTTTTCGCAAAATGCGAAAAGGTTTAAAGTTTTTAAGTCGGGCACAGTCTCCTATACTGTGCCCCAAATTCAAATTCCTAAACAGGGCGATTCGTCCTCCCAGTGACCCGCCCGTATTAGCGGGCGGCGCCAGCAACCTGCTGCAGAGGACGAATCGTCCTGAACAGGAGGCCGCGTGTGTGAAGACCACTCGCAGCACAGAGCACATTCACGCGCCGACCGTCGGAGCGTTCGGAGCTCTCTCTATAATTTCGACGTGGATTAAAAGGGCAGTAAAAATACCTACAGGCGTTCTACTTCGAGTATGAGCGCCTGCTCTGATGATGGTGACGTCAGCATCACTGACGTCACTCTTTTTAAAAATGGCCTTGGGGCCCTTCTTCCGTCATATATATTATTTATACTATGTATACTCACCAGATATAACAACAGTGCTGCTAACGAGCGAGCCCCCACAGATCTGCTTGTACGGTGTAGTCCGTTTGGAGTATATGCCGGTATGCCAAGGTAGTTCCCCGCGTTTGGCCGCCCAGCCGTCTATGACTAGTTGGACACCTTCTGGGGTTACTCTGCCGCATTCTATTGGGGAAACGTTTTTTTAAATACAATATTTCTAATTTTTTGAAATAGAAATAATAGAAATAGAAAGCGTTTTATTTGCCAGCATGTAAAAAAATATAAATCTTAATAATCTAACACACAGAACAGAAAAAAAAAGATAGCAATAGTTGAATTTATATTTTTGGTTTTATGGCATTCAAATGCTTTATAAATATAAATTTATGAAGAATAGAAAAAATTCGATCACGAGGCGGGACTTATAAATTTATATTTAGATAGCAATAGTGGCAAAAAGGACTCCCCGTAAGCGTACAGCAAAGCATCATTAAAATGTATTGCTGCACTGATTTTCAGAGGAGACTTGTGACTGTACAGATGCAATGATTCAGTACTAAATGACATTTAAATGATATATGGTTTAAATAGAAAAACTAGATTACGAGGCGGGATTCGAACCCACGTCCTCCGCTCCACGGCACCGGGGCGACTTCCACTTGGCTACCGGTCATACCGCCAGAGCAATCGAATTTATTCTATTCTTTCGGTTTTATGAGTCTAAGAAAGAGACTATATTTCATATCTAAGTATATTCTACTGCTATACATCTACTTCAGTCATTCATTCCTTCGTCCCTGTTTACGATATTTCTACAAATTCCATTAGAATAACTCAAACTACGCAATCATAAACTCACTGTTCTCTCACTATCAGTATAAGTGTTCTAAAGAAAAAAAGGTAAGGTATTTTAGAATATCAGCTTAACGATGTCGTTCCTTTCATGAAGGAGATTATTTGCCTAAACTAGATATTTGTTTTTTGAATTAAATAAAATACAATAACACAATTCGACCAGACAGTTTAGTTCGTGTAGAAGTTATATGACCAGACGTTTGAGTTGGCCTTCACTGGTCAAGTTTTTATCTATCTATTGTAGTAATCAAGTACGTTATGTCGCGCTAGGCTTTCGCCTTAGTCACTACAATATGGACGCAAAGGCGCGTTTCATACGTTTGATATTTCGCGCCCGCCGTCGCAACCGCGCTAGGCTCGCAGTCGCTTTTTCGATCAGGTCACGTGACCTGACGCGAGTTTAAGATTTTATACCCATTACAGAAAAAGTGCTCAACGCCGCTAAAGAAGTTTTCACTTCAAAAAACAAACAGACGGTAATAGAGATATTTTATACATATATTTATTGCTAGCAATTTGTCCCGACTTCGTAGTTCGTCTGGGATAAAGAGTAATAACCCTTATTACTGGGTTCCTAATAATGTATCTTTCTAATTGTAAAAGATTTTTTAAATCGGTCCAGTAGTGTCCGTTTTAACTTATAACAATTAAAATAAGTAGGTAGTTCAGGTATAATAATTCCTCGTCAAAGCATATTATATACTAACTGCGCTCCGTGGTTTCACCCGCGTGCCTCCGCTGCTTTTAGTCTTATCCTATATCCTTCCTCGATAAATGGGCTATCCAACACCGAAAGAATTTCTCAAATCGGACCAGTAGTTCTTGAGATTAGCGCGTTCAAACAAAAAACTCTTCAGCTTTATAATATTAGTTTAGATGTATAGATTAGCATTATGTAATACGATGGAGGATGAGGTAAATAAAACAATATTTAATACAAAAATACTTTATTTATTATCTTCCATCCTATTACATTCTGCTGTATATAACCATAATATAAATATCTTAAACTATGACTAAAACTAATTATTACATAAACTGTATATTAACTACAAAAATATAATAAGACATGAGTAATTTTAAAACTTATCTAAATGATAGGAACACAACATTTTTTTTCTTACATTATCAACTACAAATTTAAAGCCATGACTTTCATAGACTTAAAGGAATTGTCACCTTACACCATAC
Organism: Colias behrii; assembly: GCA_029959065.1. NCBI lineage: Eukaryota > Metazoa > Arthropoda > Insecta > Lepidoptera > Pieridae > Colias > Colias behrii. The sequence continues at coordinate 8,637,864 of JARWMC010000022.1, forward strand.
ATGTATATTTTAAGCTATTGCATAGCTTCTATCGCGGGCCTTGAGCGCTGGGACCGAATCCAGAAATTCCGTAACGAAAAAACCTCACGCTCCCCACGGGGACGGGCGCGGAGGTGTGGCTTGATGGCATAGTATGCAATAGCTTTACCGAGGCAGTCTCCGAATGCCACACGTCTTTTTTTAATCTCGAAGGGTCAGCATGTATTTTAATTACAAAAATAATTATATAATACCAACCTAAATTAATTATGTATTATAATTATTTATGATCAGACCAATAAAAAGGTATTTTTAGTGGTCTGGACTTTTATGTTCTGTATAAAATGACTACGCTTCTAAAGGCGATATTAGGAGAATACATTATGTAATATTAAACTATAATATTAAGCTGAAGATTTTGTTCGTGTGACCGCTCTAATCTCAAGAACTACTGGACCGATTTCAAAACTTATTTCACCGTTCGATATGTACTTATGTACCACGAGCGAAGTATGTACCAAGAGGCCATGTAAGTTCGAGCGAAGCCGGGCGGACCGCGAGTCTTATAAAAAAATTGGTTGTCTGTAAAGTCGGTTTACTGACGATAGTTGAACGTGACAACGTCCGATTGTGCTTCTTTGTCGCTCGTTCCGCGCTCTCGCTTGCACTTCAAGCCTTACATGGAACGCCTCAGAGCGAGGTAACGCCGCATGAGTCATGTTTTTTCGTGCGTGCAGCCGGCTATCGAATTATAAGACGTTGTCACGTCAAAAATATTGTCACCGATCCTTGATAAGTGTAGAATGTTTGAATTAAATCTCTTTAAAGTGGATCAAAATCGAGTGCAAAGGAGTCGGTTACATACAAACATAGTTTGAAGCTAATAAAAGTGTTTTATAAATAACTACTATAATAATATGGAGTATACGAAATAGGAACTACTGTTATATTGCACGAAAACTGCGTTTTTGGTTCAATTCTACTATCAGTTAAAAATAATAACTTACATTCAAACTTATAAGCAAAGATGAGAAAATTTTAAAGAATAGAAAAAAATCATCACGAGCCGTGATTCGAACCTGCGTCTTTCTGTCATTCTGTACTGCTTGAGAAATCTAATTTCTTCTACGCTTTCAATAATAAGTACTCATGATAGAATTTATTGTATTCTTTAAAAAATTCTCATTTATAACGCATTTGAATGCTATAAAACGAAATATCAAACTAATATGCATAATACTACACTACGTTTCGGTTATAATCTTAAAAAAATATATCTCTATAATGGCTGTATATTTTATGTCTAAAATCATCACTGTTTTGCCAAAGTTTTGTAGTCAAAAGTGGTTTTGACCAGTTTTGGCTGTAACATAAACATTCTAAACCAGCATACACCTAATCTTTAAAATAAATTTTAGAATCAGGTGCATTTACTTGAATTTTCGAGTGATTTGCATTGAAAAAGAAATTAAAATTGTTTTTATTATTAGACCCTTTTCTCCAATCACCAGAGTCTAAATCATAATCTTTTCTACCTTCATCTAATTCGTTAGTTATAGGACCAACTGTTGTAAAAACATGTTCATTTGTATTAGATTGTATTCCTTTATTTGTATCGAAATGTATTTTAGTGTTATTTGTATTTGGTTGTATATCTTTATTGGTATTTGTATCGATTTGTATTCGATTGTTATGTGTGTTTGTATTCACTTGACTATTTGTATTTGGTTGTATTTTATTTGTACTGATTTGTATATTATGTGTAGCTGTTACATTAGGGCCGGCATACTGAAACTGTGACACATAAACTTCGACGCCATCTTGTACAATAATAGTAATATTAGTGCCATTTTTGACCAAACCTGGCTGGCAAGTTGGAGTGAAGTCCCAGTTTCCGTCAGAACATCGCATAAGAGGGAGAACGGAGGGAGAATAGTAATTCGGTCTGTTACATTCCGGTCTGGCGATTGTGCCGTCTGGTTCGTCTGTGTTGCAAGTTCTGGTACCTTCGAGGGAATTCGAACCGGAGATAAGGCAACGGTAAGTAACGCTCTCATGTGGGTTTAGGTGGCAGAAACCTGGAATTATTTATAATTAATTATTATAAAAAATAATTATTTATTAACTTAAAAAAGAGGTAATTCGATGTGTATGTAATATTGTCAGAATGATACGGTTCTTTGATATTTTAATCTATATGTTGGAAACACGTGTGGTAATTTTATAAAGGTATGTGTGTTTGTCCACGAACTCAAAAACGTATAAGTCGATTGGAAATGTTTCCTTTTAAGTTTTTTTGGTTTCTAAACTAAGGGATCAATGCATTTCTTCAAAAACGGTTTCAGCAGTTTTTGAGAAAGCGGACTAAATAGTCTTAATGGCTTCCAAGCCTTCTGCCGCTTTCAAACGACAAAATCCTTAAAGTTGGTATTATTTATTAATTGCGATGCCTCTTTCAGCTACTTTATGTATGTATGTGTGTACCATTGCTGTGTATATGTTTATCTGTGTGTCTGTGTGTATGTATGTCTGTGTGTACTCACGTGTACACTGCGGGTATTCGCCTGACCAAGATCCATCCACACACAACACAGTAGGGTCGGCCCTTGGCCTATATCCCGGGTTACAGGACACGTTCAGGCTCAGTACTGGGAACCGGGAGCCGGGTACTGCAGTACCAGCCCCAGCAACTATGTACCGCCCGTTGTTCGGGTGTTGTGGTACTATACACTTGCCGGTTTGTGGCCTGGAATACATGAAATGAAATGAAATGAAATGAAAATACGTTTATTATGGATACATACAAAAATACAAATAAAAAAAGAAACAAGAAACTTAAATCTAACTTAAATATAATGTAAGCCACAATAGGCCTGCCACTCAGTGCAATACACTGATTTTCAGTGGTTGCCTTAGGATGCCTTGCTGACAGTGGATGTATTATTGCTCAAACTGCAGTGTAAAGTTATTAAAAAATATATATATATATATATATATATATATATATATATATATATATATATATATATATATATATATATATATATATCTAGACCAAAAATAGACCCACCGTGGAAAAGACGAATAAAACGTAGGATAGATGACATAAGAAAAGAATTAGGATGGTTCGTAGAAATAAAATCAGGTGTAAGCAGTAGAAAAATGATAAAAATCAAAAGAAGACTTTTTGAAAAATACAGGATAATTAATGAAGGAGATTTGGATTATAATGTAAAGATATTAAAACAAAAATTGAAAGCTCAATCCGGTAGGCTATTAAGATATGATACTATAAATCAAAAGAAAATTCAAAATTCTCAATTTACTGAAAACCAACATAAATTTTTTAGATCACTCAATAATAAAAAAAACGTACCTGATAAAATTCCATCAAAAGAAGATATAGAGAATTTCTGGGCATCGATACTTTCAAATCCTATAACATATAATAAAGAAGCACCGTGGATCGCCGACATACACAATTCGGCAGACGATTATGAACAACACTCATTTGAAGAAATATGCGAAGAAAAAGTGAAAGACGCAATTAGAAAAACTAAGAATTGGAAGACACCAGGTTTAGACAAAATTCAAAATTATTATTTAAAGACACTAACAAACACACACAAATACATAGCCAAGTTATTTAATCAAATTTTAAAAGGTCAGGAGCCGATCGAACAATGGTTTACTACAGGTCAAGTAATTTTAATATCAAAAAATGATAATACACAGGATCCGAAAAATTGGCGCCCAATAGCGTGCTTACCAACTATGTACAAAGTTTTTACCTCCATAATAGCTAACGAACTGTATACTCATTGTGATATAAACAAATTAATAGCACCGGAACAAAGAGGATGCCGAAAACGCGCGCGTGGGAGCAAAGATCATTTAATGATTAACAAAGCCATACTGGAAGATGCACATAGAAATAAGAAAAATTTAAGCATGGCCTGGGTCGATTACCGAAAAGCCTTCGATAGTATATCACATGACTGGCTATTCAAAGTGTTGGAGTTTTATAAATGCCCAGCTGCTATCGGAGACTTTCTTAAAATAGTAATGCCTAAGTGGAATGTGGTCATGACAGCTCGTGGTTTGAATTCCTCAGTAACTACTGATCCGATTCGTATTCGCCGAGGTATATTCCAAGGGGACTCACTATCTCCCCTTCTTTTTTGTTTAGCTATCAATCCAATATCACAAATCCTCAATAGATATAATAATAAAGGTTACAAGCTAAAGGACGATACTGTAATTAATCATTTATTATATATGGATGACTTAAAAATTTATGCTAATAACGAAATAAATCTTAGAGTTTTAATAGATAGTACTGAAATTTTTACGAGGGACATAGGAATGGAATTTGGACTCAATAAATGCAATATTCTTCATATGGTAGCTGGGAGAAAAACGGAACATTATGGAAATGGACACTTGTTATTGAGCGGAGAAGAGTTTAAACATTTACAGGCAGATGAAAACTACAAATACTTAGGAATTAATGAAGCAGGAAAAATAGATCATCATACAATTAGATTACAAATACAACATGAATATTTTCGTCGAGTGAAATCCCTAACGTCTTCACAATTAAATGCAAGAAACTTACTCAAAGCCATAAATATATACGCGGTACCTGTTTTACTTTACACTTTCGGAGTCATTAATTATAAAACATCGGACTTAAGAAAAATAGACGTGAAAACGAGAAAAATTCTAGCCATGAAAAAAGCACAACAACAGAAAGCTGAAGTTGAAAGACTCTATTTACCACTAGAACACGGAGGTAGAGGATTAACATGTCTAGAAACTCTGCATAAGACCCAAATAATTAAATATAAAAATTATCTTGAAAATGAAACCGATCGTATTATCAAAGCTATATTTAATCATGACAAAACCAAAGAAAAATATTCAATAGTTAAGGAAACGCAAATTAACTTAACGGAAATAGGATTAAATCAGTTTGAAATTTACAGAGACAAACAATTAAAAGAAGCAATAATTAGGACCAGAATTACAAAAATAAAAGCAAAACCATTGCACGGCCAGTTTTATAGATCAGTTTTAGACAAGGAGAATATAGATAAAAATCAATCATTTAGATGGCTCAATAAACAGAAAGTATCCCCATCTTTAGAATCATCCATATTTTCTATTCAAGATCAAGCGGTGGTTACGAGACAGCATGAAAGAGATATATTAAAGAAAGCAGTAGATGGTAAATGTCGATTATGTGTAGTGAAAGACGAAACAGTGCAACACATAATATCGGGATGCGAAAAATTAGCTGGAACTTATTATACAAAGAGACACAATAATTTAGTACAATATATATTTTGGGCGCTAGCAAAAAAACACAATATAGAAGTTTCTAAACAGTGGTGGCTAGAACACTTGACACTACCTCAGGTGAAAGAAAATATGACCGCGAAGATAATGTGGGAAATTCCAATACAAACAGATCAAACAATAGTACATAATAGACCGGGCATTATATATATAAATAAAACAGATAATAAAACATATTTAATAGACATAACAGTACCATCAGATTATAATATAGGACCAAAAGAAATAGAGAAATTAAGCAAATACCATCCTCTTAAAAATGAAATAGCCCGGCTATGGAATACTTCTGCAGAGATTATACCAGTAGTGATAGGAGCAACTGGAATCGTTGCTAAGAGTATAAATAAGTACTTAGATAAATTAGACGCGAACATCAACATACAAATATTGCAAAAACAAGCGGCAATACATTCAGTCACTATCATAAGCAAGGTGCTAGGAAACACAGTATTTATAAATAGAGATTCTGAACCTCCTCTTCCTTGAGGGTCTCAAGGCGGGAGTTAGGAATAAAAATAATAAACCGAGCTACAGCTCGAGTAGAAAAGTTTTTTCAAAACCATTATATATATATTAAATATTGTAATAAATACTTACTTGATAATAATTATAATCATAAAATAAAATAAAATTATAATCATATAAATATAATAATTATCAATGTGATATGATTTCAAATAAATGTTTTAGAAACGTGTTTGTCGGAGATGGACGACAAACAAAAGGAAACACGAAATTAGTCTCAAACATCTCAAAAAATTACAAATATTCTTTTGGGGTCACTAAAAACATTTATATTTTATAGTAATTTCCCCAGCGGGACGAGACTTCACATTCAAGCATCAAAGATTGTGGAGCTTCCACTACTGGGAACTGTTTGTTTGCCAATTTTTAGTTTAAATGTGTAACGTTAAATAAATGTGATTGTATTGTATACGGTGTTTCACTGCTCGATTACCCAACACAACGCCCACAGCTTGCAAATATATTAAATTTTACACCATACATCGAAATATCGATACTATAAACAAAACAAGCTGTGACCAATCATTATTAATAACATACAAAAAACAAAATCAGTAGGCCTGTTATATTATATTATTTATCACAGAATATACCATACCATATAATATAAAAAAAACAGTGAAAACACTTACCTGGACGTAGTAGTAGTTACAGTCGCTATTCTGTTACACAACTCGTCTGACTCATCTGAACCGTCTGCGCATTCTTTGATCTGTAATGTATATGTACATAATTTTATTAGATCGAAAGTTATTTTTAAACCATTTTGCAATTAAGAATTTATTGTGACCATCTTCCGGTCAGTTATGAATTACATTATTACAATAAAATTTTACACTAAAGACCCATATAGTAAGTGCGTATGTAAATAAATACTAAACCGGTGGCAAATAGTAAATTATTTCTTTTCTGTAATCTGACGATTTAAAGCCCTTGCAAACACGAAGTTTAGTTGAACAAATAAATGTTGGAGTTATTAAGTTTTATTAATTTAGTACTTATTTATTTACTAAAAAGAGCGTGTGTGCCGAGCACACGTGTCAGAAGTGAAACTTCTTTGGCAAGAGTAAGGCGACGATTTTTGTATCTTTAAATACAAAAATCGTCGCCTTACTCCATGACGTGCCTTGCCACGATGCGACCTTGAAATTTTATTCCCAACACGCCTAAAGAAGTTTCACTTCAGACACGTTTACTCAGCAAGAACGCTCTTTTTTAATAAACAGATAAGTAGGTACTCACATTATCACAATCAGACCCTTCATCAACACACGCACCATACGCACACTGGAACAAGTACCCGGGGCAAGTATTCCCGGCACACGACCGGACGGTTTCATCAGACCCATCTGAACAGTCTGGCTTGCCATCGCAACGGTCTGCTGCGGGGATCAGTTGTCCGTTGGCGCAGCGGAATTGACCGCTAAGAGAATACAATTATTTGGGTTACATGATACAAATTATACATACATATAATCTTTACCAATAATCAAATTGGAATGTTTGTTTGTAATATTAAAGTAACCGCTTTTTACTAAATACATAATATGTACACGTACCAAAATAGCAACTTCTAAAATTGCCGTCTGTCTATCTGTTTGTTCCGGCTAATCTCTGGAATGGCTGGACCGATTTTGATGGGACTTTCACTGATAGATAGTTAATATAATAAGGTACTCCTTATTAGTATTTAGACTTTTAATTCGGATATTTCATAAGGGTTAAAAGGAAAAACTCATATACGCCAGTAGTTCTTGAGATTAGTGCGTTCAAACAAACAAACTCTTCAGCTGTATAACTACTATAGTTACTTACTTTATTTCCTCAGTCTCATTCCTACAACGTGGTAATAACTCATCGGAATCATCAGCGCATTCTTTAATACCATTACAAGGGGCTGTTCCATCAACACACGCACCGTATGTACATTTGAACCAATTACTTTGACATCTGGAAAAAAAATTGTGGCTATAGTATAAAATATAATTTATAAATTCTTAAAGAAAATGAAACCCGGGGAGATTCCATGTCTAAAAGCAGTAGTACTTCCTGTGTATGAAAGTAATGACACTGCTTTTCTAAACTGGAATTAATACTGCTTTAAGACATTATGGCCCCCAGCATTTGTCAGGTTGTCGGTCAAACAATCAAAAGTGGTTTTTACAGGCAATATTAGACTACAGGCCCATGTTGAAAAAGTTATGGGTCATTTGAACCACCAGGTGGCCTATCTAAAACGATATAACAGCATAAAATAATAAGATTCAGCACTATGCCGTCACTTGTAAGCTGTCCACCTGAGTGCAGATGAGAATTGTAAAGTACAGGTAGAGATTTTTTCCCCTTGTCTCCATGATTTTTGTACGGCGTTGCGGAATAATGGATTAAAAGCAGTATTGAAATAGTATGACCCAGATGCCGTACAAAAATGGTGGTCCACAAAGTCGGAATTTATTTTTATTTTCCGACAATTGCCGGGGTAAATTTGGTCATTTGATTTTGTACGGCCTGTAGTCCTGTAGTCTATATTACAAGCAGTGGGGGAGGCCTTTATTCAAAAAGAGGTATAATCTCTTAAATAATAGCAACACTAATTATAAACAAGCAACATTTTTATTATCCTTTCTTTAATTTAAACTACTTTCTAATATCATAGTATCTAGATACTATTAAGATTTCTTCATTATTTATTACAAAGATAAGATAAAATATAATTATTATTAACAAACTTACTTCATATTCCTGCACAATGGAAACGTTTCATCACTACCATCGGGACAGTCGACAACGCCATCACACTTGCCGTCAAAACCTATACATGTACCATCGCGGCATTTCCATTGATTACGTCTGAAATATTATTAATTTATTTACTAGCTGCGCCCTGCGGTTTTACCCGCAATGTTCCGCTCCTGTTGGTCTTAGCGTGATGATATATAGCCTATAGCTTTTCTCGATAAATAGGCTATCTAACACCTAGTGTTGCCGCTCGATAGTCCACTATCGATAGTCTATCGATTAACTATCGATAGTTGGGGAAAAGCAATAGTATCGATAGCACTATCGATACTATCGATAGTGTCGATACTATCGATAGTATCGATAGTCCTATAAGCGTAAATACTATCGACACATAGCAATACCATCGATAGTATCGATACTATCGAAGCTCAATATCGAACGAACTATCGATACTATCGATAGTGTCGATACTATCGAAGCTCAATATCGAACGAACTATCGATACTATCGATAGTGTCGATACTATCGATAATATCGTCCCATCGATAGTGACCTTTTTCTCGATAGTATTGCTTTATCAATAATATTATAGTGGATGACAGAGAACTAGATGTTTGGTTATAATACTTTTCAAGTTATCTATTGGCGCTTTGTACAATCCATTTTTTTTTAGTTCGTTAATTCGTAATCCAATAAGCCACGTACATTTGTGCATAGTTAGTGTCTTCTAATTTAAATTGGCAACAATAATTTATAAGGTTTAAGAGGGTACATTGATAAAATTGGAACAGAATAGTGGATGGTTGTCTACCCACATAATGGTACGTTTACACGCTTGCCAAGCCTTGGCAAGCATCGACAATCGCAAGCATGTAAAAAGGGCGTTTGGCTTGGCTTGCGTGGGCTTGTGCCTGCTTGCTTCCGATCCAGTCGAGTGTCGGTTTTTTTACGCAGATCAAAGGGCGTTTGCGGTAAGCGCTTGCGATGCATTTACATGTTGGTCCGCGTTTAGTAGCCATCGTGATCTCGCGGCGAGTACACGCTTGCTTAATTTTACAAAAAATTAGGGAAAACGATCCCACAAAACAATAGGAAAAAAAGAAAGTCTCTTTATTACAACGATTAAACCAAATACTAGTCTTAACTTTTAAACTGAGTCATAATATGGGTCGGTGGCACTGACTGACCCATTATACCAAAAAATCGTGAACAATACTATTGCACAATTTACTACTATCGATAGCTCAAAACTATCGATAGTATCAGTACTATCGATAGTATCGATTGTAGTTGCAATATTCAGTAGCAATAGTATCGATACTATCGACAGTATCGATAGTATAGCAACTATTGGCAATCAATACTATCGATTTTATCGATACTATTGCAGTTCATCAATAGTATTCCATGATTAACGCTATCGATAGTATCGATAGTATCGATAATATCGATACTATCGATAGTGCTATCGATATTCTGACTTATTTTCAAGGTCAACTATCGATAGTCAAACTATCGATAGTTCGGCAACACTACTAACACCATTTCTAATACCACCACAAGATTTTTTCAAATCGGACCAGTAGTTCCTGAGATTAGCGCGTTCAAACAAACAAACAAACTCTTCAGCTTTATAATATTAGTATAGATTCACTATTACTGTTTTATTCTAAAATATATTTATACTACTGAGAAACATGAGCGTAATTTAAATTGTAAATTAATTATTAAACTTAAGTTTGCCTAAGCCATGTCAATACTTAAACTCTGGTTTAAACTTTTTTTTAGATTGAGATTGAGATTTGGGCTTTGATAATATAGCATTTTTAAATGTTTAGATGTGCTGCCATAAAAAGTTACTGTCAGTAATAATTCTACAATAAAAAATGCAAAGTTTTTTCCAAATTATTTATTGTATGAGAGTGTGTATGTATGTTTGAATATTTTTATTAATCTTACCCACAACTCGTCTGTCTTCTTTTTCGATGTAAAATTAAATCCTCCAATGGATTCACGTGACTGAAAGCAAATAAATAAGTATATTAGGAAGAGAGATAGAAAATATTTTTTACATTTGATAGTTTGAAAATATTCACTTATAATACCACAAGAGCTTCAAAATTATCGGGTATTTTCCGATAGGTTCGTTGCAAACAAATGAAGGAGTCAAGTTTTTAGTCAAGGTTAAAAAATGATTTTTCCTGAAAAACTCTATTGGTCGATATTTGGGTCGGAAAAATAATCATAATTATAGGTATCTTTTGTACCTTTTTAAGAGTTTAATTTTCATCCATTATAAATATTCTCGTTTAACTTTATAGAGAAGATTAATTATTAGTGAAATAAAAATAAATTTGTGAGTTTATTTAATCTTAAATGGTCTACACTTGAAATTTCTTTAAAGAATAGAAAAAAATCCACGTGATCCCGCCATAGCAATCGAATTTATTCTACTCTTTCGGTTTTGTTTCTAAACGCGTAGACGCGTCTACGCATCTACGCTATTTAGAGGATAAAACAATCATCTAAAACAAGTTTCTTGCCGATTCTTCTCCGTAGAAACTTTCCGAATCGGCGGTAAATGGTAAATCTATGTTATGACGATTCCAAAGTGCTTCTAGAAGGAGTCTAAATTCTAATTGAATAAAAAAATAAACGTGTGTGCCGTGCGCACGTGTCAGAAGTGAAACTTCTTTGGCAAGATTCAAAGATACCAAAATCATCGCCTTAGTCCAAGACGTGACGGTATTACCATGATGCGACTTTGAAATTTTATTCTCAACGCGCCTTAATGAGCCACTTCAATAAATGTCTGAGTTTTAATCTACTATATAAAAATAAGCCGGGTTTTCCTTCCTGACGCTATAACTCCAGAACGCACGAACCGATTTCCACGGTTTTGCATTCGTTGGAAAGGTCTCGGGCTCCGTGAGGTTTATAGCAAAGAAAAGGTGTCTCTGGTGGCGAAACGGAGTTCGCCGGGTTTGCTAGTATGAAATATTATTTTAATTATTATATTGTAATGATCTTGTCTAAATGCTGGAGCGAAATAAAACATGCCGCCAAAAATCGAGATACATGGCGATGTACTGTCGACGCCCTTTGCCCCACCTAGGGGCCTTAGGATATTAAGTAAGTAAGTAAGTAATGATCTTGTCTAGATTTACCTAATACCACTACACGCTTGTTCATCACGACCGTCAATACAGTCAGCTTTCCCGTTGCAAGCTTGGTCCAAACTTATACACGCACCGTCACCACATTGGAACTCGCCAGAACTGAAATATAGATACATCCATACTAATATTATAAATGCGAAAGTAACTCTGTCTGTCTGTCTGTCTGTTTCTCAATCACGCCTAAACTACTGAACCAATTTGCATGAAATTTGGCATGGAGATATTTTGATACCCGAGAAAGGACATAGGCTACTTTTTATCCCGGGAAAATGACACAATCCCGGAAATCCCACGGGAATAGGAACAATGCGGGTTTTTCTTTGACTGCGCGGGCGAAGCCGCGAGCGGAAACCTATAAGTTGTAAATAATGGATGTAGTAAAAAATAATACTTCCTTCGGACCGCCTCGCGCGTCATCCACTGTACCAACAGTGGATGACGCGTGAGCGTCCGAGGGGTCCTAGGTTCGATTCCCGGAGGAGACGAAGAAAAAAAATATGTCTCGGTCTGGCAGGAAACAGAAGGTTAATCACCTTCTTGTCCGTAAAAGAAAATCGATCAGTCAAACATGTATAATGCATCTGAGTCGTTTTCAAAATAATTGTACATTACTACAAAATGTTTGTCCCCCTAAAAAATCTTCGAAAAAAATATGGTTACGACTGAAATAAATCATTGTTAACGTTTTACAGACTAAACTTAAGCATACTGCATGTCATTTCTGATAAAAAGCAATGAATTGCGATTCAAATCCTTACATAAGTTTAATGTGAAAATAAAGTAACAAAAAAAACACCATACATTTTTTATTGTCCCCCATGTGGACGACAATGAAAACCAATATTTTTATCAGAATTTTTGTATGAAACTACCTAGTTTTTTGTATCATAATTAAAAAGCAATGTTTTAAGTGTTATATCTGATAGATTAAACTATTTAAATTACCTTAAATAAACGAAGAATGACATATTATAAAAATGTCCCTATCAATCGTTACAATTTCGTGACACTGATTTATTGACATAATTAACCAACTTCTTGTATCACAAAGAGGAGGAATCTAACTCTAATCATTGGCAACACTTGTCATGTCACGAAAAGTAAGATCACATTAACGCGCCGCCATTTTGTTCGTCGTCCAGACACGGAAGAAGTCCTGTAGTTTGCTGTGCAAAAAATTTAGTTACATTTTCCTAACGACGTATTCTCAACAAAAGTAAGTACATTTTGAAGAATTCACCAACCGCAATTGTAATATACTTATATTATGACTAGAGTAATAGATTACACTTTCAATCTAATGGTAAATGTGATTATGTTTTGTGTAAAAGTATTTCTTAGGTTATTTTTTACATGTTACTGACGAACAATTTCTTGACATTTACTGACGTCAGTAAATTGTAGACGGTAAAGCTGTGGTCTCATGTGTAAAGTATGAAAATAAGATATTAAAATGTGTGTTAAATTAATGTAACGAATAAAAATAAAGGAGAAAATCAATAAATCTCTCAAGATTATTTTTTTGTAACTACAGGCCATACTTTTTTAAACCATGATGTAGGGTTAGTAAAGTCGGGCTTAGGGGCTTGACTTTTCCTGGGATCTGATAACTTTTTTATAGTGAAAGCGGATCAGTGAGTCTTGGCCTCCAATTTTACAAGTGGTTTCTGATGGGATAACGCTTGCCTTATTGCATTTAGTGTTGATCGCTTTTCCACCCACACGAGTGATGCTTACTTTTGTTTTTATTTTTATTCAAAATATATCCAACAGCTTTTTTTAGTTTCAGAATGCCGCTAACCGGTGCCGAACGGCAAAAAAATACATTGAAAAACTAAAAAAGCAAAACCCTGAAAAATATGAAAAGAAAAGGAAAAAACACCTCGAGAAAGTGAAACAAAGACAAAGAAAAATATCAGATCTTAATGACAGTGAAAAAGAAGCTCGAAGACAGAAATGGAAAGAAGCTAATGATAGAAGAAAAGAAAAGGAAAAGCAAACAGAAAATTATAAAAATTGATTGTTTGTTGATTATTTTGTAACTAAAAATATATATATTTTTAACTAGTGACATCTTACTTTTTTATATGTAATATTACCTTATTCTGAATACAGCCTTACTTTTACAACTTCCTGACATTTCCTAACGAAACAGTTTACTGACAATTTCGTGACGTACAAATATTTTGAAAATGACCTATCTGCCCCTTACCCCACTAGGGGACATGGGACTTCACTTTTAAAAAAAATAATAAAAAAAGGTTTTAATAAGATATCAAATGAGTTTATTGTATTGTCACCAATCTTTCATAAGTGTATATAGTTTGAATATGTCTAGTAGAAAAAGTAGATATGTATATTGTATATGCTTTTTTTTATATTTACCTGCAAAGTCCTGGTGTTTCCTTCACTACAGCAGTAAGTACTGGCGTTAAAACTGAAAAAAAGAATATTTAAACGTCAAAAATTTCACATATCAGCCAACTTGCTTCGTGTGCAGGTTTGTAAAAAGTAACTTCCTAACATAATACATAGGTACCTAATAGATACTCTTTTTAATAAAAATTAAAAACCGCCTTCAAGTTAGCAGAACTAAACCAAATTATAAATAACTACGTTAAAAACAACCGACTTCAAAAACGGAAACGTAAAAAATAAAAAAGATTTGATATTATTAATTACTTACTACATATTATTTAGATGTGCTATTTATTAAATAGGTTTGATGTCGGTGCACGGGCTTAATACTAAGTGCTTAGTGCTCCGATCTTAGATCCGTGCTTAGATCGGTTCACCCACATAAAAGTTCTGGGGTAACAAAGTAAAAAAAAGCTACAGTCGAATGGAGAATCTCCTTTTTTTAAGTTAAAAATGCCGTTCATTTATAAACTTACAACGACATTTTGTGAACGGCGAAACACAATTTGCCTGCGATATAAATTCGTTGAAAATATTTCCCAGTTAAATTTTAACTAGAAAATGACTAATACCATGATTGGGTATTGTTTAAGGAAAATGTAATTATGAAATATAGATGCAATGCCACGACAAGGTTTAACCATAGATAGCATTGGTTTTATTCTGTTTCAAAGAAAAACAATAATATTTCATCTCAGGTTTATTTTTAACCGACTGCAAAAAAGAGAATGTTCGCAATTCGACAATTTTTTTAATTTAGTGTGTTTTTTTTCGACTTGCTGAACCAATTTTGATGGTTCTTTTTTATTTGAAAGCAAGTGCCTTTCGGTTGGTCCTATTTATTTAACTCCTATTTTGACGATTTGTCAAAAGGTCGGTCCAGTCATCAAAATCTCTAGATCGTGACTTCAAGTCAGTCGAACCTAAACAATTGGGGGGCGATTTGCCCTTCTATGGCCAGCCCGTATTAACGGGCGGCCATAGAGGAGGCCAAGAGGGCAAATCGCCCTGAACAATACTCCCCAACAGCCTCCCTTAGGAGGCTGTGTGTGAGAAGATCCCATGCTGCTGCTTGACGAATTGAAGGCAGTTTAATAATAAAGAATACAAATCCGTTTTTAAATAGTACCATATATTTATCAGATAAATAAAGTTCTTTTATACTATACGTATGTCTTAAATTATTTCACACGATTTTCGTAAATAAACAAAAAAATATTCCCAAGCGAAGTTGTAAAAACTCGTTTCTTTGTTAATTTGTTTATGTCATGTGACGTCATATATTTCTACCGCCGCGCACTAGAGAATTTGGCTAAAACCAGCTAGATAGGTACAGTTATAGACTATCATTAGGAACGGTATTCTTTGCTATCATTTTCCATTTAAATCTCCCCTAGCATAATCTATACTATATAGACTATAGAGTATATACTAATAGGTATTATAAAGCTGAAGAGTTTGTTTGTTTGTTTGAACGCGCTAATCTCGGGAACTACTGGCCCGATTTGAAAAATTCTTTCGGTGTTAGATAGATCATTTATCAAGGAAGGTTATAGACTATATATTATCACGCTACGACCAACAGGAGTGGAGCCACGGGGGTGAAACCACGCGGAGCAGCTAGTTTAGTTATAAAAAAACACGTTTTATTAAGTTTTATGAAGTAATTGTATTGCCACCAATCCTTGATAGGTAAGTGTACCAAGTGTGAATTAAAATTGTCCGTTTAAAGTGGGTCAAAAATCAAAATCGAGTCTAAAGTAGTCAGCTGTTACGAACATAGGGGCCGTTTCATAATCTCTTATTTCCAGACAGTGAATTGAACTGACTGGCAAATAAGAGATCATAATAATTATAGGGCCTCTGGCCTCTGGGTGAAGCTAATAAAAGCGTATTTAACAATTGTTATGTTTATAAACCTAAGTAGGTACTTGGAATTGTACAATAAAAAATTGTTTATGTATTTAATTCAATTTATGTAGTTAAAATTTCAAATAAACAGATGATCACAAACTGTTATTACTTTTTTTTATCAGAATTTATCGATAGTGAGGTCATAATGACAGTTGACACTGGGTTATTTAATTGATATAACAGGAAAACGCCGAATGACTTTGATTACTAATGGTACGGGAGCTATTAACGTTTTAAAAAAAGTCATTTTAGTATAGTTGGGTTTTTGATATACTGTTTCTCTTGCTATTTCGGTTAGAGTCCGGGCTGTCTGGCTGGCGGACGGCGGTAGTGGTTGCGTTTATTAGTGCGCACAGGAAAATATTCGTAATTTAAAGTCATTTATTAACGCGTAATTTTTAATCTTTTGCCTTTAGATAGATCCATCAGACATAAATTTTTTATTGCAAGACGTTTTTTTCGTTGTTAAATAGGTGCCATACGCGTCTTTCCAAACTATACGCAACGGTGTGAAACTAATCACGTATAGTTTGGAAATAACTTTTTTACATAGTTCTTCCAATCTATACAACAGTAGTACGCAAATACTCACAGTATTACCATATTTCCTACAGTAGTGCGACGAATGTACTTGTGCAGAGAAACGGAGGGGAACTGGCGGGGGTCGGGCGACGCGGGCCGCGTAAGGCAAACACGCTTAGTTTGCCTTACCTAGCGCGAAAGGACGACGCAGTCGTATTTTTTGTGTAATAATTTTATTATACATAGGTACTTACATATTCTATTATGGCGCGCACAAACTGTTCCGTTTACGGATGTAAATCTACATTGAAATCCCAGAAGGAAACATTATTTCAGAAAGATTGTATTACCTAATTGTATCTGTTGAATTAAAATCAAAGCTATGTATATGTTGTCCTCATTATTTTCTAATCAGATTGTACATCCCAATGCGAATGCATTACTTAGTTAAATGTTATAAATTATAATATACAATTAAGAACATCCAAAAATAAAGTGTCCACGTAAATAATATTTAGCAGGGCAATATCTATAATTATATATTTATGAACAAATAATTACATCAGATTTAATAATCGCAATTATTTTGAATGTACATATGAATAAATGATTTCATCATAATATTAATAATCACAATTGTTTTATTTCCCATTTGTTGCAACCCTAGCGTATTTTCGTGTGGCAGCGTAAGTACCTACGCTGGCGGCGGCATCGCGCGACATCAAAGGCGATTCCTTACTGTAGGAAATAATATTGTAATACTGTGCAAATACTCGCGTATACTTTGTAGTGAAGTAAGTAAGAATAGCGCTCCAAAACATACAGCGCCAGTACGCATGCGGACTAATCGTGTATGTTTCGGAGCAAGCGCGCCGTCTTTCCATTGCTCGCGTTTATATTATTGTATTGCTGTTTTTAAACCAATCATTACAATGCATGTGTATGTAATGTTGCGTACTGATCGTATACCTATTTTTTGTTTCGAGGATGCTTGTGTCTTCGTTCCCGACTATACTGCACGACTTACAATTGACAATAGTGCTAAAATGTAAGAATCTAATAAGTCCAGAAGAAGACGGTTGCGAAGGGACGGAGCCCCGCTTCGCGGGGCTCCTATTTTTGTGTAGTTAAAAAGAAACACGAACCTAACCTAACCCATAGGTACCCTTATCTGTTACCTATTTATTTTCCTAAGCTTACCTAATAATATTTTATTCCATATTTTACTGAATCAAGAAGAATAAAAGTAGATAGATAAAGCTGTACACGTCTTTGATTACCTATATATTTATTATTTCGCTCAAGCGTAAGTGGTGTAGTAGGTATATATACATAGTTATATTTTGCGTACTGATCGTGTTTTTAAGTATACGCGATCAGTACGCAAAATTCACAATATTACAATATCTATAAATATTGTAATACTGTGCAAAATTCGTGTATACGTATATATTGTAATAACAAACTTAAAAACAGCATTACAAAGTATACACGAGCAGTTTCCTATGGTTGCGTTCTGGCTATGTATAGTTTGGAAATACGCGTGCCATACGCAATTTTTTATTTCAAAATAATTAAAATGTCATCGAAATAAGTGAAATTACATCAACATGAGTCCGCTTATAAGGTAAGTAATAACTTTATTACTTATATTATATTATCCTTTTTTAATACTTATATTGAATAATTAGTAAACTAATATTTTTAATAGATGGTTTCATATTTATTACACTTTTGGGTATTAATATGAATTTGATGATATTTGGTTTTTATCAAGTTTACATTAACGTCCTATTTGAGGTTCGTTGGGAAAAGGAGGCACCATGGTAGATTGTTGCTAAAAAATTGTAAATAGTAAAATGAATATTATACATAGTATATCCTTCACGGGGACTCATGTTGATGGAATTTCACTTATTTCGATGACATTTTAATGATTTTGAAATAAAAAATTGCGTCTGGCACCTATTTAACAACGAAAAAAACGTCTTGCAATAAAAAATTTATGTCTGATGGATCTATCTAAAGGCAAAAGATTAAAAATTACGCGTTAATAAATGACTTTAAATTACGGATATTTTCCTGTGCAGATAAGATGCGCACTAATAAACGCAACCACTGCGGCCAGCCAGACAGCCCGGACTCTAACCGAAATAGGAAGAGAAACAGTATATCAAAGAACCAACTATACTAAAATTCTCTCTTGTCAACGTTGGTAGCTCCTATACGATAAATAAACAATATACAGGTAAATTAGCTTGGAGAAATTTTTGCGTTTGTAGTAGTGTATGGTCAGCAAATAAAATAAAACAACATTTTATTTTTAGTTTTTATTTTATACAGGGTTACTTGTAAAACACCAGCAACCTCGCAGGACAAGATAGCTAACATCATAAGTAACAACATTTGTTCTACGACTTTTGGCATAACGCAATAAATTATTTTTAAATGATTTTTTAAACTTTTATTGTACTCTCCTTACATTTGTAAGTCTATGTTCTATTAATTATCGGATGGACGACGCGACGCCCCCTTCCCCCTCTCGTTCGCTTTTTGTTTACGTAATTTTTGGGAGGCGTAGAGTTTATAATATTCAGACGGAAAATTAAATGAATATTTATTTTTGTATGAAAAAAAAATCCAACAAATTATCAAAAGTCGAAATGTTGTTACTTATGATGTTAGCTATCTTGTCCTGCGAGGTTGCCGGTGTTTTACAAGTAACCCTGTATATATAAGGGATTTTAAATTAAACTATATGTGTTTCTCCTCTGAAAAAGATGAGACTTTATTTTAATACTAGCTTCCGCCCGCGACTCCGTCCGCGCGGATGTCGGTCTTCGCCTGGATGGTTTATTTCTCCATTTTGAGTAACTCTGACAGTAACATCTTATAAATATCTATTGGACTCAAATACGGCTAGGCCTATAATAATACCCAACTTGTGTTCGCTGTTCTACAGAACAACGTCTATGGATAAAACTGAAAAATTTAGATTATTTTTTTTCTTCGTATTTTTTCAGGATAAAAAGTATCCTATTTTACGCCCAGGATAATAAGGTATAATTATACCAAGTTTCATCGAAATCGAACCGTTAGTTTTCACGTGATGTCTTCACATACAGACAGACAGACAGACAGACAGACAGACAGACAGACAGACAGACAAAAATTTTTTTAATCACATATTTGGGTTTGGTATCGATCCAGTAACACTCCCTGCTATTTATTTTTTCAATATTTTCAATGTACAGAATTGACCCTTCTACAGATTTATTATATGTATAGATTTGCACATTTAACATACATATAACTTTTATATTAACAATGTTACTAAAATGAAAAATTTACTAACCTGAAAAAGAAACGACATTTAAAGTTTAATTCTTTAGTTTGAGAAGTCAAAGGCTTGCCTCGACCATGTTTTAACACTGGAGCCATATTGAATTAACAATATAAAGTTACAACACTTACACACAAATTAAACACTAGTTATGGCCCTGCCTTCATACAAAACTGCTGAATACGCCGTTCGCACGGGAATAGAATGTGGATGCGATTTCCCTTAGTTAGCATCCAAGCTTACGTCTTTATAATTATTAAACTGTATAAATTCATTCTTTAACTCCGGTCTGCATCGTGCAGACATGGGTGTAAAAGTCTCATTTTAGCTATTAAATGTAGTTTTTAAGTACATCTGAGTTTTCATTTGGGGCCTCCGGCTGCGGGACATGTAATTCACTTCAACAAATATTATAACAATAATAACAAATAATAACAACAATCAACAAATACAAAATTTATCAATTAAACTACGTACATAATAATTATAATTTTTGAATGAAATGTGCTTTATGTTCTAACGGTACCAAACGACTGCACGTGGCACCTGCGGACAGCGTAAACTGGTTTATTCTGGTTTTGTGCGTGTTTCCACTTTCCACTATCAAGTGACGATTTATTTATTTGTTTTGTTTCGTAATTATTATGGTCAAATATTAATTATGAAACAAATTATTATGGACACGATATTTTATTGTTTCACGGTAGTCGCCTTGTCGTTTGCTCAAGGACGTAAAATTGAATGATATATTTTTTTTTATAAAGTCAAAACCATTTTCTTTCAAATAAAAACTTGTTTTTATTGAAAACAAAAGTGTTGCTAGGAATAAGTATAAAATTAAATAGTAATGTTAGGATATCGAAACATTTTTGTATAGGCCAGAACGATATAGTGGAAACGCGCTCTAAGATCTGAGTAATATACACACCACTACATATGCAAAAATTTCTCCAAGCTAATTTACCTGTACTGGTTTCTAATTTACCTACACTGAATTCGTATTGTTATAAAATTGTATTTAATAAAAAAAAGACGTGTGGCACTCAGGGACTGCCGCGGTAAAGCTATTGCATAGCATGCCTTCAAGCCACACCTCCGAGCCCGTCGGAGTGGGGAGCGTGAGGTTTTTTCGTTACGGAATTTCTCGATTCGGTCCCCGCGCTCAAGGCCCGCGATAGAAGCTATGCAATAGCTTAAAAATTATTCAATTTTTTTTTGAAGTGAAAACTTCTTTAGCGGCGTTGAGCACTTTTTCTGTAATGGGTATAAAATCTTAAACTCGCGTCAGGACACGTGACCTGATCGAAAAAGCGTTAAGACGGATGGATATCAAACATGCTCAACGTTAATAATCAAGTTTTCACTTCTGCCGGCACTCCCGGAGTGCAACCCGTCTTTTTTTTAATTATATGCAGGCTTACGTAGCATATCTATATATGTACATATATAGAAAAATCTGGTAAATTTTTAATTTTATAGAACGTTAAAGTTTTCCATAGATACAATGCGAGCGTATTTTTTTTTAATTTAAGTGCCTGCAAACAGCAAAGTTTCACAGGAATATACCGTAAACAAAAAGTTTTTAATACAGACTATAATAGGTATAGTTAAGTTATTAAATTATTTGCCAACCTACATTTAAATATTTAAAACGTAATTAATAAACAATTAACAAAATATCCATATCTTAAATCATTTTTAATTACCACCTTATTCATTAATTTACCTCCTTACACAATTTACCACAAAACAAAAAATCGAATAAAAAAGCGCGTTTTCAAACTTACCCATAAAAGATAGACACACAACATTCCAAAACATTTTGCACACAACACATAAACATAACCACAAAATGACTAGATAATTAATATCAGAGAGACATTCTATTTATCGACGGAACGTCTTGACAGTCTTGGGAAAACCAAAACACTGTTCAGTGATACCAGCTTAGAGTTTAGTTTTCCTTATTTATAAGAACAAAATTGCAACTGTGTTACCGATGACGTCACGAAGCGTGAAATGCTTTTTCTTTAGAATATTATGTATTGGTTTTACTAAGATTTTTGTTACTAATAAAACTTTACTATAGGCTTGTAGTACTAGTCTAAGTGAAGGTTATTTCAAGCTAAAATCTATATCTATACTAATATTATAAAACTAAGTTTGTTTGAACGCGCTAATCTCGGGAACTACTGGTCCTATTTGAAAAATTCTTTCGGTGTTGGATAGCCCATTTATTGAGGAAGGACATATCACGCTAATACTAACAGAAGCGGAATCACGCGGGTGAATCCGCGGAGCGCAGCTAGTATATAATATGCTTTGACAAGGAATTATTATACAACTACCTACTTATTTTAATTGCTGGCTATATATCATTACGCTAAGACCAACAGGAGCTGTGCGCCCCCTACTATTCCCTCCTACCAAACCTACTCCCACGCGCAAATAGCGCAATCCCTAACAACGCCCCCACCCACGCAAGCCCTGCCTGCGACGGCGCTCTCTATCGCGCCGTCTGTCGCCTCACCCTGCATAACTCCTACACAGTCGGTACACAACGTACCCAGCCACTCCACCGCCCACTCCCACGCGCAATTGGCGCCTCCTGCCACACCCATCGGTTTTGTGTCGCTCCCGGGTTCCCTGTCCGTCCCCGGCTTAGACACAAGTCTAAGACGGGCTCGTAAAACCAAACACAGGTCGGTCGAGTCTTCGCAAAATGCGAAAAGGTTTAAAGTTTTTAAGTCGGGCACAGTCTCCTATACTGTGCCCCAATCTACAAATATTTTTATTCCCAAACAGGGCGATTCGTCCTCCCAGTAACCCACCCGTATTAGCGGGCGGCGCCAGACACCTGCTGCAGAGGACGAATCGTCCTGAACAGCATCCCCCACGCAGCCTCCTAACGGAGGCCGCGTGTGTGAAGACCCTTGCTGCAACAGGAGCTGAGCACTGCGGGTATAACCGCGGAGCACGGTATGTATGTTATATAAATTTCCCAATTCAAGGCTAAATTTTAACACATAGCAACATTCCTGGTAATGACCTTACGAACAGGTTACCCTGAGCTTGCGTACGATAATATTATTAATTATTATATACGTATTTAGCACATCTTCGGAGACGGGTAATCCCGTTAGGTAAAAAGTAGGTAAATAATATGTTTGTAAATAATTACATTGTGATTCATTTTTAAATGTTTAAGATAAAAGCATTCATTCATAAATAGTTAAGGTAGGTAGTTGTTATAAGAAATAATTAACAAATAAGTAAGCCAGTCATAGACTTTACTGTAGATATTCAATATTATTATTATAATTTTTATCGGGAGTCTATAAAATTTTTCCCCTACCAAAAAATGCTTAACGTTCCTAAATAAGTTTGCTCCTCAAAAAACAAGTTACTATCACGGTTTAAAGTTAACTTTGTATATAAATTTTTTCATATAAAAAAATGTGTGCGTGTACTAGTGTACACACGTAAGAAGTGAAACTTCTTTGACCTTATTTTTCAAAAAATAATTTACTATATATGCAACTTTACAGAAATACGTCGAATCACGCGTGGTAGGGATAAGAAAAAGATGGCGCGTAACGGAAAAATATCACGCGTAACGAAAAAATGTTACACTAAATTTTTTTCCAACCCCGATAAAGAAGTTTGACTTCAACAATAACAAAACGAGAACACGTAAATAGTAATTGCAGCCTTCGCGACGTCATAAAAAAAAACTATCTCGAGCAATGATATGAAACCAATATGAAACATTTCGAAATTATAGACGCAATTTATTCAGTAGTAGCATAGTATACTATGGTAGTAGCTGTGCCCCGCGGTTTTACCCGCATTGCTCCGCTTCTATTGGACTTAGCGTGATGATTACCTAGCCAATAGACTCGACAAATGGACCATCACACTCTGAAAGAAATTTTCAAATCGGATTGAGATTTGCGCATTCAAACAAACACTTAATTTTAATAAAATTTAAAATTTTCTTCAAACATGAAACATTATTTCGATAATATTATTGTATCGATCAAACAGTCTCAACCACAGCTTGGTTGAATTTTAATTTTTGTTTTATAGCTGAATTTCAGTTTCAAATACTAAATACATAGTAACTTCTAATTTCTACTTATGCATAGTACTTACCGTTTTATAAATTATTTCAATCCCAATTCCCAATGCAGGTAAATAATTTCGTTGACCCATTTTCAAGTAGGCTCATACCATGTCAACGACATTGCACAATTCATTCATGGGAATTTTCAATTAGCTTGCATTTATTTTAATAGCCCCAAGCGGCAAGCCCTTTGTGCTTTAGTTATGAACGAAACATGAAAGAAATAAGTCGTGTTTGACGTAGGCATCGTCGGTTTCCCGCGCAATAGCCGTTTTGTTTTTAAATAGGCAAAGGCTTTTTGGTAGACAGCCAAACTGTTGTTTTTTTTTTTTTTTTTAATTTTTACTTCAAGTTTTTTTTTTAATAATTGGTGTATCGTGTTGCCAATAATATAAATAATTTTGAAATTAGAATTATTTAAATTAGTCATTTTAACAGTGAATGAAAAAGCTCAATAGTTTAATGAAAGGAAAAGCTCAGTAGTCATTTTTTAACAATTTTTGACACTAATATTTCATGATATTATAATTAATAAGTACCAAGTAACAAGCAGTGAATTTTAGGATAATGTTGGATGAAGAATAAAATATAAAGGTAAGTTGATATAACAATTTAATTATTATTAACTTTAACTAAGGGAAGGAAAACTTTAATTATTACTTTTTAATAAAAGTTTCTGTTGTATTTTTTTATTTTAATTAGATACGATATTAATTTGTGAAGTTTTCTTTTTATCAATTAGGTACTTAGTAGTTCTATAGATTACTTTTAACTTATTATTACGAAAAGAATAATCCTCTCTGCATATAACTTCCTGCAATTTCCATAAAAGACCGCCATTAAATATTCAAAAACAAAAGGGGAATACGTTCTTTGCTATCGGTAATAAGCTAATTATATAATTTTGTATGTAATATTCAATTCTGAAAAGCTCGATTTACTAAGCTATACAATTTGTGTTATTTGTCATTATTTAACCGCTTCAAAAAGGAGGCTTTAAAAACATGTGTATTCGAAAGACTGTTTTATATTTATTTTCATTTTTACTACGATTACTAACATTTATGTGGATAAACAATAAACATACCAAATGTATCAATGATATTTTTATTGAAATGTCAAAATCCGTTGCTTAGTTTTAAAAATTCAAGCATAGGCAGTGGCGGGGTAAGACCTAAATTTGATGTGGGCAAGACAGATTTCGCGAGGCCCTGTTCTATGGCGACCTGAAGACGGATTTTATAAAATAATAAAAACAATTGCGTACTTTGACTTGATTGGTTGTCTTCCTAGTCAAGAAAGTAAACAAATAAAACCAGGGATTCCCCGCACTCTGGTTGTTTTTTTTTTTAATTTATTAAGGCATTGGAACTCTGGTCGGTCGGTGGCAAATGTTGCCAGACTAAGAAACCATGTTTCACAACAAAATTGATTTATATCTTTTTTAACCGACTTCAATCAATTCGGCCGGTATATTTTTTTATGTATGTACACCGATTACTCCGAGGGTTCTGAACCGATTTACGTGATTCTTTTTTTGTTTGATACGGAATGTTGTCGATTTGGTCCCATAAAAATTTTATTCGGATAGGCCCAGTAGTTTTTATTTTATGAGCATTTTTGTCTAATCTCGATGACTTAATTGAAATGTAGCAAGTAACTTTGATTCACTTCTCGATAACCAATTGAGCTGAAATTTTGTATAGGCACGTATATAAATTGGATAGCGATTAAACATTATCATGATATAGAGCTGATTTGATGATGGAATCGGAAGGTGGCCATAGGAACTCAGTAATATATTGACTTAACTTTATCAAGTTTGGGCTCGTTTGATTCGTGTTGAAAAATACACTAAAATGATTAAATAAAAATAACTACGTTAAAAACAACCGACTTCAAAAACGGAAAAGCAAAAAATTAAAAGATTTGATATTATTAATTACTACATATTATTACTTATTCAGATGTGCTATTTATTAAATGGGTTTGAAGTCGGTGCCAAGCACTAAGCACTTAGTAATAAATGCGTGCACTGACATCAAACCTTTTTAGTTTTTAGTAAATAGCATATCTAAAATAATAATATGTAGTAATTAATAATATCAAATCTTTTTTAATTTTTGCTTTTCCGTTTTTGAAGTCGGTTGTTTTTAATGTAGTTATTTTTATTTTATTTTATTCTCGCTTTAAAAAATTTTGAGGCGCGAGGCCCCTTGTACCGCGAGGCCGTAGGCGGTGGCCCACGTCGCCCACGCCTTACGCCGCCTCTGAGCATAGGGTCCGAGAAAGGGACTTTGTTTTATATCATGTGATTAATTACTATTACTTTTCAATAGTCTAAACGTGCTATTCAAAGTATATAGGAGATAAGCTTAAATATTATAATTTCAAACACACGTACTAACTACTAGCTGTTCATAGACAATTTTATGTTTTTCAATGGCTATAGAGTATAGACTATGCAATAGATTCAAATCATGTTCGAGTTTGTAGGGCGTCATATTGATGCTAGTTTTGCCCCGTGGCTTCTCTCGTGTAGAAGACGTAGCACAAAAGCTTCCATACTCTATATTTTTAAATGTTTCAGAGTTTAGTACAGTATGTCAAAGTAGCCTCTTTCTGATCCTTCAACTTTATTTATTACAAACTAGCGTGGTACATATTTACGTTTTCCCTCCATAAGAACCATCCTCGTACCTACTTCAAGGAATATAATAAAAAAGAACTATCGAAATCGGTCCACCCGTTCACGCGTGATGCCGTGACCAAGGGAAATAGGTATTATTTTATATATATAGACTTTAAAAAATTGATTGATTGCCTAATTTTTCAAAATTTAATTATCTTGCAGGAATGGCGCATGGGAGCAGCAAAGCATCAAAGGTTCCTGGATTCCTCATATTTCTTGTAAACTTCATTACAATGGTTGGTTAAAAATTGTATATAATTTTATTGCATTTAAAATTTAAGTATATTATTTACCTATTAATAATCAAAGAAAAACCCGCTTAGTTCTGTTCCCGTGAGATTTCGGGATAAAATTTATCCTATGTCCTTCCTCAGGTCTCAAGCTATCTCTGTACAGTAAATTTGAAGTAAATCGATGTAGTAGTTTTTGAGTTTATCCTGGACATACCTATATACAGACAAACAGACAAAATTTTAAAATCATAATATTATTGGCCTCGGTATCTGTTGTAGATCACGCCCCAACTACTATTTAAAAAAAATGTTCAATGTACAGTTTTGACTTTCCTACGATTTTATTATATGTATATAGACTAGCTATGCAACGCGGTTTCACTCGCGAGCAAAAGCAAGTACCTATTTCCATAGCTTATGTGTTATTCTGGTACATAAGCTACATCACTGCAATGTATCATCGAAATCGATTCTGTGGTTTTCGTGTGAAAGAGGAACAAACATGCATCCATTCTCACATTTCATGTTTAAAATATTAGCATAATACGACAAAACTTTCTTGCTAATTTTTAAATCCTGTCTGAAATATAATATCAACAATTACGTTCACAATTTTCCCTTATATTCCTAACGTAGTTCAACATTGTATGTTCCAGACAGCAAAAAATTTTAAAGGCATATTTAATCGACCCACTTTAACTTCAAAAGCCTAGTAGAGAGTAAACAAACTACAAAGCTTACATGAAAATGGTTCGTGTTTTAAACTTTTTTATCACGCTGAAACTAAATATTTATGTAATTGTTGAGGAGCGACGAGCGGCTAAACAACGAGGCGTCCGGCTCGCGTTGAACGAGCGGGAGCGGGGCTATACCTAGTAGTCGACAGCGCGCCCGGCTCGCGTTGAACGAGCGGGAGCGGGGCTATACCTAGTAGTCGACGGCGCGCGCGTAGGCGACGGCGGGGTGCTTACGCCCCCGCAACATCCGGTCCCCGTCTGTTTAACTACACATGTTTTGTACCCTTTGTAAATTGTTTAAATATAGTAAGATTTTATTGTAAATAGTAGTAAGAGATCAAGCTTGGAGGAATAAAGAGCTATCAAGGAAGAAACTGAGTTTTCAATCTACATACAGTCCACAATATTCAGTGGTCCATCGAGCGCCGGATCAAGAGTACGAGCGAGCTGAAACCCTACTGGAAGAAGGAACCATCGATATCTACGGGTTAATATCGAAGCATGGTCGTCACACGCAGCCAGGGCGAAGCCGCGGACACGGAAGACCGGGCTATGGAGCAAGTGCGGCAGGAGAGGGCTCGACGTTTAATACTCGACCCTCCGGCCTCACCGTCGGAGTTGAGGACTACCACAGCCACCGAGTCGGCTGACGTAGCGCAACCACGGCGGCGATCACCTACGAGGTCCGTCAGATCGGCACGGTCCACGGGGAGCACGGCCACACGAATTAAAATGGCGGAATTAGAGGCGGCGGAAAAACTCGCGGCCATTCACCGCAAGGAACTCGAGCTTGAAAAAGAGCTCGTAAAGAAGCGTCTGCAAGTCGAGGTGTCGGCAATAGAGGAAGAAAATCTACAAGAAGACATCACCACCGCACAAGACGAACATCAGAAGGTGGACGACTGGCTACAGGCGAACCCCACGAACACACGGGGGGAGCCGAACAAAGACGAAAGACAGCTTCGGTTCGGCGTGCAACGAGGGCGATCTCCCACGCCGACTAAGTCCCGAACGGGCCTCGAACAGTTAGCAGCGTCGTTAGAAAAAATGACACAACCGCGGCTGCGCCACGTAGAGCTCCCAATATACGCGGGCGCTATTGAAGAGTGGCTGCCGTTTCGCGCTGCATTCAAAGATACTACAGAAATGTACAACGTCTCAGACGCGGAGAACATACAACGACTACGCTCGTGTCTGAGGGGCGAAGCAAGAGACGCCGTGGCGGCATTACTACACACCGCGACGTCGCCTGCATTAATAATCCGAACGCTTGAACAATGCTTCGGACGGCCGGAAATACTCATCGATAGAGCATTGGACGAATTGAAGAAAATGCCGAGGCCGGGAACATCGGCGAAAGAACTAAATAGCTTCGCCGTTAAGCTACAAAATATAGTCTGCACGATACAAACGATCGACAGCAAAGGATATCTATTTAATCCGATGCTAGCGAGAGAAGTTTTGGACAAGCTAAGTCCACATATTCGATCGCGTTGGTGCGACTATGCGTTCGCACAAGAGGGAACGATAGATCCAGAAATCATCGTGCTATCTCGCTTCCTCATGCGAGAGGCAGATCAGGCGCTGCGATACACATACGCGCCTGTGAGCAACGCTACGACAACAACATCAAAGCCAGCGTTACGAAGAAAAACAGCGGTCTTCAATGTGTCGACAAATGAAGAAATAAGAGAGAAATCATGTCCGTGTTGTGGGCGTGACCACGAACTCACTGCGTGCCCGCAATACATGAAACTCAGCGTAAACGAACGATGGGCGCTAGTGAAACAAAAAAGAATTTGTTTTAAATGCGCTACAAGAAAACACAGACGCAATTATTGTAAGGCAAAGTTGTGCGGCGTAAACGAATGCCAGCGCTCACACCATTCGTCATTGCACAATGAAACACCGAGGGAGGAGCCGTCGACACCTGCGGAAGAAACCGTTATGTCAGTTGCGGACCACGCAACCACACATCGACGCAACGTGTTATTGAAGATGTGTCCCGTCACCGTGATTGGTCCACGGGGGGAGATCAAAACTCATGCGCTACTGGATGAGGGATCAACTATATCTCTCATAGACGAAGAAATCGCTCGTCAAATCGGCGCAGAGGGCCCCACATTGCCTCTTTGCATACACGGGGCGAACATGAAACAAAGTGAGAAAAGCAGCAAATTAGTTTCCATTCAACTAAAAGGAAGCAACGAAGACATCACACACACGGTGAAAGCGCGAACGATGAAAAATCTAAAACTTCATCAACAAGCCATACCGAACTCGCTTCTCCGTTATGAACATTTGCGCGATATACCCACCGATGAAGTGTGTTACGAACGAGCGCACGCGGGCCTGCTAATTGGTACAGATCACTGGGAATGCATTGTATCGCGTGAGCTGCGCACGGGCGGTCCCGACGAACCGGCCGCGTCAAGAACACAACTCGGCTGGGTGGTGCACGGAACCGCACCTCAGAGAGCACTTATAAACAAAAATAATGTGCTGCACGTGCACGATAGCGAGCATCAACAACAACTCGACGAGCGACTGCACGACATAGTCGCCGAACATTTCAAGATAGAAGCTTTATGCATCGCTAACAAACCACGCGTTAGCGACGCCGACGCAAGAGCCACAGAGATAGTTCAACAAACTATAAAACAGATAGAAAATGGTTATGAAGTCGGACTACCATGGAAGAGAGACAACACTATCATGCCTCTCAGTTACAACAACGCGCTTCGTCGCCTAACAAACATCGAAAGGAAAATGGACGCGTCACCGGAGTTTGCCGACGAGTACACGCGACAAATAAATAATTTATTTGCAAAAGGATACGCGGTACCGTGCGACGGATCGGAAGCAAAAAGCAACGTGTGTTGGTACTTGCCGCATTTTGCCGTTACCAATCCAAACAAGCCCGGCAAACACAGACTCGTATTCGATGCGGCGGCGAAGAGCTACGGAGTTTGTCTCAACGACGAGCTGTTAGAGGGACCCGACATGTTGCTATCTCTACCGGGCATACTCTTCCGGTTTAGAGAAGGAAGCGTGGCAGTAACAGCGGACGTGCAAGAAATGTTCTTACGAATCAAGATTCGCTCTGAAGATCAGCCTGCACAACAATTCTTGTGGAGAGGTGAAAAGCGTAATTCACCACCGCAACAGTACAAGATGACATCGATGATCTTCGGCGCAGCGAGCTCGCCATTCATGGCACACTACGTGCGTAATCATAACGCACAAACCCACGCTGAAAAGTATCCGTTGGCGTGGGAGGCTATCACAAACGGCCATTATATGGATGACATGGTCGTTAGCTACGACAATGTAGAAGAGGCGTGCAGAGCCGTAGAAGAAACAAGAAAAGTGCACGCTGTGGCAGGTTTCACATTGCGTGGGTGGAGCGCGAGCAACGAGTGCATATTGCGAAACATACCGCAAGAGCTGCACGCCACCGCGCCGACTCAGCTAGGCGGCTCACAACCAACGCCTAAGATACTCGGCCTCATATGGGATGCCGTACGAGACGAATTGGGATTCAATACATCTATGAATCGCGTGCCGGCGGAGGTGCGAGAGCGAGAGCGACCGCCGACAAAGAGGGAAGCACTCAGCGCTGTCATGTCTATCTACGACCCGCTGGGACTTCTAAGCCACTTCACTATACGGGCGAAGATTATACTACAAAGCTTGTGGCGCCTTCAGATATCGTGGGACGAAGCGATACCGGCAGAGGAGGGCGAGTTATTTGCGGATTGGCTTGCACAATTAAAACAAGTCAGCAAGCTACGCCTACGACGGTGCTACGACGCTACGAAGGCACGGGGCGTCGAGCTACATGTGTTTTGTGACGCGAGCGAACAGGCCTACGCTGCAGTCGCGTATTGGCGTACGCTCAAGGACGACGGCAGCTACAACGTCAAATTGATTGCGGCTAAAGCAAAGGTAGCTCCCCGACGCACACAAACCATACCGCGTCTAGAGCTACAAGCGGCGGTTATCGGCGCGAGACTCGCCGATACGATAAAGCGGGAACATCGCTACGAGATCGAACGTACGGTCTATTGGACGGACTCCTCAACCGTCGTTCAATGGGTGAGGAACGACGCGAAACGCTACACTCCGTTCGTCGCACACAGGCTCGGTGAGATAGCCGAGCTAACCAACAAGACCGAGTGGCGATGGCTGCCTACGCAGCATAACGTCGCGGACGACGCTACAAGACTTTCCAACGTCGACGTAAACCTACATAGATGGTTTTACGGACCGGATTTCTTAAACGAAGACGAAGAACGGTGGCCCACCGAACGTGAGGAGTACGAAGAGGAAGACGTGGACGTACTACACCTCGACGAGCAGCCTACCTTGTACGACTGGCTGCCGGACCCCGCACGTTTCTCAAAATACGAAACGTTAGTGCGTACGATAGCGCGTGTGTTAACCTTCATAGACGTGCGTATTAAACGCACTGCTACAAAAATGGAGTATCGCCACATTCAAAGCGCAGAGCGAATGCTCATTCAGCGCGCACAGCACGATAGCTTTGGTGACGATATAAAGAGACTACAGGAAGCGCGCTCAGTCACCAAATCGAGCAAATTATTCAAGTTAGACCCAGTATTAGAAGAAGGAATCGTGCGAGTGAGAGGTCGCATCGACGCAGCTACGGCGCCGGTCGAGACGAAGCGGCCGATTATTCTAGACGGCCGACATCGAGTCACACGCCTGCTAGTTCTAAAAGAACACTGCGCAGCGGGACACGCAAATAGGGAGCGTGTGACCAACGACCTAAGACAATTGTATTGGATCATACACTTGCGACCAACAGTGCGTGCCGTCGCGAGAAGCTGCGCGTTGTGTCAAGTGCGATGTATGAAACCACAAGTCCCAGCCAAAGGGGACTTGCCTCGCGCACGATTAGACGCATTTCACAGACCTTTCACTAACTGTGGAGTGGATTACTTCGGACCAATGCAAGTGAAAATTGGAAGACGGCGTGAAAAGCGGTGGGGCGCGTTATTTACGTGTCTCACGTCACGCGCCGTACACATCGAAATCGTCGCATCGCTGTCTACCGACTCCGCAATCATGGCGCTAAGACGTATGGCGGCGCGTAGAGGCTGGCCGCGTCTCATCTACTCGGACAATGGGACTAATTTCAAAGGCGCGAGTGAGGAGTTGAAGAAAGCACACGGCGAGTGGGCAGCGGCGCTGAGCGAAGAAGCGTTGCGACACCGCACCGAGTGGCGTTTCATACCGCCGGGCGCGCCGAATCAAGGCGGCGCGTGGGAGCGGCTAGTACGCTCCATCAAGACGGCGCTCGGCGCTACGCTTCACGAGAGGGCCCCCAGCGAGGAGTTACTACACACGCTACTTACGGAGGCCGAGTTTTCCGTCAACGCACGACCGTTGACGCATGTGAGCGTCGACCCGCACGACCCGGAGGCGCTCACGCCTAACCATTTCCTGTTGGGCTCATCGGCGGGCCTACCTACGACGACACAATGCGACGTGCAAGATCGGCAGATGTGGCGAGCGAGTCAAGCGCTCGCGAATCATTTCTGGCACCGCTGGGTGAAAGAATATTTACCCACGCTGGTGCCACGCGGCGAGCCGCGAAACACAGCAAGGCGCGTATTGGAAGGCGACGTGGTAGTGATCGTGGACCACACGTTGCCCCGCAACACATGGCCGATGGGTGTCGTAGTGCGCACTCATGCCGGCCCCGATGGCGCTGTACGGGTGGCAGAGGTGCGAACAAGGAGCGGCGTGTTTAGAAGGCCAGTAAGCAAGCTCGTCGTAGTGGCCAAGGAGGCTACGCATGCTACGCCGGGGGGAGAGCTGTTGAGGAGCGACGAGCGGCTAAACAACGAGGCGTCCGGCTCGCGTTGAACGAGCGGGAGCGGGGCTATACCTAGTAGTCGACAGCGCGCCCGGCTCGCGTTGAACGAGCGGGAGCGGGGCTATACCTAGTAGTCGACGGCGCGCGCGTAGGCGACGGCGGGGTGCTTACGCCCCCGCAACATCCGGTCCCCGTCTGTTTAACTACACATGTTTTGTACCCTTTGTAAATTGTTTAAATATAGTAAGATTTTATTGTAAATAGTAGTAAGAGATCAAGCTTGGAGGAATAAAGAGCTATCAAGGAAGAAACTGAGTTTTCAATCTACATACAGTCCACAATAGTAATGATAGTCGAAAGAAAATCATAATATATTTTAGCTTTCTCTTAATATGGGCGTGACTATGAGTTTAAAATTTTCCCCAAGGTATTATGATGATAATATGTTTACTAACATTAAATTAACTAGCTGTGCCTCGCGGTTTTACCCGCATTGCTCCGCTCCTATTGGTTTTAGCGTGATGACATATGTATAGCCTAATAGCCTTCCTCGATAAATGGGCTATCTAACACCGAATGAATTTTACAAATCGGACCAGTAGTTCCTGAGATTAGCGCATTTAAACAAACAAACGTATATTATGTACTATAGATATCATATTTTAATTTTCAGACATTTCGTGTAGGTATTGCGTGGCACAGGCGAAAGTCATTACCTATTCATGTTACAAATATTCTAGTGTTTATAAAAAATTTTCAGTAAATTCAATTCTAAAATTATACATAGCCTTCAATATTCGTCCTTCAGATAAATAATTCCGGTCTGTACATATTTGTGAAGGTCTTATGTTACAAGGACATGAACATAAAACGATATGAAACATACATACTTGTATATTAAATGAAACTAGCTTTCCACCCGCAGCTTCGCCCACGCAGTCAAAGAAAAACCCGCATAGTTCCCGTTCCCGTGGGATTTCCGGGATAAAACCTATCCTATTTCCCGGGGTAAAAAGTAGCCTATGTCCTTTCTCGGGTACCAAAATAT
The DNA here is from genome assembly GCA_029959065.1 of Colias behrii. Classification (NCBI taxonomy): domain Eukaryota; kingdom Metazoa; phylum Arthropoda; class Insecta; order Lepidoptera; family Pieridae; genus Colias; species Colias behrii. Next base: position 8,672,528 of record JARWMC010000022.1, read on the forward strand.
CTCTATACCAAATTTCATGCGGCGTGATTGAGTAACAGACAGACAGACAGAGTTACTTTCGCATTTATAATATTAGTATGGATAATAATTCCAATTCGTGTAATTTTTAGTTTGTTTGTAAAAGGATACTGTTAAAATAATAATGAAACTCTTTAAGTAGGCAATATTACACCTTTTATAGAAAACAAATTACAATAAATTATTTTTTTTAGCATTCAGGGATCACGTACATATCCAACGGTGAAAGATTGATTAAAATCGGTCTAGTAGATCCTGATTCCTGAGGTTAGCGCGTTCAAATAAACAAACTCATCTTTATATAATTACAGATATCAATTTAATATTTCAGATGCTGAGCTTAGTATCCTTTGCAGTGGGCCTGTGGATTATTGTGTCTTCTAAAACTTTGGCATATGTCATACAAGTTATGGGAAATTCTGGGATAAAGGTAAGGCAGTTATTAATTACAGATTATCTACATCAGTATAGTATTATATTGTACTAGCTGTGCCCCGCAGTTTTACTCCCATTGCTCCGCTCATGTTGGTCTTAACGTGATATTATTATAGCCTTCATCGTTAAATGGGCTATCTAACACCGAAATAATTTTTCAAATCGGACCAGTAGTTCCTGAGATTAGCGCGTTCAAACAAACAAAATCTTCAGCTTTATAATATTAGTATACCTAGATTAAGTTACCATAACGCATGTAGGAACAACATGCGTTATGGTAACTAGGTTGTGTTGTCAATTAAAGGTGTGCATGTAGTCCCTACTTAATTGTAATTTGTACAGTAAGTACTTGATGTAATTAAATGTAGGTAATGCAGGTTGGTGAACTTTAAACGTTGTGGTGAACGTTGGTGAATTAAAATAAAAAAAAGATCTCTTTCATTCACAGTCGCGTTAAAAATAAGTCATCGTTAACGTCATCATCGTTATCGTCGTAGAAATGGCAATATTTTGGTTGTTAAAAGCTGCTAGGTAAAAGCTGCTACCTTTCTGCTATCATTAGGACGTACCTAATAACTAATCTATGTCAATACCAGTAACCTACATTTGGAATCTATTTATGAATGATTAATTGAACGAAATTCTTTCAAGTAGGATTACGTAAAACTTTTCCATGTGTTGGAATTTAATTAATTATTATTATCAGTAGACTATAATGAATATAATCACTAGATCTAGAATGAACAATAAAGCAAAATGCAATTGGCGTGAAAAGACGCGAGTTCGAATCCCGATATTTTTGAATTTGTTATACCTTAAGACTTAGCCTTAATATACATATTCGTTTAAATAATTTTCTATTCTTTATAAATTTACTAGCTTACCGCCCGCGGCTTCGCCCGCTTTGTCTAAAATCGTTCCCTCTTGAATCACTCTATCTATTAAAAAAACCGCATCAAAATCCGTTGCGTAGTTTTAAAGATTTAAGCATACAAAGGGACATAGGGACAGAGAAAGCGACTTTGTTTTATACTATGTAGTGATATTTATTTGCATTTGAATGCCATAAAACCAAAAGTATCAAATTCAACATTATTAATTAATTCAACCGTCGATATTTTATACAATTTATATTATCAGACATACAGATAAAACATAAAAAACAAACAATACAAACAATCCCATGCAAAGAGTATAATACCAAATCGATATCAGTGATAAAGTTTAAACAATGCAGTACGTGACCGGGTCACGTCGCCCCGCGCGGTTCCCACGGGCTCAGTTACAAGCGTTGTATTCAATATCGACGTATGAACGAGACAGTTTTTTTAGGGTTCCGTACCGAAGGGGAAAAACGGGACCCTATTACTGACACTTCGTTGTCTGTCTCCAGGCTGTATCTCATAAACCGTGATAGCTATGATGTATTTCCGTTGCCGCTAAATACTAAAAACAAATACTAAAAATTAAAAAAAGTTAAATATTAAATCCCCATAGTACGGAACCCTTCGTGCGCGAGTCCGACTCGCACTTGGCCGGTTTTTTAATAGAAAACGAAACACCCATCCTAACTAATATTTAAAATGCGACATGCTAGGTATCTGTAGATCTGTCTGTCTGTCTCTTCTTAACGGCTACACAATTGAATCAATTTGGATGAAAAGACAATGACAGAAATGGCGCCTTTTTTTCGGGACCATCGACCAAACCTTGTTTATATACCAAAATAATGCAATAAACGTTAAGCATTTACCGCAATAATTCACGTCACCATAAATCAAAATCTCATCGTAGGTACTTAGCTATAGGTGAAAATTAAAAAAAACGTCATAACTCCGAAAATACGAAAAATCGCATAACATACATGGGGGTGATTCGGATAGCCCTCTATTTCCTACCTCCCAGCTTCAGTATATCACTACTTCTTGGGACATCCTGTGTATATAAAATTATCGTTTCACAATGTTAGTTACCCCTCCGAAATGGTTGACCCGATTCTCATAAAACTTTCTGTGCATTTCGGGTAGGCCGTAGGTCTGAGATCTGAGATAAGAGTGGCAGAACAACATTTGCCGGGACAGCTACACAGTCTATAATATTTGTGTCATCAACTTACGAAGACACAAAATTACATTTAAAATAATTACCCCGAAATTACAGTTATCATACAAATAGGCTAATGGACACAAAATTGTTTGACAAGTCTATAAAGCATTTACGATCACACGCAATAGCATCGATCCGTATGACCTAATTATTGACATGACACTTCGATATTGAAATACTAGCTTTCGCCCGCGGCTTCGCTTGTGTACATCATGGGAGAAAGAATTTTTCAAATGGGACCAGTTTTTCCTGAGATTAGTGCGTTCAAACAAACAAATTCTTTAGCTTTATAATATAATAATAATAATTAATTAATAATTAATAGTATAGATATGTTCTTTCAACATAATCAAAACTATGGAAAAGTAAACGAAATAATTTGTTTTCAGGCGATTTTCACACAAGACTTCCTGACAGTACAGCTTGGCATCGGCGTATCTCTTCTGAGCCTGTTCTTCTTGTTCATTTCACTCATGGGCCTGTACGGGTCGGTATATTGCTCACAGTTTCTGTTGTTTATGGTAAGTATACAAGATAATATACTTCGCTTATTTTCTTACTAGCTGTGCCCCGCGGTTTTATCCGCACTATGCTTCGCTCAGGCTTAGGTCTTTAGCATGATGGTATATCATATAGCCAATATGTTGATTGATGCCAAATTCGTTCATTTATTCATACAGACAAACAAACAAACAGACAAAAATTCTAAACTCGATCATTGGGATAGTCCGAAGGTGAAACCGCGGGGCACAGCTAGTATATTATGTTGTTATATAAATCAATTAAAATCATATTATAATATATTTTTATTACAGTACGCTGCTCTAATTCTACTTGTAATGCTGTTGGAGTGTGCGTTATTCTTCTATTTTACATCTAATATTCTTGAGGTGAGATCACAAATAAAATTATAATTTTTATGCATAAAAATTGCATTTAACGCCGGCTGTACACACTCGCCGAGACACACCGAGACAGGCCGAGAACGAGTATGTACATGGTGGCATTCGTCTTGTCTCGCTCTCTCGTGTCTCGCCTCGGTTGTCTCGGTTACCGCGGCTGTACACACTCGTCGAGAGCCTCTCGTCGAGAGCCTCGGCCGAAAAGACTCTCGTCGAGAGCATGCCTGTACACACTCGTTCTAACATTTGAACTGAAGACTTACACGAGAATGGACGTAGAAAAAGCTGCTGCTATTTGTCTTTGTGCCGTGAGCTATTATAATTTTTTAAACATTTACTATAAAAAAAAATTCTCAAACCATGGAGAAAAAGAAGATGGTGGATGATTACCATGCACCGCAGTAAAAACAGGGAAATAAATATAAAAACTTCCTGAATAGTTAATGTATTTTATTGTATTTTTAAGGAATCAATAGAAACGCTTCTTTGTTTCAGAAGTACAATGGAAAATCAATTGGCTGTGTTGGTGGCAGAACCTTCTGGCCAATTTAAAATAAATCCATAAAAAATAAGTTCCATAAAAAAGGTTCTGTTTGATAACACTCCAAAAACTGTAATTCTCGTTAATTAGACCACATAGTGAAACACGTGCGTTCATAAATAACGTCAGCGAGCAACTATAGTCCTTTTCACCTAAGATGATTCCTGTGACATATCGATTGTTGACACGTGTAGAGATTGCCTTTACTGAAATCGTATCAATTGTTTCCGATAATCGATAATATTTTATATGGAAATGATATCGATTTGAATAAAGGACCAAAATTAGTTATTTCGGCATTTCGCCAACAATTAACTAAGGAATCTTAGCAAACAACAGCGACAAAAAGTGAACAATAACAATTAGTAATAATAACAGAATACCACGTAAAGTATCAATATAAAAATGCATCTTGTATACAAGGCTGACGGACTCGTATAGAGACGATTGACGCGATTGACAAACGATCACAAGATGGGTGTCGACTATATGAAATTCCAACTCAATAATTTTTCAACGTCCCATTTCATGTACACGAATTGCGTAGGTATTATTTTTTTGTGTTATTTTATTTTATTTTTCGTTATATTAAACTAAACAATACTGTTTTTGTTTTAGTGGCTTAAGATGTTTCATTTTTATATTTTTGGTAATAATGCCGCCTTAAAATAAAAATATTATGCTTAAAATAATTTTTGCTTTTTAAACATAAAATACGTAATTCGGAACACAATGAAGTGTCACAGGAATCATCATAGGTGAAAAGGACTATAACTGAACAAGTGTGTACATGCTCGCTCTCGTTTTCCTCGCGAGACTCAACGAGACCCTTTGACTCGGGCGCAAAAAACCGACCAGTAACCGAGACAACCGAGGCGAGACACGAGAGAGCGAGACAAGACGAATGCCACCATGTACATACTCGTTCTCGGCCTGTCTCGGTGTGTCTCGGCGAGTGTGTACAGCCGGCATTACTGGTCGGTTTTTTGCGCCCGAGTCAAAGGGTCTCGTTCAGTCTCGCGAGGAAAACGAGAGCGACCATGTACACACTTGTTCAGTTAGTTGCTCGCTGACGTTATTTATGAACGCACGTGTTTCACTATGTGGTCTAATGAACGAGAATTACAGTTTTTGGAGTGTTATCAAACAGAACCTTTTTTATGGAACTTATTTTTTATGGATTTATTTTAAACTAGCTTTTGCCCGCGACTTCGTCCGCGTGGAATAGTGACTTCCGGCAGAAAAGTATAGATAGCTGTGCCCGCGACTACGTCAGCGTGTAACTCCTTGTGTATTATTAATTTAAAATGTATTGGTAATATTATTTACATCAGGTTCACATGAGGCTTAAGGACCTATAGAACCAAAATACTTTAGCGCAAAGCTTCCGGGTAAACTATATTGAAAGTTGACCCGTCCGGCACGTGAACATAAAGATTTCTAGAACTGCTAACACGGGAAAGAGCAACGTATAACTGACCATGCGAGAAACAACTGACACCGAGATCTACTCCGGCAACATGAAAAGTCTGCCCTTGAGCCTTATTTATTGTCATTGCATAACACACCGATACTGGGAAATGCGTCCTTTTAAATTGGAATGGAAAATTATTTGGTATTAAGGGTATTCTGGGGATAAAGACGGTTTCTCCTGCACCGCAACCTGTTAAAATTTGAGCCTCGATTATATTTTGTTGCAACTGGGTTACTTTTAGTCGAGTTCCATTGCAAAGTTGTGGTGGTCTTAAATTTCGGAGTAGAATAATCGGAATGCCAATTTTTAAACAAATTTCGTGAGAAGGAAGTCCGGGCATATTTAAAGAATTTAAAAATTCTATCGGGTAATTAGTTGCTTCTTGTTCATCGACCATTCTATTTATTGATCTATAAACTTTGCTTTCCCCCTGTATATTCGACAGTATTTTGTTATTAATCTCAGATGCCTGGTCATTGCGAGGAGTTAAAATAGATCTTTCGCATAGCCAGGAATTGTCCCTATTTAATATATTTGTTACGTCACCGTAAACCGACGATATAAGATGTGGTTGAGATTGCACTATACAACATAATTCAGGCGTCAGAATAAGTTTTCCTTGGTGTAGTTGTGGATAGGTACCTTCACCAATCTTTAATAATGAATCAGAAAATTGACTATCATCCGGGTTATCTCCAGTTCTCACTCGCATGTTTATAGTCAAATGCACCGATTGTATATCACGCCACAAATAAGAGCTTTTCAGGCAAGCCCTAACCTCATCAGCTCGGGTTCCCCGTGGTATTACCGGTAAGGTTTGTCGGAAATCACCACAAAATAAAACCGTGATACCGCCCATTGGTCGATCATTTTGTCTTATATCCCTTAAAGTTCTATCTACCGCTTCTACTGCTTTTCGATGGGCCATCGTACATTCATCCCATATGATTAAATTACACTCGCGTAATACCTTTGCTTTGTCGCTATTTCTTGAAATACTACAGGTTGGACTTTCCGTGCGATCTAAATCAATTGGTATTTTGAACATAGTGTGAGCCGTTTTACCTCCTGGTAGCAATGTTGCAGCTATCCCAGATGAAGCTACGGCAAGAGCTATTTTTCGCTGATTTCGAACATAAGCCAATATTAATTTAGTCAAAAAGGTTTTCCCAGTTCCTCCAGGTGCATCTAAAAACCATATTGTTCCCAAATTATTTTGAACACTTCCGCACACGCGGTCATAAACTGAACGTTGTTCTGCAGTCATCATTGGGACACCGTTTTCTAATGTTGTCAGCAGTTCCATTAAGTTGTAACCAATCTCTGCGGAATATTCCCTATTAGTTACCTCTCCGACTGAGGTTGGTGTTGGCAAACCATATTCACATAGTGATTTACCGCCAACTGCTGTTAACTCATCCTGAAGAGCTAATAAGCACTGATTTATGGCAAGATCACGGAAATTATCATTAGTTGTGCCTTCATCATTGTTAGATATATTTCTAAGAAAGTCTTCTGAAAATTTGTCTTTATATTTTTCCCATAATTGTACAGCATCTGACAAATTACAAAATGTAAGTAATGTTACAAATAAATGACGTAACCGTCTTGGATTATCACTAACACAGGATTCTGCTAAAGCGTCATCCCAATGCTGATCATTTTCAAGCAAATGACGCGCTTGGCAAGCTGCATGATAACTGGGATAAACAACATCGTCTACTTTTCTCAAATCTATAAATGAGGTTGGTCCTCGCACAGTATGTAATAATAATCGCAAATAGAAACACTCAGCGTTGTTAGGATGAACGGTGTATACTCTACCAAGAACATGTTCTTTGAAAATACCTGACTCGCCATCTACAGGCCTGCCACGGCGTCTACGATTAAAGACACCTCGTTGCTTATCGTAGGTATAATACGATGGAACTTCTTCATATAAAAGAGATTTTGCAAAATCATCAGTTTGGCAAAGTCGAAAGAATGCTAATAAAGTTGTTTGTCTAGGGTTCTCTAACCGTTCTGTGACATTTTCGGTGTTGAAATATATACGTTGACCGCCTTCAAGATGAACATCCAGATGAGTCACAGGTGGATATCTTTCATGAATGTTGAAACTTAAGATCCGCCACACAGCTTCTGAAGAACTTATATATCTGCCTGACTGAAATCTTGTAACTTCATCATTTTCATTTCTCAAAGCAAATGTAGCTTGGTCACTGCCCTTATTAATGTACTTACAAATATATTTTATTGACTCTACACTATTACACATTTCAACATTTATGTGAGCTTGAAATGCTCTGGACAACACAGGAGAATACGGAACGACCCACCTATTGTCTAAAATAACCTGTTGTCCAGACACTCGCTTTTCAACAGTGAAACCACCAGTATCTCTTGAACGGTGACGATATAACGGGTATCCATCATGTCCTGTTACAGTTTCTTCCACTAAGGCTTTTGGATATCTTTTAGTGCAACGACCGTCTTGCATGCAAGAAGAATTCACGTTAAATGCACCACATGGACCATGTATCATATGAGTTTTAACAATGTCGTATAACTCGGAATCTGCAATCGGACTTGGAATTTCAGCACTGATTAAACTGTCTACATCATTAGGTCGAACCTTATCTTTTAACCAAAGCAGGATATGTGCGTGGGGTAAGCCGCGTTTTTGCCATTCAACACTATACATATAACACAATACTTCTCCAAAAATGTTATCTTTGGTAAATAGATCTATCATTGATTTTAATTTTAAATGAAAAACTCTTGCGATGATATCATGGCGGTCATGCGGTGCTTGACCCTCAAGAAGCTCCCGAGTGATTTCATCCCACTTAGGATTGGTAGTTACAGTAATAAATAAGTCGGGACGTCCATATTTTCTTACGTAGCAAAAAGCATCTTGAGTACGTTCGTGCATGTAGCGTGGACCACCAGTAAAAGAAGAGGGCAAAATAACTAAACGGCCCATATTCACCGTATCATTATCTTGCTGCATGGCGTCGCGAATGTGCACGTATTCTTCAGCGCGCAGCTGCCTTTGATTAGATCGTATATGAACTAATCTTTCGGTTTCAATTTTTGCGTACATGTCTACAATAAACTGATTGAATAAGCCACGAAAACGTTGCAAGTATACAAACCTATTCCGTCTTACTTGCAATTGGTAACAGTAAAATTGAAGGCATGAAATCTTTTTATTATAAATAGGTGCGCCTGTATGCGGATCAGTTTGGTATAAAGCAAAATTATAACCATCTTCCCCTCGACAATATATCAAAGGATATTGTAAACCGTCGTAAGCCCTGTGGGTTTCGTAAATACGTTGTAAACGATTGTCTCTGGAACGGATAACGATATCACGCCTATCACATTCCTGGTCGACCAATACCACAGCAACTTCATTCGTGGATGGAGCATTATAACGCCCAGGGTGTTCCTGCGTTGGACGCCTATCGGCATTTATAACAATTTTATAATTGTTATCATCATCTCGAGGAAGAGCTTCTAATGCCGATTTAAAACTGCATACATACGAATTAATCTGATGCAACATGTTCTGAAGTTGTGAAATGAGTTCAGCATTTAAATTTGGGAAATATTGATTTCTTATATTCGACTGTTCGTTGTAGTCGGATACAAAATATATTTGAAGAAACTTAGGTTGGTCTTCAGGCAAAAGAGATCCTATCAAATGGTAAACCTGACCTTGTATTTTAAAAGTAGGCATGAAAGGACCTTCGGAGATTTGTTGAGCACCAAAGGATGTCATCTGAAACGCACTATTATAAGTGCGAATGTTGTCGAAAAACTGTTTAGATTGCACATGTTCCCCTAATAGTAATGATTTCAAAGGTTCCGGTGGGTCTTCGAATGAAGGCAAATTTATTTTACCTCCAGAACAACAGAATCCAGCCGACTCCTTACTCCACTTTAAAGCATTACAAAAAGAACATACCACGTTCATATCGCCTATTACAGAAGATGATCTGTAATCAATTGTGAAGTTATAAGCAAACCCACTTTTATATTTGTCGGACCACGCCACCGTATTTCTAGATTGATCTTCTATGTGTACATCTAAGTTATTAAGACTATGTCGAAATCTGTCTGCAGTAAGACGGGCCTCTCGCTGTTCGTCCGTTTCAAGAGACCGAATATTTTCGATTCTTAATCTTTCATTAGACAAACTTATTAATCGTTCTTGTGTCAAAGAATTGTAATGTTCGCGTACCGACTCTAGTCGTTGTTCATGCTCATGTTCATCTTCGAGTGATCGAACAATATTATGGTGCACCCTATCATTTGTCAAACGGTCTTCATATTGAGTAAAAGTTTCAGATTCTCGAGATAAAATATGACGTTCGCGGTCAGCTGTGAGACGCAATTCCCTCTCAGTGAAGGTTTCTGACTCGCGAGACAATATATGACGTTCGCGGTCAGCTGTGAGACGTAATTCCCTCTCAGTGAAGGTTTCTGACTCGCGAGACAATATATGACGTTCGCGGTCAGCTGTGAGACGTAATTCCCTCTCAGTGAAGGTTTCTGACTCGCGAGACAATATATGACGTTCGCGGTCAGCTGTAAGACGTAATTCCCTCTCAGTGAAGGTTTCTGACTCGCGAGACAATATATGACGTTCGCGGTCAGCTGTAAGACGTAATTCCCTCTCAGTGAAGGTTTCTGACTCGCGAGATAATGTATGCCGTTCGCGGTCAGCTGTGAGACGTAATTCCCTTTCAGTAAATGTTTCGGACTCGCGAGATAATGTATGTCGTTCGCGGTCAGCTGTGAGACGTAATTCCCTTTCAGTAAATGTTTCGGACTCGCGAGATAATGTATGTCGTTCGCGGTCAGCTGTGAGACGCAATTCTCGTTGTGAAGCAGTTTCAGCTGCTCGGGATAACACATGTTGTTCTTGGTCAATGGTAAGCCTTAGCTCTCGTTGAGAAAAGCTTTGAGACGCCCGTGATGTAGCTCGTCTCGCTCTGTCAGCTGCTAATCGCATCTCTCTCTCTGAAGAGCTTTCATTGGCTCGAGAAGTTGAGGCACTAACTCTCATAGAGTTTAACCGATGTGCTCTTTCCTCTGCCGATTCTTGAGAACGCGCATTTCTCATCCTCTTAGCATCTCTAGAATTTCGAGATAAAGATGGTCTTTTTTTAGGTGGCATTGTGTATTTTTAATCAACAGTAACTGAAGCTACCTTGCACTTATGAAATCTATTAATATTATATTATAATATAAACACTACTAAAATAACTAAAATGCGTACCTACTACTACTTATAAAGGAATAAAATGTAAACTAATAATATGCTTAAACACTACCGAAACCTATAGAATAACAACAAAAGAAATCTATAAATGAACTATAATAATTATAGTTAAACACTACTATAATAAATATATGATAATTACGAAAATAAACTATTAATATCTACCAAAATAACAAAGATACGTACCTACTGCTACTTCACTTATAAAGAAATAAAATGTAAACTAATAATATGCTTAAACACCACCAAAACCTATAGAAAAACAAATAATTACGACAATAAACTATTGATATAATTAAACACTACCAAAATAACTAAAATACGTACCAACTGCTACTTCACTTATAAAGAAATAAAATGTAAACTATTAATATGCTTAAACACTACCAAAACCTATAGAAAAACAAATAATTACGAAAATAAACTATTAATATAATTAAACACTTCCAAAATAACTAAAATGCGTACCTACTGGTACTTCACTTATAAAGAAATAAAATGTAAACTAATAATATGCTTTAACACTACTAAAACCTATAGAAAAACAACAAAAGAAATCTGTCAATAAGGTCGAACACTCTGAACGTCTATTCGCATCAACAGCCAAATATTGTATGAACCTCGCACGCGGACCCGCCGCACGTTTTATTTTACAACCTTTACAACTTGATCATTTGGAATTTATTATCTCTATTGTTCGAACAAAAATAAGTTGCCGACTTTAAGAACTTGAACTTTTTTGTGTACTTTTTATGTAAAACAATCGATGTACAGCTGCTAATGAGCCTTAATAAAATAAAATAAAATAAAATAAACTTGCCGACAATGTAAGTACACTATTGTTTCTTAGAAAACATTTTAGGACTATACCATAATAAATTTATGACTCACGTAAACACGTGTTTGCATTATCTGATGACGAAATTATCGATTCAGTAGCTCAGAAAACCGAAGATGACATAGAAGACGTGCTTAGTACATGCGCTCCATGGGTTTCCATCAAAGAGGCGCGAACCGCATTGAATACCTTACGTAATTTTATATGTATAACTTTGGTGTTTCTACACCGATTTACATGATTCTTATTATTATTATTGAATAGGTAATAATGTTAACTTTTTTAATTAGGGATGAGTGAGAGTGTTGTAAACGTAAGAGTCGACAAATATAATCAGAAAGCTCCGAATTGCTAAGCTATTGAAACTACGTGTTATTGTGAGTCAATTTTAAAAGATAGACATATTATGCTGTCTAGGAATTTATTTTTATATAATAATAATAATTTAAGAACATTTGTGTCGTACATGATTTCTATGTAGCTTTAACCATTAAGGCTGCACACGCGACGGAAGCTTAAAAAATGGAGTAACTTCTCCCGTTTTCCCAATATTTCACTTCACTGCTCTGCTCATATTGATCGTAGCGTAATAAAAAGTATACTATAACCTGCCCAGGAGTATGAAGAATAATTGTGCCAAATTTCGTTAAAATCCGTCGTGTAGTTTTTGTTTCTATAACGAATATACAGACAGACAGACAGACAGACAGACAGACAGACAGACAGACAGACAAAAATTTTACTGATTGCATTTTTGGCATCAGTAGCGATCCCTTATCACCCCTTCATAGTTTTTTTTTTAATATATTTCATGTACAGAATTGGCCTCTCTACAGATTTATTATAAGTATAGATAGATAGATTGGCCAGAAGGTTCTGCCACCAACTCAGCCAATTGATTTTCCATTGTACTTCTGAAACAAAGAAGCGTTTCTATTGATTCCTTAAAAATACAATAAAATACATTAACTATTCAGGAAGTTTTTATATTTATTTCCCTGTTTCTACTGCGGTGCTGTTGACCGCCTCCTCGGTACAGTGGTTGACGCGTGAGCGTAGAACCGAGGGGTCCTGGGTTCGATTCCCGGTGGAGACGAAAAAAAAAAATGTCTCGGTCTGGCAGGACACAGAAGGCTGATCACCTACTTGTCCCTAAAGAAAAATCGATCAGTGAAACAGATGTATGAATAATGCATCTGCCCCCTACCCCACTACGGGGACACGGGACTTCACTTTTTCTACTGCGGTGCATAGTAATCATCCACCATCTTCTTTTTCTCCATGGTTTGAGAATTTTTTTTTATAGTAAATGTTTAAAAAATTATAAAAGCTCACGGCACAAAGACAAATAGCAGCAGCTATTTCTACGTCCATTCTCGTGTAAGTCTTCAGTTCAAATGTTAGAACGAGTGTGTACTGTGTACAGGCATGCTCTCGACGAGAGTATTTTCGGCCGAGGCTCTCGACGAGAGGCTCTCGACGAGTGTGTACAGCCGCGGTAAGCATATTGCAATTTAAAAAGGCCTAGACAGTAGCATAATGTTCTAAAGCCGGCTACTCACGTACCTGCCTCAAGGGCATTATTGGAATTGCACTGTTGATTGCCTCCTTAATTGTGTGATATGGACAAGCAGGGGCAATTTTGAAATTGACCTTTTTGACTTTTTAATTGCTCCGACTGCCGTGCAAAACCGAGATTGTCCCTGCGGCAGGTGTGTGAGTAGCCCGCTTTAGTTAACGCTGACTATTAGTTGAAGTGAATAATAGTCACTTTTATAAACGGCGCCGTTCAACTCTGTCAGCTCCATTTGCGTAGGTGTATTTTATAAGCTTTGGTAATCTATACTAATATTATAAAGCTGAAGAGTTTGTTTGTTTAATTGAACGCGCTAATCTCAGAAACTACAGGAGCCATGCAGGTGAAACCGCGGAGCGCAGCTAGTTATTAATAGTTCAGTAAAACTTATTTGCAGTAATAGTAAAACTTAGTAAGCTTTAGTAAAATTTAATGATTACTTTTAGGTAATCAAAACAGATTTAGAATATATTTTTTTTCCAGAAAGGAGTCGAAGAAAAAGACGATCAGTTGGCCCACGCGTTACGCTTGGCTTTACACTGCTGTGATCGTAATAACACGTATGTTATTCTTTCTTTTTCTATCTTTAAGAATCTATCGTCATTCGTCTAAGCTCTAAGGGCTGATTTTTCAATCCTTGGTTAAAACTTATTCGTCGAATCACTACATAGTATAAAACAAAGTCGCTTTCTCTGTCCCTATGTCCCTTTGTATGCATAAATCTTTAAAATTACGCAACGGATTTTGATGCGGTTTTTTTTTTAATAGATAAAATGATTCAAGAGGAAGGTTTTAGTATATAATTTATTAGGTTTTAGACAAGAAGCTTATATCTAATACACTGGAGATTTCAGTATAAACATTAACTTGTAACAAGAAAATATGACCTTGAATGACGCCTGTATGTTTTTTTATCCCTTTCACACCAACTTGGCAAGTTAGGTGTGAAAGGGATAAAAAAACATACAGGCGTCATTCAATGTCATATTTTCTTGTTACAAGTTAATGTTCATACTGAAATCTCCAGTGTATTACCTAGATATAAGCTTCTTGGTTTTAGACAAAGCGGGCGAAGCCGTGGGCGGTAAGCTAGTAATGTATAAAACTACCATTTTAAAAACGTATTCTAATTGCCCGTATTTGACAGTTTATGTGACATTTTAATATTATCGTGTAATACTTTATTGGACGGATAAGTTTTATCCAAGCATTGAAAAATCGGCCCTAAGAAATTTTGCACCTTCCTTTTTCTAGAAAAATTATTTATACTCGTAAAATTTCTTACCAAGATTTGATAAGTCAAAAAGTTATAACATGTTATGAAGTGCCTATTATTTTTAGAAAAATTACTGTTACCTACATGTTATTATTATGTGAATTCGGAATAGAATCGTGTCTCCTTCCTCTTTTGAAGTCGGTTAAAAATATAGTCGTATTAATAATTTCATAGCAAGCATTTTCTGAGCAATATAATGAACCACATAATATTTTAATATTAAAATATACTTCCAAAAAATATTATCTTGTCCTAACTTTTGTAAATTACTGATCGATCATAATATTTTCCAAAATTTATTCAATATTTTCAAAATTTTTATGATTTTAATGTTTTAGAATGACGGAAAAGAATCCGCCTTGGTCCTGCTGCGGTGCTAATTACATCAAAAATTGTACGCAAGAGAATTTATTTGAAAAGGTGCGTATTATTTCTTCGGTTAAAATAATTTGTGTCTACCGTTCGATGAAAATTTTATTTAGATTTATTGGCTACGTTCATTTATTATGTGTTGAAATTTTCAATGGGCATCGTTGAGCGATTAGAGGCAATCACACAGACATTGTAAATGTTCATAATCGCCGTAATGGCGGCAAACATCGAATAGGCCATGGGCCATCATGGGCCAACGCTGCCCATTGTGAAGAGGACCTACAATGTTATAAATTATTATTTTTTTGTATCAGTATTTATTTAAGGCGTATTGATTGTATTTATCTGCACCTAATTGCAGATCCCACCTGATCCCACCTGATGTTACCTTTTTTATTATAGGTAAACTGTCTAATGTATAATATTTAAATATTTAAAATGTGTTTCTTTCAGAACTGCAAACAGTCTATTACCGAATTTTTACATAGATACGAAACTTATATCTACGGAACCATAGCAGCGACGCACATACTATTGTCGTCTCTCTCTCTCCTGCGGCGGGCGAGCAGTGCGTCCCGCTCGCACACCTAGCGCTTACAGCGCCAGTCGGGCGGTTAGTAACGCCATCTAGCGAGATTTTTTGAAGTACAGAAGATATTTTTTATATTCATCTTAAATATTAAGTACTTCACTAGCTGCCCCATGCGGTTTTACCCGCATTGCTCTGCTCCTGTTGGTCTTAACGTGATGATATAATATAGCCTTCCTCGACAAATAGGCTAGCCAACATCGAAAGAATTTTTCAAATCCTACCAGTAGTTCCTGAGATTAGTGCGTTCAAACAAACAAACTCTTCAGCTTTATAGTATAGATTTATTTTACTGAAAATATGTGTACGTTTACATGAAAAATTTTTTTTTGAGTTTTTAATTATTTTATTTCCGTGGAATTCATAAAAATTATCATCTCTAACTATCTTATAACATACTTTTTATCATAATAATATGTTTATCGTATAAAAACTGTCTCATCCCCTTTCCCAAGCAGTAGGTAGATTCTTTAAACGTAACAGACACACAAACAAATTTAAATGTAACTAATAATTTAATATAACAATAATTAATAATTAACATATTTTTTTAACAGCTGAAAACAAAAAATGGCGGCGAGGGCGCGTAACGCCGAGTGACGTCACAGAACAACCCGACGATGTTATGATGGTCGTTCTGGGCAGAGCCAGGATTGGCTGGATGGACAAACAGACATAACTACTAGCTTCTGCTTTATCCTAAAAATTACGGTTTATCTATAAAAATATGCTATACTAGCTTTCCGCCCACGGCTTCGCCCGCGATTTCAAAGAAAAGACTGCGTATCTCCCGTTCCCGTGGGATTTCCGGGATAAAACCTAGCCTATGTGTTAATCCAAGTTACCCTCTATATGTGTGCTAAATTGCATTGAAATCGGTCCAGTAGTTTATGCGTGAAAACCATACATAATTACAAACCTTTCCTCTTTATAATATTAGTATAGATTAAGATAAACTCATGAGATTTTTGTATTGTCAGCGATCCTTGATAAGTGTACAAAGTATCTATTCAATCTGACAGTTTAAAGTGGGTCTAAATCGAGTTTAAAGGTATCCGGGTATACCTACATAAACATGTGAAGCTAATAAAAACGTGTTAATTTAATATGTACTAGAATTCCGCCCGCTGCTTCGCCCGCGTTTTCAAAGGAAAACCCGCATAGTTCCCGTTCCCGTGGGATTTCCGGGATAAAACCTATCCTATGTTTTAATCCAATTAAGTTATCCTCTATATGTGTGCTAAATTTTATGGTAATCGGTTCAGTAGAATTTGCGTGAAAGAGTAACAAACACACACTCACATCCTCACAAACTTTCGCATTTATAATATTGGTAGGATAATAGTTTATGACCTTTTCTCAGCCCTAAGTGCCCTAACTAACAGATAAACATAAAATTTTATAAAAATCAACCAAGCTTTTTCAAGGAGTAGGGCAACACTACTCATTGAAAACAACATGAATAGTGAAATAAATAGATATAGCTCTAGGGTGTCCCAGAAATCGACGTCAAGCCGAAATTTTTGAAGTTATGGATTTTTTTATTTAATTCCAGAAAATGTACACCATGTGACAGTTTTTACATTCCTGTTGCTACAAATATTTACTTTTTGCCATTTTTTTTTTCTCTTACGTCATCCCGAATAGTGTAGATTTAAATAGGTTTTTTACTTTTTTATAAGCTTATATTAAAAGATAAATAAAAGATAATTAAATACCTACAAATAATTTGCTATTACTCGAATATAAGTGAAGTCGCGTAATTTCTTGCGGGATTTCATTTATTATAAACGCTCAAATGTTAATCATTGTACCAAAGATGCGGTCAATCTGTAGTTATAGAAATTTTGTATTCTAGTTTTTAAGTGCTGTAAAAATAATAAATATATGTGTATTCAAATTTTGTTTTTATTTTAATGTCTCTTTCCCTACTACTATTAAAAATGTGAGTATATGGATGTTTAGTAGATAATTTAAGGTAATTTGTATCTTAGAGAATCAAAAAATTTCTGTGGAATGTAATGCCACAGAAAGCACGAAAACTATCGTAAAATGATGCGTATCGTCACACCCCGGACACTCCATACAAAATTATCGTTTTGACAGTCACACTGTAGAGACTGCAAATGTGTGTGTTAACGCTTTATGGTTGGCACATTTGTGACTAGCGTAAAAAAAATTCGCGTTTTTCTGATGAAATACATCCGTAAACAGCACCATACCTAACCATTTTCTACGAAAAACGATAATCACAAATCCAAAATAATAGTATTTGATTAATGTTGTCAATCTTCGTTGCGTATCGTCCTTGCAGAAAAATGCGTACCATTTTTTGTGATTTTTAGCCTGATCGTGCGGGGTGAGGTAAGTGTTTAATTTTGGCGGAGAGTGTCCGTTCTGTAGCGTTTAGCTACTATTATGTATTCTGTGGTATCGTCATTATTCTCTAAATCTCTCTTGGATGGGAATTTGAATAGCGCCCCTGTCGTGTGTAAAAGGAACTAATTTTATATGTCATAATAACGTCATGCTTCCGACGCGGACCTGACAATACGAATATTTTGGCGATAGTTTTCTTGCTTGCGCCCTTGCTTGCGCCTTATTAAATGATTACTAAATAACTAATACGTAGTTCAAAGACATTTTTATTATGATGCAGTCAAAAGTAGCAGATAATACCTTGCCGTCTTATAGCAGACTAAAACAGTCTAGGAATTCTAGGTATGCTATTAAAAAAAAGGATACAATAATTAAAACATGAGTATACTAGAAAAATATTTATTAATTACAATAAGAAAAACACTCGTTTAATATAGGTTGTATCAGTTGTTACATTGCCGCTAGATGGCGCAATTATACAAATGAAAAAATTATTTCACAAAAAAACAAACACACACTTGTTAAAAACTTAATACAACTTAATACAAGAACGTTAAAAAAATCTTAACCGAGTAATTGAAAAATTTACCAAAAAACTATAAAATATATTGACATGTATGCAAATTAATGCTTTTTTTAACACAAAAAGGGTGGGAAAGATGTACATAAAGTACTTAGGTAAGCAACTGAAATTTTATTTACAAAAAAAAGTATTTTATTTGTATACAATCTTTATTAATTTAATTGTTACACTACAAATTGCGTGATTACAATTTTACTTAATAAATTACAAATCTCGTCACGACAGCTATTACAACTAGTGTGATGTAAGCAAAGAAGCTTCTAGACGACGCAGCTGAAGTACACGACTCCAAATGTTTGAACAAATCGTTGTAATTCCTAGCAGCTTCGTTAGCAGTGTCACTAGATGGCTCTGCGAGACCAACAGCTGTGTTCTTGAACAAGAGGTCGTTGACCCCGTCGAACGGTGAATACATTTCCATGTTGATGAGTTGCGCGGAAGTTGCCGCGTTGTAGCCGAAGTGTGCGTCTAAAGTGTCAAGGAGTGCGTTCAGGCTGTTGAGGAGGGGGTCATTTCTGGAAAAAATGTTATTTTTAGTAAAAATACCTGTTTTAATTGGTCTGCGTCAGAAAATTGTAGGTATAAAAGTTTTATTGTATACTAGCTTTCCGCTCACGGCTTCTCCTGTTTTGTTTCGAACCTAATAAATTATATACTAAAACCTTCCTCGAGAATCACTCTATCTATTAAAAAAAACCGCATCAAAATCCGTTGCGTAGTATCAAAGATGTAGTAACTCAGGCCCCGGAACCACAGACACAATAGAAAATCTATTGTGTCTGGGACCGATCGGGCCGCTTGGGGCTCAATGGGTTAAGCGTGCATAGGGACATAGGGAAATATAGATATAGAAAGCGGCTTTGTTTTATACTATGTAGTGATATATCATCACGCTAAGGCCAATAGGAACGGAGCTATGCGGGTAAACAGTTAGTTTTTAAATTAAATACATTACCTCCTTGCCAAAACTTCAGAATCAACGACATAAGCCAGCAAGCAGTTCTGATCGACATTAACTCCGGTGTACGCAGCGAGAGAGTTGTTCCTGCACAGGACTCGAACTTGGTACTCCGCTAGGTTCGCGGCGTTGAGGTTGGCTGGAATGGAGATTTTTTTGCTAATGAAGTTATAAGATTAGGAATTACTATCAGATTTTTATGAGATTAAAATGTTTTGTTAAGTTTATAATTATAAAATCATTAATCGCTTATTCTTCAGAGGCTCTTATAGGGTTAGCATTAATGGAAAAATAGATGTTTGTCTTAAATTATACTGTCACTATTCTACTAAATAAAAAGGAATTACGTGCAAGTTTTCCTTTCTAACCAAATAATTTAGCAAAATCTTGTTATAAAATGTACCGTAAATTTCAAGTTAAAGTAGAATTTATAATATTTTAAAAACTTTCCCTAAATGAACCAATAAAAAATGACTTACCATGAATACTAGCCAGATTAGCAAACAACACAAAAACTCACAACAAAACTCACCATTAATATTAGCCAGATCAACGAACGCCACATCGCTCTCCGGGTCAGCGAGACACGCGACGGAACCGTTGTTGCCGTAGTACTTGTTGCTGTTGTCGAACGAACATTCTTGATCTGAGATGGAAAATATTTTTTAAGCTATTGCATATCTTCTATCGCGGGCCTTGAGCGCGGGGACCGAATCGAGAAATTCCGTAACGAAAAAACCTCACGCTCTCCACTCCGACGGGCGGAGGTGTGGCTTGAAGGCATAGCTTGCAATAGCTTTACCGCGGCAGTCCCCGAGTGCCACACGTCGTTTTATTTTTATATTTTCTTGTCTACCGATAACACTTCAATAACAATCTATCAAAAAAGAGCACCGAGCACACATGTTAGAAGTGAAACTACTTTGTCAATATTCAAAGATACTTAAATTTTCGTCTCTCTCCATGACATGAAATTATTGCCATGACGCGACCTTGAAATTATACTCTCAACGCGCCTAAAGAAGTTTCACTTTTGACAAAAAAAAAGTGCGTTAAATTGAAACCATATGTTACAATTTTTCGACAGTTTGTAACATCGCGATGATTATAATCCTGACGGGTTAAAATACAATTTTAAAATAAAATGGAAATATTATGTTTTTAAAGTAACCTTTTACCTATAGTGGCTTCTTCTACTTAAAGTGCCTTTGAGTAATCTTTGATCATAAGGCCACCTGTCCACCTGCAAGAAAACTTCCGCGAGAAATGTCCGACAGTCTGTCCGACAGCAACTTGCAAGTCTAAATCCGCGTTTCCACCTGCAAGTAGACTTGCAAGTTGCTGTCAGACAGACTGTCGGACATTTCTCGCGGAAGTTTTCTTGCAGGTGGAAACGCGGCCTAAGGGCTATTTCAAATATATAAAAGGCTGAATAATGTTAATTTGACTGTCATAAAATAACTTTTTTTCCAAAATAAATAATTGTAGCAAGATGATTATATATTCAGGTCATTAGAGTAACACAAAAACATATAAAAACCAATTGTAAAATAAATTATTATTAATAAGTTACTTACTTTGTGAAAAGTTGCCAACAATAGTGATGCTTGGCTTGCACAGAGAGCACAGTGGTGTTGCGTCGAAGTTCTGAAAAAGCATTTGTAATTTAATAAAATGTGCACAACATGACCAAAATAGGTGCATTTTTTACATAAACTATAAAGGTGCATTTTTAAATATTCTCAGAACCTCTTTGGAAAAAAAGCATCGATGTCTTTATAATTTATAGACATGCAATCTTGAGTCGGAGATTATTTGACAATTTCGGTTAAAATTGCAACGGATAATATCTTTTGTGCACCTTTAAGCTAGTGGTAACTTTTTTATACAGTATACGGTGAGGAGTATATATTTTTTTATTTTAAAATATTGTGTTAAGAACAATTTCAAAAAATTTTCAGCTTGATTTGAATTTTTAATTAAATCTAATTTCTCAAGAGCACATTAGTCCAGTCAACTGGCGGACTAATAAATAAATATCATAACTCACACATTATCCGCATAAAAACAACAAAACTCACAATCCCCAAATAAACTCACACTCTTATCCATCGCATGTGACGCATCCATTGCACCAGGAGCACAGGAACTGCTGAAGAACTCTCCAACTGCTCGACCGTAGTCACAGTCTGAGGAACCGATCACTTCGCGCTCGTGTGCCGTGCGGAGGAATGATACGTATGCTGTAAAAATAAAGGAAAGTTTAAGAAAAAATAAACAAATAAGAAAACGAGGGAAACAAGGGAAACTGAGGTTGAGATGGGACTAAAGGAAAGAAAAAATTAAATCCGAGACGTTGTGTAACTTGAGTCTTGACAGCTTATGATGGGATTTTAAATTGTGAGGCATTGTATACCCACAGCTAATAATGGGATTTTCACATGTTGAGTCTGGTTGCAAGATGACCCACACATAATACATAATATTATATCGAAAATATTCAAATTTTTACACAAAACTTCAAAAAAAATACTCACATATCCCGCCAAATTCCGGGAAGCAAGCGTTCTTTCCGCGCAGATTCTCGAATCTCGTAATATTATTGCTCTGCACACTTGTCTCCTTGACGATAGCTGCGACACGACTGAACGCGAACGGATCGCTGCGAGAGTTTTGTACCAGCTTCACTGATGAGAGGCTGTAGTGTCTGGAAAAAGTGTGAAATTGGTAAAGTTGCATATTTAATATTTATCTCCGAATATCCGACCAAATGTTAAAGTTCCCTTAATACTTACTGTCTCGATAAATAACCATAATTAGCAGGCGTAGCGATAAAATCAGCTGTATTATCTCTGATATCAGCCAAGCACTGGAACACATTGGTCCGTTGCTGGCAGGAGAGTGCGGGTTCGATGCCAAGCGTGTAAGCGGCCAGTTGCAACCAATTGCATTTGGTGTGTTCTTGTGGGGAGACTGTGCACCAACGACGGGCTGGGACACAGCTTGGGGACGCGTCGATTGAGGGGAGATTGCGTACTGGAAGAGAATTTAATATTTAAAAAAAACGTGTTTCAGAAGTGAAACTTTTTTGGCAAGATTCAAAGATACCAAAATCGTCGCTGTGCTCCATGATGCGACCTTGAAATTTTACTTTGAACGCGCCTAAATTAGTATCACGTCAAAATTTTGTACTTTATTAAGATTGGCTGAAATGGGTAGGTATATTAAAATCGAGGCAAAATATAAAATAACTATAAGATCAAAAATGGACTTTGTCATAATGATGACAAAAATTACGAGAGAGTTGAATCCATGTTGAATCTCTGGTGTACAACAATTTTATCATGCCTTAATTTCTAATCAAATAGCAAAAACAAGGTAGATTTTAGCAAGTACATATTATTTATACAATTAGACTCCTCTAGAAGCACTTTCGAAACGTCATAACATACATTTTTTGTTTTTATCAATTACCACTGGTAACTTTTTCCACTTCAGATTTCCAAAAAAATTATAAACTAGGTAAAACTACGATGTCTCACACACGCATACACTCCAAAGTACAAAAACTCACAATTATTGGAATAATTAGCGGGTGTAGGCAACCCATCCTCATGGTTGACCCTCGCGTTCGCACCCCCCACTATGGCGCTGAACAACACAGATTGCCAACCGTTGCCGCCCGGGCTTGCACCACCCGGCCACCAGTTGCGAAGGTTGCTTTGGATCTCTAGCGCTTTTTCACTGTATAGGAAATATATTTATTTAATTAACGCCAAAATAAATACAAAATAGAAAGTAGAAAAAAAGAATAATAATTATGGTTGACAAGAAAATATGTGTTGAAAATAATGTCGCTAAGGTGTCGCGTATGTATGTTGCTTTGGATCTCTAGCGCTTTTTCACTGTGAAGAGACTGACTAAGGCCATGAAATTGAATAACACAATAAATCGCGCTTTCCACTCGTTCGCTCTTTATAGCTAATGTAGGTTTTTTGTTTTGCTTTTTTTACTTTAGGTTTTAATAGCGTATTTTTTCTTCATGTGCATCAGGGTGTCGCAGGGATCTCACGTGTTGTCGCGGAAGAATTCCAACCAATACCCGCGGCCCCATTAAAGCGGCTCGACGGAACACAGTGGGGTTTTAGTCGGTAAGAATCCGACATAACCCACGGCTCCTTTCCCGGAGGCCGTGGGTATCTATGCAAGATTTCCCCACTTTAAAAAAAATACGTGTGGCACTCGAGGACTGTCGCGGTACAGCTATTGCATAGCATCGCATCGCTGTGCCGGTTGGAGTGGGGGGTGTTAGGTTTTTTCGTTACGGAATTTTAATTTTTACATTCGTCAAAGTCTGAGATAAAAGCTATGCAATAGGTTAAAAAAAAAATGGTTGCCTGTTAAGTCGGTTTTACGGGCGAAGATTTTACGTGACAACGTCTTTTTCTCGGTAGAATATTTATGTGCTGCGCGCGCGGCAGACCGCGGGCCTCTCTCTCGTTCGGTGACTCATCGTAACGTTACCGAGCGTTACACTTTTTCATAAGTGACTCCCAGCCGCAACCTAATTTAAGACGTTGTCACGTCAAAAACAAAAAACAGGATCTCACGTGTTAGCGACGAGCGCGCTCCAAGGCTGGCGCACGAAGGCGCAGGGCGCGGCGGGCGCGGCGAGCGCGGCGCCCGACAGAGCGCTCAAGGTACCGTCGGGGCATAGCGCTGCGTACGATGCTGCTATGTCGGGGTTGCGGATCTGTTGTATGAGAAAATACCTATGGTTAGAGTCGAAAATAAAATAATAGTCAAGCGCGAGTCGGACTTAAGACGCTGAGGTATCCGTACAAATAAGGCAAAGATCAAATTCGGATCCGATTCCACACGAATAAAAAACAAACCACAAAAAATTGCAAAAAAATGCAATTTTTTCCTTTTCTACTAAAAATAATAGTAAAGACTAAGTTATCTTCAAAATTTTTAAAATGTTAAAATAAATATATATTGTACCCACCATTGTTATAAAAATACTACCGAAATTGAGAATTTTATTTCAAAAAATTTAATGTGCAATATGTCTAAATCAATTTATACATAAAAACCACTCACACTAAAGAACTCTCGAACATGCTGCCACGCGACATACGCGACAGACGTTCCATTGCTCCTGCGCAGACACTCCAACGCTTGTATGTGTCTGTTGTCATTGCGCACACCCGCAATGGCTACGCCCATATCGATGGAATAGCTCGCGCAACCCGACCGATCGCCGCATAGCGAACAGAGGGATTGGAAGCGGGACTCTGTGGGGAAAAAAATACATATATGTATTTAAAAAGAGTACCTACACGTGTCAGAAGTGAAACTTCTTTTGCAAGATTCAAAGATACCAAAATCGTCGCGTTACTGACGTGACGTAACTGCTATGACGCGACCTTGAAATTTTACTCTCAACGCACCTAAAGAAGTTTCACTTCACAAGAAAGAAATCTATCCTGAGACGGGCCAAAAAAATAAATTTATTGTATTTTTTTTACTTTTAGTGATTTTTTTTACTTTTTTAGTACCAACAATTTTTTTTTTCTATATATACTTACTCAGATCAGCATCAACAGATACATTCGCGCTCCACGGGCCAGGCCGGCAAGCACTACCAAAGAACTGGCTGAGCGTATCCACTTCTAGTTCTTCTGCTGTTTTTCTATTTGTGTCTGTGTTCGGGCAGCGGTCTGTGCGTGCCGCCTGTTGAAAAGTAAACATAAACCTGATGTAGTGAGTTATGAGTAAAGATATATGTTATGAGTGTATGATCCTATATAATCCTGTAATTTTAAATAAAGTCTTCAGTCTATAGACCGTTGAATACAGTCTACAGTCGGGATCAAGTGTTTCATTAAGAGCCCACCCAATGGCTAACTGCTTATCAATATCGTGTGTACTATTCAATATTAATGAAATAAAAAAATACAACAAAGTTCAGGACCAACCCAGTCATTTCATTTTACTCCAAAACACGATTACACTTTTTTCGAGGGTAGGCGTGAAAAAGGCAACAGTTAAAATTTTAATCTGATAAATATTCTGTTTTTAAAAATATTCAAAACCTATTTTTCAATCTAATTCTATGGAATACTGATCATATTTTTTCCTCTATCTTCGCATAAATTTTCAAGTCACTTCAAACTCACTCTCACAATGGAATCGATTAGAGAAACTATGGCACAGATGTCTGAAAACTTCAATAAAAGGATGGAAGAGTTTCAAAAGGAATTGCAGAACAACACTTCTCCTGCTTCTACAAACATATCTGGTGATTTTGAACTTTTTAGAAAATTTGTTATCTCCTCGCTTAAAAACATCCATGATGAAATTGAGCTTCTCTTCAAACTTCACGACCTCCAGGAAACTCGTTCTCGTCGGAAAATGCTCCTGATTCACGGTGTGCATGAAGATAAAAAAGAAGACACTCGTGCATTAGTAGTGAGAACATTATCTGACAAGCTCCCGAACACTAAGATCTCTGTCGAGTCAATAAGCTGCTGTCATCGAATGGGTCGAGCTGTCAATGGAATCAATGATGAAGCCAATGGTTCAAATTCCAAGCCCCGTCCAATTTTGGTTAAATTCAGTGATGTGCAATTGAAAGATAACATCTGGTTCAAAAAGACTAGCTTAAAAAACTCTGGTATTACACTCTCTGAATTTTTAACTAAGAGTCGCCATGAAACTTTTATGGCTGCTCGTAAGAGATTCGGGATAAATAAGTGTTGGACAAGAGACGGTAACATCTTCATTATTGGACAGAGCGGTGATAAGTTTCGTGTGACCTCTTTAATCGAGTTGGAGTCGATACCGTGCACAACTTCGGATTCGGCCCAGGTGGCCTCCAATGAACTGTCTAGTAACGACCCCAAAACTTCCAAATGTGTTGCGTCTAGGTCAAGAAGGTTACTTAAACAAGGTTTCACACTTCATACATCGATCTGTCAAGTGATTTTAAACCTTGATACACTGTCAAACATTTTATTTTCGTTTTTCTTTCTTGTCCGTTCAAACTAATACTTTATTACCCGCTTTTGTATATTCTTAATATTTTCATTGTACCAACTTTGACATGCTGTTGTAATTCTTTCATTTGTTTACTGTCAACTGTCAAACATTGGCTGTCAGATCACAGATGTCACTGTTTAAACGTTCCGATACAGATTAAAAATGCGTTCAATTCTGTACATTTCAATTGATTGCTGGGGTCAATATATCAAATAAGTCATAAACATATTAATTATTCATTACCATTAGAATATATAATCATTATTTTTTATCTTTATTGATTCATATAACTTGCATAAAACTTTATCATTTTATTATAGTCTATTATTATACTTAGGGCCGATTTTTCAATGCCCAGATAAACAGCTAGATAGACTTTATTCTTCAGTTAACAAAATATTCAATTTTTCAATAGACGAATAGGACTTATCTATCGAATAACTACGTTATTTGAGGAATAAATCTATTTGCCGTTCCAACGGCCAGATAGCGCGCTATTCGACGGTTAGGCGTTTGAGTTGACAACTGACGCGTCAAATTTGGGATATTTTCGTATGTCATAACATAGAGCGTAGAATTATTAACAATTAAACCTCTTTCTATATAATTATTATCAATTAAAATCATATTGAAATTGATGTTTTTGATAGTACTGATGACCATGCCATTGAAAATTTGCCGAACGCTGCCTTTAAGTATGTCGTTTCCATCGTAAAATATATAAATTGAAACACAAATTTAACCAAACTCTTTACTCGAATCAAAACAACAATCAACAATCATAGAAGACAAGAGCAATACAAGACAAACTTAAAATGCACTCCTGACGTGAGTCATAATGACGGTTGTTGACAAATTGCAAGAGTTGACTCTATCCCGCTCTAACCCGACTAATTTAATATGTTTGTTTCGCCACTCCGAGAGCAGAGCTGCCAATATGGAAATATTTGGTCAGATAGTTATTCATCAAATAAATCACGATTGAAAAATAGGCGAGCCGTTATGAGTTAGATAAATAATTGAATAAATCTATTCGAGGGGTAGTTATTAGACTGTTTATCTCGGGATTGAAAAATCGGCCCTTACTCATATAATTTATTTAATATTATATTATATTATTTATATATATATATATATATATATATATATATATATATATATATATATATATATATATATATACATTTTATATATTTATTATTATTTATCTTTTGTCAAATGAACATGCTGAACGAAAGCACTTCTAGTGATTTTAACTAGGTATTTGTCTTTCTCATCTGAGGATCCTGGTAGTGAGGACAGCTTCCACAGTACTTCTTCCTTCACTCCTCTAAATAATCTCCTTTCAAACTGCTTCCCTAATGGGTCCAAAATATTCAACGCAGTACATATCAATGCGCAAAGTGTGCCTGCACACTTTCCCGATTTGTTAACAACTTTCGATTCTCTCAACATTCACGCTATACTTATCTCAGAGTCTTGGCTCAAGCCCTGCCTTCCTTCCTCCTGTTATTCCCTTCCTGGCTATAATCTAATACGCAACGATCGGATCGGTAGAGTTGGCGGTGGTGTCGCGATCTATCTAAGCTCACAAATCTCCTACAAAATACGTAATTAGCGTGTCCCCCCAGCCTCCGCCATCCGATGCTGCTGAGCATCTAATTATTGAGGTTACTTTGCATCACTCTAAGCTCCTGCTTGGTGTTTTTTATAGCCCTTCCCTTTCCATAAATTACTTTCACTCCTTTCAAACCATCCTCGATCATTATGTTCCCATCTATGAAAACTCCCTGATAATGGGTGATTTTAATACCTGTATCATCAAAAATGATTCCCGAGCCAAGACTCTCCTTTCTACAGTCGAGTCAGCGAACCTACACCTTCTTCCCTTAAATCCTACCCATAATTTACCTAACTGCTCTCCCTCTCTCCTTGACCTTATTATTGTTTCCTCCCCTAACCTCGTCCTTAAGCACGGTCAATTTGCTGCCGATGCTTTTTCCCATCACGACCTTATCTATATTTCCTACTACATCCGTCCTCCTAAACTGAAATCCAAAATTTCCTTGCGACGCAACTTTGCTGGAATGGATGTTGATCAACTATGTCGTGATGCTCAAGACATAGACTGGTCCGTAGTTTATTCTGAACACAATATCGATGCCAAGGTTGAACTCTTCACCTCACGTGTTACACAATTGTATGACAAGCATGCTCCATTGAGACCTGTTAAACTCAAACACCTCCCTGCACCTTGGTTAACTGATGAATTAAAGTCACTTTTACATCTTAAGTCTAAAGCTAAAACTAAACTGAAGCTGAACAATACCAACGCGAACAGGGAGAAGTACACAAAGATTCGGAATCGTTGTAATACATGTTGTAGAGATGCACAAAGACGCCACATTCATTCGTCAGTCGAGAACGGCGACCCTGCTAAAGTCTGGAAGTTCTTAAAAACCTTAGGAGTTGGCTCTAAAGATCCTAACACAGATTTTAAAAATTTTAATATTGAACTTCTTAATCAGTATTTTGCTGAAACTCCTCCCTTTGATAACATTACTAAAGTTACGACTCTTAATACTCTTTCCTCTATTCCAACTCCTAATTTTCCTCCGTTCTGTCTTAATCAATTTTCTAGTAGTGATGTTAAGAAGAATATTATGTCTTTGTCATCTAATGCCGTCGGGAGTGATTGCATAAGTCGTAGCATGATCCTTCCTATCCTCGATGTAGTTGTTCCTGTCATTACCCATATTCTTAACCATTCCGTTTCCTCTGGTACCTTTCCCACTTCTTGGAAAAAGGCTAAAATTATTCCTCTTCCGAAAAAACGCAACCCTTCCTCTTTTGCCGATTTCCGTCCTATCTCCATTTTACCATTCCTGTCTAAAGTCCTCGAAAAGTTAGTACATCACCAATTAAACACCTTTCTCAATAAAAATAACTTGCTGAATCCTCTCCAGTCCGGTTTTCGTCCAGGTCATGGTACGACTACTGCTCTCACTAAAGTCACTGATGACATTAGACTTGCACTTGGCATGGACAACAAGCGGCTCACATTGCTTACGTTGCTGGATTTTAGTAACGCTTTCAGCTCTGTTTATTTCGATGTCCTTGTGAGTCTGCTTCGTTCCCTTAACATATCTCCAACTAGTATTGATTGGTTTCATAGTTATTTATATGGACGTCAGCAAAGGATTCACAGTGATGACGTATCCTCGTCATGGTGTGATATTCGAGCTGGAGTTCCTCAAGGTGGCGTTTTGTCTCCACTCCTTTTCGCCATTTTCATCAATTCTATCTCAAAATCCTTAACTTCTCTCTACCACATGTATGCCGACGACGTTCAAATCTATACCCAGTCAACCCTAGCTGAGTTGCCGAATGCCATCCAAACAATGAATAATGACCTGAGTTCAGTCCTTCAGTGGAGTAACCAATTCGGTTTGAAAGTTAATCCATCAAAAACGCAGGTCATCATTGTTGGTAGCCCATCGGTAATCGCGAAGGTTGACTGGGCTTCGCTTCCTCCGGTCAGTTTATGCGGTACTCTATTACCCTACAGTAAACAAGTCAAAGATCTTGGCATATACATCGATCAAACACTATCCTGGGATGTTCAATTGAATAATGTAAGTAGGAAATTGTTTGCTTCCGCAGGTGCTTTGCGGCGTCTACGGAATCTTCTGCCCATTCCAACAAAGTTAGCGCTTGCTCATTCCCTTCTTCTATCCCACCTCGACTACGCCGATGTCACCTACCTTGACCTTTCTGAAGCCCAGTTGGATAGGCTTGAGAGACTCCAAAACTTCTGCATCCGATTTATATTTGGGTTAAGAAAATATGATCACGTTTCTGAGTACCGAAAGAAGCTGCAATGGCTCCCTATCCGACTGCGGCGTAACTCCCATGTCCTTCATCTCCTGTACTGTGTGTTGTTTGATCCAAAAGCTCCAAGCTATCTTCGAGAGAAATTCAAATATGTAAACTCATTGCGCTCCTCCACTAATCTCTTGCTTTTTATGCCGGCCCATAATACTAAGTTCTTCCACAACTCATTTGCTGTTCGTGCAGTTCAATTGTGGAATTCCCTTCCCATAAATGTCAGACGAGCCCAAAACTTAAATTCTTTAAAATTTTAGTAAAACATCATTTCATGTCTCTTTCTTAGTTCTAATTTAGCTGTCTCGTTAGTTATATAATTTTGTTACTTAAACTAGATGTGTCCAGTTTATATTTATACCTATATGTACTATAAGAAATAACACGCAAGGCCGGGCACAAATATTAGTTTGAAATGTATTAAGAATGTACTGCGATTCTACACAGCTACCTAATTGATTAACAAATCGCAGCAAGTCAACGACTATTAGCAAAGTGAAGGTAGTTGGGTCAAACGTCGTATAAACAACGTCCGAGCCCCTAGGCACGATCCGTACGATTGCGCCACGAGTCAAAGGAAAGCGGCAATTTATAGTATTCGACAGCTAAGCATGTTCTGACAGGTGACAGTGACAGCTATATTGACAACTATTCATCCACAAAAATATTAAATCAAAAGTTACGTCTAACACGGCCATACTGACAAACGTACGTCCTCGTACGCCTTTTCTCGTATTACAATACAACGGTAGTTCATCTCGGGATTTCAAAAACACACTGCCTCGGCCACACTGACCATACTTTTCTACGCACTCGTTAGTAAAACAGCGACTAGACAATACCTCAACGCTCAAATCCGACTAGCGAGTCAACTCACTACGGACATACAGACGGCGACTTGACGGTATATCTACGCTCGTACGACTAGTGAAATACATCACTACGATACGTCAGCGACTAGACAATACCTCAACGCTCAAATCCGACTAGCGAGACAACTCACTACGGACATACAGACGGCGACTTGACGGTATATCTACGCTCGTACGACTAGTGAAATACATCACTACGATACGTCAGCGACTAGACAATACCTCAACGCCAGGGTTCGACTAGCGATTTGAATCACTACGAGCCAATAACAATCATCGTCAAAAAAATTCGGCACATGCTTCGGGACACCACTCGCCACGCCAGGGCACCATATTATGCTGTGCCGCGGCTTGAGTCTTCTTTCCGTAGTCACCACAACGAGTTTCAACTCGTATCGACCACTAGGCAGGATGTTCACTACTTCGTAGGGCCCTCGCATCCCTGAATCTAATTTACCTGTGAACTGAGAGGTTTTTATTACAAACACTGGACCGCAGCCCAGATAGCACACACAATTTCTTCGATGGACTACATTCCCGTTACAATAATCCACGTAACAAACTTTTACTTTACACAACGCACGAGAAAAAAAAACACAAATGCCAGTTACAAAACTACGTAAACATAAACACATTTAAAAATAGTGGGCTTGAATTCTATCCCAATTCTGATATAAGAAATAACACGCAAGGCCGGGCACAAATATTAGTTTGAAATGTATTAAGAATGTACTGCGATTCTACACAGCTACCTAATTGATTAACAAATCGCAGCAAGTCAACGACTATTAGCAAAGTGAAGGTAGTTGGGTCAAACGTCGTATAAACAACGTCCGAGCCCCTAGGCACGATCCGTACGATTGCGCCACGAGTCAAAGGAAAGCGGCAATTTATAGTATTCGACAGCTAAGCATGTTCTGACAGGTGACAGTGACAGCTATATTGACAACTATTCATCCACAAAAATATTAAATCAAAAGTTACGTCTAACAGTACGTATAATTATGACATATACAGTATACCTATATTATAAATATATTATACTATGTAATTATTTTATTTTATGTACTTTATCATGATATTTATTTATTTTTTATGTATTTTTTTATTATATATATTTATAATATATAGGTATTATATATATTGTTTATATTTATATATATTTTTTATTTTTATTTATATATGTTTAGATAGTGTATTTAAATATAACGTAATATGTGTAATAGAATATTTTATTTAGTTTTCCTTTTTCGTATTGCCTTGTTTTTGCTCACCCGCTTTTTGCTGTTGTGTATTTCCTATATTTTAAGGGTTGCCTGGCAGAGATCGCTGCCTAGCGATAAGGCCGCCTTTTGCTTGTTTTATATTATGTGTTGTGTGCTTTTGCATTTGTATTTATTTATAAGCAATAAAGAATTTTCATTCATTCATTCATTCATACGTAAAATTTCCTCGAAAGAAAAACATTTAGCGGTTTTTTTAATGAATAGAGTGATTCTCCAGGATTTAATTCGTAATATAGTCACAACTTTCTCACGAACTCAGTTCCTAAAACTCCAGAATACTCACAGCTCTCTCCAGACCCTTCAGCACCCTGGGAGACCACCTGAGATCCGGTTCATCCAGCCCCGGGTGGCAGTAGCTGCCCCCACGTAGACCCTCCAGACCACCTGAATGGGTCACTGGCACTATGGCCACCGCTTCGAATGCGTATGGCTCTGGAAATTATTGAAATCAATCTCTATATTTATAAAATTCTCATGTCACAATGTTAGCATACTCCTGCGAAACGGCTGGACCGATTCTCATGAAATTTTTCAAATCGTTCTCGAGGTTCCTGAGAGTAGTGTGTTCAAGCATATCAAAATTCAAATATATTCAGCTTTATAATATAAGTATCATAGATAAGTATAGTATAGCATCCAAAAACTAACTAAATTTGAAAGTTTATATGCAACAATGGGGAACACTGTGACAGTTTCCCAAAATTTTATTTTAGTGTCAGTGAAAGTGAAACTTCTTTGGCAAGATTCAAAGATACTAAAATCTTCGCGTTACTCCATGACGTGACGGGATTACCAGAACCAGAACTCTTAACGCGCCTAAAGAAGTTTCACTTTAAAAACTTTATTATCTGGTGATAATAAAGTTTTTTTTAGTAAGTTATATAGATGTATGGCTCCGCTCCTGTTGGTCTTAGCGAGATAATATTATATAGCCTTCCTCAAAAAAATGGGCTATATATCACCGAAATAATTTTTCAAATCGGACCAGTAGTTCCTGAGATTAGCACGTTCAAACAAACAAACCCTTCAGCTTTATAATATTAGTATAGATATTGTGGTTCTTCCTTACCGTTTCTAGAAACATCTCGTATAGATGCAACCACTCTGCTGCCCTCCGGCTGCGCTTGCGACAGAAGCACCATCTCCTCTTCAGAGAACACACCGAGGTGGGCATCGCCACGCGCTATTTTTATGGCACAATCGACTCTGGATAAAATAAAATTATTTTTAATTATTTGTTTTATTTCTATGAATAATTAGAATTACAAAGTTATAGACTACAGGCCCATGTTGAAAAAGTTATGGGTCGTTTGAACCACCAGGTGACCTATCTAGAACGATATAAGAGCATAAAATAATAAGATTCACCACTATGCCGTCACTTGTAAGCTGTCCACCTGAATGCAGATGAGAATTCGAAAGTACAGGTAGAGATTTTTTCCCTTGTCTCCATGATTTTTGTACGGCGTTGCGATGACACAGATGCCGTACAAAAATGGTGGTCCACAAAGTCGGAATTTATTTTTATTTTCCGACAATTGCCGGGGTCAATTTGGTCATTTGATTTTGTACGAACGACGCGCCACGGGGCATCAAATCCCACCTCAAAATCGATTTTTTGTTTTTTTCACTGATAATTTTAATGCTACAACAATTCAAATTACATAAAAATTTTTACCATTCTACGTAAATTTCATTCTACCTAATGTTTCTAATATTTAAAGTTATTAATTTTTAAGTTAAGAAAACATAAAACAATACAAATCACAAATAAGAAATAATCATATCGAAACATAAAATTACCTGGATTCCACAGGCTCGCAAATCGCCTGGCTTCCATCTCTGTCCAAAGTCTGACATAATATTGGATTCGATGAAGATATACACACACGATCTGTAAAAAATTATAAATAATTATTATTAAAATCACGCATAAAACCAAAACAAAATAATACAGATATTGAACATAGGAACTTAGTGCACACCAAATATCACTGTCACTACAAAGTATAAAACTAAGTCACTCTGTTATATATATCTCCATTTTTTTTCTCCATTTTCTCCAGGAAGGTTTTAGTATATAATTTATAAGGTTTTAGACAAAGCGGGTGAAGCCGCGGGCGGAAATCTAGTTAAATAATAAAGAAAAATAACAAAGTATTAATTATAATAATTTGAGAAAGTAAAAGAACGTAATTGTAAGTCATCCGCGAATTAATAACAATTTCAATAAGCCGAGTATAATATAATTTAAAAACTAGCTCTCCGCTCGCGGCTTTGCTTAAAACTTGGCAAATAATACAGTAAAATCTTTCTCGAAAATAACTCTATTACAAATATGCATCAAGGTGCATTGCATATTTTTAAAAATGGGTACATAGGAACAAACAGCGAAAAGCGACTTCGTTTTAGGTACACTTAGTTACGAACTTAACTTTTATAGTTTCTTTGTTGTTATAAACAAAGAAAAATAATTATTTTTATAGTAGACTAGAATTCCGCCCGCGGCTTGGCCCGCGTTTTCATAGAAAAATCCGCATCCGTTCCCGTGGGATTTCCGGGATAAAACCTATCCTATGTGTTAATCCAAGTTACCCTCTATAATATGTGTGCTGAATTTCATTGTAATGAGTTCCGTAGTATTTGCGTGACAGAGTAACAAACATACACATACACATCCATCCTCACAAACTTTTGCATTTATAATATGAGTAGGATAGGATTAGTAAGAAGTAGGATTGGATAGGATAGGATACTGAAAATATCACTCAATTGTGCATTTTTTGATACTCAGATTTTAAAATAAAAATAAAAAATAACAGTACTTTTGTACTTAAATAATTCTAAAATAAATAATAATAACTAGGTATAGATAGCATTTCTTTTTCAATACTGCATATCGAAGGTTCAATACAAGCTGTTATACAAGCTTCACCTATTTTTAGAATCTACATAATTTAAGGTTAGCTAGTTTGAAAAAAAATACGTGTATAAAACAAAAAGAGTTCCGTATACCGGAAAATTTCTGTTAAATATTTTAATGTTTTTTTCTAAGGGCCTATTTTCAATCCTCGGTTATATCTCATCCGTTCAATAAAGTATAGCACAATAATATACAGTATGTAGTTCCATTGCTTAAAGTAGTAAGTCATATCACATACATATACAACTTAGCATGTACTTGAATACACACACTAGACATTATCATATCTACCGATATCACAAAATATCGATTGATAAACGATTCTTGAAATGGGAAGGGCATCGATGATGTAAGAATTCCAATCGCCATTCATCATACTCTAATTTGTAAAGATATTTCCTGTTGAAAATACTCTAAGATCTAAAGTACATAGTACATTATTACAGGTCTGTGGTCGTAGAACATTTGTATTGTAGATACAGAGAATTATATTGTATTATCTAAATCCCTACTTCCCTACTAATACATATTATAAATGCGAAAGTAACTCTGTCTGTCTGTCTGTTACGCTTTCCCGCTTAAACCTCTCAACCGATTTTGATGAAATTTGGCACAGCGGGCGAAGACGCGGGTGCAAGCTAGTAAAGAATAAAAAGCTTTATTAACATTATTTTCCTTTTCATGTCCTTTAACAGAGTCATTAAAACTTTTGTTACTCAAATAGGCAAGGGAAAATTAACATAAGGTATATAAATATATTAATATTTATATACCTTATGTTAATTTTATATTTAGATTATTAAATCTACAGTCGACACCCAAATATATTTTATCAGGTCACGAGTTCCACTATCGATCATTTGATATAATACAATTAATCGTGGAAATTTTATCAATTGTTAAATAATAAGTTATAGGAACGCTAATTATAAATTAACTACCAGAAAATCCATTTTATTTATTAACAATACATGTTATAGTAATATAAAGAATGATGCATGATATTTTAGATTTATGAACCCTATAAGATATTCTTAAAACTTTACTCACAGCTTTGTGCTGATACAGCGGCTATCACAGATACAAAATACAGCAACTTAAAACCCATTTTCACACAACACTACATCTATGTCTATAAAAGTCAGTCTTAATCCACGCCTGTTTTAGCACGAGCGTTTGACACGTTCGCTAATCTATAACTACTCTTATAATATTCCATACGGGCTATGCAGTGTTTGTCATAATGATCTTATCAACGTTTCGAAATTTACTGTAAAGGTGGGTGATAAATATGTACTGATAAGCTGATAACTGATTGTGTGGACGTTTGGTGTCCTACAAGGGACGACTGTTGGACCCGGTTTATCCTCATACGCGAACGTAAAAAAATGGCACGTATTATTAGTACCGATATACCCTTATTAAACTGTTCGAGTTTTTTTAAATCAGTCCTAGTAAAAATGATGTGGGATAGGAGGATGAAAGTTTTCATATACATATTCAAATCAAATGTTATTGCGAATCGTTCAATGGAGGCCTCATTAGGCTCGCACATCGTGACGAAATTCGTGTATAAATGAGAGATAAGCGTGTTCGAACACACAAACAAATAAACATACTCTTCATCTTTATAATATTAGTATAGATATTAGTTTCATATTATTTAGATGCAATCTATAAATACCTATTCAATAAAGACACATCGTATTCCGTTGAAACAAGATATTGTGGCCCACATACTTAATCTTTACTTAATTTATAGAAAATAAATATATTAAAGAGTTTATAGAATACATAAAATATAGCTACTCTACTAAGGAGTAGGTATAAGATGAAATACTAAATCGTCATCGCCCATTTCAACGCCTGGTCGCTCCTGCCAAGTCGGTTACAAAAAATGCACAAGTTTTTTACTCAGATTTGATATCTCTACATTCATAATAATAATAATAGTTAAAAAAAGCTAAAAAACACGCTTTTTATAGAAAACCGAACTAAAAATAGAAAATTTTATCAAATTAGTGTATTGTCATCGGTCCTAAATAAATCTACAAAGTTTGAACGAAATCTGGCCGTTTAAAGTGGGTCAAAATCGCGCCCAAAGAAGTCGGTTACAAACAAACATACAGGTGAAGCTAATATAAAGCGTGTAAAAAGCTACCGTTACAGATATGGTTACATTACAGTACATTCTGTTTCCTTTTATGATACGATTGATATTTAAAAAATCATTTTTAGTAAGATTCGCTGTAACTTTTCAAGTGTTCTTGTTTATTGTTAAAATCATCAAAAATGGAATCACAGAAGTTTGAATGAATTATCTATACTTAATAAGCCAGTAGAAATCGACACTAAAAACCCTAAATTCGCAAAGCACGATGTAGTTCTGCATTTTTGGTATGTTGTTTGGATCAGTTAGGGTAATGTAAATCCCAATTTGCAACTTCGAAAAAGATGTGCTCGCTGAGCACCACGTGATAAACTGCGAAAATTTTGGACTTTTTTCACTTTTTGCTCT
Source organism: Colias behrii (assembly GCA_029959065.1). Classification (NCBI taxonomy): domain Eukaryota; kingdom Metazoa; phylum Arthropoda; class Insecta; order Lepidoptera; family Pieridae; genus Colias; species Colias behrii. The sequence goes on from JARWMC010000022.1 coordinate 8,710,393, forward strand.
AAAAGTCATAAACTATGCGTTTCCGACAAGTAACATTCACTACATAAATGAAGCTTATTAAGTTTACAACAATTTAAGCCTAACCGCAGCTCTCTAAACCTTATAACAACTAAGCTGTGGCCTTTCAAAGATAGTCAGTTTATCCCGAAAATTTGAAATTTTTAGTTTTGCTCCCGTTTGAAGCAAAATATTGGCAAAACCGCTCGTTCTATGAGAAGGTCGTACCTCCACGCGGTGCGACCAGGTTTAACAGTGTAAACTGGCTAAAACTCCCATCAATTAAACAAATGCCTTCGGGCTTATGTTTTGGTTTTGATTTTCGAACAAGATAGTAATTAGAAGTAGCCTAACGCAGGGGAGCAAAAAACTATTATCTTATTAACGCGAACGAAGTCAGGCTAAATAGTCATAAAAATGTTGTTTAGAGGTACTCCCAGCTTATGTTTTGATATGCAGATTGTGAGTGATTGTGTTGTGCTCTAATAAAAAAAAAAAATTTTCTACAAATTTATTTTACGACCTTCTCATAGAACGAGCGGTTTTGCCAATATTTTGCTTCAAACAGGAGCAAAACTAAAAATTTCAAATTTTCGGGATAAACTGACTATCTTTGAAAGGCCACAGCTTAGGTAGTTGTTATAAGAATTAGAGAGCTGCGGTTAGGCTTAAATTGTTGAAAATTTAATAAGCTTCATTTATGTAGTGAATGCTTAGATCATAAGAGTGAATGTTACTTAGTTTATGACTTTTAGAGCAAAAAGTGAAAAATGTCCAAAATTTCCGCAGTTTATCACGTGGCGTGGTGCGCAGCGAGCACAACTTTTTCGAAGTTGCAAATTGGGATTTACATCACCCTAACAGCTGATCCAAATAACATACCAAAAATGCAGCACTACATCGTGCTTTGCGGATTTAATGTTAATTTCCACTGACCTAACTAATATTGTATACGTAGTATATTATTATTAGTCTGTGCTAATATTATAAAGCTGAAGAGTTTGTTTGTTTGAACGCGCTAATCTCGGGAACTACTGGTCCGATTTGAAAAATTATTTCGGTGTTAGATAGCCCATTTATCGAGGAAGGTTATAGGCTATATATCATCACGCTACGACCAACAGGAATGGAGCCACGGGGGTGAAACCGCGCGGAGCAGCTAGTGTAATTATACTCAAACGCGTGTGCTTTTTAATCAATACATACTATAACTACTATGTTAATGTTTTAATAATAAAAAGTAAAAAAACTAAAACCCAACTACGACAAAAAACGGCGCTGAAAAAGTATAAAACAAGATTTTCAGAATACTGAACTGAACAAAGTTGCTAATATAGTTGCAAGTAAATGGACACAGTAGACTCTCCCAAGATGCCTTCGTTGTAAATTGACAATAATGTCATACAATACTATTCTGAAGTATGCAAATATTCCACTATGAAGAGATAAATTTTCATGTTTGGAAAACCGCAGTCACACGTTGTCAAAGTGCTACGGTAGATAGGTATATGCATGTATGTAACGTGTGACTTCGCTTCCTTTTGCTTTGCCGTAGTCGGGTAAAAAACTAGGATTTATTATCCTAAACCAAGCGGAGACAAATCCAACAAACAAATAATTATTACAAAAGGTTTGCCTTTAGTAAGAAATACGATAAACTAAACATGCCTAAACACATCATACTTTAATCTTCAAAATAAATTCTAAATCCATACTAATATTATAAATGCGAAAGTAACTCTGTCTGTCTGTCTGTAACTGTCTGTCTGTCAATTTTCATGAAATTTGGTATGGAGATATTTTGATACCCGAGAAAGGACATAGGCTACTTTTTATCCCGGGAAAATGACGCAATCCCGGAAATCTCACGGGAACGGGAACTATGCGGGTTTTTCTTTGACTGCGCGGGCGAAACCTAGTATTAACTAAATAATTTTATTTTATTTATATCACCACTACCAAAATAGCTTAGCTAAAGCTTTGTCTCTGTACAAATTATCTACTTATATGGCTTAAATGGGTTGAATTTTCCAAGACAAATACATTTTTATAAATACTGAAATAGAACGGAACTGCAATAATCTTGCCGCTAGTCATATACATAAATACACGGAAGATAAGCTGATATGATATCAACCCTATTTTCTACTATCAGTGCCAAGTAACCACAACCGTATTTGAACAGTTTTAACTTTGCAATAATAACTTCGATCAAATAGCAACTACACATGGAATTATATAAAAAAAATATCACCATTCCTGCTTCTAAAATGTTAAAAGTACCTACATCTCCAAGATGATATATTTATTATCTATGCTAATATTATGAATACGAATATTTTGATGTTTAAAATTTAAATGGATGGTTACTCATGTGAGTGTGAATGTTACTCTACTCAGCTATTTTCACATATTATTCTGATTATAATACGAATACGATTATTTTAACGCAAAAAATATTATTTCATGGAAAGGGAAAATAAATAATTTGAAACGTTAGGTAGGTACTATTAATAAAGGCGCCAGTAAACCGCCATGTTGTTAAAAACTATAAATGTATACCGATACCCAACATATCTTAAAATCATTGTTTTTCTGTAATATCTATAAAACTACATAGTATCTAAAATAAGATATTAATATTTCAAGAAGTATGTAGATTTTTCTACAAAGGAATATTTTGTCAAGAAATTCCACTTGAAACATAGAGATAGTATGTACTACGTACTAGAGTGGCTATTCCAAACAAAAACATTGCGCGCGGCCGATGTGGTGGGGTACGTGTGGAACGAGCGGGGCGTGGCTTCAAGTTCAACGATTAAGCAATGCGTGCAGATGCGACACATTGTGCAATCTGTTTACTCGGTACTATCTGGTGGTACTGATACTAGGGAATTAATAAAAAGAGGATTTTATATTAAACTATGTATTTTAATTTCCTTTAAATAATATCCATTTAGTAAGCTGTTGTCGTTTTGTGTAGTAATCAATAGTTTTATCAGTTTTTGCTTCATGATGTAATCGAATTTTGGAGTATTGGTTTATAATAGCCCTAATTAAATGGATACGATGATTCAATGTTGATGGCGTTTACGTATAAGAAACTCACATTTTGAAAAATCTCACGTGAGATTCGGGGATGGGGGAGGGGGTTGAATAAAATCTCACGACATCTCACCAGGGGGAGAGGGAGGGGCAGAAAATTAAAAAAAACACCTCACGTAATTTATGGACGCCCCCTTACTCGATCACAATTTTTGTAACGAATGTGAAAGACGGAACATAAAATACGCAAAGCGGCTTTTACTATAAACGGAACTACATTTAAAAATATACTTTATTTATTGAGTTATAAGGTTGCTTCCATTCTGTTTATTTACATTCTCGAAAACATCAATCGCGGCAGAGGCGGCTTGCGACAAAGGCGGCTTGTGTCAAAGGCCTCGGCGATATCATTTAAGAACATAATATTATGTACTTTAGGCAAACTTGTAATAAGATCTATTTTACTTTCTTATTAGTCCATTTGACAAGGATATTGGGTAAGATACCTATATAGAAATTGGGTCGCATTTTTTTAATCCGCGAATAGTGAAAACGCGAATAAAGGAAGCGCGATTAAGGAACTTTTACTGTATTAGTTTCTGTGAATGTTGTGTTTATTTGTAATTGTTGTGCATAATAATTTATAAATCCTATTGGAACAACTGTTGATGAACCTTTTTTTAATAAATAAAAATAGGTAAATAAATAAATATTACTTAATATAACCTACCGTTTTACTTTGCGTAGTCGGGTAAAAGTATAAATATTTAGGTACTACACCACGGTAATCTTTCCTAGTATATATTGTATATTCATAGTTAAAAAATCCAGTTACATTTTTTTAACATACTCATCGATAGTGTCACGTCTGTGCTGTTAGTCTATGAAAAATGGCGCGAAACGCAGAACGCGTGGTGATTTTTCGCAAAATGATAACAATATTAGTAAAATGCATGACTTACTCATAATAAGGAAACTTACTGGTGAAAAGTCACTCCTCGGGCTTTGTTTGTATTATAGGAACTGTTAAAACAATATCTTAGCACACACGAAGGCATTTTGAACAGAGCAATAACACGTGTTGACGCGGCAAGCGGGGGGCACAGTCCGGCACAGACTAAATGAGACTTGTGACTTTTGCCTCTAGCTCGTGTTAAAGAGAGTGTAGTAGCGATCGCCTCTCCAGTACGTAGTACATATTATCTCGATGACTTGAAAGAGTTTAATCATGAATCAACAACCTATCATGACGCATTTTACAACTCAATCTATTGTAAAAGTTATTCGACCAATTTCATTTATCATTAAAATATCGGAAATCGATATCATATTTCCGCGTACTCTCCTTTTTCTTAATACTTACCACGCGTCACATTTCCTTTGTGATTCAAAAATTATATAATCATTATTCAGGTAAAAAAATATCAAAGATATAATCGATGACGTTTTTAAAACATAAAGATTGCTTACTAGCTGTGATCCGCGGTTTTACCGCATTGCTCCGCTCTTGTTAGTCCTAGCGTGATGATATATATATCATCACGCTAGGACTAACAAGAGCGTCACAACGCGTAACAAGAGAGGCCACATATAGCCTTCTTCCTAACACCGAAAGAATTTTTTAAATCGGACCAGTAGTTCCTGAGATTAGCGCGTTTAAACAAACAAACTCTTCATCTATCTATAATAAGTATAGATAGATGTGCTTTTCTAATATTTATCTATCCTTACTGTCAAAAAGAAAGAAGACGGCTCTACTATTTAAATAAGTATGTCGGTATTTACTAAGTTCACATTTACTAATAACGGTAAAAAAGGGTCAATAATGAAGAATGAATTAAAACAAAAGAATAGAGATAAATTATTTACTTTTTGGTTAAAATTCCGCGTTGGAATGGCGTCGGGTGGTTTACTAAAACTAAAATAAAAACAGTATGAATGTTGAACATTTCAGTTTAATAATAATTAGAGGTGATTTTAGTTTCAATTTATTTATTTTAAATCCCTATGTGGAAATACTAAAAATGGTTTCAGTGACAACAAATAAAAAAGATTACCTATTATGATATTGTTAGCTTTAAAAGCTTTTGTAATTTATAACATTAATTAAAATACGGTAATTAAATACATAGTTACGAATGAAATAATTATAGAATTACTATCATGCAAACTAGTTAATCCATTTTATATCCAAATTAGGTACATTTGTGTTGATTTGTCACGTAAGGTTGGCTATTTAAAATATAAATAAATGAAAAATCGTTTATTGCTTCCCATACATTGCCATAGTCACTATAGTGCATACATTATTGTAGTTCTTACTAATATTATATCTTAAAAAGAAACCAAATATAAGGCTGCGTTTCAGCTATTTCTATTAAAAATCTGGGAGTATCGGACTCGGACAGCGCTGGTCTGGTCACCAAGAGAATTTTCTATCTTAAAACTAAGTACATTTCATAAATATTCATCCGATTAAAAAAAAAAAATGGTTGCCTGTAAAGTCGGTTTTACGGGCGAAGATTTTACGTGACAACGTCTTTTTCTCGGTAGAATATTTATGTGCTGCGCGCGCGGCAGACCGCGGGCCTCTCTCTCGTTCGGTGACTCATCGTAACGTTACCGAGCGTTACACTTTTTCATAAGTGACTCCCAGTCGCAACCTAATTTAAGACGTTGTCACGTCAAAAAGCTCATTTAAATGATCAACATTATTCTTGCCTAATTATAAAATGCACCAGTTTCATAAAGATAATAAAAGCAAGACCACAGTATGGCAAACGATGATCAAATGCTGCAAGAATTTTTGTCTTCAAACTAGTATACATGGCTTCTACCACATCGCTGGACCTCGCAGGCATTGGACTGAGCGGTTAGTGAGGTCCTTCCTACGAATATTATAAATGCGAAAGATTGTGAGGATGTATGTGTATGTATGTATGTTTGTTACTCTTTCACGCAAATACTACTGAACCGATTACAATGAAATTTAGCACACATATAGAGGGTAACTTGGATTAACACATAGGATAGGTTTGTCCCGGAAATCCCACGGGAACGGGAACTATGCGGGTTTTTCTTTGACAAAGCGGGCGAAGCCGCGGGCCAAAAGCTAGTCATCTAATAAGTCTCATTGTGCATATTATGTGCAAAAACTATGTATGCACCATTTTTTACAAATATTGTGTGGACGTAGGAGTAGGTATTTAGTGATTATACCAACTTATATGCATGTCGCCGTATGGTTATAAAAGTCGTCAGATTATAATCTAACTGGCGAGATTAAAAACTATCGATAAATCGTGACCAAGTTGTGTGTACCTATTATGATTGTTATGCCGAATATTTACCTTTCTCAACGTCCGTCATGGGCAGATTGAACCTAATAATGAATGAATGAAGTACTCTTTATTGTACATACACAGTAATAAATTTGTTACATAGTTAAGATAGTAGAAGAGCTATTATAATAGAGATGTACAAAGAGCGGCTTTATCGCTCGTGAGTCGTGAGCTTTCTTCCAAGCGTTCTTCCAAGCAATTCGATAATACTGTGTAGTTTTTAAATAACGTCACCCATTAAACACAATGCCCATTGCCCAATGCTCAATTTAATATCAAAAATAAAGCTTTAAATTATATACAGTATACTATTTTTCGACAAATTAAAATCGCTGGATTCTAATCAAAAGTGTTTACAATTTAACGGTGACATATTACCACATTTGTCTTCTAGATTGATCTGGGTTGGGATAACAGCAGTGGCCCTGTGGGGAGCGATCAGTGTGTCAACGGGGCAGTTCCAGAGATACCGGGATAACCCCACTGTGGTGGCTTTGGATAAGGATTATAAATCTTGGAGGTTCAGTCTGCCTGGGGTCACTGCGTGTGATGAGGTAAATATATACGTATAGGTGATAGGCTAAAAGGACTAATGTATAACGTCTCAAATATAATATTCTCGCCTAAAATCAAACACATAAAATGTTTCATACTGCAAATATACCTTGTATTTTTCTTTGAAAAACCTTATCAAAAAAAACCTTACTGAAACCTTATAACCTAATCTTGAAAATTATTGTACGCTTGAAACAAGAGCCGTCACAAGGATTCCCTTTTTGATTCAAATATACCTAGTATCGGCCGGTTTCTGAATTGATTATTTTTCGTTTAGAAGGTCTCAAACCACACTTATGTACATTATCTTATATTTACTTATGTGACATCTATACTACTACTAGCTGTGCCCCGCGGTTATACCCGCAGTGCACCGCTCCTGCTGGGCTTAGCGTGATGATATTATATAGCTTATAGCCTTCCTCGTTAAATGATGAGCTATCTAACACTGAAATAATTTTTCACAGCTAGTATTACTTATAATAAGCCAATCTCAATTCAGAAACTGGCCTTAAATATTTGTTTCAATTTTAGGATAGAGTAAGCAAAGAAAAGCTTGAAAAGGCGATACAATCTCGTTGGAATGTAAGCCCAGACGATGAAAAATACGAATACTATGCCAAGTTTGTAGATATTGTGGCAAACTCTGACTTTTTCCATCTAGAAGGATATGAGGAGTTTAAAAGTGATCCTAAACTAAATGTGGACCTTTTCAAATTGGTTGTTGAGGTACCTATGCTTTTAAATAATGATGGAGATAATGTACTTTAACTATCTATTCAAAATCTGAATAATGAAATAAATTTTTAGTACCTTATTCTTCTTGTTTATCCATAAAAATTGCTCTTTACCCACCTGTGCCTAGAGTAGCGTTACATCTTTGCAGTCCAGTCTAGTCACTTGAATTTATATTTTGTAAAGGTATTGGTTGTCGAATTGCATAATTGACCTACACAAAATATATTTATACTTGTCTTAAAAGTGCAAATCCTAAATATGTTTTCTAATACAACTTTAGTCGGTCATTTTAACCAACAAATACTTCTGCCAGGTGATGCCAGACCAGCACATAGTGATCTCATCATCAGAGCCCATTTCACCAACATGGACGCCGATCATGACGGAGCACGGCGCATGCTACGTCACCAACTCTATCGCTGTTTATGATGCAGCTATCGTGTATGTTCCTGTATCCTTATACTAATTTATTATCATAGTCTATGATTCATATAATATATTATATCATAAATATTAATTACACTATACATAGTACTAGCTGCTCGTCCCAGCTCTGCCTGGGCCGACTAAGTGATAAAGACTACTTTTTACCGACGGAACATCTCTATCCCATGAAAATTCATCAATAATCAAAACAACACGGGGGAACCAGTTAAAAGTTTAGGTATGCATTTATTCGAAATCGATAATACCGCGACCTCAATAAAACACGATTAATAGGAAATATCAAATATCAAGATCAATAATTAAATTCTCGAAACACAAGCAAAGTCTTCTGAAAGCGATTTACCTCAATTTTTGAACAATTTTATCAGCAGCTGGTCAGCAAGTCTTTACCAATTAGAAAAAAAACAATTTTTGAGTTTGTAAGTGTCATTTTTCTATCCCGGGTCAATACGAGCAATGCCGGGAAAAGCGCCAAGCGATATACCAGGTATATCCGCTCTAATCAAAGGGCTGTATTACAAATTGTACATCCACTAACTACATAATTGGATATTGAGGGACGCTTGCTAAATCAATATTCAGCCTAGTCATCATTTTAATTTCGTCATTCAATGAACGCGAATATTCAATCAAATAGCCGATTCAACCAGATGACGACGACATATTGTATAAAAATATGTCAATTTATTTTCCATAATATCCATAATTTTATTTTTCAGAAAGCCCCATCCGAACACGACCAAAGACATGCCATTCACTTGCCAATATTCTATGGGGTTATGTTTTATCATGTTTGTCTTGAATAGTAACGCCCACGTAAGTATTATTAAAATAATAAAAAGACCTGTGGCACTCGGGGACTGCCGCGGTAAAGCTATTGCATGCTATGCCTTCAAGCCACACCTCCGCCCGTCGGAGTGTGGAGCGTGAGGTTTTTCGTTACTAAATTTCTGGATTCGGTCCCCGCGCTCAAGGCCCGCGATAGAAGCTATGCAATAGCTTAAAAATTATAGGCACTAGGGCAAACACCCCTTACTATGTACAAGATCAAACACAAGCGATGATTCCTCCTCAAAATATTCATTGGGATATTAACATCTTATTTAGTGTTGAAACTTGAAAGTATTACCGTGTAAGTATTGTATAGTTGTATATGCCTCTTTGAAAACTCTGCCTAATGCACGCGTAAGCAGAGTTTTGCTTCGGACAATAATTTTTGTAAGTCTAGTTGTTTATATTAACTCATAAGTCCACTTATAATTACGTACTTAACTTCTCGATAGAAAGAGCCTTATAAAAATACCATATACATATCTACATATAATTACCATATACTTACTATAATTGTACACATAAACCAAAAATTCCAGTTCTTCGTTCACTCTCCATACGACATAGCTGACACTTCGAACCCTCCATCCACAATAATACCCTTCTTGAATCGCTTCACCTATCTAACCGTTACGGAGACACGAGCGGGACAGGGTGTGAGAGAGTTGTCTCCTCGACGTCGAGCCTGTCTGTATACTGATGAAAGCAGTGGGAATATGACGGTAAATAATTGACTGTATAAATCCGGATTTCCTTTTAACTAAAATCTTAATAATTAACTATTAACCTAATTATTATCCTCCTTATCCTTTTAACCTTTCTGAATCCTATGATTGTTTTATCCTGCTACCATATTGATACTTCTACTACCATCCTAATAGTCTCTATTACTCCTGCTTTTTCTGCTCAATATACCATAATATACTAAGAATAGCTATATCGCCTTCCTACCTTTCGTAATGTTCTACTAGTGCTGTCCTACTTATATTTTGTATGCAGTATTCATGAACTTTAGGTATATAGCACGCACATGTGTCGCTTAGGATGCAGAAGTCGTCTCGCAGTGAAGCTATGCGGCTGTCAGCCATTTTACTATTTTTATGAAGGTAATTTTTACGAAGATGAAATATTTTTTGAAATCAATCCAGTTGTTCCTGATTAGCGTGTTCAAACAAACAAACTTTTTCAACTTTGTCATTACATAGTTTATAACAAAGTCGCTTCCCGCTCTCTGTGTGTGCTTGTTTATATTAATATGAACACACATTCTTTAAAAATAAAGAAAAAAAATGATTGCCAGAACACTGAATATTAATTTAAGATTAAATCACGCAAACAGACAAAAACAATATGTAAAAAGCATTTGAATGCTTTAAAACAATATCAAATGAAACTTATACTACAGGTGGTAAGCCGTGCACTCCTGCAGGCATGTGGTGTCTCTCCAGATATTCAAGAGACTTGGCCAACTTCGCAGGAATGAAGTGCAAATGTAGCCCGCTGTGTTTGGACTCCTTGTTTCGTGAAAGCACCACTGAGAATAGAGTATGGTGGGTTATTAATTATTATGGTTTTTAACCGACTTCAAAAAAAGGAAAAGTAAAAAATAAAAACATTTGATATTATTAATTGTTACATATTATTTAGATGTGCTATATATAGAAAATAGGTTTGAAGTCGGTGACAAGCACTAAGCACTTAGTATTAAGCCCGTGTAAGTCGGAAAGTTTTACATTGGCTTGGCACCGACATCAAACCTATTTAATAAATAGTACATCTAAATAATATGTACCTAGTAATAATTAATAATATCAAATCTTTCTTATTTTTTTACTTTTCCGTTTTTGAAGTCGGTTTTTTTAACGTACTTAGTTATTTTTATGTTGAAGTTTTGTTTATGAACTGTTTATGGTATCTTTTAACGTAATAACTTGATTTATTACTAATATTTTTCTTTCAGGGAAAAGAACTTGTTTCACGGCGCGGGCGCCATTCGTCTCACGGTATATTCACCGCGCCTGCGCTATACAAGGGAAATCGTGTTCCATTTTGAGGATTTAGTCGGTAATAACTTCCACTAAAAAACAAAAAAAAATACGTGTGGCACTCGAGGACTGCCGCGGTAAAGCTATTGCACATTTGACATTGCATAGCATCTCACCACTGTGCCGGTTGGAGTAGGGTGTGCTAGGTTTTTTCGTTACGGAATTTTTACATTCTGTCGCCGCGATCATCTGTCTTGTCTGTCGTGTCTTCAGTCTGAGATAAAAGCTATGCAATAGCTTACATTACAGGGGTTCCCAACCTTTTTTTGTCTACTGCCCACTTTAAGAATAAATTATTTTTTAACGCCCCCCTTTTTAAACATACTTAAAAAACGCTAAGTACTTATAACTGATTATTGAAACGCAACTTTATAGTAGAGTATCTTTTATTGAAAATAAAACAAACATAATCAATTCTTATATAAAAACTAATGTGAAGGTTGAATCTGATGCTGTTCAATAAGTTTGTTGATATCAGGTTCCAATTTACTCAAAAACAGCCGCAAGTCGCCACGTTCGGTAACACGCAAACGATTTCTCTTTTTAGTAAGCAGCGTTGCCACAGCACTAAATCCACGTTCACACAAATATGACGATGGGAATGCTATCAAGAATCGTTGAACAATTGACCACAATCCAGGGTACAATTGTGGGATCGGTTTTTGTAGCCAAAATTCTTGATATCCATTTTTAAACTTGATTTTTGTTTCTTCGTTTGTTGTCAATTCTATAAGTTCTTCTTCCAGCTGAGGTGACATTGCTGTGTTGACATTTGAAAACGGATCCAACACCCAGTCTGGTATTTCCAAGTTTAAAATGTCCTGGTATCGTTCGGTGAAGTCAATGTGGAGGTTTTCCAAATGTTGGCAGTAGGCAAACAAGTCGTCGTTACTGCAAAATACTGATAAATTCGGAAAATTGTGAAACTCACGTCTGCCCATATTCTTTTTGTGCAGAAGCAGTTTGGCTGCGAAAGCAGCAACGACATTTTTTGTTTTAATTAAATTTAGTTCATCGCCTTGCAGTTGGAGGTTCATGTCGTTGAACAGTTTATACAGGTCTGTCATGTAAGCTATATCATTCTTTGATGTTATGAGATTGTTGCGCAGTTCTGTATCTTTAGTTTCCAAGAACTCTATCACAGAGTCAAACAGGTTGTAAAATCGAATCAGACAATTGCCTCTTGACAGCCAACGAACTTCAGTATGAAGCAACAAACGGTTGAAATCTTCGTCATTAGTAGCACAAAGCTGATGAAATAATCTATCATTCAAAGAGCTGCTACGGATTTTATTGACTGCTTTGATGACATATTGCAGTGATTGAAATAGTCGTTCACTTAAGTTTCTAGCAACCAAATGTTGTCTATGAATAACGCAATGTATAGCAAGGACATCTGGAATTTTATTCTTTAAGTACGCTATGAAGCCTTTATGGCGCCCTGTCATAGCCGGAGCGCCATCCGTAGCAACTGATATAATATTTTTCAAAGGAATCTCTTTCTCTTCACAAAACTTTTCCAATGTATTGAATATGGTTTCGCCTTTTGTATCTGTCTCCAAATTTCTGGCAAACAATAGTTCTTCACGTATTTTCTCATCTTTAATAAACCTCCCGTAAGATAGCAACAACGCTTCATTAGTTGGTAAAGTGGACTCATCGAGCTGAATTGAGAATTGACTAGTCCTCAGATGATTGCACAATGATTCTTCAATGTTTTCAGCCATTTCATCAATTCGTCTTTGCACAGAATTATTACTCAAAGGAATTTTTCGGATAATATCTGCGGCCGGTTTATGAAGCACAGTAGTTATTACTTCCTTTATTGCTGGCAAAATTAACTCTTCTCCGATGTTGTGTGGTTTGCCTTTTTGAGCAATTAACAAAGAGATATTGTACGAAGCTCGAAGTCCGTCGTCATCTTGCTTAGCAGCCGCCGAAAATAGTTTTGATACACTTGGCTGAGTATTATGCTTCTTCTCTAGGTCTTGAAAATATGCTACATTCTTGTCTTTCTTATCTGGATGCATTTTATTCAAATGATCTTGCAGTCTTGAAGGCTTCATTGCTTCGTTCGAAAATGTTTTTAGACATAGAAGACACAAAGGCGACGACGGGTTTGTGGGATTTTCAATAAATCCGAATTTAATATATTCCGCAGAGTATTGCCGTCTCTTCTTTTTTACTTCCGACATTGTTTTGTTTTGAGAAATACGTAAGTGTTGAAATCAAGTACTACTTATCTATTATGCGCGAAACCGCAAATGAAAATAAAATAAATTTACGTCGTTTATATAGGATTTCATAAGCAGCACGCACCAACAGGAATAAGACATCAAACGTGCATAAACTCGTTTATCTCATTCGACGCCCAATCGTACTCGACAAGCAAGAACAAGTATTATAGAACCAGCCGATTGATACAGGAATGTACAAATCGGATTATTTAACAAAAACTTGTTAAAACATGATTGCCCGCGGTCTATTATATCGAACCGATTTTGAGCTAGGTATATCTTAATTAATATTAGTTGATGTTCACAAGATGTCGACTCTCGAAGTCGAGAGCTCAGTCGGTTTCTAAGAGTCTTCCTAGCTAGGTAGATGAAATTATAAATCGACCCCAAAGCCCTACACAACGCCCCCTTTTTTTTCTGGGTCTCTTACCGCCCCCCTTTAGGCCTGCAGCGCCCACAAGGGGGCGTTATCGCCCACGTTGGGAAAGACTGGCTTACAAGAATCCGACTTTATTGATCATTCAAATTATATATTAACACTAAATCACGCTATTTACTAAGTAGGTATATATCTATGTAGCATCTGTATGATCTATTAGACACACATAATATAAAATAGGTAGGTATACTATTTTTTGCCCGCAGCTTCGCGAGCCTCTGGATACATAGGCATACAATAAATTTAATAATTAAAATCGGTCATGTTTATGTAGTACAAAAATATCCATGCAATAATCATGACATTTCGTTAATTTTAATGTTTTAGTGTCATTTGGCGGTGCAGCTGGTCTCTTCCTCGGCGCCAGCTTCATCAGCTTTGTGGAGATCATTTACTTCCTTTTGGAGAGATTCTGCTATACATTCGCAACTACGAAGTCAGATACGATTCAGGTACGCATGACTGCAATTATTTATTAGTTCTATAAGTATTGTATAGCATTCAACTGTATAAAAAGGTTTTTTTTTTCAGGAATATAATAAAAAAGCGATCATTCAGTATTACGACAAGAAAACTTTTCATGAAAATCAACTTCAAGAAATAGCTCTCACTTTAAAAAGCCGAAAACATTTTAAATATTGAAAAACACGTGTGAATTCTAATTGTATTAATGTCTAAATCATAAAAATATGTACTGCAGTATTGAAAGCACTAATAAAAATATAAAACCTAATCTGTGTTTAAAATCGATTGTTAATCTGTGATCACGTGTCAACGTGCGTGTCAATCAACGATATCATCTGTGGCCTAATTTTGGAGGGAATAGCGTGACAGCTCATTGTTATAATATTGTCCAGTCCTCATAACATGAGTCATGGAAATCGATAAATTCATGCAAGGCAGCATAAGTGAATACTCATGTCCCCTAATTTACAAGTAGAAATAATAATAATAATAATAAGGGCGTAGGGATGTGACGACCCCATCGCCCACGGTTGGAATGTCTATTGTCTACGTGACAACAGATATTCCACCCGTGCAATCAGTCAACCCGCAGGACACCTTGTGGCGGGGTGTCGGGGAGTAGCGACCCCGCGGGAACCGAGTGCTCCCGGGGGAGGCCCCTGTCTTCATCTCCGGCTTGCCTTCACCGGCCGGTCGGAGTGAAGCCTGACGAGGACAGGACCCCCACCTCTGGCTTGCCTTAACCGGCGGGCCAGAGTGGAGTCGCGAGAGCTTTTAGCTCGAAGGGTGGATGCGAATCGTAAGTGGCGAGTGGGCACGTGATGCTGGACCCTCAGGGAGCGCGTGATCGTAGTTTAAAGTCCAGGGACGCCTCTCCACCCTTAGCTGCTCACAATATGTTGCCCCCTTGTCGCACTATTGCAGCGACTTATTTCGGGGGCCCATACAGTGAGAGGGCGAGTCACCACCTGCCAACATATTTTTACTTTCTTTTAGTAGAAAGGCAGGTGCCATAGTTTCCCATAGTCCCCAATACCAGTCCATTTAGCATCCCAATCCATAGCCCAATTATTAAATTTCCATATCCTGCAATAGTCCTACATCGGCCGCGGACTGCCTAGGGCTGTATCTCTATAGTGCAGTCATGGGCAGGCTGCGGCTGGTGTCCCATAACACATTAAAATTCTCGAAAGGGCCTCTGCGTGTTGGATCCGTGTCCCCACGTAAGCCTTCCAAAGATCCGGGTACCGTCCTTCTGGTGGTACCCGAGTATTATGGAGAAGAGAAACATAATAATAATAATTCATTTATTTATTCAAGTAACCAGGACTCATTTTGTTAGTAACAATTATTATCTTAAAAATTATGTTAGTAAAAATAAAATTTATTATGACTGCTAGAAATGTACTCCACCGCTACAAAGCTATCAAGGAAGCAGACAGTCTGCAGCAGTGGTTCACATACCAGCAGTCGAGCCGACTCGCTATACAGCGCATGATTTCATTGGGGCTGTCCCGCACACGGCGCACCAGGGATGTGCATCTCTTTCGCATTGTAGCGTAAAAACAGTCTATATGAGCTTCTGCAAACATCCCTGATGCGCTGCAATAACGGGGCAGCCCCATTAACACCCGGAACGCATTATTATATTGAACACGGAGCGAGCTGTAAGAATGTTGAGTATGACTAGCCCATAGGCTGCACGTGTAGAAAGATGTACAATACGCACGAAATAGGGTTTTTTTAACTTCATTAGAACAACGTGCAAACCTACGAGCTATCATATTTGCCCTCACTGCCAGTGCCCGTCGTTCCCTTTCAATATCATCATCGTCTCTGAGTCTAGGGGTCAATATGTGTCCGAGATATTTGAATTTAAAGACCCTCCCCAATGGCACTCCGTTCAAACGTATTGGGGGTACAAAATGCGTAACTCGGCGCCCAGACTCAAAGACCATGACTTCACTTTTCTTAGTATTGTAGACCAATCCATGAAGAGCAGCGTACTCTTCACAGATGGCCACTAATCTTCTAAGACCGCAGATTGAAGCACTCAGCAACGCCATATCATCTGCGTAACTTACATTGTTGATGCAAACTCCATCAATATGACAACCAATCCTTTCGTTGCTGAGTGATTCAATCAGCTCGTTGACATACACATTGAAAAGCGTGGGCGAACTTAACCCCCCCTGCCTCACGCCGCATTGCAGCCCAAACGGCTGAGATAAAGTCCCCGCCCATCGGACTTGATTGATCTGGCCTCTGTACCAACATTTAAATGTGTTAATAAGAGAGGACGGTACATTAGCTTTCTTTAACTTATCCCAAAGGATATCATAAGAAACCAGATCAAACGCCTTCGACAGGTCAAGGAAGCACGCATATATTGGCGTATTTCGGTCCATATAGTACTTGACAGCCCACTTTAAAGACAATATTGCACTTTCCGTAGAAAGTCCCGATCGAAATCCAAACTGATTTTGGTGTATTTCTACGTACCTGTTTAGTTGTTCATTAAGCAGGCTGTCAAATACCTTTGCAATTACCGTTGCAAGAGAAATAGGCCTATAGTTGGTCTGGTCCGCTAAATCACCTGTTTTATTTTTAACAATTGGCACTACGATAGTTTTTGTTAGATCACTGGGAAGATACTTATGCTGAATACACAGATTAAAAAACATTGATAACACTCTCGATATGTGAGGCCCTGCATACTTTAGGTGCTCAATACTTAGACCATCGTGACCGGGAGATTTTCCTTTAGACATTTTACTTATTATTCGCTGAATTTCTAAAGCAGTGACTTTAAATTCCCGATCATCCTGATCCACAGTATCAGGCACAGACAGACTCGGACCTAATGGAGACGTAACTTTAAAATGCTCTTTGAAGAGGTTAGCAATACTAACAGGATCAAAAGGAAATGAAACAAAAAATAACTGTACACTTTAAACTTGTTTATTTAATACAATATTTATAAAACATTACACTACTTAGTACATTTTACAATATTATGTTAAGAGAACGCTACGCCGAAATTTGCCCCGAAATTTTAGTCATATGACTAAAATTACCTATATAGGATTATGTATATAGGTATCGACTGTAAAAAAAAAGTATTAGTTATATCTTTCAGGTATGATATTTTAACACCATTTAGTCTTCTCTATAATGTTCTTTGTTGGCAAGTTAAAAAACTGCAATAATCGAGTTCTTAATATTTATGGAAAACAATTTAAAAAATAAGCGTGAAAAGAAACTCGACGAAAATTAACCAATAACAATGAACACATTGGGAATATTTATATTATAGTTCTATATTTTGGTTTATATTAAATAACAAGAGGAAACAAATGTTACAAGAAAATTGTTTATTTCTTCATAACAATGCAATACTAAGAAAACCTTTTACGATGAATGCCTATCACAAGTTTTCTGATGTTTTTCACATTGGCCATAATATTTGAGTGTTTAAGGAAAAAACTGACTTTTACAAACATATTATAAAAAAAAAAAACACTTGAATTTGCGATATGTGTTTGTAATCATATACAAAACTGTAGAATTAACTTCACAAATACCATGAAATAAATAAAAAAGATTAATCTTCTTACAAGTATATTGGTTTATATCAGACTTAATGTACCATAAAAACTATCTGTAATACAAAGCTTAAAGTATGTTTGTTATATATTATTTTCAGCAGAACGTTTATAAATTCATATTGAGTAACAAAACATGCCTCTACAGCGTTACAAAAACATCTAAATTGCTTGATCTGCACATTAACTATATATTTACAAGTATTCCTTGGTATAACTTGTGACAAAATTTATGGCATTCAAAATTCTTAAAGATCAAAGTTCACCAGAAATCCGCCATAAATTTTGTCACGGTGTATAATAAGGAACAAATTTAACTAATAAAAACAAGTTTAACAAAATATTAGACTGCTCCTGTCTTAGATTGTTTCTAGGACATTCTAGGTGGAGTGCAAATTAATAAAGGTTTTGATAAAGAACACTTTAAAACCCTTTACATAATAAATTGTGTCTTCATAGTGAAAGAATGGGTTATGAAAATTAATGGTCAAAAAGTATCAATATGAATTTTTTTATTTGGTTTTGTATAATTCCTTTTTGTATCCCATCATTTCACTGATCAAATCATCTTTATTTACAAATCTGGTCATTAGTATAACGCGAATCATGTAAAAAGAACGCTGGATGAAAGTGATGGGGTGTGTTTTGGCATGTATCGAGTTTAGCACGAAAGTTATTTGCTGCTTATTTTATTGTTGAAGTAGGCTCTCGAGTCGTGGCTTCGCAACTACATATTTGTTATTCTTATACCACCTCATAACACCAAATAGACCAATAAATCGCCAATGCGCAGCTTAACCATCAGCGTTCTTTTTACATGGCCCGACCTATACAAAGTATGCCTTGCTGATTTTGGCTTGACCTATGTCATGTCAAAAATAACATGGTCATATAAACACATGTCACATACCAACAAATAGACCGGACTCTCAGTGGAGTTTCGTTTGCAAAAATCGCGGACCTAAATCTGACTTCTGATATATATTTTATAGATCCCAGACATCCTATAGACAGATGTTGCCAACCAGTTTTGTGGTCCCCCTGCCCGCACCCCGGTAATTAAATATGGCATACAAAGAAAAAAATAAAAATTTCCAAAACATGCCGTGTGGGGTATCAAATGAAAGAGCTTATTGAGTAGATCACGAATATATAGCATACTATATACATTTCTTACACTTTCTCTAAGATTTTTTAGAAAATTTACGAAAATGGTCCATTTTTGAGTTAACTTTAAACCACTATAGATTGAAAACTCATGAATATATTTTTTAAATTATTATTTTAAATAATTAACAATAGTCCATTGTTTACGATTCAATATTTCGTACAGTGAAATAGTTGCATGGGGGAGTGGGGGGAGCATTCAAAGATGGCGAGTATATTTTCAAGTTCATATAGTATATAGTTATTTTCATCAAATCCACCACATAGCTCACTTATATTATATTACGAACTATTGAATCATAAACAATGGACTATTGTTAATTATTTAAAATAATAATTTAAAAAATATATTCATGAGTTTTCAATCTATAGTGGTTTAAAGTTAACTCAAAAATGGACCATTTTCGTAAATTTTCTAAAAAATCTTAGAGAAAGTGTAAGAAATGTATATAGTATGCTATATATTCGTGATCTACTCAATAAGCTCTTTCATTTGATACCCCACACGGCATGTTTTGGAAATTTTTATTTTTTTCTTTGTATGCCATATTTAATTACCGGGGTGCGGGCAGGGGGACCACAAAACTGGTTGGCAACATCTGTCTATAGGATGTCTGGGACCTATACAATATATATCAGAAGTCAGATTTAGGTCCGCTATTTTTGCAAACGAACATCTCCTTGGAGCCTGCTCTAAAAAGGATTTCTGAGTAGCTTCTTAGCTGGTCATTTTGGTCATAATAATGTATTTATTTTTTAAACAACTTCAAAAAAAATCCTCGGTTTCTCTAAGATGTCTGAACCGATTTCGAAAATTATAGTTTTGATTGAAAGAGTATAGTTGGTCCCATGATCATCAGGTCAGGATCTGATCATGGAATTATGGAAAAATGAAAACTCTTCATTCATTTTTTATTGTTCTAGACAACTTGAAGGTGGTTTTTAGTTTTTTGTTAAAACAGAATTACAATTTGTCACACAGGACTTGTATATGTTACAATGTTAAAACTTTGATAGTCTTCATTTTCCAAAACTTCACTATAAATTTTGGAAAATGAAGAAGAACTATGTTTCGACGATTCTGCTCCCACATTTGCGTACTGTCTCGTTCCGGTTTTATTTTCTCACTACTATTTGATTCCATTTTCAATTCACAGTTTGGTTCACAGTCCCCCGTTCCCGCAAGAATTTCAGGAAATCCTTTCTTAGCGGATGCCTACGTCCTAACATCTACCTGCATGCCAAATTTCAGCCCGAGACCAGTGGTTTGGGCTGTGCGTTGATAGATCACTATATCAGTCACCTTTGAGTTTTATATATATAGATGTTGCACTGTCCTTTCTCAATTCCACAATGTCACTAGTCCATTCATAGCTTTTCATGCTAGTATGTATCACTTTTCACACAGCTAGTCTCTCAGATTGACACCATCAAATCCTCGCACAAATACTCCTTCCGATTAACTATCCAGTTAGTCATCAATCCCTTGAGTTTCTCACAACACTGTTTCACAATCATATCCACATTGTTTATTTGCTGCAGTCCCCTGCACTAAGTCAATCTCCCCTCCCCTTTAGAAAAGGAGCTTCTCCCCAGTGGTGGTTCCAACTAATTGGTGCACTTGGTGACGCACCACTAATTAACATGTAATTGCATGATAACGGGAATATCACAACACATCTCTCCACAACACAACCCTACATCTTTACTTGCTGTATTCACTAATAGGTCACTGTATCATTTCCTCCTGCACTGTATCACTTTCTCCCTACATTATGTCACTTCCCTCCACACTATGTCATTTCCCCCTGCACAGTCTCCCTTTCCCCCACATTATATCACTTTCCTCCTGCACTATAACACTTCCCCAGCACTATATCACTTCAGACCCCCTCCTCCTCCTTCCTTGGTATTTTGCCTTTTCCCCCCTTTTTCTTTTTGGGTGTTTTGCCCCCTTTTTCCTCCCCCCTCATTGATGCACATGGTGCGGAGTAAGTACAGCCCCACCGGCGGGCAGTACACTAGTAATGACGGGCGCTCCGCCCACGCCACCGACGCCACCGACACTACCGCCGCAGAATATCACCTTTAACAAATGGATAATGACAATTAATTATTAATCCATACTATAATATTATAAATGCGAAAGTAACTCTGTCTGTCTGTCTGTTACTCAATCACGCCTAAACTACTGAACCAATTTGCATGAAATTTGGTATGGAGACATTTTGATACCCGAGAAAGGACATAGGCTACCTTTTATTGCGAAATATGTACCACGGGCGAAGCAGGAGCGGACCTCTAGTTATTAATAAATAAAACCGGTCAAGCGCGAGTTGGACTCGCACAGCGAGGGTTCCGTATTGTCCTGCCTGATGCAATTGTAAATTTATAGTTTTCACAATTTTCCCACTTTCTATGCTATAAGACGTTACTTCGTACAAAATTTCAAGATTCTGTGTTCACGGGAAGTATCCTGTAGGTATGGATTACCTTGCGAATGTCGAAATTTGCGATGCAACATATATGGTCTTACCACAAAACAATATAAACACAGTTTAAACCAGGGATCTGTCATTTTAATTGTTGTCTATGTGAAATACGACAAAACAAGAGAACCCGCGCTTAAAGTTAAACCCTGTCTGTTCGGTATAAGAAGTAGAATAATAGGCACGCGCGGACGCGATGTATTCAAGTCAGTCTGCTTACCGCGCCGATCGTGATAAGTCGTATTTTGAGTTGTTTATCGGCCGCCTCGGAAGATAGTTGCCTGCCGCGCATCGGGAGCGCGCAGTCGCTTGTTTGTTAAGTATTGAATCGGCCCACGGAGTTTTCATATATATTCACATTAATTGTGAAATCGAGATATTGATAGTAATCGCGCTGACCGCGAGTTTGCTAATAGTGAAGTTTTAATGGCGACGTCGTGTGCCTGGCTGTACCTACAGTGGTGACTATACACATCGTAAATTGTCCCTTGTATAATCTTTTATTATCTATTATTCCCGTAAATATAGTTTTTCCTCCCCAAAGGGCCCCTATTGTTTTTATAACATTTGACTGACCGACACACCACATATGTACAGTTTATATTCTACGCAACGTGGTAATCTCAGGTATGTACCTAGGCTTGTAACATTGTAGCATTTAACTATTGTTATTTTGGAAAGTGTTGTGTCGAACGATCCGCCGATTCGTTCTTGGTGATACACTGTCTAAAATTATTTGTGGTAAGATAGTTACTTTTTTGTTGTTAGTAAGATAGAATATCAACATACATGTTAATTTCTTTAATCTTGGTATTTTTTAGTAAGCCAGAATGTACCACAGAGACAATTATTATTGCTTGATAAAATTAGAAACTTTTCGTAAGGCATAATGTGACATTCTTAACATAATCAATTCTACATTGATGACTGACCGGTTGGTTGGTAGTGGGCCTGCCTTCCAAGCCAGAGGTCGTGAGTTCGATTCCCACCCGTGGCAAATATTTGTGTGATGAACATAGATGTTTGCTCTATGTCTGGGTGTTAATTATCTATATAAGTATTTATTTAAATAAATAAATAAATAAATAAATAAATCATTTATTTCACTTAAAACATTTAACAAATTAGAGCGACCCAGGCTCCTAAGATAGTAAGAACTGTTTTTCAGGAGCCTGTGTCTTCCATTTACAGTAACACGACACGAAAAAAAATCAGTGACAAATTAAATAAAATAAAAAATAAATTAAAAATTTACATGCAATTAAAACTATAAAAAAAGAATCAATAACAAATAAGTACAAACAGCAAAACAAAGTGTGTCTAGGTAACTCATTACAAATAAAGCACGTCCAATACAAATTTCGAAATTACATCAGCACATAAATAAATTCATCAAAAATTAAAAATTAAATAAGTTAGTAATTATTATAAAATAAATTGAGCAATCAGCAAAAAATCTAAATTAAGTCGAAACAATGCAACACTAATATAAGTTGTTACAATCAATATAACAATAAAAAATGTAAGTTAGTAGTAAGTTCTTATAGCTAAATATTACAAATTACAATCAATTAAAATTACAATTAAAAGGTAAAATTAAGATTCACGATAAGTATATGAAAATGTAAAAATCAAGAAATGGAAATTAATTATATAAATTAAAATTGAAAATAAAAATAATAAATAAGTCCAAAACCATTATCAATACTATATTTTAAGTGAATAAGTTTATGTGAGTGTGCGTGTGTGTGTGTGTGTGTGGGTGCGCGTGTGGGTGCGCGTGTGTGTGTGTGTGTGTGTGTGTGTGTGTGTGTGTGTTTGTATATGCATGTATTAATTAATCCATTTAAGGAATTTATAATAGATTTTCTGTGTCATTGTAGTCAAGACTAGATAACCAATTCAAAATTCTAGCCTTAATTTGGTAATTATTCAGAGCAGTAATATTATAAAACTTATTTATTTTATTGTACAGTTTTGGAGCAATATATTTATAGTGCCTGTGTCCAAATTTGGATTTAGTCCACGGAACTGGAACAGCAACTCTTCTATTTTTGTTATACTCATTGCTGTTATTAAGTCTATGATAACGCCGAATACATTGATACACAAATAGTTTTCGGACACTTAAAATCTTCACTTTAGAGTATAACATGGTAGTTGGGTGGTCGAATGGTAGCTTGAAAGCTACTTTTAAAAGCGCACGCTGTGACCTTTCAATTTCTAAGAGTAAATAAATATTATATATGTATGTTTATCAGCCATCTGGTATCCATAACACAAGCGAAAGCTTAGTATGGGATCAGATTGTGCCGTGTGTGAAAATTGTCCTGAAATATTTATTTATTTATTTATTTATTACATTACCTGCGAGACAGGGGTCGCCGTTTGTCCGGGCGTCGCCAATACATACTGCTGTTGTCTTACACCGCCCACCTAAAAGGATAAAACATTTTTTGTATTATTATCTGGTTTAAATGAAAAAAATAATACCAAAACAATAGTTTCTCTCTTTGATATACACATTTGTAAAAATAAAGAATTTAAATATACTATGGAATATCTCCCAGATTGCATAAAAAACAAACACTGAAATGGATTTTATAATATGAGTAATTTAAATAGTTAGTACAATAATTTATAAAACCAGCTCGAAATATCGAAGATCATTTTTGGAAATTTTATCAAATCTATACTAATATCACAGTATTACCATATTTCCTACAGTATGGCGACGAATGTACTTGTGCAGAGAAACGGAGGGGAACTGGCGGGGGGTCGGGCGACGCGGGCCGCTTAATGCAATCACGCTGAGTTTGCATTAACTATCGCGAAAGGACGACGCAGTCGTATTTTTTGTGTAATAATTTTATTATACATAGGTACTTACATATTCTATTATGGCGCGCAAAAACTGTTCCGTTTACGGATGTAAATCTACATTGAAATCCCAGAAGGAAACAATATTTCAGAAAGATTGTATTAATTGTATCTGTTGAATTAAAATCAAAGCTATGTATATGTTGTCCTCATTATTTTCTAATCAGATTGTACATCCCAATGCGAATGCATTACTTAGTTAAATGGTATAATATACAATTAAGAACATCCAAAAATAAAGTGTCCACGTAAATAATATTTAGCAGTGCAATATCTGTAATTATATATTTATGAACAAATAATTACACCAGATTTAATAATCGCAATTATTTTGAATGTACATAATATGAATAAATGATTTCATCATAATATTAATAATCACAATTGTTTTATTTCCCATTTGTTGCAACCCTAGCGTATTTTCGTGTGGCAGCGTAAGTACCTACGCTGGCGGCGGCATCGCGCGACATCAAAGGCGTTTCCTTACTGTAGGAAATAATATTGTAATACTGTGCTAATATTATAAAGCTGAAAAGTTTATTTGTTTGAATGCGCAAATTTCAGGAACTACTAGTCACATTTGAAAAATTATTTCAGTGTTGGATCGCCCATTTATCGAGGAAGGCTATATATGTAACATCACGCTAAGACCAATAGGAGTGGATCACTGCGGATAAATCGCGGGGCACAGCTTGTGCTAGCTAGTTTAATAAAAAGAACATAAAAAAAGAAGAATAAGAGCCCTAACCTAAAACATGCCTACATTTCTGACAAGTTAAATAACATATATTATATATTTAGGTGTTCAGATGTACTAATTGAAAGGCTCACTTAAGAGACATACATATTTATTGCGCTCGTCGTATACGTCCGGCGACATCAATAGCAAGTTACATTATAAATTATACTTGTACAAACTAATTATGCCTCGTTGTAAAACTGCGCTTTTCTCTAAAAGTGGACCTATTATGCTTATAAAAATATTTAACCATGTTCCTAAATGCATAAGAAACCAAACATTGAATGTGTTTAAAAATAAGTTAAAGAAATGGCTGATTATTAATTGTTTTTATAGCCTAAAAGAATTTTTTGACCTTAAATGATAATTGCTAAATCGATTGTATAATATGCATGTGTAGTGTATTAGATCTAGTATACCTATCTGTTTTACGCATATATTTGCATGCTTTATACAAAGCGAAACATGCTGAACAATTATCTCTTCACACCTCTCTGTACCATGTTTTTGGCAAATAAATGTTATTTTATTTTATTTTATTTTTTTATTTTATTTTTAGGTTAGCAAAACCCCTACATATATAACTTACGGGATGTATCTGCTGAGGTTGCTGTAGAGCCGTTCTAGAACCTTCCGCCTCTACCACCACCTGTTCCATATAACCCGTGTTTGCTGAAATACATACATACACACATTTTAAATTACCATTTTACGTTATAATAAATTAAAAAAAAGAGAACACGTGTCAGAAGTGAAATTTCTTTGGCAAGATTCAAAGATACCAAAATTGTCGCTTTACTCCATGACGCGACGGTATTGCCATGACGCGATCTTGAAATATTACTCTCAACTCGCTTATAGAACTTTCACTTGAAAAATAAATGTCAATATCTATACAGAGGCGTGATCTACAATAGATACCGAAGCCAAAAAGTAGTTTTTAGAATTTTTGTCTGCTTGTCTCTATGTATGTCTGGGATAAACTCAAAAAGTAATGCATCAGTTAAAAACCGGCCAAGTGCGAGTTTTACTTCAAATATGGCACAAATATAGCTTGAGACCTTACATCAGTCAGAATCGACATTCGAAATCGAAAATTTAACAATAATTCCAAAAGTTTTCAAACTTCGGTCAAGTGAATGGTTCATTGGGACGGCAATAAATCTCATTTTGCAACCTTGTCCGCAGTCCGGAACATTGTTAAAATTGCAATTAAATTATTTTTTGCTGTATGGTCGTGAAAAAAATTCCAAAAGTTCTGCAAACTTGACACAGATATCGGAAATATATACCGAACGGTTGTATAAATTTTCAACCTTTTTCGTTGACCGGAACATGTTTATTTATAATTATTTTTAATTCGTGGTCATTTTTTCGAGTAAGGTGGTCTCGGAATAATTACAAAAGTTTTGGAACTTGGTTGCAAACTTCGAAAACATCTATTCTGATGCATTTACAAATTTGCAACCTCATTCAGTTTAATAAAAAAAAAAACATTAATATTCAATATTAAAAGATGTTCCGTACACTGAGATTGGTTGCAAATTTAATACGTGATATGAAATATTATATCGAAAACTTCCCCAAGTTTGCAGAACTTTTGGAATTTTTTTCACGACCATACAGCAAAAAATAATTTAATTGCAATTTTAACAATGTTCCGGACTGCGGACAAGGTTGCAAAATGAGATTTATTGTCGTCCCAATGTACCATTCACTTGACCGAAGTTTGAAAACTTTTGGAATTATTGTGAATTGATTGTCTTGACTGATTGGAGTACCTGTCGAAGGACAAACAATAGGTTTTATCACGGAAATACCATGGGAACGGGAACCATGCGGGTTTTTCTTTGACTATGCGGGCGAAGCGCACGGCGGAAAGCTAGTAAATAGTAAAAACTAACCGGTGGTAGTGCTAGGCGTGTTCCCGGTGTTCTCGCAGCCAAACAGACAGTGTTGCACCGTCCATCGGGGCTCGAACGGTATGTGCGTTTTCACCTGAAAATTTCAATGTCACTTTTTATTGAAAAACCTCTGTATACAAAAATCAAACCCGTTTTCCATTGGTCACAGCATCACGCGTGAACGGGTGGACAGATTTCAATAATTCTTTTTTTATAATATTCCTTGAAGTCTTAGATCATTAAGTAATGGATAACACTCGCAGGCGTTTCCCCTTTTGCCGAGGTATAAGATTATTCGAATCGAAAAATCTTAGCTTTCATAAAAACTACTTGCGTAATCGATTACAAACACTCTGCGTATTCGTAAAACATCGAAAGGACGTCTGCGAGTGCTCCGCTAAAAATGCCGTTTTGCACTGTGTTGCCCCAACGAAATCGTGCGGAACGGAGCGTTGCTACTGCGTCATCGCGGCGTCACGTCGCGGCGCCGTGCGATTGGCCGCGGATTGACCCCACTGTCCTCTACGACTTCGACTTGCCACGCAACCGCCGAGCAGGACACACCCTCGCTAAAATTAATTGTACCAAACGCACTCTGTAATTTTGATTATTAAATTTTATACGCGCAAATTTATTTTCGTCTTCTTTCGCCACCCTAAATCCAGAGACCAGTACGCTACACACTGTCAAGTCTTGCAGAAGCAATTCAAACATGTCGAATATTAAAAAAGATGGAATAACCTTTCATTTGTGTATATTTTTTTATTTTTTTAACGTACATTTCTAATTAAATGCAATTTCTAATAATCGTCGATGTATCGTTTAGCGATATGATCAAGACAAATAATCGAGTCATGTTTACTCGATCATTGATGCGGCCCCACGAGACTATCATGGAAAGAAAATATACAAATTTAATCTTTATGAACTAAGAGATAAAGTTGAATTTAAAACGCGATAATGAACCGCATTCCTTACGAGACTATCTTTTAAAGAAATACAAATTTAATCTTTATGACCTAAGTTATAAAGTTGAATTTAGAACGCGATATTGAACCGCACTCCCCACGAGACAACTTGGAATGAAATACAAATTTAATCTTTATGAACTTAGGGATAGAGTTGAATTTAAAAACTCGTCGCTTAAAAGGTCGTAAATTTTTACGACTTTCGTGACACAAATTATTTTTGTGAATGTGTGATTGTGTTTCAATAGTGTGAGTTACCCTCCCCGCACCAAAATCAGCAGAAAGTTTAGTTAGAACATTTGCCAGCGTACTCCATCCATTACTTAATGATCTAAGCTTGAAGTACGAGGATGGTTATTATGGGGAGAAAAAGTAAAGATGTACCACGGGAAAAGCCGAGCCGGACCCCTAGTACATGATGAAAGCTCGATTTTATATGCCTGTACACCTTGCTGAACAGGCACGAGCACTCCTGCGTCGACGTGCCGTACTTGCATATCCGCTATCCGCTATCCGCTATCCGCTACAACACGCACCTTGAGCTCAGTGGTGAGCATCAGTATGTGTCGGCACGGCAGCCGGTACACCTTGCTGAACAGGCACGAGCACTCCTGCGTCGACGTGCCGTACTTGCATATCCGCTATCCGCTATCCGCTATCCGCTACAACACGCACCTTGAGCTCAGTGGTGAGCATCAGTATGTGTCGGCACGGCAGCCGGTACACCTTGCTGAACAGGCACGAGCACTCCTGCGTCGACGTGCCGTACTTGCATATCCGCTATCCGCTATCCGCTATCCGCTACAACACGCACCTTGAGCTCAGTGGTGAGCATCAGTATGTGTCGGCACGGCAGCCGGTACACCTTGCTGAACAGGCACGAGCACTCCTGCGTCGACGTGCCGTACTTGCATATCCGCTATCCGCTATCCGCTATCCGCTACAACACGCACCTTGAGCTCAGTGGTGAGCATCAGTATGTGTCGGCACGGCAGCCGGTACACCTTGCTGAACAGGCACGAGCACTCCTGCGTCGACGTGCCGTACTTGCATATCCGCTATCCGCTATCCGCTATCCGCTACAACACGCACCTTGAGCTCAGTGGTGAGCATCAGTATGTGTCGGCACGGCAGCCGGTACACCTTGCTGAACAGGCACGAGCACTCCTGCGTCGACGTGCCGTACTTGCATATCCGCTATCCGCTATCCGCTATCCGCTACAACACGCACCTTGAGCTCAGTGGTGAGCATCAGTATGTGTCGGCACGGCAGCCGGTACACCTTGCTGAACAGGCACGAGCACTCCTGCGTCGACGTGCCGTACTTGCATATCCGCTATCCGCTATCCGCTATCCGCTACAACACGCACCTTGAGCTCAGTGGTGAGCATCAGTATGTGTCGGCACGGCAGCCGGTACACCTTGCTGAACAGGCACGAGCACTCCTGCGTCGACGTGCCGTACTTGCATATCCGCTATCCGCTATCCGCTATCCGCTACAACACGCACCTTGAGCTCAGTGGTGAGCATCAGTATGTGTCGGCACGGCAGCCGGTACACCTTGCTGAACAGGCACGAGCACTCCTGCGTCGACGTGCCGTACTTGCATATCCGCTATCCGCTATCCGCTATCCGCTACAACACGCACCTTGAGCTCAGTGGTGAGCATCAGTATGTGTCGGCACGGCAGCCGGTACACCTTGCTGAACAGGCACGAGCACTCCTGCGTCGACGTGCCGTACTTGCATATCCGCTATCCGCTATCCGCTATCCGCTACAACACGCACCTTGAGCTCAGTGGTGAGCATCAGTATGTGTCGGCACGGCAGCCGGTACACCTTGCTGAACAGGCACGAGCACTCCTGCGTCGACGTGCCGTACTTGCATATCGCCGCGCTGCTGTGTCTTCTGGGGACAAGCGTTGTTATCAATAATCGATTATAGTCTAAGATCCCACAACATTTTAGTGCGTTCGTCGTTTTTTTTTTTTGCTAAAACCAAAATTTTATGTATATTTATAATTAGGAAATAACGACACATTTATGAATCATGTATCAAATTAAAGCTTGTTGCATAAGTATCGATATGTTTTCCGAAAAATCGTTAAGAAAAAATTTAATTAAAAATGCTTGCGGCTCAATTTTGACTGGCAACCTAGTCGATATTTTATATTCTCCTAATTATAAATATACATAAAAGTTTGATTTTGTGACAACACTTTTTGCCATACGCCAAGCCGTGCGGCGTGCGTTTCTCTGTCTGTCTCTGTCAGGCGGGATTTTATTACAATTCCTTTACTAATTATAATAATTATTAATCGAAAAGAACTTCGTTCCATCCGGATGTCCCTTGACTCCTCTCAAGTTTTAAGAAAGAAAATACATTTATTTAGCTAAATGCATGCGTTCCTATGTATATATCTGTACGGGGCTTTGTTCAAGGACGAGTATCTGTTTGTGTGTGTGTTTGATTGTTTGTTTGATGATGTATAACTAACTCGGTATGTGTGTGTGTGTGTATGTGTGTATCACATACCTGCCAGCTCTATCGTCGAGACACTTCTGCGCCAACTTTGTCTGGTGGCTCATTAAATTGTACGCGTACTGCGTAATCGTGTCCGTAGGGGACAGCTTTAGCGATTCCGTCTCCTGTAAAAGTCAGTCAATATTAATAATTAGATTGAAATAATATTTAACATATGGACCTTAAGTTATCCCAGTTAATTAATTTTTGAATGAAAAAAGACATCATTGAACCACCAAAAAATAATAAAACAGTGAAATTAAGAACCTCCTACTTCTTTAAAGCGGTTGAAAAATACACTCATATCTTAGTTACTAACGGCAATATAATAAATTCGTAAGTAAATCAATACTGTATGGCTTTGAGCCATAAGGCCATTTGTACATTTTAAATGGTTTTTTTATGTACTTTTATTTTAATATTATGTTGAACAATAGAATAAATAAATAAATAAATAAAACTGTACATTGAATATTTTTTTAAAAGAATACTTGGGGCGTGATCTACAATCGATATCGAAGCCAAAAATATATTTTTAGAAATTTTGTCTGTTTGTCTGTATGTATATACGGACTGAACTCAAAAAGTACTGCATGGTTTACTTTTAATTAGGTACAAGTTCCCGTTCCCGGAAATCCCATGGGAACGGGAACTGTGCGGGGTTTATCTTCGACTTCGCGGGCGAAGTCACTGGCGTAAAGTTAGTTTAACAATACTTTTCATACAAAAACTATCCTCATACATATTATAGTCTGTCCACTATAAGAATTGCTTTTTGACAGCTCGGCGGGTGATACCAGAAGTGATGTTCAAAAGATTATCGATTGTGATACCATTTCAATTATAAATTCAAAATATTATCATACATCGAATCAGGTACGTAAATAATAATTACAACGTAAACGTACTAATAAGATATGTAATAATAAGACACATATCTATGCATTTTATGTTAAAACTAAACTAAACTAATATTTTATTATTTATTGGTTTCTATCTTACAATTTGGTTGTCTTTACGTTTAAATTATATAACATAATAGAAGAGTTTTTCTGTATCGGATATATTTTACAAAGTATTTCTATCGATTATTATAATCTATCGACTCATCATTGAATAATTCTGTGTAGACATCACTAAGTGGGCGGGGCCTGTCCATGAAGTACAATAATAATAATTTGTATGACATTTTAACATACACAATACAATCCTTCATAGGCGTGAAGCTGTCAAAAAGCAAATACATAATATAATGGACAGAGTATACCCTACACTCACCCGCAGTCTATTCAACGAGAACGTCCGTCTCTCTTCCTCCAATTGATTGGCCACGTTGAAGAACAGAGACACAAAGTCGTCCGGCTGCATGTAGTTGCGTATCGCGCTGTTGAACTTGCCCACTAGACGCTCTAGACCCTGGAAGCGATGATATAAAAAAAAATAAATAAAAAAAAGAGTTTATTTTCTCACATCAGTTACATAAATAATATCACGAGTTAATATTCATATTTATTTATTTTTTTATTGTAAATAGGAAAGCGCTTGACCACAATCTCGCCTGATGTTAAGTTAGTTACAAAAAATAGCGTGTGTGCCGAGCACACGTGTCAGGAGTGAAACTGCTTCTCAAACTCTAACAATTAGACTTCTTCTAGAAGCACTTTTGAATCGTCATTACATATTTTTTTTACATTTTCTCGACGACGATCATGTACGACATCATATTCTCGATGACGATTTTCCTGCTCGCTCTTTGTAGCTATTCTGTGGACACCTTAATCTTAACTTCCATATATCTTTTTTTTAATTCACTGCATTTCTCTTCCTTCCAGCGGAAGAGATCTTTGTACTAGGTAGTCTTTTTTTTGACGGGACAACGTTTTATAATTCGATAGAGCCGGCTGCACGCACGAAAAAACATGACTCATGCGGCGTTACCTCGCTCTGAGGCGTTCCATGTAAGGCTTGAAGTGCAAGCGAGAGCGCGGAACGAGCGACAAAGAAGCACAATCGGACGTTGTCACGTTCAACTATCGTCAGTAAACCGACTTTACAGACAACCAATTTTTAATTCACTGCATTTCTCTTCCTTCCAGCGGAAGAGACCTTTGTACTAAGGTAGTCTTTTTTTTTTTCAATTTTTTTTTTCATCCTGTTTAAAAAATATTCATAGATCTTGAGTTTGAGTTTGAGTTTGAGTTTGAAAGTGTAGCTCGTACACCCCGATGTGCCCGTGTACAGACAGACAGACACGCACCTTGTGCAGTATGTTGGTATAGTTGTCCTGCTCGAGCCACGCGTCGAACTTGGCCACTGCTTCGCCGGGCCGCGTGAGCAGCTCCCACAGCCGCAGCGTGCCCGCACCCGTGCCTATTATACCGCGTTTTAATACCTGCAACATATATTTTACTACATTATAGCACAGAATACATAATAGTAGCTAAACGCTACAGAACGGACACTCTCCGCCTCCCGCCAAAATTAAACACTTACCTCACCCCGCACGATCAGTCTAAAAATGATCCACATTTTTCTACAGGGACGATACGCAACGAAGATTGACAACATTAATCAAATTGACTTAAAGTAATTTTATTATTTTGGATTTGTGATTATCGTTTTTCGTAGAAAATGGTTAGATATTGTGCTGTTTACGGATGTATTTCATCAGAAAAAACGCGAATTTTTTTTTACGCTAGTCAAAAATGTGCCAACCATAAAGAGTTAACACAACATTTGCAGTCTCTACAGTGTGACTGTCAAAACGATAATTTTGTATGGAGTGTCCGGGGTGTGATTATAGTACAACTAGCTTTCCGCCCACGACTTTGTACGTGCATCCCCGTTTTTCCCCGTTCCCGCAAGAATTTCGGGTACTCCTTTCTTAGCGGATGCCTACGTCCTAACATCTACCTGCATGCCAAATTTCAGCCCGATCCGTTCAGTGGTTTGGGCTGTGCGTTGATAGATCACTATATCAGTCACCTTTGAGTTTTATATCTTAACTAGCTGCTCCGCGCGGTTTCACCCCCGTGGCTCCTCTCCTGTTGGTCGTAGCGTGATGATATATAGCCTATAGCCTTCCTCGATAAATGGGCTATCTAAGACCGAAAGAATTTTTCAAATCGGACCAGTAGTTCCCGAGATTAGCGCGTTAAAACAAACAAACAAACAAACTCTTCAGCTTTATAATATTAGTATAGATATACTAGCGGTCCGCCCCGGCTTCGCCCGTGGTACATATGAAAAATAGATGTTGGCCGATTCTCAGACTTACCCGATATGCACAGAAAATTTCATGAGAATCGGTCCACCCGTTTCGGAGGAGTATGCAGACTAACATTGTGACACGAGAATTTTATATATAAGAATATAAATCTCGTGTCACAATGTTTGTCCTCAATGGACTCCTAAACCACTTAACCGATTATAATAAAATTCGCACACCATGTGTAGTTCGATCCAACTTGAGAGATAGGATAGTTTAAACATGTAGGTACCACGGGCGAAGGCGGGGCGGACCACTAGTATATAATAATATTCAAACTTAATGGCTCAGAACATCGTACGATCCGATGCGCAGGACACAATTTTAGTTATTAGCGGCACGTTAAGGGACCTGTGCGCACCCGCACTCGCACTTGTACCAAACTTCCGAACCGCCATTAAGTTTGAATCGAACTATAACACATAAACATAATATAAATGAAACATTTTTTTATATATGGCGGACACATGGCAGGCATGCTTCGTGTTGATGGATTTACGCGTTGGCGCTGCATCACGCAAGCGCCACTGTAACGGTGTGTTACATCAAACGAACGTACGAGCTAGAGCAAGAGTATTCTTTCGTGACACTAAAAAGTGAAACTAAAACTCGTATCGTATTCAGTGTTGTTCAGTATCACATTACAATGAAGCATCGAACGCATTAAGAACAATGAAAAAATGCTCAACGCTTGTTTACACTAAAATAATTTGACATAGTGGGGTTAGAATGAGCATTCACTCGTTTGATGTAAATGCACCGTCACAGTGGCGCTTGCGTGATGCACCTGTAGACGACAGAAAGCTCGAGTGTATGTGTGGGAGGGGTGGCGCTATCTGTAGCTACGTGGTATTTTATTGACGTGACAACGTCTTATAATTCGATAGAGCCGGCTGCACGCACGAAAAAACATGAGTCATGCGGCGTTACCTCGCTCTGAGGCGTTCCATGTAAGGCTTGAAGTGCAAGCGAGAGCGCGGAACGAGCGACAAAGAAGCACAATCGGACGTTGTCACGTTTAACTATCGTCAGTAAACCGACTTTACAGACAACCAATTTTTGTGTGTGGTGTCTCTCGATGTAGCTAGAAGGGCTTCTACATCTTAACGCGAATGTAGATAATCTGGTAGCGACATGCCCAAGGGCGTCCCTTGACGGGGATCTCGAACCTCAGCTTGGGCTGTCGCTTGAGTGGAGGAGGCCGGAAGGGCCCCAGTCGGACGGGATACCTTGTGTAGTTGCGTGTACGTGTGGTGTGCGGTGCGCTCTTAACTCGTGTATATGTAAATATGTATGTACGGGTGTATTGGATGGGGTGGGGCGCTTCTGCAGCTTCTCGAGAGCGCTTGATATTGCACACGTGTTCTTGTGTAGGTATGCTGCTTTTGTGTATACGTTATGTATGCGTATTCTTTTTTTATCATATTCCTTGAAGTACGAGGATGGTTCTTATGTTGAGAAAACGTAAATACGTAATATGCGAAGCCGGGGCGGACCGCTAGTAATTAAATAATTTCGAACTGAATTAACTGACTGAATGAAAAATTATTTATTGTACACCATATAAAAATTAACAATTTGAAATGGAAAATTTAAAAACATAAAATAATCTTGGTGTACGTAGGTCTTGGCGCGGGCGGGTGTGTGGGGGGGGGGCGCACCTGCAGCTGCGCGGGCGTGTGGTCGCCGCGCAGCAGCGCCAGCGCGTAGGTCTTGGCGCGGGCGGGTGTGTGGGGGGGGGCGCACCTGCAGCTGCGCGGGCGTGTGGTCGCCGCGCAGCAGCGCCAGCGCGTAGGTCTTGGCGCGGGCGGGTGTGTGGGGGGGGGGGCGCACCTGCAGCTGCGCGGGCGTGTGGTCGCCGCGCAGCAGCGCCAGCGCGTAGGTCTTGGCGCGGGCGGGTGTGTGGGGGGGGGGGCGCACCTGCAGCTGCGCGGGCGTGTGGTCGCCGCGCAGCAGCGCCAGCGCGTAGGTCTTGGCGCGGGCGGGTGTGTGGGGGGGGGGGCGCACCTGCAGCTGCGCGGGCGTGTGGTCGCCGCGCAGCAGCGCCAGCGCGTAGGTCTTGGCGCGGGCGGGTGTGTGGGGGGGGGGGCGCACCTGCAGCTGCGCGGGCGTGTGGTCGCCGCGCAGCAGCGCCAGCGCGTAGGTCTTGGCGCGGGCGGGTGTGTGGGGGGGGGGGCGCACCTGCAGCTGCGCGGGCGTGTGGTCGCCGCGCAGCAGCGCCAGCGCGTAGGTCTTGGCGCGGGCGGGTGTGTGGGGGGGGGGGCGCACCTGCAGCTGCGCGGGCGTGTGGTCGCCGCGCAGCAGCGCCAGCGCGTAGGTCTTGGCGCGCGCGGCGCAGTCGTGCGGCGCGAGCGCGGCGCCGCCGTCGGTGCGCGCGGCGGCGGCGGCGAGCCGGCCGAGCGCGCGCGCCGCCTGCCACACGGAGCACGACGTGTGCGCCGCGGGGAACGCCGCGCTCACCGACTGGTGACAACAATACGAGACGCGTCAGTGGGCCAGTCGAGAGACACTACGCGATACACAGTGGGCCCAAATTTAAATTTCATGGACTTAGGCCGGTTGTAGAGCTTGACCGACCATCAGTGCGTACGTCAGTCGCGCTTGTCATATGTATGGAAATTCATAAAACCGTTCATAGCTAGACCGACCATACGCACGCGTATTGTCATACGTATTAGTGTCATATTATTGTTTAGTCATACACATTGTTGATGCGTATCGTCAGGACCGATGGTATGCACTGACGGTCGATGAAGCTCTGCAACCGGCCATAGGATTCAATACCGGTCTATAGCGCAGATTTTTTTTTTTCAAGACAGATTATTTCAATCAACTTATTCTACTGGCAAAAATCCCCTAGGAGTTTAGTTTTTAAGAAAAAAAATTAATGAAAATGAAAAAAATGCAGGAAGCAACGTTGTGAATCACTCAAACAAATATTAAACATCTAGGGGATTTTTACCATTAGAAAAAGTTAATAGGTGCTCAATAATCTGTCTTGAAAAAAAAAATCAGCGCGATAGACCGACATTGAATCCTATGTCCATGAAACTTAAATTTGGGCGCACTGTGCGACGTAGCGAGGCATTAGCCGCGCGGAAAGCATTCGCCGCACAAGCGCAATAGTCCCAGTAATAATGAAGCTACGTAGTAACTTCGCCCACGTGAGCACAAGTATACGATTAATTTTTAATATTTTTCTGAGATAATTCATAAAATTTATAAATAGCACTTGAGAAATAAAATTATATAAATACTAAATAGCACTGCAAATATAAAGTAAATCAAGCCACATACCGTCAATTTTGAATGGAAAGGAAATAAAAAATATAATCCTTTTTAACAAAATAGCAACATTTCAAACCAGATTTTATACTGATATTATTATATTATATTAATTTTATACCAACCTGATGGTTCTTAGTGGGGTCGCATACAACGCACCGCACCTGTCTCCAAGCGGGATTGCAAGATTTAAATGTATCCAACAGCCAAGTGAGATCTTCGCCTATCAATGTTGATATACCTGCAAATTAAAAATAAAAGCATTTTACATAAAATCAGAGAAAGGAATATTCATAACATGCATCAAAATATATTTAAAAATATACAAAAAAACTTACCGCCGCTTACAATGACAGATTTCCCGTTGCCATCCTCGGCTAGGAACAATGTGACATTATGTTTTATACTGGGACTGCCCGTCCCGCCGACCATCGGTATGGCCGTGTTGAACTCTATGCCTGAAAATATTTTAAAATACATATATGTAAGATGAATTATGCGGGTTTTCCTTTGAAAACGCATGCGAAGCCGCGGGCGGAAATCTAGTATTACAATAAAGCAAGTTTTACTGTCAGTAAAGAGTTCGAAAAAAATTCATTTCTGCTCCACACGACGAGCACATGTCAAATGGCTGAAGCGAGGTTGCCGCTACGCACTACGAGGGCAGCTGACGCGACGTTGCCGATCCGCACCACGAGCGAGCGCAAGTCGGGCGGCTGATGCGACGTTGCTGTCCATAGGGCATGATAAGTGGCTGTCGCGATGTTGCCGCTCCGCATCACGAGAGAGCTAATTCGACGTTGCCGCTCTGCACGATGAACGGCTGTCGTGACATTGCCGCTCCGCACGATAAGCGAGCAAACACGACGTTGCCGCTCCGCACGACAAACGCGTGACAAACGGCAACGTCGCGTCAGTCACTTGTTTTGTTTCTACGCAAGCATTCATCTTGAAGTGCGTATTTCGTGGACAATAGGCGTTTGTCTATTGTATGATAGAACTCACCCGTTTCAATACAAAGGAACTGTGGTACTGCGTTGAATGCCATCTGCATGTTTGGCGTCGTGAAATAAACGCACTGTATACATCCCGATGGAGAGTGCAGCAGCTTCACACCGGCATCTGAAATTACATAAAATGTAAATTAAATACGAACATAATAATATTACTAAAGAATGTAACTTAAAAAGTTGCAAATATGCATGAAATATTATTGAAATATGTACCTATGTATGACAACTGATATTCCCATTGAAACATTGGGCCTAAAACCAAAACCTATTTTACCCAGGTAAAACTAAAACTCAAAAATTTTCTATGGAGGAAGTTCTAAGAACTGGCAAGAAAGTAGTTACTCTTAGAAAACCGTGGGAATGCTAAATACATCAAATCACGTCTCACCATAGTTCAACTGCAGTTTCCGCACAACAAAGTCAAACTTTTGGTTAAGCCAGCGCACCGCGTTCGCTCCGGTGCCAACCAGCTGTGTCTCTGTGGTTATGACTTGGGAATCTGACCTGAAAATGTATAAAATAGAAATATACTTTACTACATTAGCCGTAGCAAATTTTAAACACATGATAATATTTTGTTTGTACCTACTTTATATGTTCGAATCATTTTTTTTTAATCTATCTTTTTTTACTTTTATTTATTTATTTACCCATTTTCAGGAAAATGGGCAAATAAGATTTCAAAGTCTACTCATTGCCATAAAAATTTATTATGATGCCTAAAATCTCACTCTGTTATTTTTTAGTCTATTAAACTCTTTTTTGTAACAAATAGTAGTGAATATTTAACAGGTTGGAATCCCGTTCCCTGATCAAATTTCTCTATTCTTTAAAAATGTATGCCTCACAGATTACCAATATTAAATGAGTCCAGTTAGTACTTCAATAATTACCTCTCACTAGCGTCTTCGGGGTTTTCAATGATAGCCACTTCATACTCCTGAGGAGCATCTACTTGGTTGTTGCTGTTAATCTCAAACTGCTGGTATGTGTTGCTTGTCTCTTCTACGTGTTGCTGAAATTTTATACCAGATTATAAATAAATTTATATTCTACCAACATAGATGTTCTATTGTATAATAAAAGACAACTTTAGAAAATTTTTAGTGAATGATAAAATTAAACAATCAACAAACCCTTAATAAAATGAACATCAGCATTTTATATCATGTAGATATTCAATGTAAATTTTAGAAAACTTGAAACTCCAGCTACTTATATCATGTTTATAGAAGTAGTTCACCAGCGTATTTAAAATCGAAAATAACTTACATTGTTGACATCGTTCGCGCTCTGAACAAAAGAGCTGCCTTCCTCCTCTGGCTCTCCCTTTACGTCATAAATAGTGTCTGCCATAACAATACGACCCGAGGAATCCATGGACCACATTCCACCGAACGCGAAATTCGAAGGGTTCCCGCTTTGTTCGTACAATATCACTGTATTTGGCCCCAATTGGATTGGTTCCCCCTTCATGTTTACAAACACAGGTTGCTCGAAGTTCCCTTCCACCAATTGCCCCGTGTGGACGATCTGCTGACCCTGCTCTACAGGAACCTCGACAACTTGATTCACAACCTCCACCTTCTCCTTCTCCTCTTCGATTTTCGCGCGGTTCACCATTATCTTTGGTTTTTTCTCACTTTCCACCGTATCATCACTTTTGCGTTTAATCACAGTTTTCTTCTTATTTTTCTTGTCCATTTTAATTTATTTAATCTAACACACTCACTCTAAAACACGGAAATATTACACTGAAAGATATCACATGCCCTGAATTATTGGGACAAATATGCCTCGCCCAGTTTGGGCCATTGTCTAGACAGTTATGTTTAAAATCGCACAAAATATAATTTTTTATACTATTATATGCCGTACTTTAGCATTTTGAGAGTTTGGTAAACAGTATTTATTGTTTTGATAGCGTTAAAATGAGAAAAATCTGTGCGAAAAGGACAACTCACAATGACGCCATTTGTAATCGCGGTTTGTATTTATTTAATGTTGCCAGTTGCCACTTACTGTACAAGATTTGATATTTTTTATGCTACGGCCACACTACCTTACCGTCTACCGGGCTGTTACCGCAATAATTATGGCATTATATTACCGTCTAATTTACTGCATGAACTGATGTGGTTACACTAGAGTTTACCTAGATATGTCGGTAATTATTGGCATTTACCGCAGCAAAAAAAATATTAGTTAATAATTAATATATATTATATAATATGGTTTCTGTAATAATTCATCAAGGATTCTTTCTTTTTCAAAAGGATTTTTTCTTTTGACGTGACAACGTCTTAAATTAGGTTGCGGCTGGGAGTCACTTATGAAAAAGTGTAACGCTCGGTAACGTTACGATGAGTCACCGAACGAGAGAGAGGCCCGCGGTCTGCCGCGCGCGCAGCACATAAATATTCTACCGAGAAAAAGACGTTGTCACGTAAAATCTTCGCCCGTAAAACCGACTTTACAGGCAACCATTTTTTTCAAATCATCTATTGTACTTGGAAATGATAAATTTTGTTTGATCCGACGCCGCGCATCATTGTGTACCTACACTGCGATTTTTATAGTTCTTCTGTCGGGTATCCCAAAGAGAAGAATTCCAAGAATTCAAAAAATTAGCGCCATCGAGCGCTTTTTCATTTGACCACTCCATGTCGGTCGATACGTGCTTCGCCGGTGAGCTCATATTGCACACAGTCATTGTCCACAAACGGTAGTGTGGCCGCATACGCAATAATTACCGCGGTAATCTTCTTTGATGTGCGAAAGAATACCGCCGCCGGAGCTATTGCCTACCGCCATTTGTCATATTGATTGGCATTGTAGAATTATGGCCATAAGTCGTGGTTACACCTAGGTGTTGTTAAAGTTGTGGCAATAATTATGGCATAATCACGGTAGTGTGGCCGTAGCATTATAAGATTTCATTTTTATTTAAAAATTAAATAGATACTTTAAAATTACTTTTGAATCAGCCAAACTGTAACAAATTAGTCTAGATAAATAAAATGGAACTTATATGTATACGAGTACGTATCCTTTTTCATTTTGGTTATACATCACTACATAGTATAAAACAAAGTCGCTTTCTCTGTCCCTATGTCCCTTTGTATGCTTAAAACTTTATTAAAACTACGCAACGGATTTGGATGCGGTTTTTTTTAATAGATAGAGTGATTCAAGAGGAAGGTTTTAGTATATAATTTATTGGGTTTTAGACAAAGCGGGCGAAGCCGCGGGCGGTAAGCACTAAGCAAGTATGTAGCGACGACAAGCCAATTTACGAGTTACCGAATTTCAAGTGTAGTACCTACTAAGAAAGTTCACACCATCGGTTCACACGGTAACTCGTATATAAACAGTTTGTGCGCTATGCACAGACAGTTACGGGCTTGTCGGGACGCGGGTTGGTCGCATAGGTCGAATATTAATTACATACGAATATATTTATGTAGTTAACGAAATATAACCTTTGCGTAGTCATTACATCTTTTTATTACACCCGCACATAACAAGCCCCAACAAGTATATAATATGGGAGAACAAAGTTTGAACTTTGTTTGAATTGTGGTTTAAATCGATAACAAATTTTTCTATAAATTATTTGTATGTAGGTAATGAATGA
Organism: Colias behrii; assembly: GCA_029959065.1. Lineage (NCBI taxonomy): Eukaryota > Metazoa > Arthropoda > Insecta > Lepidoptera > Pieridae > Colias > Colias behrii. Next base: position 8,752,011 of record JARWMC010000022.1, read on the forward strand.
ATGTATTGTAGAACAATTATTCTGTATTTACTAAAATACTATAAATAGTTATATACCCCGTTTTCCAATTACAGCACTAGAGCGCATTATGCGGCATAATGCTTAACGTTGAATGTTCCAACTACAGCAACGCTTCGCACAATCGAGCACTAGAAAAAGTAATGCTCGTGAATTGATGCGTGCAATCGATTTATCGTTAGTAATTATTAATTGTTGGAAAAAATTTTAAAGCTTTCGTTTCATTGTAGTTTTTTCGAAATAATCAAAGTTCATTCAAATTGTGTTAAAAAAATAAATATAAGTATGGATGAAGGTACAAACATTGAAAAAAATGTTAATGAAATAATCAAAATCCAAATTACTTAAAATAACCGTAAATATTTTTCAACCAATTATTATGTACTAGCTTACCGCCCGCGGCTTCGCCCGCGTTTTCAAAGAAAAACCCGTTCCCGTAAGATTTCCGGGATAAAACCTATCCTATGTCCTTTCTCGGGTATCAAAATATCTCTATACCAAATTTCATGCAAATTGGTTCAGTAGTTAAGGCGTGATTGAGTAACAGACAGACAGACAGAGTTACTTTCGCATTTATAATATTAGTATGGATTTTGAGTAACTCTGACAATGACATCTTATAAAAACTATTGGACCCAAATACAGCTAGGCCTATAATAATACGCAACGTGTGTTCGCGGTTCTACAGAACAACGTCTATGGATAAAACTGAAAAATTAAGATTATTTTTTTTCTGCGTATTTTTCCAGGATAAAAAGTATCCTATTTTACGCCCAGGATAATAAGGTATAATTATACCAAGTTTCATCGAAATCGAACCGTTAGTTTTCACGTGATGCCTGAACATACAGACAGACAGACAGACAGACAGACAGACAGACAGACAGACAGACAAAAATTTTTTAATTACATATTTGGGTTTGGTATCGATCCAGTAACACCCCCTGCTATTTATTTTTTCAATATTTTCAATGTACAGAATTGACCCTTCTACAGATTTATTATATGTATAGATACCACTTTATTTACACACTAATGAGGTTATTGCTAATTCTATGAATATTTTTTTTATTCAACACTGAACTTAGCGCAACTTGCTGGTGCGTTTCATGTGTGGTTTCATGTTCCAATTAAGCATCAGCATAATTCGGCATTGTGCGGCACTGAGTCGCATTATCACAGTATTACAATATTATTTCCTACAGTAAGGAAACGCCTTTGATGTCGCGCGATGCCGCCGCGGCCGCCAGCGTAGGTACTTACGCTGCCACACGAAAATACGCTAGGGTTGCAACAAATGGGAAATAAAACAATTGTGATTATTAATATTATGATGAAATCATTTATTCATATGTACATTCAAAATAATTGCGATTATTAAATCTGATGTAATTATTTGTTCATAAATATATAATTACGGATATTGCACTGCTAAATATTATTTACGTAGACACTTTATTTTTGGATGTTCTTAATTGTATATTATAACATTTAACTAAGTAATGCATTCGCATTGGGATGTACAATCTGATTAGAAAATAATGAGGACAACATATACATAGCTTTGATTTTAATTCAACAGATACAATTAATACAGTCTTTCTGAAATATTGTTTCCTTCTGGGATTTCAATGTAGATTTACATCCGTAAACGGAACAGTTTGTGCGCGCCATAATAGAATATGTAAGTACCTATGTATAATAAAATTATTACACAAAAAATACGACTGCGTCGTCCTTTCGCGCTAGGTAAGGCAAACTAAGCGTGTTTGCCTTACGCGGCCCGCGTCGCCCGACCCCCCGCCAGTTCCCCTCCGTTTCTCTGCACAAGTACATTCGCTTCCGTACTGTATAGATATTGTAATACTGTGGCATTATGCTCTGTAATTGGAAAACAGCCAAATGTTCAGTTCATATTTTCATTATCTGTTTAAGTGTCAAATTGTCAGTCATGACACACACAGAGCAAGTAATATGACCTCTGTCTACGAATATGACACATGATTCATGAAAGCATCGAATTCAAATTTGGTTTTGAAATTTAAACATTGTTTTGAATTTTCAACTAAAAATAAGCATTTATTCCAATGAATAATTAAACATTCATAAGCTTAATGGAATCCTCTTGACCAACAGTGGGACTGATAAGTTATAAATCGTCATGATACATATACAAAACAAATCGTCAAGGACAGTACTGTCGAAACCTATTTTTTTTACAAATGAGATGAGTAATAAATAATTCGCTTGTAATGCTTATTCTTAATACACTTACAATCCTCGTCCAAGTGGTGTTCATCGTGTTTATGTCATTGATATCCATGAATATAATTCGACATTTTACAAGTGTTACAAAAATGGTTCTCGTCGCTCCTGCATTATTTGTTAACCACGGTGGTGGACCTCTCCCTCTATTGGGGGACGAGGAACACATAGGACTCACAAACTTTCTACGAGACGAAGTGAAGAAACATGTAAATTTTAAAGACTTAAAAGCGATTATTCTCGTGACAGCACACTGGGAGGAGAGAAAAGTAACAATATCATCGAGTAAACATCACGATTTATATTTCGATTACTACGGCTTCCCGCCAGAATCTTACAAGTATAAATACGACGCGCCAGGTAATCCAGAACTGGCGAAGCAAATACAAAAAACATTGTCAGAGTCTGGGATTGAAGCAAAGTTGGATCCACACAGAGGTTGGGACCACGGCGTGTTCGTTCCTATGATGCTCATGAATCCAGCGGCGGACGTACCGATTGTACAAATATCAGTGCTCTCAAGCCAGGATCCTAGTGAGCATTACAAACTTGGTGAAGCATTATACAAATTCCGCAAAGAAGGTATTGCTATCATCGGATCTGGAATGTCGTATCACAACATGCGTGCGTTTATGTACGCGCGGAACCAGGACAAAGTTGTCAATGAAAAGTTTGATGCATTCTTGAATGACGCTTGTACTTCGAGTAATGAAAAGCGGAGAGAACAGCTGTTGATGTGGGACGCACAGCCACAGGCGCGCGAGGCGCACCCGCCAAGAGCTGCGGAGCATTTTATGCCATTAATCGTGATTGCCGGGGCTGGTGGTAAAGGCCCAGGTGAAAGGATATTCAATTGGGACCTTAGCAATTGTTTTAGATTGAGCGGCTTCATCTGGAAGGGAGAGTAGCTTTTATTTGTATTAATTAATTTAAAATATTGGATACAATTTATGCTTGAGTGTAAAGTGCCTTTTAAGTGTTGAAATAACAGGTTCATAAAGTTTAATTTTGATATAAGTAGTGCACAGTCTTTTTTTGTGTATTTCTTCTTTTTAATTGGTTTGACAAGTGATTGATGAATTAAAAAAGGGAAAGAAATATGTGAGTGTTGAATGTTTTTAAAGTTATTTTTGGTTTGGAGGAAAAAATAATGTAAAAAAATAGTTACACAAGCAATGTCTATATCTACAAGAAAGTAGAGAGAAATATAAATTTTTAGTTATTGTATGAAGCAATAAATTTGTTATACTTGATTACTAAAATTTATTATAAATAAATATCACAATTTATCCCTAGTTTCTTTTGATGAAGTAATGCGAACTAAATTTCAATATTTAGTTTAGTTTTAACAAAATCACTACTGTATTTGTTAATTAATTTGATATTGATATTATGATGTGTGGCATTTCTTAAAAAATATGTAAATATCAATATGGGAACTATGGTTTTTAGAATACCCACTAAAAGGCAATCTATATACTTTTAATTTAAATAATTTAAATAAATGATAAGGGACCATGAAATTGTTATTAGAATATATAATTTATTCAGCTTAATATACAATTGTTGGCATTTCAATGTTTCATTGTTTTTTCCTCAACTTTGCATGATTAGATAAAAAATAATTCTACTGCTATCACTAGAATAAAGAACAAAATATAATTTTGCGTGCAGTTTAGATGATGATATTTTTACGTAAATATTATCGTAATGGGGAATATTCATGTTTTTCTTTTTTGTCTTGACCCCCGACGCCCGACTCCCGATAGTACATTTTACCGAAACTTACTAAATACCTACCTACTCTCTAAAATCTATACATACTGGTATGAATTATTAATTACTAGCGACCCGCCCCGGCTTCGCACGAGTGCAATGCTGATACTAAATACACTACAAAAAAACTGTGAAGTTGTGAACGTTGTATATAAAAACATAGCGGCTCGCTCCGGCTTCGCACGGGTATAAAATATATAGCCGGGCTGCCGGCCGGTGCCGCCGCAAACGCTACGTCCCGCAATTTTTAAATCTGTAATATCTTCGAAAATATTCACTTAAATCATACGGTGTAAAGGGCCATATAGATCTATATTAAATGAAAAATGTATTCAAGGTATTTAATTGGTAAAGGATTAATGCTATATTGGTTAAAATCGCTTCGAAAATTATCCATTATTTGTCATAAAAAGTAAATGACAAAAAAAGGTTATTGTGGGTTATCCATAAGAGATAGACATATACCACCGCGGACTTTTCTGTAGACCTTTTCAATGTGTATAATACTTAGTACATTATTTTGATAAAACTCGTAGGGTTCAGCCTGCGTTTGCAATGTAAGCGGAAAAAATGTAATTTTTTACGACATCACATTAGAAACCTCAAAAATAACAGTACTTCTGCACTATTTGATGGATGTTATTATACATATAAACCTTCCTCTTGAATCACTCTTTCTTTTAAAAAAAACCGCATCAAAATCCGTTGCGTAGTGTCAAAGATTTAAGCGTACAAAGGGACATAGGGAAATAGGGACATAGGGACAGAGAAAGCGACTTTGTTTTATACTATGTAGTGATGATGATTGATGGTTGTCTAGACAACACAGTCTGTTTCTGTCACCTGACAAGTTACTTTAAAAACAATCAACCACGGTACAGATACAAGTCTTTTCGACATCGTCATAGATTGTTACGTACGTACTAATCATTACAAATATTATTATGAGTAATAATAATATTTGGGGATGCTGTACACCGAATCAAAAAAAAAATAATAAATAAGTTTGTGTGAAATGTGAAAAAAAAATTATCATTTTGCATGTATATTAAGAGATGAAGCCTCGCTTAAATAAAAATATAAATAAAATATGTACATAACAATATAAATTATTATTATTTGACACGGTCGTGTTCACTGCGCATCGCTCGTCGTTTGTGTTCGCTCGCATTTCACGGCGTCATGCCCACCGCAATCACTAGGACGCGTAGCCGTTATATATAAAATCCGATGGTGTGTTAAAAACATACTTTAGTGATCGGCGCGTATCGTTGTACGTATCATTTTTCGTTTATTATAATATTATCAATTATCAAAGAAAACAGTAAATAATGTCTGGACGCGGTAAAGGCGGTAAAGTGAAGGGGAAGGCAAAGTCACGTTCCAACCGTGCCGGTCTGCAGTTCCCCGTCGGCCGTATTCACAGATTGCTCAGGAAGGGCAATTACGCGGAGCGCGTGGGCGCCGGTGCCCCGGTCTACCTGGCGGCCGTGATGGAGTACCTGGCGGCTGAAGTTCTCGAGTTGGCCGGCAACGCGGCGCGTGACAACAAGAAGACTAGAATTATTCCGAGACATCTGCAATTGGCCATACGTAACGACGAAGAGCTGAACAAGCTCCTCTCCGGCGTGACCATAGCACAGGGCGGTGTATTGCCTAACATTCAGGCTGTGCTGCTGCCCAAGAAGACGGAGAAGAAGGCCTAATTGGATTGCATTGCATTGCATTTACCAATAACGCTACAATTACATATTTTTATGTATGTTCATCATAATATTATGAATTGTTCAAAAGGCCCTTTTCAGGGCCGCAATATATGTCTTGACAACAACGATAGAGTTTCTAGCAGCCTAAACTCTCATCTCTTCAGTGATCGTTTACCATTTGACACGTACCGGAACATGAATAATATTAATCTATGTATAATAAACTAGCTGCGCTCCGCGGTTTCGCCCGCATTTAATATTATCTATTCCAATTATAGTTATCAAGGAATGGAAAGTTACATTGCGCCGTCATTATTTCTAAATCATGGCGGGGGACCTTCGCCAGTTCTGGGTGAGAAAAATAATATTCAGATGGCTAATGCACTACAGGTAAATTAGCTTGGAGAAATTTTTGCGTTTGTAGTAGTGTATGGTCAGCAAATAAAATAAAACAACATTTTATTTTTAGTTTTTATTTTATACAGGGTTACTTGTAAAACACCAGCAACCTCGCAGGACAAGATAGCTAACATCATAAGTAACAACATTTGTTCTACGACTTTTGGCATAACGCAATAAATTATTTTTAAATGATTTTTTAAACTTTTATTGTACTCTCCTTACATTTGTAAGTCTATGTTCTATTAATTATCGGATGGACGACGCGACGCCCCCTTCCCCCTCTCGTTCGCTTTTTGTTTACGTAATTTTTGGGAGGCGTAGAGTTTATAATATTCAGACGGAAAATTAAATGAATATTTATTTTTGTATGAAAATAAAATCTAACAAATTATCAAAAGTCGTTGAACAAATGTTGTTACTTATGATGTTAGCTATCTTGTCCTGCGAGGTTGCCGGTGTTTTACAAGTAACCCTGTATATATAAGGGATTTTAAATTAAACTATATGTGTTTCTCCTCTGAAAAAGATGAGACTTTATTTTAATATTTGCACATTTAACATACATATAACTTTTACATTAACAATGTTACTAAAATGAAAAATTTACTAACCTGAAAAAGAAACGACATTTAAAGTTTAATTCTTTAGTTTGAGAAGTCAAAGGCTTGCCTCGACCATGTTTTAACACTGGAGCCATATTGAATTAACAATATAAAGTTACAACACTTACACACAAATTAAACACTAGTTATGGCCCTGCCTTCATACAAAACTGCTGAATACGCCGTTCGCACGGGAATAGAATGTGGATGCGATTTCCCTTAGTTAGCATCCAAGCTTACGTCTTTATAATTATTAAACTGTATAAATTCATTCTTTAACTCCGGTCTGCATCGTGCAGACATGGGTGTAAAAGTCTCATTTTAGCTATTAAATGTAGTTTTTAAGTACATCTGAGTTTTCATTTGGGGCCTCCGGCTGCGGGACATGTAATTCACTTCAACAAATATTATAACAATAATAACAAATAATAACAACAATCAACAAATACAAAATTTATCAATTAAACTACGTACATAATAATTATAATTTTTGAATGAAATGTGCTTTATGTTCTAACGGTACCAAACGACTGCACGTGGCACCTGCGGACAGCGTAAACTGGTTTATTCTGGTTTTGTGCGTGTTTCCACTTTCCACTATCAAGTGACGATTTATTTATTTGTTTTGTTTCGTAATTATTATGGTCAAATATTAATTATGAAACAAATTATTATGGACACGATATTTTATTGTTTCACGGTAGTCGCCTTGTCGTTTGCTCAAGGACGTAAAATTGAATGATATATTTTTTTTTATAAAGTCAAAACCATTTTCTTTCAAATAAAAACTTGTTTTTATTGAAAACAAAAGTGTTGCTAGGAATAAGTATAAAATTAAATAGTAATATTAGGATATCGAAACATTTTTGTATAGGCCAGAACGATATAGTGGAAAGTGGAAACGCGCTCTAAGATCTGAGTAATATACACACCACTACATATGCAAAAATTTCTCCAAGCTAATTTACCTGTAAGAAACGTACCGAATTTACTTGATTTCACTAAATTGAAAGCGATTATATTGGTCACGGCTCACAGATAAGAGGATGAAGTCACAATATCGTCTGGTAAACGTCATGATTTGGTGTACGATTATTATAATTTCCCGCCAGAAAGTTACGAATTGAAATACGATGCGCCCGGCGACCCTGAATTGGCGGGAAGACTGCATTCGGCGTTCAAAAATGCGAATATTCCATCCAAATTGGACGAGAAAAGAGGTTGGGATCATGGAGTTTTTATTCCAATGCTGCTAATAAATCCTAGCGCAAACATTCCAATAGTGCAAGTATCAATATTGAAAAATCAAGAAGCAGTGGATCACTACAATATTGGTAAGGTTTTATACGAATTCAGGAAAGAAGGCATCGCTATTTTCGGTTCGGGATTGTCGTATCACAATATGAAGGAATTTAAGAAAGTTCGGGCTTCCAGTGATGCAATGGATGGAATAGTAGTTAATGAAATTTTCGACCAATTTCTTAACGATGTCTGTACGGGCAAGTTAGAGGCGGAAGCAATTTTAACGTGGGATACAATTCCACAAGGCAGAGAAGCTCACCCTTTGGGGGATACAGACCATTTGATGCCTCTAATTGTTAACTTAGGAGCTGCAGGACCGAAACCCGGAAGAAACATATTTTCAAGTATTTTCCTACAAAAGTTTAAGCTAAGTGGATTTATTTGGGATTAAAAAATGAACTATTAACTAACTATGTACATATATCAAACTTCAAAGGTTATTGAATAAAAGGCATTTGAATGTAAAATCAGTAATTTTAATAAATTAATTGTAAAAATATGTAAACAGTACAAAACAATTTCAATCACGTTATTCAACACAGGACCAAACATCTGAAAACAAAATATAAAAAATGTAGTTTCTTAAAGCTAAAACACACGCATTTAAAAATACATCAATAATTTAGTCCAATTGATTGATGAACGGAATAAATTATTTGATTTTAGCCAATCCTTGATGAGGGTTGAACAAATTATCATTTTAATCTGTCCGCTTAAAAATCTGTCAAAATCGAGTCTAACATGTAAACATACTGGTGAAGCTGATAAAGAAAAAAAAAATAAAAGTAATTTGTGTCCGTATGAAATAAAGATATGTTCACCCTATTTCTGATGGGAAATAATATTCAAATTAAACAAACCACAATCAATCACGAGCAGGACCGCTTCCGCAGCCGGTATCGCCGGTCACAGCGGCGGCACCGCTTGAAGCTTCCGGAGCGCGAGCGACAGCGCCAGTTGTATCTACCGTCACATATTAAAATACTATACTAGTACCTACTACGTCATATGTTTCAAATAATGTAATCAGCTGCCGCGGCAGCATAGACAGACTTGCTTATAGCCTAGAGCCGCTGAGGCCCACAGAAGATAATATATTATACTCAGGGAAGCTGAGGCCTATTGTCCACGAAGTGGCAACGTCGCGTCAACCGCTCGTCGTTAGGAGCGGCAACGTTGTGTTAGGGCCGGCGCAGATATTATGGCGGAGCCCAACGCAGCGCATTTTTCATTATAATCTATTATCGACATTGTCCTCATTAAGATAAAATAACGACAATTTATTTTCTGAGGAGCATCGAAGCGTCACACGTGAATTATTATTTATCATTTGAATTTTATTTTAATGAGGGCAATTATTACTTAATATCTGCGCCGCGGCCGGCCTTAGCCACTCGTAATAGGGAATTAGGGAGCGGCAACGTCTCGTCTAGCGCTTGTCATGCGTTCATCATGCGGAGTGGCAATGTCGCGTCGACGTTCACCGTGCGGCCGTGTAAACAGTGATGATTGTGTCATTCCACTCAAGATGCAAGCAGTCTTGCAATCCTCAATTGACGAAAGCGTGCGCTTTACAAGTACTACAAACGATTAGCTAGACTTCAAGCGCAAAGTGAGCTCGCTAGGTGACTCGGTTGGCCCTAGCGGGCCTAGGATCTAAGCAAGCTAGGCACAAGCAAGGCACCTGTTTGTGCAGCTTCGGTCTATTAGGACGCGAATAAGGAGATCTATTTGGGAGACAACTGTGTGCAACAAAAATTAAATACCTGCCATATAAATTATTTTCTATTTAAAACTACCGAGAGAAAGTGATTTCATTTGGTAAATGTTAAAAATACTTATGTAATGACGATTCGAAAGTGCTACTAAATAGTAGTCTAATTGAATAAATGAATGTTTGAGTTTAGCTATCACGGCTTATAAGATACAGCCTGGAGACAGACAGCGGAGGCTTAGTAATAGGGTCCCGTTTTACCATTTGGGTACGGAACCCTAAAAAGTAAGCATACGTAAATACTACTAGTATATAGTTATCCGAGGTAAATACATTTAAAAATAAATAGACTGCATACCGTCCCCTGCGGCGGTGCGACCTTGAGCGGCGGCAGCGCGCGCGGCGGCGGCGGCAATAGCGCTGCCGCACGCGGTACCGCCGGTCACCGGAGCGGCAACGCTTGAAGCGCCCCGACTTCGAGCGGCAGCGACTGCGCCCATATACCAGCCAATTATTATAAAACCAAAGTAACAAAGGCCACAAGGCCTACATTATTGTTTGATGATTCCTATTTGTTTTGTTGATCTTACGTTATTAAAAGCGCCTACTGCCTAATACGTTTTATAGTTTGAAATATCATAAAAATAAATCGTATATAACCTTGAGGTACATTAAAAACATAGGAATGATGTGATGCCATGTGATCTATATCTAATATATATTTTTTTTTTTAAATAATAGTAATTAAATTTCCGCCTAATACCTAGGTACTATCGAGACGTTTAAAGTGCTTATGGGCGGCGTGGTTAAACAAGCTCTGCCTCACTATGACGCTACCTAGGTGGACTAGGGACAGTAGGGAGCCACGTCACCGGCTGCTATCCAAGCAATTAATATGGAAATTTCAAAATTGGCGACGTTGCCAAACCGTTTACAACCGAGTTAGGTTCTATAGGTTTCAATAATTCCTTGAACATGTCGCAACGTCGCGTCGCCATGCCAGAGCTCTAACACTAGACGTCTGCTCGTTTGCTATGCGACAACCTTGTTTGCTAATTAGTAAAAACTTTTTGCTTATACTATGAGGATTGTCTTTATCTATATATTACTTGCTCTGTGGTCTTTATTAGATAGGAATAACTTCAACTTACCATTACTATATTACTTACTCTGTGCTTACCATCTGATTCAGTAAAATTAATAATTTTATGTAGGTACCATAATTTTTATACGAGAATTTTACTCACGTTTTGCACATTCTGAAAGTGGTAATTAATAAAATAATTAACAAATTAATTAAATAAAATGTATGCAATTACAAATCATAAGACATTGACATACTTTCGCCTTCGACGACATCTTGCCATTATATTTTCTCTGAAATAAAAAATAAATATGTATGAGTACCTACAACAAAATACCTTTGACTGAATTAACTTCAATACTCTAGCTTTCATTATTTTATTTTATTTTATAATCTGAATTTTATGCGCAGTTAGCTACCGTGGGATTTCCGGGATAAATCCTATGTGTTAATCCAAGTTACCCTCTATATGTGTGCTAAATTTCAGTGTAATCGGTTCAGTAGTATTTGCGTGAAAGAGTAACAAACACATACGTATACACATCCTCACAAACTTTCGCATTTATAATATTACTAGTAGCACAGACTAATAATAATATACTGCTAGTAGGATTTTAGATGATACTACTAGAAAGAGGCGCCACTTTCACCCCTCAACTAATAACTTTTAACTTTTCAGTAATAATTAAAAATCCCCATTCTGATATCAGTTTATAGAGAACGCACCAGATGGCTTATGCCGTGAATTTTTACAGAACGGCAAGCGGTAAAAATTCGCAATACGCGGTAAGAGTAGTTTGTCATAACACCTATTTGTGTGCGTATCGGTAGTTTTTGCGGTTAAGCGGTTACCGCTTACGGAAGAAATGGTAGCGGCTTATGCCTTACAAATTTAAGTAAGTACTTATTTTCTTACCTCTAACTTCAAAATATAATTAAATTCATTTAAACACTTCAGTCTTCACATGTGTAATTTGTTTTTTAATTCTTCATGAATAATTTAATATAAAATCTCAAAATACAAAATAAAATTCTTCAAAAAATTATTACAACATTGCGGAATATTCAAAGCATTCCGTTTTTAAATGTCTTGTCAATTTATTTTTAAAAATTCATAGATTATTGAATTATAGAAAAAAGGTAGTAAAAGTAATAAGTGGTAATAAGGTTAATGTAGCAATTTGATTAAAAAAAATCGTATGTATTTTTAAGTATATATTTTACAGAAGTAAAAAAGTTGTGCAAGTTCCATCATCCAGACATAGCAAAACGGTAAGCACTAGCATACAGACAGTAGACATATCTTTAAAAGTAAATTAAAAATAAATAGTTCAGCTGAAAAAGTAATAAAAACTTTCAAAAGTTTCACATAAAAATTCAATAAACGAGTGATCTAAATAATTATCCTAAGATATTTTCAAAGTAATGCGCAATGCCGTAAAGTATGAAATTATGTATCCACCAATTTATTTCTAGGTCTCCCCATAAATAAATAATAAATAAATATTTCGGGACAATTTTCATACACGGCACGATCTGATCCCATACTAAGCTTTTCGCTTATGTTATGGAAACCAGACGGCTGATAAACATACATATTATATAATTTTAAATAAATACTTATATAGATAATTAACATCCAGACACAGTGCAAACATTTATGTTCATCACACAAATATTTGCCCCGGGTGGGAATCGAACCCACGACCTCTGGCTTGGAAGGCAGGGCCACTAGCAACCAAGCCAACCGGTCAGTCTTTTGGAACGAAGTTCCTTATCGCGCGCTGTGAAAGGGGGCTAGACGGAAAAAATTCTTACGAAAAGTTGTCACGAGACTTTTTGCTAGAGTTGTAAGCCGTGCGGCGTGCGCGTGGCTCTCTGTCTGTCTCTCTCTAACTTAACACTTCGTTCCATCCGGATGCTAAATAATTATTGCAGGTCGCGTTAAAAATAATATTAAAGATTATTTAGATTGTTCTAATATATGAAATGTGCATTATTAGAGTAAGGGATAACAAGGTAGCAGATCAACCTGCAACAATGTCATTGGAATAGATAGACCAATATCCGAATATTCTTATTTCTTTGTAAAAATATTAATATTATATTTTAATTATGACCTTCGAGAATATAAAATTTATTTTATTGATATTGAATTGTTAGGTACCATATTCATTTGCATTATCCTTCTTTATGTTTAAATATCTCGGATTGCAATAAAACAAATAACAAAGCTTCATACATTTATTAACAATACAGCCATAACCTAAAAATTACTGCTTAAAATTAATTTTGTATCCCTTTGTATCTGGATCTTGTTGAAGTTGAAAGTTTTCCGTCGACAAACCGAATGGTCGTAATATCATATTGCCCAAATCCTTTAATTTTCCCAACATTTCTGTTTTTAATTTCTCATTTCGTTCTTCGATCATTGGCGGCAATCGGATGACAGCTGCGCGCGCAGCTGCGTGTGACGGATCCAATTCCAAAACCTTTTTATAATCTGCCAGACTTTCGTCTAGTTTGTCTGTGGCCTCATATGACTGTGCTCGCCTAAAAAAAAAGTAACAAAAAAAATATTTAAAAAGAGCGGCTTTTTGTACACCGTTTAATAAGAATCGCGGTTTATTTCAGATACGGGTATGAAGATTTAATAGGACCTGCACATGTTAAGGTGAGTCAAAACTTCAAACTTAAAGAGAATGCTCTAGGTCTATCTATACCAAACTCGAGTGGGGATGGAATAGACATTCACACTTTTGTAAATTGGTTTTCAATTGCTATCTAGAACCTTAGAATACATGTATAAATAATAAACTGAAGTAGAATCGGCATACGCGTAAAAACGCTTTCCGTCTGAAGTTAACTAATTAACCATTGGATTACGTTTTTAACTCTTTCTGCTAATGGTTAAAATGTACCTATATTCTATCTTTGTCTCACTAAGGAGTATATTAATGTTTACGTTAACTACTATGTTTTGACGTGATAACGTCTTTAAAATCGTTTTAGTCGGGTGACATGTTCAGAAACTTGTGTCACACCAAAACCTCACGAGCGCGATCGCAGGTATAACGAGAGAGAGACGGACCGATCTCCCGTCTCATCTCGAGCGCTGCCACTGCATTATGTTGTCACGTAAACATCTCGATCGTAAACCTACTTTACAAACAACCAATTTTTTTGTGTGTGTAGAATGTTTATGTATATAATGCGGTACGGCTTTAACTGTAAGTGTGTTCGCATAGACTCCATCTACATCAGTTTATATAGACTAACTATTAGATAGATTCTCACCTGTGGTACGCTTTTAAATAATTTTCATCCAACTCAATAGCTTTAGTGCAATCCTTTATAGCGTGTTTGTGTTTCTCAAGTTTCATTTTGGCTGCACTCCTGTTGCAATATAATATCGCTCTTTGCTTTGGAAACTGTAGCGGACAGATGTTTAAACCTGTAATCGTAATTGGTATGGAATTATTTATCTATAGCAATATTATAAACTAAAGAGTTTGTTTGTTTGAACGAACTAATCTCAGGAACTGCATGCCTGATTTGAAAAATTATTTCTGTGTTATATAGCCCATTTATCAAAGAAGGCTATAAAATATATCACCACGCTAAGACAAATAGGAGCGGAGCAATGAGGGAAACCCTCGCAGTACAGCTAATTTTTAATATTAATTAAGAGGTCTGGTTGAGATCAATGCATAGCCTAAATTGTGATGGATAATATTTTTGGAAGGTTTTTTTTAAGAAATTTAACTACCTCATGAGTAAAACTGCTACAAATATTTAATGAAAATATGATCAAACTAACAAACTAAACGAAAATAGATTTCAAAACTTTTTCATTCAGGAATGCTATATCATTCCTGATTTGCTGTAAAAATAAAAAAAGTATATAGGTATATTTAAAATGTAAATTAAAAATTTAAAATATATTCATAAACACTATATTTCTCTTGTTAGTATGATGAAGGTCAAACCTTCAATTTGTTTTCTTAAGCTGGGTCTATGCTAGGAGAGCCGAGCACGAGCGGAGCACGAGCCGAACACAATTCGTCTAGTGTGGACCAACTTACAAGCCTCGAACGAGCGCGCTGCGAGCATTTCGTTTGTGCTCGGCTGCGTTCCGCCTGTTGTCGGTTTTTTGACGAACACAAAGGGAAAACTACGTTCGAGAACAGTGATGGTTGTGTACGTCCACACTTGACGCCGCGAACGACGAAGCCGAGAACGGCTCCGCTTGTGCTGCGCTCGTGCTCGGTTCGTCTAGCGTAGACGCACCTTTAAAATTCTACATTTCAAAGAGATGATTATTATCTATGTCATAAAATTTAATTATTTATTTCTATAGCTTCACAATATAAGAAATAACTTATTTCTTACAACAATATGTTTTCATCATAATATTATAATAGCTATGACACAATAATAACTTCTTTAAACAATGGATTAATTTATATTTGAATTATTTAAATACTCGGTTAGTTTAAAAAAAACTTGCTTACAATCTTAATCCTACTAATCCTATTCTACTATCCTACAAATATTATAAATGCGAAAGTTTGTGAGGATGTGTGTGTGTGTTTGTTACTCTTTCACACAAATACTACTAAACCGATTACAATGAAATTTAGCACACATATAGAGGGTAACTTGGATTAACACATAGGATAGGTTTTATCCCGGAAATCCCACGGGAACGGGAACTATGCAGGATTTTCTTTGAAAACGCGGGCGAAGCCGCGGGCGGAAAGCTAGTGGTTTATAATATTAGATAATAAAACTTTAAATAATTCACCTTCAGTATATTTCTCTATACTCCGTTCCATATCGCCAACTTTGAAAGCCTCATTGCCCGCCACCTTTAGTTCTTCAGAAATGATTTTCCGTTCCTCCTTTTGGTCATCCGTCAAGCTCACTTCTGTGTCTTTCAACGATACTTCGTCGATTGAGTCTGTATCACTGTCATCATTATCACTATTCTGCTGGGCTTCTGTGTCTGTGTCCTCCGCATCTTGTGGAATGTCTGTGAAATCTGGACAAACAAATATGTTATTATTATATGTTATATTTGATAAAGTGTTTAGCCCTAATAATCAATAAAACTGGAGGTGTGAATGTTAACTTATATACCCATTCAATTCAATATTTTATCATATGGGCGGTGTTAGGTTATTTTCGTTACGGAATTTCTGGATTTGGTCTCCACGCTCAAGGCGCGCGCTATGCAATAGCTTAAAAAAATAACACTTTGGGCAGTACTGTATTGCATGTTAATCTATACCTATGTGTGGGATAGAATGTTCAGTATATTTTTCAAAAATTATTGAAGTGTAAATTAATTGGACTTTGAACCACTGTTTTAAATAGACTTCATAAAAATGGACAATGAATATTTATATATTTATTAGAAAAGCTATCTAAGTAACTAAATATCTTTTCTGTACTTATTGAAAACAAATATATATGTGCTGAAAAATAGAATAATAACACATTATAATATGACATACAATATTTAGTATTTACTGTACTGTTATATTAAATATTTATTTACAAGATAACAACCACAGTATTACCATATTTCCTACAGTATGGCGACGAATGTACTTGTGCAGAGAAACGGAGGGGAACTGGCGGGGGGTCGGGCGACGCGGGCCGCTTAATGCAATCACGCTGAGTTTGCATTAACTATCGCGAAAGGACGACGCAGTCGTATTTTTTGTGTAATAATTTTATTATACATAGGTACTTACATATTCTATTATGGCGC
Source organism: Colias behrii (assembly GCA_029959065.1). Taxonomy (NCBI): domain Eukaryota; kingdom Metazoa; phylum Arthropoda; class Insecta; order Lepidoptera; family Pieridae; genus Colias; species Colias behrii. Next base: position 8,768,659 of record JARWMC010000022.1, read on the forward strand.
GCAAAAACTGTTCCGTTTACAGATGTAAATCTACATTGAAATCCCAGAAGGAAAGATTGTATTAATTGTATCTGTTGAATTAAAATCAAAGCTATGTATATGTTGTCCTCATTATTTTCTAATCAGATTGTACATCCCAATGCGAATGCATTACTTAGTTAAATGGTATAATATACAATTAAGAACATCCAAAAATAAAGTGTCCACGTAAATAATATTTAGCAGTGCAATATCTGTAATTATATATTTATGAACAAATAATTACATCAGATTTAATAATCGCAATTATTTTGAATGTACATATGAATAAATGATTTCATCATAATATTAATGGGTCATTTTCAAAATATTTGTACGTCACGAAATTGTCAGTAAACTGTTTCGTTAGGAAATGTCAGGAAGTTGTAAAAGTAAGGCTGTATTCAGAATAAGGTAATATTACATATAAAAAAGTAAGAAGTCACTAGTTAAAAAAAATATATTTTTATTTACAAAATAATCAACAAACAATCAATTTTTATAATTCTCTGTTTGCTTTTCCTTTTCTTTTCTTCTATCATTAGCTTCTTTCCATTTTTGTCTTCGAGCTTCTTTTTCACTGTCATTAAGATCTGATATTTTTCTTTGTCTTTGTTTCACTTTCTCGAGGTGTTTTTTCCTTTTCTTTTCATATTTTTCAGGGTTTTGCGCTTTTTTAGTTTTTCAATGTACTTTTTTGCCGTTCGGCACCGGCTAGCGGCATTCTGAAACTAAAAAAGCTGTTGGATATATGTATTTTGAATAAAAATAAAAACAAAAGTAAGCATCACTCGTGTGGGTGGAAAAGCGATCAACACTAAATGCAATAAGGCAAGCGTTATCCCATCAGAAACCACTTGTAAAATTGGAGGCCAAGACTCACTGATCCGCTTTCACTATAAAAAAGTTATCAGATCCCAGGAAAAGTCAAGTCCCTAAGCCCGACTTTACTAACCCTACATCATGGTTTAAAAAAGTATGGCCTGTAGTTACAAAAAAATAATCTTGAGAGATTTATTGTTTTTCTCCTTTATTTTTATTCGTTACATTAATTTAACACACATTTTAATATCTTATTTTCATACTTTACACATGAGACCACAGCTTTACCGTCTACAATTTACTGACGTCAGTAAATGTCAAGAAATTGTTCGTCAGTAACATGTAAAAAATAACCTAAGAAATACTTTTACACAAAACATAATCACATTTACCATTAGATTGAAAGTGTAATCTATTACTCTAGTCATAATTTAAGTATATTACAATTGCGGTAGGTGAATTCTTCAAAATGTACTTACTTTTGTTGAGAATACGTCGTTAGGAAAATGTAACTAAATTTTTTGCACAGCACACTACAGGACTTCTTCCGTGTCTGGACGACGAACAAAATGGCGGCGCGTTAATGTGACCTTACTTTTCGTGACATGACCAGTGTTACCAATGATTAGAGTTAGATTCCACCTCTTTGTGATACAAGAAGTTGGTTAATTATGTCAATAAATCAGTGTCACGAAATTGTAACGATTGATAGGGACATTTTTATAATATGTCATTCTTCGTTTATTTAAGGTAATTTAAATAGTTTAATCTATCAGATATAACACTTCAAACATTGCTTTTTAATTATGATACAAAAAAATAGGAAGTTTCATACAAAAATTCTGATAAAAATATTGGTTTTCATTGTCGTCCACATAGGGGACAATAAAAAATGTATGGAGTTTTTTTTGTTACTTTATTTTCACATTAAAATTATGTAAGAATTTGAATCGCAATTCATTGCTTTTTATCAGAAATGATATGCAGTATGCTTAAGTTTAGTCTGTAAAACGTTAACAATGATTTATTTCAGTCGTAACCATATTTTTTTCGAAGATTTTTTAGGGGGACAAACATTTTGTAGTAATGTACAATTATTTTGAAAACGACTCTATAATCACAATTGTTTTATTTCCCATTTGTTGCAACCCTAGCGTATTTTCGTGTGGCAGCGTAAGTACCTACGCTGGCGGCGGCATCGCGCGACATCAAAGGCGTTTCCTTACTGTAGGAAATAATATTGTAATACTGTGATAACAACACTGTAATAAGCTCCGTGACAATGTATGTAACTAATAAACATTATTATACATTCATACATACTATTATAAATGTGTAAATTTCCTAAGGTGAATCAATACATGTCTGTTTATTACACTTTCAATGCAAAAATACAAATAAAATTTAGAAATAATTTTACACACTGGTAGTTTGTAACATCGTGAATATCAATTCAGAATACATTTATAACACGAATAAAACCGGAATAAAAAATTAGTGTTTTATAGAGCTGAGGTACATGCAAATTATGAAAAATATTATTTTGTTACGGTATATCTTGTTAATTATTTACCTGATTTTGTAGGTTCTCTGTCACCAGTTGCATTAAAATCCTCCGGTTTTAGATCTGGATTTATCACATTTTCCTGGGCATCGCCAGCACGTAAGGAAAACTCTAAATTCTTTGTTAAATCTTCAATAACTTCTTCATTCGATACACTATTCGTACTCTTCAATCTATCGGACATTTTGCAATAAGTGTATGAGTAATATATTAAACGATTCGAGATCAGTCCTTTAAATATGAATGTATTTTATTTTAAAATAAGCCTTGCACCGAAATATGTACAATTTTCATTATTTTGCGATGGATGATGACTCAATGTCAAAATGACATTCTAGATTTTTTTTTTCTAGTATTTTGACATTTAACGTGACAGATGAAAATCCAGAGAAAATTGTATCTGTAACTGTATCGAATAATCATTCACCAATCATTTTTTAGGAAGTTTTGAATAATTTTAAAATAGTTTTATTTCATCCCAAAAGCTCTGCAAAACGTATTTAAACGATTTTATAAAGAAAACGTAAAATTTTGTTTCAGAACAGATCTTAATTTGTCAAATTGACATGAAGCAATCAGCTGTCACTACTCACGTCGTGGACTTGGCATTTGGCAATCGTACTAAAAATTCTAATTCAAGATTTCAAGATCACTTTAACGCTCCGAGACTTTAACATTTTGATAAGAAGTTACGATAATGCTATACTAACTTGTGAGTTGTGACGCTGTTTAAGTGTGAATTATTTATAAGTTAGGTGTTTGTGACTTAGAAGTTATTCCACATTATACAATAATGTTTAGAAATATAATAAAAAGTTTGCCTAAATACATAGTGCTGAGTGCGCGGAAAAATAACGGTCCCATGACGACTTTTGGCAATTATAGGAATTTGGTACCTCTATCAACGACACGACCCGCTTTGCAAGCAGATAAGTGAGTATTTTCAATATATTGTCATATATTTTTTATTCAAAAAATGTAAATATATCAATAAGATAATTATCATGTGTTTAAGTTTTCAGGTCTGTACTCTGTACCTATAGAATAGGGGACCATATAAATCAACATTTCAACCCCTATTAGAAACAATTTGAAAAATCACCAAAATTTTAGTTTAGCTTTTTAAACTTTAAATGATGACTGAAAAGTATAATCATTTATTTTGGCTAAACTGTACTTTTATCTGATGTTTTCATATAATTATAAGATATCAATGTTGATAAAACATCAGGGCTAAATGGAAGGAGATATAGTATATACTAGATGTGCCCTGCGGTTTTACCCGCATTGCTCCTCTCATATTGGTCTTAGTGTGATGTTATAGCCTTCATCAATAGATGGTATATCTAACAGTGAAATCATTTTTCAAACCAGACTGTTGGTTCCTGAGATTTGTGCAATCAAGCAAACAAACAAACTCGAGCTACTAGATACTTTTCCTTCGTTTTTTATAAAAATTGTTAGAGAATTTTCCTTATTATTAACCCTTATTGTGGATGCAATAAAAATACAGGAGAGATAAAATTCCCAGGCGTGGCAAAACTAGGCCGAATTTTCGAAAATTTCATTATTTTCAAAAATAATGGAACAGTTCTTTTGAGTAAAATTTTCTATATATGGTATGAAAAGTAAGTTCCCCCCAGGTTGCATAGTCCACCGTGTATATTATTTGATAATTAATAATTACCTGGGATAATCTTCTATATTATAAAAAATAAAAATGAATCGTCATAAGAGTTGCTAAGTGCAAAACTTGAGAACGGCTGAACCGATTTCGTTAATTCATTTTCTATAATATTCCTTCAAGTACTTTGGTTTACAGTGGTTTTTATGGAGAGAAAAATTAAACATGTACCACGGGTAAAGCCGGGATGGACCGCTAGTATAGAATAAAAACCATGTCACAAAGAAATAATATTAGTAGTTTTGTAGCTTTTTCGTTTTCAAATTATAATTTTACTATCATGAGGTTCATTTAAAAATAAATTGACATTGAAGAATGGCATAAACTTTGGCTATAACACATATTGCAAAATTGTTTATTCAGATGTACATACAAGAAATAGTTGTTTACTTAATATAATTATATCACAAATTGCGCTATTGTAAGCGTTACCAGCATTTTCTTTTGTTAACAAATTGTATGTATTCAGGCATTCGATAGAATTAAAAATATGTTATTTTTAATGCAATAAAAGGTATGATTTAAATATAAAATAATTTGCAAAAGAAAGCAATATTAAGTACCTACATGCTTCATTGTCATCTTAAATGAGAAAATAAACAATAAATTTTTATTTAAACAATAAATTTTTTTTAAGTTATTTTTCCGGATGTAGTTTTCATGGTGATTGATGAATTGACAGAAATGAAACCCATTTTTAACACACTTTTATTAGCTTCACTTTTATATTTTATTTTATATTTATTATTTTCCTTTAGACTCGATTTTACCCACACTAAACGGACAGATTTAATTCAAACTTTGTACACTTATTATGCATCGGTGACAGTATAATATATTTTTTTTAAACTATATTAGTTATTCAGTGAAGATTACTACTACATAATATAGTTGTAATTCAAATGTGTAATCTAGATCTAATTTAATGATTTTTTGTAAAAAATATTATTGTATAGTATAGTCTGTGTGAAAAGAGAATAGGCGTGGCGTAAAATGGAACTAACGATATGATTTTTACATGGCAACCACGGCAACCCAATCCAGCCGTCTGTCAAACGTCAAACTTGATTTCGTGTCGATACAGCTTTGTTTGTTCTAACGTTTTCCAGTGAACTTTGATTAAAATCATGTCGAAAAGAGGTAAAACCATACACAGTTCAACAAGGGAATTAATATATAATATTATTCGCTTTTGCCAAAGAGAAAAAGCGGCAAAACATACCATTATTGACCTAAACGCAGTCACGAAACGTGTGGCAGCTATGACCGGTATGTAACAGTTTTTCTTAATGTTTTCTAGTCTCCTAGGTAACCTTCGATCCCTGAGATCTCGAAATGTATATAAATTAAAAGTAATTCATTAAATATGTGATGATCTAAATGAATAAATGTTTGTTTTGTTTCAATCAATGTTTTTGGTAGCCGGTATAAAGAGTTTTGATACTTTTCATTTATAATGTGTTTAGACTTATTTAAGATTATTTTTTCCAGGCTTAAATAGGGGTACAATATCTAAAATAAAAAAAGAAGGTTCTACAAATAACGGCGTGTGGTGCACACCAGGGAAAAAACGTAAAGGAAGACCAAAACTCATTCTTGATGATTTTGATAAGTGCGTCATCCGTAACAAAATTCGTGAATTTTATGCTGTGAGGAAGGAGGTACCGACTTTGAGGAAGCTACATCGTGTGTTAAAGGAAGACATAAACTATTGCGGTGGAATCAGTAGTCTCAGTGGTATTTTAAAAGAGCTGGGTTACAAATATAAAAAATGTGAGTCAAAACGAAAAGTTCTCATTGAAAGACATGATATTGTGGTCTGGCGAGCTAAATATTGGCGAACAATGAAGCGCTTGAGGGAAACTGGAAAACCAGTTGTATATATAGATGAAACATATATACATACTGCACATGAAGTTAATAAGTGTTGGCAGGGTCCCGGTGAACCTGGAGTTTCAAAAGCAATTTCACTTGGTGAACGATATATTATAGTTCATGCAGGTAGCAGGGAAGGATTTGTTGAAAATTGTTTACTTGCATATAAAACTAAAAGTATTTCAGCTGATTACCATCACGACATGAATCGAGAGAATTTTACCAAGTGGGCAAAAGAAAAGCTTTTGCCAAACCTGTCTCAACCGTCTGTCATTGTGCTAGATAATGCATCCTATCATAGTACACGCATAAATAAGCCTCCAAATAGCAGCGACAAGAAAGACACTTTGAAAAAATGGTTGGACGACAATGAAATAGAATATCCAGATAATGCACTGAAACCTGAACTTCTAAGTTTAGTAAAAAGGAACAAAAAAGAACCAGTATTTGAAATCAATCAAATATTTGAGGAACATGGTCATACTGTTTTGAGGTTACCCCCATACCACTGTGACCTTAACGCCATTGAAATGATATGGAGCCTTGTGAAAAGACAAGTAGCATCAAAGAATGTGAACGTATCAGCAAAAGAACTATTACCAATTATAAATGAATGCTTCAAAAATATTACTGCAGAACATTGGCGAAAAGAGTGTGATCATGTGATACATGTAGAACAAAAATATTGGGAACAAGACCATTTAATTGAAGATATGCAAGAGATCATCATAAATGTTACAGACTCGAGCACATCCAGTTCTGAAGAAGATAATTCTGTGGATCTCTCCATTAGTTCCAAAGATAGTTCAGTCATGTCCGGCATTGAATATTTAGAATCAGACTTTAGTTATGGTTCTGATCAGGGAGCCAATGAATAAATATAAAAATAGATTTAAATAAATTTTTAGTTTTATTCCTTATACCTACTGCACAAATTTAGTTTACACTGCACATTCAATCAATTTTAATCCATTTAGAAATATATTTCATATTATTTTGTAGCTTTCTTAAACATTTTATTTATAACTTTTTAGGGTTCCGTAGCAAACAAGGAACCCTTATATTATGTAGGTAGTTTCGCCATGTCCGTCTGTCTGTCCGCGGCTTTGCTCAGTGAATTAGTACTAGTAAGCTATTATTTGTCATGGAAGCATACTAATCACGCCGACAGCGGTAAAATAAAATCTTGAAAAAAGACCCTTTACTTAAACATATTATAATCTTAATACATACAATACATCAAAACAATTATTAAGACAGTCGTTGAAAATATTATATTCTTTACACAACTTTAAAATATCAAAATGTTACAGTCACACTATAATGACATAACAGTGTTGTCAACATCATAAACACGGAAATTAATCACAGAGGCGCCCTCAAATCTTAGGACGGTTCTCTTTTCACACAGACTCTAATAAGCTTGATCTTAAACTTTGAGATAAAAGAAAAAAATTCAAATATAACAATCAGATTAGAATTCTTACTTTTTAGTGTGTTGACAAAGTTAAAACGGGACCCTATTACTCGGACTTCGCTGTCTGTCTGTCACCAGGGTGTATCTCATGAACTGTGTTAATGAGACAGTTTAAATTTTCATAAAATCTGTTGCCCATATAACTGCAAATAAGAAAAAAAAATTGGATGAGTGAACATTTTATGCAAGACACTACTTACTATCGTTAGCTTCCATTTTGACTGAGTTTTAAATATCAATTGACTTAAGTATTTAATAATTAAAATTGCCTCCTTGGTACAGTGATAAACGCGTGAACCGTGTAGAACCGAGGGGCCCTGGGTTCGATTCCCGGTGGGAACGAAGAAAAAAAAATGTCTCGTACTGGCAGGACATAGAAGGCTGATCATCTACTTGTCCCTAGACTTGTTACCAAGAAAGTCGATCAGTGAAACAGATGCATGCATAATGCATCTGACCCCATATCATAGGGTACACGGGTCTTACGTATTTAATAGAGATTTCCATTACGCAGGGTTAAGGTCACCTTCCTCCTGTACGACGGCCGCAAGCTCGAAGCCGAAGGCAAAGTAGGCGACACGCTTCTGGACGTGATCGTGAACAACGACCTCGATATCGACGGCTATGGAGCCTGCGAGGGGACAGTAACTTGCTCCACGTGTCACGTGGTACTGACGCAAGAGGACTTCGACAGGTAATATTGATATGACAAAGAACACATACAATAATCGACTAGACTCACATACAAAAATTGTCCGAAACAAAACTATGCCTGCTCGTTTATAGGCAGAGTTTTGTAACGAGCGTGATTTAGACCTGCTGCCACGAAATAAGGTATTATTTTTGATTGTGATACATATATGTATCCGCTCGTGCAGATATATTTTGACGACCTTTTAATAGACAACTTCAACAACATTTTTGTTAATGTATATTGTATGGACATAAAAAATAACTAGCATTTTTATGAACTTTTTAGTTAGGAGACTGTGTTTTGATTTGTCGTGGTTGTGGTATTATTTGCTTCAGTTAATGTGTTTATTTTAATTTTCACTAACATTTAAAATTGCAATTAAATGATAGATGAGAAATAAACAAGCCGATTTATTGAGTCAAAGTGATGTCAGCTATTTCGTTGACACAAATAAACAGCCTGAAATTAGATAGTATACGCACGATTTAGTAATTGCTTTCTGAATTTGATAAATTAAATCTATACCAATAATAAAATTGGAGCGTCTGTTTGTTATGTTAAAATAACCGCTTCTTACTAAATGCATATGGATGTTTACATGGTACACATACCAAAATAGTAATTTTTACGATTTTTGTCTGTACTTGACTTCCACTGGTAGGTAGCTGATGTTAAAAGCAGTAAAGACTACTTTTTATACTGATATTCCCACAGGAACATTATAATTAAAAGGAAAAACTCATTTACGTGTGTGAAATCGCGGAACGCAGCTTAAAGCAAACAGTTAAATAGATAATACATTTTTAATGTCTATTCAAATAGGTTGTGTTACTTTTGAATTTTGTTGTTGTTTTATACAGAACCACCATACAAATCTAAATAACAAGACACATAGAAGTGATATAATGTCATAATTCGTATGAAAACCGCTGTCGCCAAAATCAACACACTCAAACCGATAGCTAAACAGTACACACAAGTAAACTATGCCTTTTATTGGACAGCTTGATTTTAGTGAAAACTAACTTAACCCTACATACATAACGTACTTAGGTACCCTTAATAGCATAACGTGAGGTCGATTTGACTCACACGTAATTTTTATCGAATTACACTGTAGTTTTTTAATATTTCTATGAAATTTATTGAATGATATTATTAAACTAATTTAATAAATGAAATAAAAACGCGTTTTAATTTGTATTATCTTTATTTTACTTAAAAACAAAACATAAACTAAAATTATCTGAAAAAAAATAACCTAAATTGAGTATCTCTTTCTCTTTGGATAAAAACACTTAACTAGTAACAATAATATATTTTTTTTTTATTTCAATGAAATTGAAAACATGAAAAATAGAAATATTAAATAAACAGTCTTAAAATAGGAACTATTTGCAGTCTGAGCAAGTCAATATTTTATGCTCCCCGCAGACAGGTTTTTTGCAATTTTTGCACTCAGACTGTGTCTTTCTTCTGAGTTTCCATGGGCAGAAGGCACAGTATTTCCTTTTCTTCGCAGGAGGATCATCTTCTACTTCTGGTGAGTTTATGGCAGGAGACTTTGGTACAACAAGCGACTAAAAAGTATGAACGAAGTATGATTGTCTAATCATACTTCACCGAACCACGTGCGCTACTTGTGGCGCGCCTGCCCCGCCCACATTGCCAATCCAACCTTTTTTATCTAATCCGTGATTAAAACAATAAAAAAATATTCAGCTTCGTTAAAATCGGATTGTCACAAAACTTACAAATCACATAATGTGGAGTCATTTTGACTCACGATAGTACTATATCTAAGTATATACAACACTTACCTGCAATACGTGTGCACCGTTCGAGACCGCTGGCCAGCTACTGAGTTTACTTTGAGAGACGACGCGATACACAAAATAGTCAAAAAGAAAGAGACGAAAACGTTTCGCGCGTGAGTCGTTTTGACTCACGATATGTATCTAGGGTTAAATATTAAATTAAGCTTTTTAATATGTATCCTAACGCACGAATTTACGATTTATTTTAGAACTAGCGACCCGCCCCGGCTTCGCACGAGTGCAATGGCGGCCGGCCGGTACCGCCGCAAACGCTACGTCCCGCAATTTTTAAATCTGTAATATCTTCGAAAATATTCACTTAAATCATACGGTGTAAAGGGCCATATAGATCTATATTAAACTAGCGACCCGCCCCGGCTTCGCACGGGTGCAATGCTGATACTAAATACACTACAGAAAAACTGTGAACGTTGTATATAAAAACTCATTAAAAACTAAACATAGCGGCCCGCTCCGGCTTCGCACGGGTATAAAATATATAGCCGGGCGGCCGGCCGGTACCGCCGCAAACGCTACGTCCCGCAATTTTTAAATCTGTAATATCTTCGAAAATATTCACTTAAATCATACGGTGTAAAGGGCCATATAGATCTATATTAAATGAACAATGTATTCAAGGTATTTAAATGGTTAAGGATTTATGCTGTATTGGTTAAAATCGCTTCGAAAATTAGCCATTATTTGTCGTAAAAAGTAAATGACAAAAAAAATTATTGTTATCCATAAGAGATAGACATATACCATCACGGACTTTTCTGTAGACCTTTTCAATGTGTACAATACTTAGTACATTATTTTGATAAAACTCGTAGGATTCAGCCTGCGTTTGCAATGTAAGCGGAAAAAATGTAATTATTTACGACATCACATTAGAAACCTCAAAAATAACAGTACTTCTCCACTATTTAATGGATGTTATTATACATATAAACCTTCCTCTTGAATCACTCTATCTATTAAAAAAAACCGCATCAAAATCCGTTGCGTAGTTTCAAAGATTTAAGCGTACAAAGGGACATAGGGACATAGGGAAATAGGGACAGAGAAAGCGACTTTGTTTTATACTTAGTAGTGATGAACAATGTATTCAAGGTATTTAATTGGTTAAGGATTAATGCTGTATTGGTTAAAATCGCTTCGAAAATTAGCCATTATTTGTCGTAAAAAGTAAATGACAAAAAAAAGTTATTGTGGGTTATCCATAAGAGATAGACATATACCATCGCGGACTTTTCTGTAGACCTTTTCAATGTGTACAATACTTAGTACATTATTTTGATAAAACTCGTGGGGTTCAGCCGGCGTTTGCAATGTAAGCGGAAAAAATTTTTTACGACATAACATTAGAAACCTCAAAAATAACAGTACTTCTCCACTATTTAATGGGTATTATTATACATATAAACCTTCCTATTGAATCACTCTATCTATTAAAAAAAACCGCATCAAAATCCGTTGCGTAGTTTCAAAGATTTAAGCGTACAAAGGGACATAGGGACAGGGAAAGCGACTTTGTTTTATACTATGTAGTGATAACATCCCTAAGTATATGAGACGTTTTGTTTCTTTTTGCTCCAATACGAAAAAATTCGGCTTTTCTACAACAGAGGTTGTTTATTTTCAATATATATAACTTTGAACATAAACTCATAGAAATAAGGTTGAAATTTGTGTTAAACGTGATAATAAGAATGGTCGACTGTGTCATTCATTGTTATTTCGATTACTATGGTGACACTCGTAATACATACTTGTAAATATTCTATAATTTTAAGGAAAAACGGCATTATTTCTAAAAAAAAATATTTACCGATTAAATATTATTCCTTTATTAGTATAATTACAACTTGTGGAAGTATCTGTATACATCTTGATTCCTCGAATATAACACCTCCCTCAATTCCTCACTGTGGCTCAGATATGCCTGCTATACGAATTAGGCAAAGGGATGTTTTGAATGTTGTGCGTGGCCTTGACGTGAACAAAGCAAGTGGACCGGATGGTATTCCAGCAGTGGTCCTAAGGGCGTGCGCACCCGAACTATCTCCTGTTTTAACGCGCTTATTTCGGCTGTCTCTTGAATCAGGAAAAGTTCCTAAGTCCTGGAAGCTTGCAAACGTGCAACCTGTGCCTAAAAAAGGCAGCCGTGCAGACCCCACAAACTATCGACCGATCTCAATAACCTCCATACTTTGCAAGATTATGGAGCGTGTATTGAATTATCGGCTCCTCGCGTACCTTGAGATCAATGACGTTCTTAATGACCGGCAATACGGCTTTCGAAGGAACAGGTCGACTGGCGATCTCTTGGTTCACGCTACACATATTTGGGGAGAAGCCATCGAAAATCACGGGGAGGCACTTGCTGTCTCCCTTGATATATCGAAGGCTTTCGATAAAGTCTGGCACGCTGGCCTCTTAAGTAAGCTTCCTTCATACGGAATACCCCCTGCCCTCTGCACTTGGATAGCCGACTTCCTGAGTGAGCGATACATCCAAGTGGTTATCGACGGATGCATGTCTGATCCCCTGGATGTAAATGCGGGTGTTCCTCAGGGGTCTGTTCTTTCTGCAACGCTTTTCTTATTGCATATTAATGATATGCTTGGGCCTAACATTTTTGGGTACGCTGACGACAGTACCGTTGTTGAAAGATACCTATCTAGTGCAGCAGCGACGAAGGATTCGATATCGTCTGAAAGAAGTGCGATGATTCAGCGCTTAAACAACACATTACAGGTTATATCAGAGTGGGGTGATGCTAACCTAGTAAAATTCAATGCGTTCAAAACACAAGCCTGCTTATTCACAGCGAAAAAGAGTTCACTCCATCTTACTCCAACTTTTCGCGGTGTGCCGATTGAAGTGTCCGACAGTCTGCAGTTGCTTGGTGTCACAGTATCATCGGACCTCAACTTCAAGCAGTTCATCGAATCAAAAGCACAATTGGCTGCAAAAAAGCTCGGCATTTTGGCTAAAGTAAGACGATATTTCACACCTGACCAACTTCTCAGATTATACCAAGCCCAAGTGCGGTCGTGTGTCGAGTACTGCAGTCATATATGGGCAGGTGCTGCCAAAACTCATCTAGGGGCCCTAGATTCGATGGAAAAGCGCGCGAAAAAACTTATAGGAGATCCAAGTCTGCTAAAGAAGAAGCTCCTTACTCTTGAGCACCGAAGAAAAATAGCTTGCCTATCGGTCTTCTATAGGCTTCACTTCGGCGAATGCGGATCCGAGTTGCACAGCCTTGTACCGCCTTCTCCTTTCCACTTTAGAACTTCGCGACGAACGGCCGGTTTCCACCCCTTCGTGGTTGACATCCCTCGAGTGCGCACCAAGCGTTATCAACACACTTTTCTGATCAGAACTGCGAAGGAGTGGAATTCCCTTCCTCCTACTGTGTTTCCCAATGAGTACAATTTGGATTTATTTAAGAAAAGAGTGAATAGGCTATACCTCTCTGATCAGGCATGCTAACCAAGTGGACCGCATCTGCGCTTAACATCAGGCGAGATCGCGGTCAAATGCCTGAACAGTTTTTGAATAAAAAAAAAAAAAAAAAAAAAAAGTATTTCCGCAATTGGAAATGCTGAAACACACCATGTTTACACACATACGTCTCCAGAGCAACTGAACAGTGACGAACACACTGGTGGTGTGAAAATCACCTGAGTGGCGACAAGGTCACGCGCGCTTACGACTTCTAGTATCTTGTTATTTAGATTTCTATGAGAACCACCGATTTTGAGAATTAATTTTTGCCTCGCAAATCATAAATAAGAATAACTATTTAACATATTTTGTTTATTGAAAAAAAAAATCTCAACATGAGAATTTAATGACGTACGCTGTAATTTTTTTCGTTCAAGCAAGTCCACACTAATGCAATTGCTTCGCGAGGCTGTCCGCTCTGTAGAGACCCGCCTATAGAGGCGTGCGGGTGAATTATAGAAATTTGCTGGCTTTTAGGCATATTCAAACTAGCATATTATAGTCTTTAATCGCGTATCAATCAGAGTACGGTAGCGAACCTAATATACTACGTAAGATATTTAATCGCGCATCCATCATGATACCGCTACCCACGGCGCGGCGGTAGCGCTAAAGTTTGAATAGGCCCTTATGCGCAGACTTAGCGTAGATAATGCATACGAAAGACATTTTATATTTAATCGCTCACTATTGTAATGTCACTCGGTAACGGTCCGATTGTTTAAGTTTTGTATCTCATCTATCAATTATGTATCAAAAGGACAGACATACCAACGAAATCATTTCTTAAAACGACATACAATAGTTCACTCGCGCACATATACTCGAGTCGGGCAATTACCAGACTTTCCGCTTTCGTATTGCCATCAACCAAGTACAACGTATCTATCCTTTCTAGTCCTTGTTCAATAATAATATAAATGTGATTGAGATGATTGTGCCTGGTGATAGTTAGCAGGCTAAAGTTACATAGGCTGCTTTTTGCCGCGGTGAAACATCTCATTGTCATGGGAATTATTTTTGACTACGCGAGCGGAAAACTAGTACATATTTTTTTAAATATTTTTGAAGTGAAATTTCTTTAAGCGCGTTTAGAGTAAAATTTAAGGCCGCGTCATGGCAATACCGTCAAGTCATGCAGTAAGGCGAAGATTATGGTATCTTTGGATCCTGCCAAAGGAGTTTCACTTCTGACACGTGTAATCACACACACGCTCTTTTTTATTATCTTAGTCATCTCTATAATTCTTTCGCAGATTACCCGAAGAAGCGGGCGACGAAGAACGAGACATGTTAGACCTGGCCTACGGTCTCACGGACACGTCTCGGCTCGGCTGCCAAGTGACACTCACTAAGGAACTCGACGGACTCGTAGTGAAAGTGCCCGAAAGTGTGAACGACGCACGCAGTTGATAGATGGCGCTGTACTGAATGAAACATATTCAACCTCTTTACCAGTTGAAATTGTAGCTAGCTTAATTTTTTTGTTGAATTTGTAAACCCAGAAAAGTGAATATTTTGTAAATGTCAATGATGAGTAAATAAGATTTGAAAAATTTTGACAATTTTTTGAAAAATTGGTCCTTCGAGAATTTTCTTTTTTGGATGTAGATGGCGTTGAATTTTATTAAAAGAATTTAAGAGACCATAATAATATTATTTGTTAAGCAAAATAGTGAATGTATGAATTGTTTTTAATACAGTTGATTGTTACGGTCTTGGGATCTTTGCATATGTTTTAGAATGTAAATCAATTAAATTCATAATTTATTTAATAAATTATTGAATTGTATGTGACAATTTTACGAGGTTTTATTTTAAACCAAAAAAGAAAACTATATTTTTGTGAGTTGCCTATAACCCCAATGAAAGAAAAAAAAAGTACCCAGTAACCTTATCATTATATCAAAAAAATGAAAAATATAATATAAGTAACGGGTATTGTGAATATTGCACAATAAATTACTTATACATCTCAATTCCTAATTTTATTTTCGAAAGCATTATTTTTATTTCAATTAATAAAAAAGTTATGTGTTTGTTCATCAGTAGGTACAAGCGATTATAATAAAATTATAGTAATAACTTGTCATCAATCGAGTCCTCAATTATTAAAGATAAGATCGACTGATAAAGGGCAGCAATTGTTTTTTAGAAGTATTAAAATGTGTTTATATGTATACAATAGTTATGATAGAATGTTACTGTTTTGAGGTATTTTAATAAATTATTTTTCAAGTGTGAGACTTTTATTTTAAACGTCCTTCTTTAAAAACACAACAACCTCCCGAGTATTTTTCGCGATAAAAGTAGGCTATATTACTAATTACTAGCCTAATGTCACCAGATATATTTTTTTTAAATAAGTTCGTCATTGTTGGTTGCCACTTGCCATACACTTCGCAAACTAAGTAGGTAAGTATCGGTCAATTAAGGAAAGCTGGCATGTTCACAGTACTCACACTTATGCAATTTCACTTACAGTATGTTCAAAAATAAATGCGACTCTAGTTTCATTTTAGACTTGAATTGTAAAATGGGTGCGTTGTAGATAAATATATGCAAATATAATTATGAAAGCTCTCATAATTTACCTGTAAAATTATAATTTAAAAGTAAATCAATTGATGAAGTTAATTATTTATTCTAATAATAATCAATTGGATAAAAGTATTAATAATCATTCAATTATCAAATAATAATTAAATTTCAGGTCATAAAAACAATACAAATAACACGTGCGCTCACTCCCAACACACGGATGGTTGTTTTGATAATGATTTAAATAACGGACGTCTTCTGCAGTTGCGGAGCAGTCTTGTCCTGACTTTGGTCGAGTAAAGATATCTAAGAAATATTATATTTTTAGTAAGTACGTAATACCTACCAATACGCGCTAACAAATATGTGTTACATGTTTATTGTATAATTTTCACATTATTGGTTTTAAACTCAAACTCAAACATTTATACAATTAGACTTCTTCTAGAAGCACTTTTGAATCGTCATAACAGTTTAACAGTTTTAACATTTACCACCAATTCAGAAAGCAGTATCTATAGAGAAGAAGAAGAATCTATTTAATCATAATCGTAATCTTCTACTTCACTGAAACTTTCATCGCTCGAAGAACTCGCCGTCGGAATTTCTTAATGTTATTATAAATGAGTCAGTGTAATTATCTACTTTTGGTTCTAATTGAATATATTTTTCCTCATGTTCTCGCGTCTTTCTCCAAACGTCACTAAACATATCCAGACTAATAGCATTTGCTTCCTTTCTAAATAATTCTTCCACAGTTTTCAAGTTAAAGTTCACATTTTGTGATGCTACTTTCCCTTTAATTATGCCCCATAGTAACTCTATTGGGTTGAGTTCTGGATGGTATGGTGGAAGGCGCAATACACTATGTCCATGATCTTTGAGGATTGCATCAAGTAAAAATTGTGTATAGTTTGGCTTATTTTTTTTAATAATGTGATAACTCTGATTATTAATTAGTAATTTGATTTTTGAAAAAAAAAAAATGCCGATTTTAGTCAAAATTTATATTTTTATAACAAGATCCTTATCATCCAAATTTCCACCTTGGTGAGAAAAATTGACATTTCTAATGAAAATGAACAAAAAATTAAATGATTTTATTAAATACTGTAAAATAGTCTATAATTCTTCCATTTACTGTATCACAAAATTCTTCATAGATTTTTAGATATTCGTACTACACCAATTACATCACCCTGTATTTATAAACAATTGCAAAATATGACACATACATAGGCCGGGAGATACTGACACAAAATTTCGGGTCATTTGTAACAGAATGGCGGTTCTACAGAGGTCTTATTACGCAATGACTAAAAGAAAAATGATGGTCAGAACGCTGGTACCGGCGGACTAGTCGCGTGGGCGTTAGTCGAACTCGTCGGATAAATAGCGAAAGTCAAAGGATTTGTAACACAAAAATTTTAGAATTTACCGATAGCCCATAAAAAAGATGTAGGCGGTAGTGCGGTTTGGAATCGGAATCGGAATTGGAATTTGGAAGCGGTTTGGAATCGTCCGAAAAGTATGGCATGGCGATTTTAGTAAATGGCTGCACGACGATGGTTACCTGTGCAAAAGTTAGCCCGGTACAAATGGTTGAATTGTTTTTTTTAAATCAACGCATTCACGTCGGTATGGCGGACTGTAAGTCACATCGTAAAAGTATGGCATGACACTACCGCCTACATCTTTTTTAAGGGCTATCGGTAAATTCTAAAATTTTTGTGTTACAAATCGTTGGACTTTCGCTATTTATCCGACGAGTGTGACTAACGCCCACGCGACTAGTCCGCCGGTACCAGCGTTCTGACCATCATTTTTCTTTTTGTCATTGCGTACTAAGACCCCTCTAGACCGCCATCCTGTTACAAATGACCCGAAATTTTGTGTCAGTATCTCCCGGCCTAACATGTGCAATGTGTAAATGTGTTGACGTTCCAGCTCTTCTTAATGGGCCTATACGTAATTTAATCCGTATGGTATGATATATCATATATAGTTAGCATCACATAATATTCGTATATATTATCACAACAATATCGTATAAAACAAAGTCACCTTGTCCCTATAATATAGGTACTATGCTGAAATGATAAACCTTTAAAACTACGCAACGGATTTTGATGCGGTTGAAGTGAAACAGCTTTAGGCGCGTCGAGAGAATTTCAAGGTCGCATCATGGTAATACCGTTACGTCATGATTTTCGTATCTTTGAATCTTGCCAAAGACGTTTCACTTCTGACAGGTGTACTCGGCACACACGGTCTTTATTTTTAATACTACGGCCACACTACCGTGATATGCCAATAATTATTGCCACAACTTTAACAACACCTAGGTGTAACCACGACTTATGGCCATAATTCTACAATGCCAATCAATATGACAAATGGCGGTAGGCAATAGCTCCGGGGCGGCGGTATTCTTTCGCACATCAAAGAAGATTGCCGCCGTAATTATTGCTATGTAAGTATATAGTCTATGATTATTGCGTATGCGGCCACACTACCGTTTGTCCAGTGTGCAATATGAGCTCACCGGCGACGCACGTATCGACCGACATGGAGTGGTCAAATGAAAAAGCGCTCGATGGCGCAAATTTTTGGAATTCTTGGAATTCTTCTCTTTGGGATCTTGGGGATACCCAACAGAAGAACTATAAACATCGCAGTGTACACAATGATGCGTGGCGTCGGATCAAACAAAATTTATCATTTCCAAGTAACGTAACGGCACCAGTCTTGTACAGATTAAGGAAAAAATTGAAGTTTTTTGCAAATTTCTCGTAGGTTTTTTAACTTTATTGGATATTGTTTAGTTATACCTTTAGTTCAATGTTAGTTTAACGTAACCAATGTTAGAAAAAAGATTACAATGCATAAATAATGAAGTTATTTATAAATTAAAAAACCACTTTTTTGCACCAGTGTTGGACAGTGAAAATCTAATGATGGACACCCAGTTTTGGACAACATCCAGTTATGAACACCCATTTATGGACTGTACCTAATGTTGTTTCTCCAGTTATTTACACTTGGAGAAGACTTATAGTTATCAATAGAATCTTTAAAATGATGATTGGAATACAATAAATCGGGGATGCATTTATAAAAAATAGTACTTATTAATTATTTTGCATACTTATAATATTTAAAACAGTCTTAATTTCCATTTTCTAGGCAAAAATTGGACAAAATGCATCGTTAAATACGAGTTACGTCCGTTAAGAATCACCAATATGGGTTTTTTTTCTCAATAAGTCAGGGATGAAAAATATAACTAAAAAAAGTACTGCCATTCCATCCATTTTGGGACTTCTTCTTCTTCGTCATATCACTCTAGTCAGAGCGAACGTGGTCAACATGAGGTTTGGGGGGGTAGATGTTACCCGCTTCACGATGTTCCGCCATATCTCTCTGTTTCCTGGCATTCCGCTACACTCGTGAAGTGAATCGCCAATCTGAATCCGCCAGCAGCCTTAATCTGATCGGTCCATCTATATGGATTCCAAATTGTAGCACGAGGCAAAAAGCTTTTTTTAAACTATTGTCAAGATGGTGTGGATGAAATTTAAGCGTGTGTGCTAGGTATATGGTGGTGGAATTTAGCAGCAGACAGCGATCCAAACAGTTCATCAGAGAACTCTCTATGATAGATGCGTTACAATACGCATAAGTATGCGACTTCTCTACGCAGTGATAGATAATGAAGCCGAGAACGAGTCGCACAGCACATAATGACCCATTGTTCTAAAATATATTCTTCATGTTTAGATAGATATTATGTTGTTGGACCCATTAGTGTAATTTTAACAAAAAATATCAATGTCCATTATAGGAACCAAAGCAAATCCAGTCATGGACAATTGTTGTACAATATTGGAACCCTTTGTTTGAAATGGTCGTGATAGGTATATTATTAATCAGAAAGAAAAGACAATACAGAAAAGCGCATGTAATTAATACCTTTAAAAAAAGTTTATTTTCGACATATGTCCATAAATGGATATATCCATAGAATTAAATCCAGATATGGACACTGAAGAATTTTATTTAAACAACATAACCTATCATGATACTAAATCGTGTAATATTTCGTACACTTAACTACTATAAATAAAAGTAATATCAAATTTTGCTGACATTTATACAAAAATTCTTATAACCAAAATTGTGTCCTCACTTCCTTAAGGATTTCCTTAGTAAAAACGGATTTCTTCGAAACGAGTCGCAGCAACTAAACATAACGTTCTGCCATCTTCAAACATTTTGGCCGAATAAGATGAAGTGTCGTATTTTGATAGCTTATGAACCAAACTTTTATTTTAAGTATTGCCAAATTATATAACATGTATTTTGGTCTTAATATTTAAATTTAATATTTATTTTGTCCATTACTGGATGCTTGTCCACGACTGGTGCCGTTACCTTACAATAGATGATTTGAAAAAGAAAAAATCCTTTTTAAAAAGAAAGAATCCTTGATGAATTATTACAGAAACCATATTATATATTAATTATTAACTAATATTTTTTTTGCTGCGGTAAATGCCAATAATTACCGACATATCTAGGTAAACTGTAGTGTAACCACACCCTTCATGCAGTAATTTAGACGGTAATTTAATGCCATAATTATTGCGGTAACAGCCCGGTAGACGGTAAGGTAGTGTGGCCGTAGCATAATAGATATAAGAGTAGGTAATTCAAGAGGAAGGTTTTAGTCATGAACGTAAAAAAAAATGGTTTCAGTAGGTATATAATTTATTAGGTTTTAAGCAAAGCGGGCGAAGCCGCGCGTGCGGAAAGTTAGCGTAGAATGATATATGTAAATCAATTTCACACTATTTGTTGAAAATTTTTTGGGTGCGGAATTTAGGTTATGTAATTTCAGGATTATACAAAAAAAATATCAGACGATGTCTACTTAAACCTAAAAACCAATAATACATAAGAATGATGAAAAGCAAAATCTAAAATTAATGAGCATGACTTTCAATTTTAAATTTAGTTTTTGATAACAAAGCCTTTATCCGGTAGAAACATATTTCTTAAACAGCAGTGTCATGTATAAAATTGTATTAAATTGTGTTTTTATTTGTAAGTATGCTCACAATCAATGTTAAAAGCAAACGATTTTTAGGTCATTTGGACCTATTTATGCAAACAGGGACCAACCCACATTTTTTGTGAAATTGAGTTAAGTACACAGATAGTGTTAAAAAAACGTTTTCTACCTTCTCAAAAAATTTGGTACATTTTTGACTACTGTAAGTACAGTTTTTTACATGTCAGTTGCGGAACCAACCCAATTTCGCCAACTTACATTATGCAAGCTGGAACCAAAGTTGGTTGGTTCTATTTTATGACAAAAAGCTTCATTAGTTTTCAAGGTAACCAGAACCAACTGACTTTGGTTCTTGTTTGCATAATGAAATTTCTCGGTCTTTAAGTTAGCAAATGGCTTGGTTCTATGTTGAATTTCATTTATATGTTCTATTTATTTAACTTTAACCATGTTTTTATTATAAAAAGCACTAAATAATAATTCCCAAATTGATATACTACAATTTTACAAAAAAAAATGTATCTACTTAAAAGTAAACATCTATTACTTCAAAATCGGGAGTCCCAGAAAAGCCATTGATATCATCTTCTACAATATCTTTGGTATTTATTTTTTTGTAAAAATTTTGAGCGTTGCTCGGAATGAGATGCATAATACTTTTTAAAACTGTTAATTTTTCCTCGGGAATACGTTTGGTTGTGGGCCAGAGTAAGCAGAGCTCCGCAGGAGTCATTTCAGAGTATTAAACGCTCAACACCATCTTTTAATCTCTCCGTGATCCAATTCAGACTAACGAGGCATTAAAGCATTCATGATTGACCATCCAACAGTAAAACAAATCAGTCATAATGTTTTTTTTTATGTCTGGTCACAGTTTTTTATTCAAAGCTACCGATTTTGGCCGATTGAGTGTGCCCAATAGAACAAAGACTGATTATATCCTGGAAAACTACATGTAAATAATTAAATATGTAAAAAGACTAAAACAAAAGACTTTGGCTTCACAAATCTCTTCAAAATCAAAAAAAATAAATAATGAAAGTCACTATCATGAAGACAGAAGAAAGCAGAAGATGGGTCTACCGTATCTTAGTTAGATATCAAAGTTATTTCATTAAAGTGAATCAAATATATGTATTTTGATATTATTACAATATTATCATGATCTTCTTGCCCTTAATCCATGTTATTTGGATTCGGTATAACACGTTTTATTTTTCTATTCTCCTGACAAACATCAGGGCATATTTTACTCTTTTTTCTTTCATTATATAACTTTGCACACTAACACCTCTTTCCTTTGGCCTTCCTCTTGTTCTGCGTCCATCAACATTCATATCCATCACTTTCTTAGTCATATGCGTGTCATCTATCCTCACCACATGTCCATACCAAGACAGACAATTCCCTTTCAATCTTGCTGTAATAAAACCAGTTTAAATCATTTTTATACATGGAATACTGTTCCCATCTCTGGGCCGGTGCACCCAAGTACCAGCTCCTTCCTTTTGACCGAATCCAGCGACGTGCAACACGGTTTGTGGATGATCCTTGTATTACTGATCGGCTGGACTCTTTGGCTCTCCGTAGAGATGTCGCATCTCTCTGCGTTTTTTACCGCATTTTCCACGGTGAATGCTCTGAAGAGCTGTTCGGTACAATACCAGCCGCCGAATTTCACCACCGAACCGCACGCCACAAGCTCAAATTTCACCCACATCATCTCGATACTTGGCGTTCTTCCACCTTGCGTTTTAGGAGGAACTTCCTACCGCGCACTACTCCTCTGTGGAACGACCTTCCAAATTCGGCATTTCCCAAGGACTATAATTTAGAATACTTTAAGAAGAGAGCGTACTCCTCCCTCAAAGGCCGGCAACGCAACCACAATACTCCAGAGTCTGTGGTTGTTCATGGGCGGCGCCAATCATCGCTTTCTGTACGGTGACGCGCAAGCTCGTTTGCCGACTTATACATAAAAAAAAAAAAAAAAATACATTCATTCCTTACTTTATCCATTATTCTCACCCCACACATCCATATCAACATTATCATCTTCGCTAAATGTAATATATTTTCTTCCATCTTCTTTAATGCCCAGCTTTCCAATCCATACAGTACAACAAGTCTAATCAAGGATTTGTATATGTTCCCTGTCAACTTTAAGGGCATACGTAAGTTGCAATTAGTTCCAGCGAACTGTCGCTGTATTATTTAGCCTGTTTTGATCGTATGCTTGACGTTTTTCTTTAACTATGGCAACAATAAAAACCAAAATAATTTTTGCAATAAAGAACCAACCCACAAATGTGTTTTTTTGCAACACAGAACCGGTCGGTTTTTTAAGGATTATTTTGTTAAAATTTAATAAATATCCATGTATCTGGTATCCCTAGATAGGATTCAATATGATACATATGCTTAACAACTTTTTTTCTCCAAATCTTGCAACGCATACTTTTTGCAAACACTTTTCACAAAAACCTCATTTTCTCGAAATTGATTCGGTGTGGGTTGGTCCCTGTTTGCATAAATAGGTCCATTTGATGGTATAGAAAAGAATATATTCACTTATGGTGATAGGTATGATAGGTATAAAGAACTAAAGTGTCCTCGACATTTAGGGCAGTGAGATTTTACATCTTTGACTGGTTGATTTTATTTATTGGTTCAGTGAATTATGTGATTCTGTGTCTGTACTGAAAAAAGAATATCGAATACGACGAAGCAATCGAAATTCGAAGATGTTTTAATGCGCACTGAATACTTAACTTTTATCACATTATACCTACAGAATCTTAATTTCAGCATATTTTTGCGAGGACAATAATCAAGTAATTGTTTCAAAATGAAACTGCAATGGTTACCTACACATGAACTTTGTGGTAAATACTAATTAAATTTTAATTTCAGTAGAATTAATATATGCGTATAGACATGCCCGGCCATATTGGAGTAATAAGATGAGAAGTGGATACTATTACAAGCATTCGCCAATTCAAGTCCATAATCATTACCACCACATATCGTCATTAGAAAATCTACAGTTCAGAAAAAACTTCCCCAACGACTTAAAAATTGTAAACAAATTGTTCGATAAAAATGGAATGCTCTATATTACAAACAAAAGGGACGATTCCGATAGGGTCATCAATAAATTACTAAACGATATTGTGAAATACCAATCTGATAAAAAATTACTGCGGCAGCAAAGGCGGGAAATTTCCAATTTACGTTCGAAAAAAGAAAGAATGGACGCAATTTGGCCGATAATGGAATTTGATTTTAATGAATTAGTTGCATGACATTTGCCTAAGATTTGCCTAGAGATTTAATGGTGAGAAGATAGGATTAGTATTTTAATAAATTGTAGGTATTGCTATTAATTGTTTATAATGTACAATATTAAATAATTAGTTCAACTAAATTCCGTATTGAATAATCTATTTATTTTAAAAGCTGTTGTCTTCTTCTTCTTCTTCTTCTTCTTCTTCTAAAAGCTGTTGTCGTTGGCTTTTGTGATGTGATCAATTTGTGAATTTTCATTGTTCACACGTGTAAATACTAAGTATCTGAATTCTATGAAAAAAATGGTTGCCTGTAAAGTCGGTTTTACGGGCGAAGATTTTACGTGACAACGTCTTTTTCTCGGTAGAATATTTATGTGCTGCGCGCGCGGCAGACCGCGGGCCTCTCTCTCGTTCGGTGACTCATCGTAACGTTACCGAGCGTTACACTTTTTCATAAGTGACTCCCAGTCGCAACCTAATTTAAGACGTTGTCACGTCAAAAGTTTTGGCTACTGAACTCGAAACTGCAACTATCGCCTCTCGGTATAAATTATATACTGAATAGGTATGTATATAGAAATGAAACTTGACATGTGCATTTCACATTTGGATAGAATTTAATAATTTATAATACGTAGTCTAATGTTTTTTGGTACTGTGGTTTTTGTTCGAATAGAAAGTACAAACATGGTCAACGTGAGGTTGAAAAATCAATCTTTACTTATCTGTTTACTAGATTATAGCTAATCTCAGGAAGTATTGGTCCGATTTGAACAATTATTTTTGTGATAGATAGCCCATTTTTCGAGGAAGGCTACATAGGCTATAATATATTATCATTACTCTAAGACCAACAGGAGCGGAGCACTGCGGGTAAAACCGCGGGGCACAGCTAGTATTTAAATAAATTTAAAGGGTAGTAAAATAAAACAAAATCTTGATAATAGATTATTTATTTCTAATCACATTATAAAATATTAAAAATCGCTTATATTACATACAGTCATTCAACTGAAACATAATAATAATTATGCGTAACAAAACCCTGAAATACAAAATTTTACTCATTTAAAACAAAAATCGCTGACATCAATCCGTCTCGCTCACTCATCGGTATAAAAGAATGCTAGAGCGAGACAGACTGATTTCTCTTATAAGGGCTAGTATACACTAAGCCTTTATACAATACCCGCTATTAATATATAAAAAAAAATGTATGTCCTTTTCATAGATCGTCAAAACAAGACAACGCAGTAATACTTTTTATTAAACTGCTCAAAATCTCACACTTGCAAGACTTTATTCTAACGGTTATAAACCCGGTTTCTACTACCTCTGTCTTAAAATCCTTGAAAGCTCTTTTTAGTTAGCGAAAGTGCAAGTCTTCAAGAAATTTTAAGACTCAAGAGAGATAACAAAAACCTTCCGTTTTACAAAACTTATACTATTTTGTGCGATAGAATCGCATCACGTCCCTCATCATGCGAATTTTTAGCATTAAGTATTGTTTAATTTTTTATCTCATATATTCAGCATATTTTATGGATAAGGGGGCGTCCATAAATTACTTGAGGTGTTTTTTTTTTAAGTTTAATTGCGTGACATTTGCCGAGACTTTCTCCCCAACGTAAGGTTAGATGAGATTTCACTCGACTCCCTCCCCCCCTAAAAACTCTCATGTAATTTATGGACGCCCCCTAATATCATTATTTTATATTATTGCATGTGATTAAAATTCATTTTGTATCTATACAGCATAATATATTTTACAGTAGAATCCGTTTATTATGACTCCGCTTATATTGACCAACCGGTTATTATGACGTAATTGCACTACGAAGTTTGGTTTTCATATAAAATTCTTTATAAAAAAGTCGGATATATTGACTTCCCTTAATAAAATTATGTCTGGTTATAATGACCGGTATGATTCTTTACACCTTCGATAATGTTCGTTGATTCTCGACGACGTTCGGCACGTGGCTCGTTTTTGTTTTGAATCTCAGTGAGTATTACCTACCGCAGAAGAGGCATTAAAAGCTGCAGAATTATTATCTCGATTTGTTCACAGCAATATTGAAAATGATAATTTGACCATAGCTTTGTCTTCTTTACACAATAGTATTAGAGACTGTTTTTACAATAAAATGAAAAAACAAAAGCAGACAAAAATTACAATGTGCTTACAGTAAAAAATACACTTGTATGTGTTATTATAATAATCTGCTGATTACGTGCAATTTTGATTTTGATTTAATATGTACGTATACATATGCAAGTATACTATGTTCTGTATTAAAATACTTAAATACATACATATTTACATAAAAAAGATTTTTCATTTCACATAACGCTTTGTATGACGTCCGCTTATTATGACGTGTTTGTCGATTCCCTTCGATGTCATTATAAACGGATTCCACTGTATTTTAATATTATATTGTTCAATGCAAAACAACTTACATATTATCGAATAAGAACTTTTAAAACTCATTATAATAAAACAATAACTATATCCATATGTGATAATTTTAACGGACTTTCAGCACGATATGATTAAAAAATTTCAATCACAAAACTTAGATTAACAAGAAATCCTGTTTTAAATAGGTTAAAATTATTTTAATTTACACAATATCAGAGATAAAAT
The DNA here is from genome assembly GCA_029959065.1 of Colias behrii. Classification (NCBI taxonomy): domain Eukaryota; kingdom Metazoa; phylum Arthropoda; class Insecta; order Lepidoptera; family Pieridae; genus Colias; species Colias behrii. Next base: position 8,795,681 of record JARWMC010000022.1, read on the forward strand.
AACTGTCTCAAGAAGATATTATGTCAAAATAATTAAAACAAATAATTATTTTAAATAACGATTATTATTATATTTAAAAACCATTGTCATTAAAGAAAACTCAATCTACTTTATCTCTATAAATATCTTTACAAGAAAACGTATTTATATACAAATAAACGCTGCGCTTAGCGTGTCACGACCCTTATGATAAAAAAAAATATTATACAAACCAAAGTATCTCACCAAGTATTCAATAATTTAAAAACATTTGCAAAATGAGAACCTTGCGTCCGTGCAACCGTGTAATCTAGAAAAATCTAGAAATATATATAAAGCCAATAATATTATAAGTAAAAAGGTGTAAATACCAACACAACATTCGAGCTCAATCTATACTAATATTATAAAGCTGAAGAGTTTGTTTGTTTGAACGCGCTAATAAGAGCTAGCGCGCAAGAGCAACTTTTGTCTCCGCAACTATTTTGTCTCTCCCATCAAATGTATGGGCTAATAAAAAGTCTCCCGGGAGTCGCGTCGCTACGTGCGCGCACTTTCTTACTAGAATTGATGGGAGAGACAAAATAGTTGCGGAGACAAAAGTTGCTCTTGCGCGTTAGCTCTAACAGGAACTACTGGCCCGATTTGAAAAATTCTTTCGGTGTTAGATAGTCCATTTATCGAGGAAGGCATAGGCTATATAATTACGCTAAGACCAACAGGAGCAGAGCACAGCGGGTAAAACCGCGGGGCACAGCTAGTTAAAAAAAACACGCATTAATAAGACAAATTCATGAAATTATTGTATTGTCACCGATCCTTGATAAGTGAACAAAGTTTGAATTATATCTGTCCGTTTAATTTCAAAATCGAGCCTAAAGGAGTCGGTTACATACAAACATACATATGAGCTTATTACACGTCAAAGTGAGATGGCATGATTCAACTATAGTGAGGGAAAGAGACAACTAAAGTGAAACTAAAGTGAGATAACTAAAGTGAGGGTAATTAGCCACATTTCGCTTTAGCCATCTACACCTATCTATTTATAATATTATTGTTTAAACCTAACCCCCTACTATCACCGTAACCCTTCTTAAATAACAATAAATTATATATTTTAACCTAAATAAATACGTGAGGAAACAAAGTTTCAGATAAGACCACTAAACAACGAACATGGGATTTTTTTTTAACTTACTAGCATAAAAAAAAAATTAATTTCGTAAGAATTTTATATCTAAGGTGAGTCCTACAAAGGAAAAAATGGCTTAAAATTGGATTATGCTATATTTCATTAAAAAAAAATCGATCTATTTTTCCATAATCTCTTTATTACAACTTTTAAAATATTTAAATTTATCTTTTTAACGTTCCCCACGTTCGTGTTTAGTGTTACTTTTTACTAGTTACTTACACGTGCAAAATTTGTAAAATTTCTAAAAGCATTCATTCGAAACAAAACACAATAACGAACAAAAGTTATTTATTTATTACTTTAGCCATTTATATATATATATATATATACATTTGTGCTTTTTGTAATAATATTATAATGTAGTACTAGACTACAGGCCCATGTTGAAAAAGCTATGGGTCATTTGAACCACCAGGGGACATATCTAGAACGATATAAGAGCATAAAATAATAAGATTCAGCACTATGCCGTCACTTGTAAGCTGTCCACCTGAGTGCAGATGAGAATTCGAAAGTACAGGTAGTCACTCTACATTTGGGTCACAGATTTTTGTACGGCATTCTTTACCACCGATAGATCCATTAAAAATAATAAGAAAACGCACAGTGCCGTACAAAAATGGTGGTCCACAAAGTCGGAATATTTTTTTTATTTTCCACAATTACCGGGGTAAATTCGGTCATTTGATTTTGTACGGCATCTGTGTCATAATATTTTAATACTGCTTTTAATCCATTATTCCGCAACGCCGTACAAAAATAATGCGACAATTGGAAAAAATCGAGAGTTGCAATCCCCTCTCTTTCCGTAGTCCAGGGGGTGATTTGTGTTCAAATGACCCACAACTTTTTCAACATGGGCCTGTAGTCTATACATTTTTTTTGGACGCTTATATGTTGCATGTATAGAGTTATTATACATAGAGTAGGTTAGGAAACTTTAAAGAGATTTTTTAAGCCAATTGCTCGAAAACTCTGCCTATTAGACGCGTAAGTAGAGTTTTGCTTTGGACATGTTTTTATCAGCCATCTGGTTTCCATAACACACGCGAAAGCTTAGTATGCGATCAGATCGTACCGTGTGTGAAAATTATCCTTAAATATTTAATTATTAATTTATTAATATAAAATCGTGTTTTCCTATACGTGTCTCTTTAAAGAAACAAACTGTCAAATCTTTCGATTTCTCTTTAACGTACTTATTACTTTTCTTTTTGAAGTGATACTTCATTAGGTGCATTGAGAATAAAATTTCAATATCGCGTAATGGCAATACCGTCACGTCATGGAGTAAAGCGACGATTTTGGTATCTGAATCTTGCCAAAGAAGTTTTACTTCTGACGCGTGTGCACGACACACACGCTCTTCTTTTATATTATTGTCTCTTTCCAAGTCAAACCTACTCTATTTATGTATTTATTTAATATCGAATAGGTATTATAAATGTAAAAAATTTGAAGAAACAAGCTTGGCCATAAAAGGAACTAAAAATAACCTTTTTGTTACGGACGACAACCTAATCCCTTGTAGTAGGGGAGCCCAGGATGCTAAATGTGGATTTACTCGAGCGTCACGGGAACCTATTAGAATTGGTAGATTAGACCATAGCGAGAAAAAAAGGTCCTATAATGTTTTCACTTTTAGCGGTGGGGAAGGGTTTTTTGATTTTTTTTAATTTAAAAAAGAAAATAATTGGCTTGGAAATACTCAAGCGCGTTAGATATTGATATTTTGCATGCTCCAGGACGTCACTTAAAAAAAGTATACGTTAATCTGACGATTTAAGTGGCGATTTAATCGCTATGAAGAAAGGGTAAAAAATTAAAGTAATATTATTCGAGCGCGTCAGATTAATATATGGGGGGGGTTAATTACAATATAAGAAGTCCCCATTTCGCTAATCTGACGATTCGAGCTCAACCTTAGGGAATTATGGATTATTCAAATTTTCCAGCGGGGCCCCTGAGCGCACCCACCAACCATAACTCCTCATATTGACTAGAGGTACTAATGAATAGCTAAGGTACCGTCCCTTATAGTAATCTGACGCGCTCGAGTAAATCCCAAAATCCCCTCTTGGGCTCCCCTACTATTGTAAATAGTTTCACCACCTATAATTGTCTTAAGTGTTTTTATTGTATAAAGTTTATTCGTGTGTTTTTATATTGTATAGATTCTAATTGTCGTTTTTTAGTATTTTATATGAAGTAAAGAAGAAATTGTACATCGATTTATGTGAAGAAAAGAAATACAGTCCACTGATTTTAACAAGAAAAGGAGGTTTTTATTGCTTAAACTGCGTTTATAGTACACAAGTACATTTAAATATACATATTTTTATAATAATTGTCTGTTTAAATTAAACCAACGGTTATTTTAAACTGAAGTTTACAAGGAAACTTGATAATTAAGGACTAGCTTTTTATTTATTTTTATAAGAACATATATTTTTTGCGTCTTTCATAATTATTTCTCTCGTTTGAATAAAATGATCTAGTTCGACTATCAACTTGAAAAAGTTATTGAAAATTGATAATACATATATATTAATAATTCAACAATAATGATTTTTGTTTGTAAAACAAATTATACACATAATAATATAATTTATATTGATTTAAAAACGGCAAAGTATATAAATCTAAGGCATATATTGAAGAAGGCAACCCAAGATACAGATATTCATATTATATTACTTTTATACATAAGTAGTTAATATTATAATACATAATGTATTTTTTTTATTTGGGGTTGCCACTTGCGAGGTTTTTAATTTATGTGGATATAATTATTAAATGGACATTGGTTGATAAATTAAAATATCATTTTTACGTGTGTGTAAATTAAGTTCATATCTATATAATAAAAATTAGCGCTTTTTATATTTTTCATTTACCTGGCAACCCTAACTGTTACAATTTTAGAATAAAGCACAGAGTACAAATTTAAATGTGCAGCCAATTTTAATTTTGTGTAAAAATTATAATATACAATATATTTTTCCTAAAAAAACAATATTTAGTCTACACTATGAGAACTACTTCCACAAAAGTACAGAAACATACTAAAATAAATCCAAAACTAATTTTATTTAAAACTAGATTTCCGCCCGCGGCTTCGCCCGCGTTTTCAAAGGAAAACCCGCATAGTTCCCGTTCCCGTGGGATTTCCGGGATAAAACCTATCCTATGTGTTAATCCAAGTTACCCTCTATATGTGTGCTAAATTTCATTGTAATCGGTTCAGTAGTTTTTACGTGAAAGAGTAACAAACATCCATACATCCATACATCCATACATCCATACTTACAAACTTTCGCCTTTATAATAGTATTAAGATAGATAGATAGATAGATATTTCAGTTTACATTGTGTAAAAAAGAAACAACAGAACTTTACATTTTTATTTAATCCAAAACCATACGCGATTGAAACTAAAAACAAAAACACACTAAAATTTCCTAAAAAAAAAAAAAAAATGGCTACCCATTTAAAATGGCACCCTGTATACACAATATGTTATATTATACACATACATTGATATACTATAAACAACTAGTTTCACAATCGCCTACAAAAAGCTCTTCAAAATCTTTATACAAAACATTCATTGAAATAACAACCTTATTTCGTAGCAGTAATGTTCAAAGTCTATTGCTCGAAAACTCTGCCCATTAGACGCGTAAGCAGAGTTTAGTTTCGGACATTTAATTTTCAGCATAATGAGTCCAGTTGTTTATTGTACGTCAATGATTGTTGTTGTTGATGAAAATGATTGATTATGATGTTTTTGATGTAGTTGATGCAATTCACCTGTCACTGTGTTCAGAGTTGCAATTCTGTTTGTGGTTCTTACTGTCGTAGTGTAGCAGGCAACCGACTGCGCCGAAATAGCTGCGAATTTTACAATTGGTAGTCAGTAAAAATTAATATTATTAATAGTTATCAATATGGAATTAGAGTTAGATAAATCGTGATAAAGATATAGAGAGAAAGAATTCTTTTTTTCATAAAGATATTATCTTAATAGATCTATAAATATTGAAAACATAATATCGACGGACAAATAAAAATCAATATAACAAATAAACAAGAGTAAAGTCATTGCTAAAACTTTTTACTCTACAGTATTATTAACATGTGTGCTTTCAATAAAGTGCGACACGGCTGAACCGATTTCGATGAGACCTTCACTTCGCACAAAGTTGTGCACTAATTTTCTTATCACTACATAGTATTAAACAAATTCGCTGACACTATTTGTCCGTGGCTATGTATGCTTTAATGTAAAAAAAACTACTGCACTAGTTCATAGTAGAGTCATTCTTAAGGAAAGTTTTAATACATATATACATATAATTTGTTAAGTTTTCTACAAAGCGAAAAGCTAGTCTAGTCTACATTTGTTTTTTACTAGCTGCGCCCCGCGGTTTCACCCGCGTGACTCAACTCCTGTTGGTCTTAGCATGAAGTTATATAGCCTACAGCCTTCCTCGATAAATGAGCTATCTAACACCGAAAGATTTTTTCAAATCGGACTAGTAGTTCCTGAGATTAGCACGTTCAAACAAACAAACAAACAAACTCTTCAGCTTTATAATATTAGTATAGATTTATTTATTAAGTAATTAATTAATAAAATACAAACCCTTCGTGTTCAAGGAACAACGCTTTCAAAGCTCCCTTGGACCAGTAGGACATCGCGTACGACAACAGTTTCATAGACAGCGGGTTCACTCGCAGGAAGTTGCCGCAGAAAACTACCTGTTTATAATAATAATAAAATATTATTTCATATGGCAGACTTTCTTGAGTAGTTATTTGTTAAAAAAAGAGCGCGTGTGCAGAGCACATGTGTCAGAAGTGAAACTTCTTTGGCTAGATTCAAAGGTACCAAAATCGTCGTCTTACTCCATGACGCAACTGTAAAATTTTACTTTCAACGCGCCTAAAGAAGTTTCACTTCAAAAAAATTGGGAGATTATAAAAAAAACGTTTACTTTTTCCAACGCAATTTTTGTATTGCAAGTAACATGTAAACTAAAAATAAATGGCCTGAAATAAATAAATTATATTTATACATATATATAAAAATGAAACCCGTTTCGCGTTGTCACGGCATCACGCGTGAACGGGTGGACCGTTTTCGATAATTCTTTTTTTATTATATTCCTTGAAGTACGAGGATGGTTCTTATGTAGAGAAAACGTTAATATGTACCACGGGCGAAGCCGGGGCGGACCGCTAGTTTATTTATATAATATAACTAGCGGTCCGCCCCGGCTTCGCCCGTGGTACCTACATGTTTAAACTATCCTATCTCTCAAGTTGGATCGAACTGCACATGGTGTGCGAATTTTATTATAATCGGTTAAGTGGTTTAGGAGTCCATTGAGGACAAACATTGTGACACGAGATTTATATATATTAACTTAATATTATTAAGATATACATTTGTCACTCACCCGCTCTATCCTCTGGTTGGACGCGCAGAGCCGTGCTATGGAGCCGATATTATTGGTGATAGTTACAAGCGTGGCTCTAGCCAGGTCTTCCCGGGACACTTTGGCACGTCTGTCCGCTGAGCACATGTGCCCGAAACTGGAAAAAATAATGATGGATTTAAAAAGAAAAAGAAATTGTTAAATTGAAGTTCATTTGTTCAATCAAAGATGAAGTCTTAATCCAAACTATAAGAAAATATATAAAACGTTGACTTGAAATGTTGACATGGTAAATTAAAATTGTCTCGAAGTACCACTGATACTTTCCTATCCGATTTCAGTGACTGCATTTTCGGTATCAGTATTGCTACTTATGTGCACCCTATATCCAATATGCGCCTTATAGAGGCTACTTAATATGAGAGAAAAAAAAACTACCTAGTCCCTTCCGCTGGAAGGAAGGGCAAAATGAAGCGAATAAATAGAAAAAAGGGGCTATTATAGGCACTCGTATTAATATAATTGTTTATAAAGATGAAACAGTTGACATATTTTCAAATAGTATGAGCAGTTTTCGTCGCTTAGTTCCTTCTACTCTGCGTAGTACCTGAAGCAAATTATGTTTTTGAAAATCAAAATTTTGTATACTCATTTAATTGACTTGTACATTGTAAGTAATAAATTGTACTTGATTCCTGATATAATCTATATACATATATAAAAATGAAACCCGTTTTCCTTGGTCACGGCATCACGCGTGAACGGGTGGACCGATTTCGATAATTCTTTTTTTAAATATTCCTTGCAGTGCGAGGATGGTTCTTATGGAAAGACAGTTACCAAGATAATAAAAAATACCTACAACAAAAGAAAAACTTAGAATAACAAGATTCAACACAAATCCGTACGCTTCAGGTATATCAGGCTTCGCAGAGCAGTAAGTACTAAGCGACGGAAACTGGCTAGACTATTTGAAAATATTATGTCAATAGCGTTATCATTATTATAGAAGAGCCATTTTAATAGGCAACATTTGACAGTTCAACAAATTTCAACAACGTAACCTAGTAACGACGACATAGAATAACAAGATATTTAGTTTTGTTAGAACTGCACATTTGCTTAACTTTTTTCAATTACGACTACATACTATTTATAATAATAATGACCGATAAAAGTAATTTTAAGATTTCATTTTACTGATAAACCATTCTAAACATAATAAACAATTTCTGAATTGAAGAACTGACGTCACTACAATTTTGTGTCAATAAACCTTTTTTCTTTATATATACCAGAGACGTTACTCTAAAAATCGAAATCTGACATCTAGAATCGAATGCATGTATACTTGTGAATAAAAATCACCATAAATTAATAAATGCGTTGTATTTTTTAATTATGTATTGTACTTGTCTTATTTTGCTCTTTAAATTTACGAAACAAAGTATATTACTGGGACAGGGATTCGCCTGATGAATTTTAAAATTGACATGTGTTTCAAGTTCGATTGACAAATGTTTAAAGTCCGTATCGATTAATTCACTTTAATCGATGTTTTTAAGCAGGTTACCTCTCTTCGAAGATAAAATTGATAGACGTCAAATGTTGCCTATTAAATTGGCTCGACTATAATTATTAATAATCACCTGCTAGCCACGAGATCGCCCCTCAACCGGAACCGTTCATAGTCCCCCCCGTATATGTCCCGCACCAGTTTGTCCACGGTCGTGTTGTCCCCGGATGCTGCTAGCGATATAGCTTCCTCGAAACTGCTGCAGCCGGTCAGTAGGCAGCACAGACCGAGGAATGTGCCTCCACCCAGACTGGAAACGAGATAAAATACATTTTATAAGCAGGGTGGAAAGAAAACAGACAACAATTTCATAGTTAAATATCGAACAAACTCCTAAAAGATACAGATATCTCGTACACGCGAGCGGTAAAGTGAAAATCTCACACGCACACACACATACACACTCGCATTCACGCACGCACACACACACACGTAGAGCTAATGTACTGCTGCAGCCGGTGAGTAGGCAGCAGAGGCCGAGGAATGTGCCTCCACCGAGACTGGAAACGATACATTTCCATGAGATACTCGTAGATATATAGATACTAGCTGTCCCGGCAAACGTTGTTCTGCCTTACTCTTCATCATTTAGGGGTATGAAAAATAGATGTTAGCCGATTCTCAGACCTACCCGATATGCACACAAAATTTCATGAGAATCGGTCCAGCCGTTTTGGGAGGAGCCGTTTTGTCACAATGTTAGGGTAACTAACATTGTGACAGGGGAATTTTATATATAAGATAAAATTAATCGGGGAACGTGCCACCACTGAGATTGGAAACGATTAATTTATGTAAAACACACGTAAATCCATACTATAATATTATAAATGCGAAAGTAACTGTCTGTCTGTTACTCAATCACGCCTTAACTACTGATCTAATTTGCATGAAATTTAGTATAGAGATATTTTGAAACCCGAGAAAGGACATAGGCTACTTTTTACCCCGGGACATAGGATAGGTTTTATCCCGGAAATCCCACGGGAACGGGAACTATGCAGGTTTTTCTTTGACTGCGCGGGCGAAGCCGCGGGCGGAAAGCTAGTATAACATATAAACAAAGAAACAGAATTAAACGCACTGACACACTCGCGCGCACACATATACGCATTCACACACACACGTATGGCAAATACACTGCTGCATGTTGTTAGCATGCAATAGAGGCAAGGCAACAGGGCAGAGGAATGGCCTCTGAGACCGAAATAAATTATAAAATTCTTAGATACACAGACAGACAGACATATACGCACTCGCACATACATACATAGAGCCAATCCAATACCACCACCGAGACTGGAAAGCGTCGATATATTTTTATAAAACACACCCGAAGTTTTGATTTACTGAATAAATATTTTTGATTTTTTTTTTGATTTTTTTTGACTTTAAATATGGCAACATTATTTTACAAAGTGACATTAGCTGCTGTCAGTTTACTTTGTCTAATTAAAAATCCGAGTATAGCCTGCCCTATAGGAGGCCCGTGTCACAGCTGTGGAAACATAACATATGGGCTGATAGCGATGATGAACTTCCAAGACTGTGCAAGATGGTAAATAAATATGGTGATATCATCGATATTAATAATATAATACATCTCTCCGAACTGTTCGTAAATTGTTTGTATGTAAGCTTAATGGATAGCATGCAGTCCTAGTTATTAAAAATTATTATTTTTATTATATATGTACATTTATGTTTGCCTTTGTTCTCTGTATAATTTAATGTTGTTTTTTCTCTTCTCGCTGTAGAGTACACAATTAAAATTGTCAGTTTGTGTAATTTATATTTGCATGTTGTGAATACCTATAATTGTTTGTTACATTTAGAAGAATATAATAAGTCTGTAATTAATAATTAATGAAACAATGTAAACAAACGTTGGTATTTCTAATAAATAAAAAAAATTGGTTGTCTGTAAAGTCGGTTTACTGACGATAGTTGAACGTGACAACGTCCGATTGTGCTTCTTTGTCGCTCGTTCCGCGCTCTCGCTTGCACTTCAAGCCTTACATGGAACGCCTCAGAGCGAGGTAACGCCGCATGAGTCATGTTTTTTCACGCGTGCAGCCGGCTCTATCGAATTATAAGACGTTGTCACGTCAATAAATAAATGATGACTAACCTGGTACCACTAACGCGGCAATAATCGTTCGGCGCGCTGACCACAAGCATGGAAACTCCGCTGCCAATGTTGACGAGTAGAAACGGGTACGGGCTTGAGAAGTCGTACGGCTTGCGGACGTACTGCGATAGCGACGCTTCTAAGTACGGCGGCTGAAACATAAAATAATAATAGTTTAAAAAAAACTAAAAAAACACGCTTTCTATAGAAAACCGAACTAAAAAATAGAAAATTTTATCAAATTAGTGTATTGTCATCGGTCCTCAATAAATCTACAAAGTTTGAACGAAATCTGGCCGTTTAAAGTGGGTCAAAATCGCGCCCAAAGAAGTCGGTTACAAACAAACATACAGGTGAAGCTAATATAAAGCGTGTAAAAAGACGTGTGGCACTCGGGGACTGCCACAGTAAAGCTATTGCATGCTATGCCTTCAAGCCACACCTCCGCGCCCGTCGGAGTGGGGAGCGTGAGGTTTTTTCGTTACGGAATTTCTTCGGAATTGGATGTGTGTGTGTACGTGTTTGTTACTCTTTCACGCAAATACTACTGAACCGATTACAATGATTAGCACACATATAGGGGGTAACTTGGATTAACACATAGGATAGGTTTTATCCCGGAAATTCCACGGGAACGGGAACTATGCGGGTCTTCCTTTGAAAACGCGGCCGAAGCCGCAGGCTCAAATATACTATAAACATATAATAAACAAACAAACAAACTCTTCAGCTTCATAATCTTAATAATATATATAAATCTCGTGTCACAATGTTTGTCCTCAATGGACTCCTAAACCACTTAACCGATTATAATAAAATTCGCACACCATGTGCAGTTCGATCCAACTTGTGTGTGGATGTAGCATAAGGAACACACCGAGCGCCATCTATTGAGATGATTAACAACCATCTCAACCAACACGTAACATTTTTCAATGAATACAACATTGTAGCGATGGTACACGCTTTTTTTTTATTCTATAAAAATTTATATTTATAAAGCATTTGCATGCAATAAAACCAAAAAAAATATAATTCAACTAACCGAGTTTTCATTGACGCCATCTGGCGGTGCCCAATAGTAACACTCCTGCGGGTTCATAGAGTCGACGAACAGCACGCCCGCAATTAGCGCGTCCAGCTCGTCCAATTTTGATAGCCGCATGTTCACTTCCTGAAAGATAAATGAAAAATGAAAATATAGATATAAGATAGTAATGTTAGGTACAAGTGTCTATAAATACTTGTAAAAGTTTATCTTAATATATATAAATCTCGTGTCACAATGTTTGTCCTCAATGGACTCCTAAACCACTTAACCGATTATAATAAAATTCGCACACCATGTGCAGTTCGATCCAACTTGAGAGATGATAGTTTAAACATGTAGGTACCACGGGCGAAGCCGGGGCGGACCGCTAGTATGGATATAAAAGTTTTAAATTTGAGTTTAAGAATAAATGCGACCATTTATTTACATGCTGGTGAATATTAAGTTTATTTGAATAAAAGTTTGAAGTATTAACTCAATAATATATTCAATATAATAGACAAAAATCAAAGCTAAACCTTATTAGAGCACCTTTTTAAAGCCCTTCTCATAATCGTTCTCGAACACATATGGCGAGCGAAACTCAATCATATTGCTAATCAGAATAAAGTAAAAAATAAAAAAAACAATTACACAAATGCCACGCAAAACTCAACCCTATCAAAGACAAACGCAGATAGACACAGCCACACACGCCAACTAAAATTGAACCTTAAACACCCCACACGTGCCAAGCAAAACTGAACCCTATCCCAAGTCAATAAAGTCCACCTGCACCTTTAAAACACACTGACATAAAAACAAAAGCCAATCAAAACTGAACCTTACGCTCAGCTCAATGTCAAGCAAAACTGAACTCTATCTCACGTTAATAAAGTCCACACACGTGCCAAGCGAAATTGAACTTTATTCTCACCTTAATAAAGTCCTCTTCAAACTTGTACGCGCCACCCCCAGTCGCGTATATCGTGTTCACGAGTGTAGCCATTCCCTTGGAGCGGGCCAGTTGGAGGAAAGAAACTCACTAACAAAAATACATTGCACTAAAGCCAAGCCAATTTCAACCCTATCCCAAGCTAATAAAGTCAACATCACACGCATCAAAGCGCACTGACAAGCCAACCAAAACTGAACCTTACGCGTCCCTCGCGTGCTAAGCAAATCTCAACCTTATCCCACGTCAATAAAGTCCACATCACTCCCACCAGAACACACTGTACCAAAAAACAAAAGCCTATCAAAACTGAACCTTACGCGTCCCTACACGTGCCAAGCAAAATTGAACTTAATTCCAAGTGAATAAAGTCCACATCAACAGCCACACATGTGCCAAGCGAAATTGAACCTTAATCTCACCTTATTAAAGTCCTCTTCAAACTTGTACGCACCACTCCCAGTCGCGTATATCGTGTTCACGAGTGTAGCCATTCCCTTGGAGCGGGTGACGTAGTCTAAATAGTGACACAGCAAAACTCGACCCTATTCCACCGCGATAAAGAGATATAAGAACTCACCTACCGACATTCTTACCTTCAAAAAGTCTTCCTCAATGCTGTGACAATGAAGCCAAGCAAAACGCGACCATATTCCATGCTAATAAAGTCCACATCACCCGCATAAAAACACACTGACACAAAAACAAAAGCCAACCAAAACTGAACCTTACGCGCAGCTCAATACCAAGCGAAATTGAACCTTATTCTCACCTTGATAAAGTCCTCCTCAAACTTGTAAGCGCCACCGCCAGTCGCGTATATCGTGTTCACGAGTGTGGCCATTCCCTTGGAGCGGGCCAGTTGGAGGAAAGCGCCAACTTCGCTGGACGGGAACCGTATGAAGTGTAGTGTGCCGCGACGGCCGCGGATCGTTACGTTGTCCATCTGTAAGCGATAATTAGAATTATTAATTAACTAGCTGCGCTCCGCGGTTTCACCCACATTGCTCCGCTCATGTTGGCTTAGCGTGATGATATATAGCCTATAACCATCCTCGATAAATTTACTATCTAACACTGAAGGATTTTTCAAATCGGACCAGTAGTTTCTGAGATTAGCGCGTTCAAACAAACAAACTCTTCAGCTTTATAATATTAGTATAGATTTAGTCTTATAGCATCAAAATGCTCATGAATATTTGAAAAAAAAAATTAAGGCACAAATTCATGAGGCGGAATTCGAACCCGCGCCTTTCGCCTGAAAAGTCGGTCGGAAATTTAAAAATTTTGCACTGCATTAAAAAATTACACATAAATGAAATAGTGAGATATCTGCGTATGTTCTTCAGAATGCCCTTTTTTTGTCTGTTTGTCTGTCTCTAGCTATCACTTGTCACAAACTCTTACCTGTAAGTGCACATCCCGTCTGCCCGTCTTGCCGTACGCCGAGTTCCTGGTGAGATATCTGCGTATGTTCTATAAAAAGTCCTTCTTTTCGTCTGTTTGTCTGTCTCTAGCTATCACTTGTCACAAACTCTTACCTGTAAGTGCACATCCCGTCTGCCCGTCTTGCCGTACGCCGAGTTCCTGGTGAGATATCTGCGTATGTTCTATAAAAAGTCCTTCTTTTCGTCTGTTTGTCTGTCTCTAGCTATCACTTGTCACAAACTCTTACCTGTAAGTGCACATCCCGTCTGCCCGTCTTGCCGTACGCCGAGTTCCTGGTGAGATATCTGCGTATGTTCTATAAAAAGTCCTTCTTTTCGTCTGTTTGTCTGTCTCTAGCTATCACTTGTCACAAACTCTTACCTGTAAGTGCACATCCCGTCTGCCCGTCTTGCCGTACGCCGAGTTCCTGGTGAGATATCTGCGTATGTTCTATAAAAAGTCCTTCTTTTCGTCTGTTTGTCTGTCTCTAGCTATCACTTGTCACAAACTCTTACCTGTAAGTGCACATCCCGTCTGCCCGTCTTGCCATACGCCGAGTTCCTGGTGAGATATCTGCGTATGTTCTATAAAAAGTCCTTCTTTTCGTCTGTTTGTCTGTCTCTAGCTATCACTTGTCACAAACTCTTACCTGTAAGTGCACATCCCGTCTGCCCGTCTTGCCGTACGCCGAGTTCCTGGTGAGATATCTGCGTATGTTCTATAAAAAGTCCTTCTTTTCGTCTGTTTGTCTGTCTCTAGCTATCACTTGTCACAAACTCTTACCTGTAAGTGCACATCCCGTCTGCCCGTCTTGCCGTACGCCGAGTTCCTGGTGAGATATCTGCGTATGTTCTATAAAAAGTCCTTCTTTTCGTCTGTTTGTCTGTCTCTAGCTATCACTTGTCACAAACTCTTACCTGTAAGTGCACATCCCGTCTGCCCGTCTTGCCGTACGCCGAGTTCCTGGTGAGATATCTGCGTATATTCTTCAGAATCTCCGTCTCTTTGTCCAACTCTCGTCTATTCGTCTCACGCGGCTCGAAGTATACGAGCTTCGTGAGTGTACCCCCAATGTCCATACCGAACCAGGGCATCGCTGAAATTCAATCAAAATTATATTATTTACTAGCGGTCCGCCTCGGCTTCGCTCGTGGTACATATATAGCCTATAACCTTCCTCAATAAATGGGCTATATAACACTGAAATAATTTTTCAAATCGGACCAGTAGTTCCTGAGATAAGTGCGTTCAAACAAACTCTTCAGCTTTATAATATTAGTATAGATTAAGTCTTCTATTTTTTACTTATAATATAAAGAGAAAATATTTATTTGTTTCGCTCTTACGATGAAATTTAAAAAACTCCTTCACATAAAAAAACAAAGACTCTTTTACCATTTGAAAGCTAGGTACATCTTTAGCCAGTAAAGGAGGTTATTTTCGTTCAGGTTCCACTGGCTAAATCTATCAAATTGGTTCCAAACCAATCTTTAAAGGGTATATACATTATGTAGTTGGAATTTCATCAATACTTTTACTTACTCAATATGTGTCTATATTAAATCTTTAATCACGGCAAAGCCGACGTTAGTTAGTTTATATAAAACTAGCGAACCGCCCCCGGCTTCGCCCGCTTTGTCTAAAACCTAATAAATTATATACTAAAACCTTCCTCTTGAATCACTCTATCTATTAAAAAAAACCACATCAACTTCCGTTGCGTAGTTTTAAAGATTTAAGCATACAAAGTGACATAGGGACATAGGGACAGAGAAAGCGACTTTGTTTTATACTATGTAGTGAAGTTAAAATTGTACCTGTCTTTACAAATATTAATAACTAAAATATATACACTTTTGACACAAGTTTCACCATTTAGTCTGCGTTGACAACTGATTTAGGAGGAAATAGTGAGTTATTGTAGGAAATAACACAGCATAAGGATAATTAAATCACGTTTAATAAGATTTCATTCTATACATATCTGTTAAGGCGGATCCAACTTATTAAAACATTAGCTGTGCCCTGTGGTTTCACCCGCATTGCTCCGCTCCTGTTGGTCTTAGCGTGATGATATATAGCCTATAGACTTCCTCGAAAAATGGGCTATCTAACACCGATAGAATTTTTCAAATCGGACCAGAAATTCCTGAGATTAGCGCGTTCAAACAAACAAACAAACTCTTCAGCTTTATAATACATATTAGTATAGATTTAATTCACAGAACAGTAAAGTAGATAGAAGTGTGATGTGGGCGTGGCCCACGTGTCACTGGTAAGGTAAGTTCACCTAACTTGCTCTCAGTTGTGCGCAGAAAAATATTCGAGTCGGTTGTCAGCTGTCAAACCTTTTTTCCATATTTATTCAATAATTAGGACGTGTTGTTCGGTATTAGAGTGCAAAAATGATAGCAGACGAAATAATATCAGCAATGGAGGCATTTCATACCATCGGTAAGTCTTATTTTTATTTATTTTACATATAATATTTTATGTTATAACTTCGCTTGTAATTTGTCAAAATTGTATACAAATATCTAGTCAAAATGAACCTTAATCCGTAATAAATTAGTACTATTATAGATTGAACAGCAAACAAGACTTTCTGGAATATTATTGCAATAAACAAACGAATGTCGCTTTAGTGATGCTTGTGGCGCATATCGACAGTATCGATACTTTAGAAAAGACAAAAATTATAAATATTAAATTTTATTTTATTTTTCCTTAGCTTTCATTTGTCCAATTTATTTATAGATTTCCCAAAGAGGCTAATTTAAAAGAGGAATGGATAAATGCAACGTGACGAGTTAACTGGATGCCGAAGAGCACTAAGCGGTCTAACAAAGGCCGACCGATACAGCAAACCTACGGCAGTTCGAAGATTTAAAATAATGCATATTTTCTGTTTGTATTTTGTAAATATAGATTAATACTATTCTATTCCGTTTTTTATTTAATAATAATAATATAAAAAGACGTACTTAGTAGTAATAAACATACTCCAAAATGTGACACATTATACTATACTCATATAATAGAAAGAAAAAAAAAATACACAAAAAAATATTTATTTGTGAATTATCGATAACAAGGCTGACATCCCTCAGGGCATAGCATCAGATAAATATCAAGTTAATGTCATTAATGTTGAGTGACACAAATTTCAACCTTATCTCTATGTATTGAGGTTCAAAGTTATATCTATCGAAAACTAACGCCCTCTGTTGTGGAGTAGCTGAATGTTTTCGAATTTGGAATTTCTGTGCAATGAGAAACAAAACAGCTAATATACCTAGGGATGTTATACTAAAATAAACCGTAACATTGTGCGTTAGGGTACATATTGAAATGCTGAATTTATAACCTAAGTCAGTTTTTACTCAAATTAAGCTGTCCAATCAAAGGCATAGTTTACTTGTAGTGTACTGTATAACTATCGGTTTAAATGTGTGGGTTTGGCGACACTGGTTTTCATAGTAATTATGACATTATAGCACTTCTATTTGTTTTTAATGTTCTGTGATTTAATTATTCGTTTAGTTATTTTTCGTTATTTTTAAACTCAAATCATTTCGAGTTATCAACGAGATAATTTATTGTACAAACAAGTTAACTATACTTACCTCTAAATATATTATAGGTAGTTTTTTGTAAAATATTCATAACAACGTCTTTACCCATTTGGGTATCGTAATTTCCTGCGTTTGTGGAATGACGTCACAAATGACGCGTTTATTATATTTCACACATCCTTCCTACTATAATATTATAAATGCGAAAGTTTGTGAGGATTGATGTATGTGTATGTTTATGTCTATGTATGTTTGTTACCAGAGGCGGCTCGTGACAAAATTGTATGGGTGTTCACTTGAAATTAAACAACGAAAAGCCAATAGCGTTAGCAGGATAATTTATTACAAAAAAAATGAGCACCACATTATAAATGTCTGTATAAACACTAAAAATTATAAAGTATTTCAAAACGAATTCAATTATTATTTAGCAAAATTAGAAAATCCCCGAATTTGCATTCGCGAGCGTATTCAATATTCATAGTGTTTGTTTATAATATAGGAGTGGCAACGTCGCGCGCTATTGCTGCTGTCATGCGATGCGCAACGTCGCTTGAGAGCGGCGCTCCGAAAATGGCTATTTTTCCATAGTAAATCTTTTGTTTCACGCGCAGGACTGTGGCGAAATTTCTCTTTCACTCTTATTGGATTTCGTATGTAGGCAATGTACTGAATGTTGTTTCATAGGAGCGCAATCGAGAGCGCTCCGTAAGCTTCGTTTCGCGCGTTACTTATGAAATGAACAAGAGTGTATGTAATGATGTATTTTATTTGTAATGTGTAAAGTTACTTATTTTATTGATATTAGTATTGGAGTTTTTTACGATAGATTTTAAATAATGAGCAGGTATAACTTTATTATAATTATTTATGGGAGTTCACTGCACCAGCGCTCCTGAGGACGAGCCGCCTCTGTTTGTTACTCTTTCACGCAAATACTACTGAACCGATTACAATGACATTTAGCACACATATATAGAGGGTAAAGCCGCGGGCGGAAAGCTAGTCACACATATATTAGTACTAGCTAACTAACTAACTACTAACTAACTACTATAACCGCGAGGGACTGGAACATGTTTCCTGAATCTGTGTTCCCCGACGAGTACAATATGGGGGTCTTCAAGCGTAGAGTGAACAGGTACCTACTAGGGAAGCGCGTTCCATCTTAGACCACATCTTAGCTTAACATCAGGCGAGATTGTGGTCAAGCGCTTCCCTATCAACAATAAAAAAAAAAAAAAAGCTTTCCACTTGCGGTTTCGCCTGCGTTTTCAAAGAAAAACCCGCACAGTTCCCGTTCCAGTGGGATATCCGGGATAAAACCTATCCTATGTGTTAAACCAAGTTACCCTCTATACAGGGTGTCCCACTGTTGGTATACAAAGCTCAAAGGAGGTTATAGTTTTGCATACGCTGAGTACGTAAAAAATACTTATAAAATACCAGGCGCATTTTTTTTTTTAAAAAGATGAAGTCTTAAAACTCTATGTGTACACCAATAACAAGCAACCCGCCCAACTTTGCCACCCACACGTGATCTATCGTTTAAGATTATGTTTTCACAGACAAAATGCTCACAGTAGCGAAGCGGCATATGCCGGATGAGCGAAGCTAGAGAAGAAAACATGGATTTTCAAGAAAAAATTCAGCAAAAAAAATTTAAGTATTTTTTTCATGATCAGTATATGCAAAACTACAAGTCCCTTCGCGCTTAGTATACTAATAGTGGGACACCCTGTATATGTGTGCTAAATGTCATTGTAATCGGTTCATTAGTATTTGCGTGAAAGAGTAACAAACATACATCGATCCTCACAAACTTTCGCATTTATAATATCACCTAGTAGGATAGGATAGGAAGTAAGATAGGATAGGATAGTGTCTTTCCTAGGTGGAGTTAAGAAAGAGTTTAGTCTAAAATCACTTACGCGGTGCATCATCATCGGGCGGTGTAGGCAACGTGGGAAGCGTCGTCGCCATTATGTGGTTCTCCTTGTTCAACGCGGGCACTGCGTACGGCACCCGTTTCGCTCGTTTCAAATGGCCGCTCCTGAAGTGCGAGAGGGATGGATATAGTGTACACGGATTGTACTAGAAGGTGCTCAAACTTAAAACGTTTATCATTAAATTAGACTTCTAGATGCACTTTTGCATCGTCAAATACATAATAATACAATATTTGAAAGAAGCGGCATGATACTAGGTTTTATCTGGCTGTCCTCTTCACGATTGGAATTTGGATATGACACATGCACCACATATATAAGTAGTAAAATATACAATTAAATATTGCCTCAACAATGTGTGCAAAAACTATTTCGTCATTTACCTGGCAGTGATTCTCCTAGCTGTGTGTTATATGAATAATATAACTGAATATTATAAAAAGCAGAGTGATTTATTTGACTGTAACGCCGTTAGTAGACCGACGCATTCGCGTGCGGCAGCGAATCTCTGCGAAACTACTGCGTAGCGAAATGTCTGCGGAACCTTAGTAAACAGCAATGTTTTCGCAACTTTTTCGCAATGCATCTGTGTAATGGCCATTTCGCAGTTCCTTGCGAAACAATACTGACAAGGACGCAACTATTTCATCTATCTATGTGCTAGAGTGAGACATATCATATGCGAAAACCTGCAATACTACTGACAGATTTTTCGTTGTTTCGCTGCCGCACGCGAATGCGTCGGTGTACTAACGGCGTAACAGAGCTAAAACTGATCTGACATGTCATTTACCTGGCGGTTATCTTATTGATTGTGCATGAACTTCAATCCGGCCGTCAGGTGACAAATACTATAAACAACGAGACGAACAATATCGATCAAAAAATGTCTGAGGCAAAACTCTGCTTATACTATTCAACCAGGCACAGTTTTGTAACGAGCGTATACAATTGACTTTGAACATTACTGTTACGAAATAAGGTGTTAATTTTAATGATTTTTTTTATAACGCTTCTCGGACATTTTTGGCGACCTTTACACAGGCGTTTCTAGTTGTTTATAGTAGATCGATGAACAGAACCGAATCGTCATAAATTTTTTAATATTTTTTCATTGAAGAGAAACTTCTTCAGGCGAGTTCGGAGAAAAATTTCAGGTCACGTCATGGCAATACTGTCACGTTCTTGAGTAAGGCGACGATTTAGGTATCTTTGAATCTTGCCAAAGAAGTTTCACTTCTGATACGTATGCTCGGCACACACGCTCTTTTTATTATTATTTTATCTTGTAAAGAAAGCAAAGAGATACATTACAATATACAAAATAAACGTTAGCTTATCATTTACCTGGCAGTGATCTTGGAAGGCGGTAGCGGCGCCCGGCGCTCCGGTCGGCAGGCCGCGAGACACCCCTCACAACGGTGCAGGCGCATCTGGCAAAAGGAAATCGTATATTATTTTGTTTTTATTTATAAAACCTCATGTTAATCAATGATTGGATCAATAATTAATTTGTTATGAGACAATAGTGTCAGTTTTAAGAGAAATTTTGAGTAATTTACGCGTGTCAATGTGAAAGGTGGAGTTATTTTCACGTATAAGTAGGTATGTTGTAAGACATGTATCGGTACGCATCCTACTAATATTATAAATAGGAAATTTTGTGAGGATGGATGTATGTATGTAGTACACAGAATAACACAGGCTACTTTTTATCCCGGAAATCCCACGGGAACGGGAACTGTGCGGGTTTTTTCAGACTACGCGGGCGGAAAGCTAGTATTTTATCTGAGAACAACACTACATGTAATGTAATTATGTGCTAAAGACGATTCTAGACTACAGTCTAGCCAACAAATGAATAAAATTATTGTCTGATTGACTTCATACGCGGTTAAGCTAAATACATATGAATGTTGTTTGTATTTATTCAAATTCAAGTACTTTCTGTTTATAAGTAATTTAACAACAGTATCTATATCTATTTATAGTGCTAGTTAAAAGTTATTTAATTTTTTTATTCAGCATATATACGACTGTACACGAACAAAGATTTTTCGTGTAGTACCTATAAGGCTATAACCATTTTTATATTATAATCTCTTATTTGACTTTCGCAACGAAGAAAATAGCATATTTTTGCTGCACAATAATTTCAGACAGAATTTGGCCAAACTACTCATAGTTTGGACAGAAATCATAAAGTCGTATGATACTCATATCATACGACTTTATGATTTCTGTACCCAGATTAACTACGTCTAACACTTCTTAATTCTTATGTACACACGAACATATTAATTATGTACTAGCTGTGGCTCACGGTTTTACCCGCATTGCGCCGCCCCTATTGTTCTTAGCGTGATGATATATAGTTGACCCGACATGTTAGTAATATTCAGACAGAAGTAATTCCATGCAGTACTTTTTGAGTTCAGCCCGGACATACATAAATGACGCCCCAAGTATTCTTTAAAAAAGTATTTAATAGTTTTGATTTTTCTACTATTTTATTAAATGTATAGATAATTAAATCAATTTCTATATAGATTCCAGATCACACGCGTCAGTCCCGCGGTCACGGGTTCAGACCTTTGGCCAGCACGACGCGATAGCGTGTGACACCCAGACACTGGATTATATTAGTTAAAACTAAGCACAGATAACAAATTAATAAGTAGGATAAAAAAGAGGAAGACTGATTTGTAACCATTTATTTTCGGGTAGACGGGAGTGGCTCAATTATTATGCCCACTGACGTCAAAAATCGAAAGTTCGAGACCAGCAAAAACTCTCGAGGATTTTTTTCATTTTCACTAAAGTATCGTTTGAGGACATGTGGTATTTGGTGGCATTTTTTAATCCACAGTGTAGCATGGGGGATTATGGCCATACACCTTTCTTAGTAAGATAATATAGGACATAGGAGCTGATGGTGATCAATGTTTAAAAGTATCAGTTACTTCTTACTTCTTATGTCATTCAGGGAATTTTTAACTTTATACTATGTGAGTGTATTCTCGAAATTCGTTTCGGTTCTTCTATTATGACCTATTATTTCCAGACAGTTTACGCCGTGAATTGAAGGGACTAGCAAATTCATATTATGATCGCAATCACCAGCTATATAATATGCTATCATAATCTGAATTTGCCAGTCAGTTCAATTCAGGGCGTAAAATGTCTGGTAATTAGAGATCATAATACGGCCCCTGTAGTATTTAAGAAGCTTCTTGACAAAAATATGATTAATGAAAAACTTCTTGTTTATGATATTGGCACAGATACAGATATATAGATTTATGCTTTGCAAATTATTAATTTGCGTCAATTCGCGTTATAGTTAAGTTACATAATGCTATTATATATTCTTTATTTATGATTAACTCTACACCGCACCGTCACGACAGCTAATTATTATTTTTTTAATATTATAAAGAGGAAAAATTTTCATTGTTTGTTTGAATTCAAAATTGCTGGACTGATTTAAAAAAAAATCTTTTACTGTTAGAATTCTACAGTATCCCTGATGAACATTTTACTATCCTATCCTACTAATATTATAAATGCGAAAGTTTGTGAGGATGGATGTATGTGTATGTATGTATGTTTGGTACTCTGTCACGCAAATACTACTGAACCGATAACAGTGAAATTTAGCACGCATATAGAGGGTAACTTGGATTAACACATAGAATAAGTTTTATCCCGGAAATCTCACGGGAACGGGAACTATGCGGGTTTTTCTTTGTAGTTGTTGTTGTTTCGGTCGCATTAATTAAATTCTAATTATGTTGGATTATATTCGGTCAGTTCTGACACTTGACTTCTACTTTGAATACAATGTACTTATTTGCTATTCAACCGGTTATTTAGTTCACACGTTGGTTTGTTATTTTTCTAGAACCTTCTAGCGTTTCAACAGATAACAAGATTGCATGAAATATTGGAGATAACAACTAAAACAAAATACATCTAATTATAATAAAACTAATAAAATAAAAGTGAAGAGTTTGTTTGTTGGAACGCACTTATATCAGGAACTACTGGACTGAAATTTGAAACTGAAATTTCTTCCACCGTTGTATATGTAGTTACCATGGGTAAAATCGGGGCGGACCGCTTAAAAATTGGTTAAAAATTGATGATGATATGAGGAGAAGTATACAAAAACAATTGATCCACATTTATTAAAACGAAATAGGTCGTCTTTTTTTAGGTGTTTAAGTGTACCTTCGAGGTATAGAAAAAGCAAACATTTTCATCTTCAGACTTCAAGCGTAGAGTGAACGGGTACCTACTAGGGAACCATCTTAGACCACATCTTAGCTTTACATCAGACAAGATTGTGGTCAAGGCGCGTCAAGGTATATTTTTTTAATGTAGTTATGGAACTATAGTAAAAAAATATACCCTGGCACATGCAGGGGAGCTCCCCTGCTTGTGCCAGGGTAATTTTTTTTGACCTACTACCTATTTATTGCGAAAAGATGGTCTCAATTCGATACTCCGTCCGTGCAAAAAGATGGTCTCAATTCGATATTCGATAGTCCTTCTTTCCGACTAATAGCACGACTAATACGCATTTACGTACGTACAGTCCGTATTATCGCGATGAAATACATTGACAAATCTGGAGAATTATCAAAGTCTTAAAAAGCAGTACTAATTCCAGTGTGGAAAAAAGACAGAGCTACCTCTATATATCGATATATATATATATCGATATATATCGTGTAGCTGCTAGCACTATTACTTTTCCATACTGGAATTAATACTGATTTAAGACTGATAATTCTCCAGATTTGTCAATATATTTCATCGCGATAGTATGTACTGTACGTACGTAAATGCTATTAGTCGTTAGGGAAAGAAGGCCGAATATCGAATTAAGACCATCTCTTCACAATAAATAGTAGGTCAGACAACAATTAACAATTTTACTACAAGGACTGATAAATTGTATATGATTAACATGTAGTTCACGAAGAATCCTTGATATTGCTTATTTTCATTACGAACATAATTAGTCTAAAATATTTTTGATACGCTTTTATTAGCTTCGCCTGTATATTTGCAAGTTTGTATGTTAACGATTTCCTTAACTTTGAACAGTTATCAAGGATTGGTGACAATACAATAATATCTCATTAAAGCGCGTTATTTGTTTTATAAAACTAAACAAGCGGTTCGCCCAGGCATCACCCGTGGTACATATTTATGTTTTCTGTCCATAAGAACCATCCTCGTACTTCAAAGAATATTATAAAAAAAATAATTATCGAAATCGGTCCACCAGTTCACGCGTGATGCCGTGACCGAGGGAAATAGGGATTCATTTTTATATATATAGAAGAGATGTATATTATTCTCATCTGTCTATTTACATGATATACAAGCAAGTACATGTATATCATGTAAAACGATTACATTAAAGTGATCGTTTTCAACGATTGCTTTCACTTTAATTTTCGACTAAAAATCTAGTTTATTTTAAAATAGTCTTAACCTAGAGTCAGAGAGTTACCCCACAAACATAAAACCGAAAGATACAACTGTGAAGATGTTTATCGTAATATGTAACTAGAACACTTATATTACTAGACTAGATTTCCGCCCGCGGCTTCGCCCGCGTTTTCAAAGGAAAACCCGCGTAGTCCCGTTCCCGTGTGTAAAGTACTTATTAGTGCCTGATACTTGGCATATTCTTAATTCTATATATTTTGTCGTCTTTTTTGTATATATAGGTGGTTTTTATTTTTAACTAATGACGTGATTTGGAACGTGCCACTAGTCACTTATTTGATAGACCCTCTTCACAATGGGCAACGTTGGGCGAGTAGAGGCAATCACGATGCGATAGTGCAGAGGGCCTAAATGACTATAACGAGTTCGGCCGTCATTGCAGATACTTAGGTATAAACGCCGTAAGGGCGGCAAATATCGATGATCATTTGTTGGGCCAACGCTGCCCATTGTGAAAAGGGCCAATCATTTAATCAACCACCGGACTTTGGTTAATGCGGTAGTTATTTGAACGATAAGAGATTTCAAAGTCAAATGTGGAAGTCAAAGTCAAATTTATATGCCGAGGAAGGTCACCGAGTATGGTGGAATTAAGGAAGAAACTAGAAAGAATATATGGAATTAATTAAAATTGAACTATTACGAGGATCAGTATAACTAGCAGTGCCGTGCGGTTTCCCAGGCGGGCAAACGCTACATTACTGCCAAGTATCACTAAAACCGTTAGTTGGTTTTCCCTGAAAGACTAACAAACATTCATACAAATATACATTATAATAAAAGTCGGATGGATATAATTAAAATTTACCAATTACGAGCATCAACTAGCCATCATATAAATACCAATAATTTTTCAAAGATAAGTATAGGCAGAAACATAAGGGCACTATTCTGTCATAGAAAACACATATATTCCTATAAAATAACTCCGTCATCTCTGTTTGTTCGCGAAGTTCAAAAAATACTGCACCGATTTTCATTCTGTTTTCACCATTGGATAGTGTGGTTCTTGACGACGGTTGTAGTGTATAATTTGTTAAGTTTGAAATATCGAAGATTATTTTTCCGACCCAAATATCGACCAATAGAATTGCACCATTCGACGTCACGTGGTACAACCTACATGGTATTATACTGATAATTTTTTGAAAATTTTCTCTGGTCGTTGACGTCAAACTGACAGGTTGAATTAAATTGTGAAATTATTGGCCGACATTTGGGACGGAAAAATAATCTCCCGAATACCGCACGAGCTTCAAAATTATCTGGCATTTCCCTCAAGGTTCCCTGCAAACAAATAAAGTCGTCAAGTTTTTCAGGAAAAATCACTCGCGCTTCGCGCTCGTGATTTTTTAACCTTGACTAAAAACTTGACTCCTTCATTTGTTTGCAACGAACCTATCGGAAAATACCCGATAATTTTGAAGCTCTTGTGGTATTATAAGTGATTAATAAATAATAACTACGTGGGTAACGCAACTATATGGGTGAAAACAAAAAGAAGAAAGTAAGTATATAATATTCTGACATAGTCGGTTAAAAATAAAGAGTAAAGATATGCTCGATTTTATCTACATCTTTTAATACTTTGTACTTTGAACAATTCCGTTCGCATCATTGATAACAAGTATATTGTATAATCGTATTGTTTATTTTTTGTTATTTCGCAGAGAATTCTTATTTACTAAACACTTATAAATCATTTCTAAGGTCAAATCAATTTAGATCAATAAAGGTTTTTTTCAATCAAAAGTACAAACACGCCATTTTCTTCAATAGTCAGCTGCTAAAATCATACCTAAGTATTAAGTACTTCTATTTCGATATTTGTCCATAACTAAATCAAAGGTTTCGAAATTCATTAGGTATGAATAATTGCTTGTCTGTGCTTCGGAAAGCAGTTTCTACAGAAAAGCTTCTGCACGAAAATCGTTAAGTATAAAACTACAGGCATAAAAGTATATCCCCAATGAATATGGATGGATAAAGTAAGGATTGATTTCTGTAGGACTAGGGCCCAATTTGTGCCAAATTCTACATGGAACCTAAACTTGTTTATCTATTATCATTTATCAGATCAGATGACTGCTGATATCGACTATCGCTATCAGTGACGAGCCATCTCAAAATAATCCACGCCCATCAAATGTATTTATTTTAGGTTACATTGATATAATTATTTAGTTTATTTTTTTACCAATTGTTTTATGTACATATGTTTCGCTCCTTGAGCGAATAAAAAATTAATATAGTTAAAAAAACACGCTCATTCTCATGATAATATTATTGTATTGTTACCGATCCTTGTTAAGTGTGAAAAGTTTGAATTTAATATGTCCATCCGTATGTCGGTTACATACGAACATACATGTGAAGTTACTAAAAGGGTGTTAAATCAAACCATTTATTACGGTCAGCCCTAAGGTATGGCTACGGCATATTGATAGACATACAGGATAGACATTAGTCATTAAATGGCCAATCAATATAATCCGAGGTTCCTGTCAAACAGCCTAAAGAAGGCTTTGTGAGCAACGCTGTTCAGGGCGACCAGAAGGTTTCTAGCGCCATCCGTTAATACGGAGGGTGGATGGTCGCCCTAATTTTGAAATAGAAATAGAAAGCGTTTTATTTGCCACCATGTAAAAAAAATATAGCAATGGTGGCAAAAAGGACTCCCCGTCAGCAAAGCAGCAACCATTACTTAAAATGTATTGCTGCACTGATTTTCAGAGGAGACAACGTGGCTGTACAGATGTAATTTTGGTTATCTAAATTTATAATTTCTTTGTGGACGTGTGTCTCAGCACCGCTGTTTGCCTTATTTGTGTGGGCGGTGTGACTTAAAAGGCCGGCAAAGCACCTGTAACACCACCACCGATACACGGGCTGTGCTGCTGCCCCTTTGCTTGTTCTGCCTACATCCAGTTCTGTTCAAATTCACAATCAAGATTTTACTCTACAAATATATAATTTGCATTAATGCTAAATATTACAACAATATAAACACGTTTAATGTAGGACACGGTTGTTCTCACAGAGAGGTCAAAGTTAAGGAAAGAGAAACGACACTTGTGTGAACTTTAACTTGTATGTAGTGACGTCATTTACATATTTAGATATTTTTATATATTTAGACTAGCTGTGTCCCGCGGTTTTACCCTCATTACTCCGCTCCTATTGGTCTTAACGTGATGATATATACTATATATAGCCTATAGCATTCCTCGATTAATGGACTATCTAACAGTGAAATCATTTTTCATCGGACCCGTGGTTCCCAAGCGCATTCAAGCAAACAAACTCTTCAGCTTCATAATATTTACTAAGAATTAGCTCATCTCGCATTTCAATGACATTACCTCGTGACCACAATAAAATAATCTTAATACGATATTACTCATATCGTTGAAAACCGACTTGCCTATCTTTTCGCAAAAATACAAAAACTTAACATTAAAGTGAGTGATAACTGATAACGGATAAACTTATTCATATATTTATATCCTTATTCTTTTTTATCATATAAATAACTATATAATTAAATTATAGAGATAAGAATAAAATCGATAACAGTTTCTATTTGCGAGATTTAAAAATAAATAACGACTATTATTATAATTCATAACGCGAGTATTCGCAAAAACAGCTGATCGGATCTGTATCAAGTTTGGTACAGAGTAAGGGCGTATACAGAAAGAAAGCTAGAAACTTTATAATTTCTAATTAAAAAAATTTTAAATGGCAGCGCCCAGCGCTGACAAGCACGTGTTGAAGCTTGTCGGCGCGGGTTCATATATTTTCCTGCGCGGGTTACCAGCGCTGACAAGCGCCGATAAGCGCTTATAAGTTTCCAGCTTTCTTTCTGAATACGCCCTAAAGCAGCAGGGGCAATATTGGAATTGCACTCGTAATTGGCTCCTTAATTGTGATATGTATAGGCAAGAAGGGGCAATTTAGAGAACAGCTGAAATTGTTCCAACCGCCGTGCAACCTATGTGGTTCCAATATCGCCCCTGCGGCAGGTAGGGGAGTAGCCGTCTTAAGGTAAGCACGTATAGGTTTCTTTTTACCCGGGAGCTATTCCTAATCTTATTGGAAACCTAAACCTTACATAATCTAAGAGCTTATTTGTCCTTAATAGGCCGGCAAAGCACCTACAGTTCGATTCAAACTTCAAGGCGGTTCGGAAGTTAGCTGCGAGTGCAGGTGCAGGTACAGTCAAGTTGACAATCCCGATGATACCCAAAATTGCGTATTTTAGCCGCCATTAAGTTTGAATCGTCTGTAGGTGCTTTTCTGGCCTTTTGAGGACAAAATAAGCTCTTGGATTATGTAAGGTTTAGGTTTCCAATAAGATTAGGAATTTATGTTTACAAATTTTCTGCGCAATGTTAGTTTAATAAAAGTTATATCCACCTTCTTAAGGCTGCAGTCTAGCGAAATTGCGTTTTCAACAAGTTATTTGACAATTTTTTCCCGGCTATTGAAATGATAAACTGAATTTTTTTTTCTTGTTTATCAATTAGTGTTATTTACGCAATGCGCGTGAATTTTTTCACATTTATAAAGTTACTTTATGTTACCTTAATCAGGCCTTCAAGATAAGTCTCTTTCCTCCAAAGACATTTCGAGCTACGTTTGTGCACTCACTACGTTGCAACCGATTACAATTTATACAATCTAATCAGCGCATTATTATCCTTATATAGTCGTAATTAAAATCTGCTGAATACAATTGCCGAAAAACTTATGATTTTCCTAATTAGAACGTTATAAATTCATTAAATTTCCCATTTTTTGCCTTACAAAAAACTATTGATAAATACTGCTAAAAGTTATTTTTTCCATTAATTTATTCGAGTTGTTTGAAGACCAATGAGTATTAATCCTTCAAATTTTTTTTTTTGAATTTTGATAATTCTTTAAATATTAAAAAAATATTTAAAATAATTAGGAAAAATCCTAGCGAATTTCTTTAGTCGCGCTCCTTGGGCCGGAGCGTTCTGACGTGTGCTCTACGCTCGATTTTCCTTCATACCGAAGTGAAAGTTGCTCTACTTCATTAAATTTAATATTTTTGTTAATTGATTATTTTTATCTTAGTTTTGTGCAAATATTCGTATTTTTAAACATTTGATTTCGATATGGAAAATAAACGAAAAAAATATGCGTGTAACTACTAGAAAAAAAATTATCTTCGAACATAAAGTTAATGAAACCAAATAGATTACAAAGGTGATTTGCAACAATTTCGTTATTTTACGGGGTGTCAGTAAAGGGATGTATATTTCTTTAAAACTAAAGTAAGCTCATAAATTTTCTTATCATATAATTTTTTTTTGAAGTTCCAAAAATGTTTATTTTTCGTTTGAGTAATACGAAATATAATATAAACTTGTATTGAGAACTTGAACTTGGGACATACGGGGAAAATGATTTGTTTACTCCAAAATTCCAAATATGTCGAGGTGTTTTAATTTTTTCTTCTAGTCATTTTGAACGTAGCGGCATGTTGTTTGATTATTAATTTTGTAACTTAAATACAGGATGTTGGTTTTATATTCTGATCTTACAGACGCGCTGACAAATTTAGTCCACCATTTCTAGTTTAGTCCACCAACTCTAAGTACCAATATTAAAACGAATGGATTATCATCACATCATCAAAACTCAGATGTAATGGAAGATCACAATAACATAGAAAAGTCAATGGGTGTTGAGAACTAAACAAACACAAGTAACAGAGACGCACAGAATAAAAAAAAGGACGAAAACGATAATTCGTTGATGCTTTCCCTTTTCGACGTATTGTTAGGGTACATCACCAATCTGCATCTGAATTAAAAATGAAAAACAAATAATAGACAACAGTGGTGAAAATTTGCTGATCACAATGAAACATCCTTCAGTGGTTGCAGATTTACTCATTTAAAATGTATCGGTGAACAGCGTAAAGGAGAGGAGGACAGGAAAACATTATGAATGTGGATGGTGGATTGTATACAGGGTGTAATCGATAAGTATGTGCAGGCGATTATGACGTTATTATTGCAGGTATCAAAAAACTTAAAACTGATATCGAAATTAATTTACCTTATGAGTAAAATGACAATAATAACTTTTTAAAAGTATAACGAGAAATATCTAAAAAAATTACTTTATACACTCCCATATCAAGAAGGGAAAATGGGACTAGTAGAAGTTAAATGTCTAATTCCGGCAAAAGACATGAATGCGGAAGATGCGGTTAAAAATAAAAAAATTAATATTTGAAATACAATGCAAAAAAAATAACACTTTTGTCATAGATAAGAATCATGACTATTTTTTCCAAATTCAGGGACAACTAAACGTTGCAGAAGCAGAAGTCTGCTTATTTGCTGTTTGGACTGGAGTGAATCATTCGTTAAAAATATAATATATAAAAAAGTATGTAACGTTTAGGCAAAATAAAATGATGGACCATTATCAAGATTTTACATAAATTGCCTACTGTCAGAATTGATTGATTCGAGACTTCAGCATTCGATGCCCATCAAGGACCCATCCTATATCATTCAAGCTATTTAAAAAAAAAAAGAGAAAAATCCAGTGCAACCGATAAAGCATCAGAATGCTAGTAAAAGATTTATTAGGTTTATCAATATAAATCTATATATTATACATCACTACATAGTATAAAACAAAGTCGCTTTCACTGTCCCTATGTCCCTATGTCCCTATATCCCTATGTCCCTTTGTACGCTTAAATCTTTGAAACTACGCAACGGATTTTGATGCGGTTTTTTTTAATAGATAGAGTGATTCAAGAGGAAGGTTTATATGTATAATAACATCCATTAAATAGTGGAGAAGTACTGTTATTTTTGAGGTTTCTAATGTGATGTCGTAAAAAATTACATTTTTTCCGCTTACATTGCAAACGCAGGCTGAACCCTACGAGTTTTATCAAAATAATGTACTAAGTATTATACACATTGAAAAGGTCTACAGAAAAGTCCGCGATGGTATATGTCTATCTCTTATGGATAACCCACAATAACTTTTTTTGTCATTTACTTTTTACGACAAATAATGGCTAATTTTCGAAGCGATTTTAACCAATACAGCATTAATCCTTAACCAATTAAATACCTTGAATACATTGTTCATTTAATA
This sequence comes from Colias behrii, assembly GCA_029959065.1. NCBI lineage: Eukaryota > Metazoa > Arthropoda > Insecta > Lepidoptera > Pieridae > Colias > Colias behrii. The sequence goes on from JARWMC010000022.1 coordinate 8,827,633, forward strand.
TAGATCTATATTGCCCTTTACACTGTATGATTTAAGTGAATACTTTCGAAGATATTACAGATTTAAAAATTGCGTTTGCGGCGGTACCGGCCGGCCGCCTGGCTATATATTTTATACCCGTGCGAAGCCGGAGCGGGCCGCTTTGTTTTTATATACAACGTTCACAGTTTTTCTGTAGTGTATTTAGTATCAGCATTGCACCCGTGCGAAGCCGGGGCGGGTCGCTAGTAATATAATAAATCTGTAGAAGGGTCAATTCTGTACTTTGAAAATATTTAAAAAATAAATAGCAGTGTTACTGGATCGATACCAAACACAAATATGTGATTAAAAAAATTTTTGTCTGTCTGTCTGTCTGTATGTGAAGGCATCACGTGAAAACTAATGGTTCGATTTCGATGAAACTTGGTATAATTATACCTTATTATCCTGGGCATAAAATGGAATACTTTTTATCCTGGAAAAATACGAAGAAAAAAAATAAATCTTAATTTTTCAGTTTTATCCATAGACGTTGTTCTGTAGAACCGCGAACACACGTTGCGTTACCCGCAGTGGATTCAGCGATGTAACCTGTAGCGCCAAAAGTCGGATTTGGCTTGAACCGTTTGCGGCACACGCGGTCCGCACGACACCACGCCTCCTCGACTCCTATATAAGGACGGCGTTCCGCGCGATGCATATAATTTATGAATTTTGATGCGAGCGGACGTGTCCAGTGTGGCGAGCGAGAGTGATCGTCTAATATTAATTTAGTGAGAAACGTCTTCCCAGTTCAAAATGGAGAAATAAACCATCCACGCGAGTCGCGGGCGGAAGCTAGTCAGAAATAAATATCTTTTGTTTTCATTTGCGTAACTTTCTATTTTATATTTTTTTACACAAACATTACATTTTTTTTATTATATACAAAATTTGTTTATCCATTTTATTAGTGAAACTGAACAACTTTCACTAAGAAACTTAGGTCGAAAAAAATGTATAGAGTTATGCATTTTGTATGGAAAGCTTATTTTTTTTATATTTCGTCCAAATTTCTTTGTAAAAGTTGATCAGTTATATAAACATGAAGTTGAAGATATCAATAGAACGTATTCGCAAATTTTGTGTACTGATAAAAAAAATCACCCGGTGTAATTTTCACGAAAATTGTTTCAAATTGTCATTTATGGTACTTATTACGAATATTAAGTTATGCATACGAATGATTTAATTTTTAAAAATTAAGTGGAGCAACTTTCCCTTAGTACATTTGTATTATTTACATATAGGATGACAGGATGCATTTGTTTGCACTACTAGACCAAGCCCTTAAAAAGCTGAATACGTCGTGTTTTGGATCAGCTAAGTCACATTCACATAATTTTTTATATTTATTGTATCGTAATTGGCTACTTTTGATTATGAAGGTATATGTTGTGTATACAAGCTAATATAAAGTTAGCTAAGTTATCTAGGTATAAAATTGTTTTTATTGTTTGTAATTATGAATGCATTACAAAGGGGTCGTTTAAATGCAAATTTATTTAGAATAGAAAAATCTATTCGACATTAAATGTAGGTAACATGTTTATGTTACTAATTGGATAAACTAAATAACAAAAAATTACCTGATGAATAGTTATAACTCCGTTCTTCTCCGTCATTTTGAATGGATGTCACAATAATTTATATTAATAATAATATCACAGGTTGAATAAATAATAAACTAAATCTACAGTTTCATTTATTCGTCATCTGTGTCGCACGTCACACTGTTCCCCACTAGATCGATAAGAGACACTATTATATAGTCTATAATTTTGTAAAAAAACAAATTATACGACACTATTACACACCATACTTCGATAATTACACGCGCGTCTGTGAATAACATTTACGCGGAGACGACCGCTCGCGACGACGGACGCGGCGCGAATGTCAAACCGAAACCATCATAAATCGTTCGATTTTCATGTTACATGCGCACACGCATAATGATAAGGAAAGTGATATAAGCGGGTCGGGCATGTGAAATTTTAATGTGTAGGTTTACGTAAATCTGTAATAGTTAAATATTATTTATTAGAATTTGAATTTGAATGAGGTATCGTGTTTATAATGCGCCGTTAGCGATCTTGTTAATATTATTAATTCATCAAAGGAAATCCGTTATTCTGCCAAGCCAAATCAATTCTAATGTGGCTGTATCTATTGATTACGTCTGTTCCGTATTTGGCGATGTTTTGCGTCAATTATTAGTCGAGTCCGAATATCTGAATTGCAAATAACAATTTGGTAGCATTTCAAATTAGACGTTGAGTACACTGTACAACGATTATTACTAACTAGCTGTACCCCACGATTTTACCCGCATTGCTCCACTCCTGTTGGTCTTAGCGTTATGATATATAGCCTTCCTCGATAAATAGGCTATCTAACACCGGACTAGTAGTGACTGAGATTAGCGCGTTCAAATAAACAAACAAACTCTTCAGATTTATAATATTAAAATATAGTATAGATCAAAATACAGCATAATACACAATAGCAAAACATTCTTAACGACTGTTATCACATAATATTATACGCTTCGCCTTGAGAGTCAAGGCGAAATGCCCATAAACACACATATTTGCTCAAGATCAGGTACAAATTGCAAATCTCAACGAGACGAAGTTCAATTCATTATAATTTCAATGCGTTGTTTTAAAAGTCCAGTTTGTCGAACAATATACAATACTAGCTGTGCTCTGCGGTTTCACTGGCATTGCTCGGCTCCTATTGGTCTTAGCGTGGTGATATATAGCCTATAGCCTTCCTAGATAAATGGGCTATCTAACACCGAAAGAATTTTTCTAATCGGACCAGTAGTTCCAGACATTAGCGCGTTCAAACAAAAAAATCTTCAGCTTTATAATATTTGTATTTAGTACTAGCGGTCCGCCCCGGCTTCGCCCGTGGTACATATTTACGTTTTCTCTACATAAAAACCATCCTCGTACTTCAAGGAATATAATAAAAAAAGAATTATCGAAATCGGTTCAGCCGTTCTCGAGTTATGCGCTTACCAACACATTTTGCGATTCATTTTTATATATAAGAAGAATAGATATGGTGGAAATAAAAGTAATCGTCTCTAAGATATAGATAACTCGAATTGAAATGCAATTGAAGATATGGACTTTCAAATTTTTGACATATTTCTGTAATTTAGAAGTAAAAAGTAAACAGTTTGAAAAACTTTTATATTTAAAGTTCACAATTTTAAAAGATTATTGTTTACATAGCGAGAAAAAATTAACTTGAACTCGCGGTGCACGGTTTCGCTCGCAAAAGAAATTCCCATAGGATGAACAAGTTTTGGAGCTTTGCTTCAGTTGTTAAATGGTTTTTTACTTCACAACTGTACACTTATGTTCAGTAAATCGTCGCTTTACTCCATGACGAGACAGTATTGCTATGACGCGACCTTTAAATTTTACTCTCAAGAAGTTTCACTTCAAAAATCATAGTCATATGTATGATGTATATTACAAGTACATATATCACATTGTTTCAACTAATGCTTAACCCTCAACATGAAAAACGACAAACAACCACGATCAACAGAGGTGTGACTGGACAAACAATCGTCATATCTGTCCATACTGCTAAACGCACGTCACACTCTTGTGCTGGTTTCCGAACGATTTTGCTGGTTTTTTAAAAAACAAAAAGCAACCTTAGAAATATTTTTATGGTCATACACAGACTAGACGTGCCTAACTTCGTAGACCTATATCATACTAGATTTCCGCCCGCGGCTTCGCCCGCGTTTGCAAAGGAAAACCCGCATAGTTCCCGTTCCCGTGGGATTTCCGGGATAAAAACTATCCTATGTGTTAATCCAAGTTACCCTCTATATGTGTGCTAAATTTCATTTTAATCGGTTCAGTAGTTTTTACGTGAAAGAGTAACAAACATCCATACATCCATACATCCATACATCCTTACAAACTTTCGCCTTTATAATATATATTAGATTCATTTCAAATATTCTTAGATGGATTGCATAATTGAAGCAACTCAAATTTTAAGTTTAAATGCATATTATTAAATTAAATTATTATTCCATTTCAATTGTCATTATATTTGTTTAGCCAATTTTTTTTTTCAAATATATTTTACGACTAGCTTTCCGCCCGCGGCTTCCCCCGCGTTTTCAAAGAAAATCCAGCATAGTTCCCGTTCCCGTGGGATTTCCAGGATAAAACCCATCCTATGTGTTAATCCAAGTTACCTTCTATATGTGTGCTGAATTTCATTGTAATCGGAGAGTATTTGAGTGAAGGAGTAGGTAACGATACAAACTTTCGCATTTATAATATTAGTAGTAAAGTAGGAATTAGTAGGAAGTAGGATTTACAAATTGACGACAATCTTAGTTTTTTGATAACAGCGCCATCTCTGTACCACGTTGTGAACTACCGTGCCTGCACTTAGTTTGCGTTCGTTGAACTTTTTTATTGAAACACGTACCAAACGAACTTTGAAATTCCTAGGTCAAGTGTAAGTCTATGAAATTTTCCACTTTTACACACTATCTTATACATATAATATCTATTTGGTATAATCGTTGCTTACAATAAAAAAAAATGTTTTAGTGTTAAATTGGTGATCTTATTAGTCAACTTCAATAACCATAATAAGTAGGTAGGTGTGGAGGAAAGCAGGTGGAATTCTTCCATCGAAAAAGGGAGGATCCTCGACCAGTCTACTCGACTGGCCGGCCGTGAAGGCCCCAATGGATGATGTCGGTAAGTTGTATATATGTATATTGCTCTGTAGCGAAAACATTTCGCTTGCGCGATTTAGAGCCAGGTGTCGCTACTCACTACATAGGTATATGAACAAGTGACTTTTTGGATATTATTGAAAAATGGATGTATGTATTGTAGGTACTAGGTACCTATTCATCACTATTAGTATTATTAATATTTTTTGTGAAATTAAACATGTTATGCTTTGGGGTAAAACCTGTTAATTACTCGTTATGAAATAATTAATAAATAAATACAAAATGACAATTTACGAAAAAACTTCACAAGTTTTTACAATCACACCAGGTGCACAATCGATTCAAGTGATCATAAAAATATTTTAATTGATTGTCAATTATTATCATTTATCACTATAATAAAGATAACACTACCTATGATCTACATTCTACACTAATATTATAAAGAGCAAAAATTTGTTTGTTTATTTGGCTCCGAAACTACCGACCGATTAAAAAAAATTCCCATTACCTATACCCATTACCCCTGCATTATCCCTGATGAACATAGGCTATATTTTTCGATTTTTTTTATCCCGGATCAACCCGGGCGAAGCCGGGATGAGCGGCTAGTAAGCACTAAGCTATAGATAATAGTTTACCATAAAATAATATATGACACAAGGAAATAAGGAAAAAGGGGGAGTTCTCACATATTGTACCAGGGCTAGAGGAGCACAGGAGGATAGTCGGTGGCCCGGCAGTGGAGGGGATAGACCTGCAATCGTGGAGGGATTTTACACGAAATATAGGGGATATTGGTCTGTTAAATACTAGCCAACTTTCGCATACAGGGTAAAGGTGCACTCGGCAAACTACATGGACAAAAAGTAGCATAGTGGGAGAAGTTTGCGCATCAAGTTTATTTGCGCACACTTTTATATGCGCAAGTTTCTCCCACTACAGAAAAATTGGTCAAGTTACGTCACAGCACACTTCAAGTGTGGATGAATTGTCAATACAATCTTGTGCAAAATCTTAAGTTTCTTCACAAAAAATTCTGAATAATTTTACCTCATTATTTTATTTATTAATAAAAAATTTGTACTCACCTAATACCATATCTGAGTGTATGTTGGGTATAACAGTAGGACAATTAATCGCAAACTTAACACCACTGTACGTCACCGTCTCGCCATACTTTCTGAAAATTACAAATTATTAACATAAATTTCAATGAAGAAAAAAACTACTGAAAACATAAACTACTATCTGAAATCATCTCTCAGTCTATTAGTAACATGCAGTTATTATAATATTATGGACTGGGTAGTCCTTCTCCTTCCTACTCCTCCTAATATTATAAATGCGAATATTGAGGGTAACTTGGATTAACACATAGGGTAGGTTTTATCCCAGAAATCCCTATGGAATGGGAACTATGCGGACTTTTCTTTGAAAACGCAGGCAAAGCCACGGGCGGAAAACTAGTTTATCATAAGGCCAGTGCCCGCATTTAAATTAATATTAATCATCAATCTGATAACTTAGGTATTAATAAGTATGAAAAAATAATCCAAACAAAACATTATCTAAAATGCTACTCAGTATTAAATATTACACAACATTATATAATTGAACATAACTTTACGACAAAACCTATAAGTAGTTTATTTATAAAAATTAAGCATATAAAAAAACTTAATCCTTTAGAATCAAACTAGAATATTAAACAGCTTTTTCTTTAATCAGTAAATTAAATAACTACATACCTAAATAAATCAAATTTATTCAATCAAAATACCATTTGCTAAAACTCAATATTATACTTTAAAACCACCACTTTACATACTATGAATTATAATAATATCTATCAGCACATATTGACGTAAACAATTTAAACTCGACTGACACCCCGATGAGCTGATAAACGCCAATCAGATAACAGGCCACAAATAGCTAACCACCTCTATAGGGGACAATGATAACAATACAGATCGCAGATAGTATGACGTAGGATCTTTTCATAACTATTGAGAAATAATAATAGAAAGAATATATTTGAATAGTTATAATATGTGTAGAGTGTAGTTTTGGACACAATACTTTGCTAGCTGTGCCCCGCAGTTTTACCTGCATTGCTTTGCTCCTGTTGGTCTAAGCGTGATGATATGTAGCGTTCCTTTATAACTGGGCTATCTAACACCGGAAGAAATTTTGCGAATCGGACCAGTAGTTCCTGAGATTAGCGTGTTCAAACAAACAAACTCTTCAGCCTTATAATATTAAGTATAGATTTTTGACACATTATTCTACATGATTTTTAATACATGAACTTTGCTTTATATCTGTTTTCTTCAATTATGAATATGTACACTTGTGTTTTACATTTTATGTATTGGATGTACTTACTTTCATTATTAAAATCTGGTTTGATATTTTATTGCTAAGTGCAAAAAAAACTAATGTGACTAATAAGTTTTTCAAAGGATTAGGAATATTATTTATTTATCAAGTGAAAACAAGGCTTGTTCAATGATTCATACACAAATCATCAATTACAATAAAACATTAATTAGTTACAATGTGTTATTATTTCTTTAGAGATGCACATATTTTACTTATTTTTTTTTTAGAAAGCTATTAGGTACTGGAAAAATGAATTATTGTTTTAATAGTCCTACATACATATGTACTATTCCTAACTATACCATGGCCATAGAGACCATGAAAATTTAGAAATAAACTATGGTAATTCTATAATAAGCCAAAACTAACCTTTAGAAAATTATTCTTTCTCTTAGCAAAAACTCCTGACACACTTTGCTAAAATAACTGTTTGTTTTGAGACAAGTGGTCTGACTCGACGATAACCGGTTTTTATATAAACACCTGTTACTAACACTGATATAAGTAATTTTACGCACGCATTAGCAAAAAACTTAAAATTTATATTTGTTTATAAAATTTCAACTTTTAAAATTCACAATGAAATACACGTAATTACGTCATTAGACCTATCCATCTACACATGTACGAAGTCAAGATATTATCTGATAAAAGTTATTTACAAAACCGTAATTGCACAATTCCTTCGTGGAGTATACCGCTACTTGGAATCTTGATAGAATCATGAATATGAATATATTGGGTATATTAACGTAATGTAAAGAAAGATAGACACTTACCTCATAAACGGAAACAATTCCTGATTCTTTACGCATAAAACGGGAGGATTAAACAAAAATAATTACAGAAATCACGAAAATAATAAGACCAACCCGATTGACGAACCGTTCGATCATAGACTAGATTTATTTTTCTTCAAATGTCAAACTAATGCTGTTTCCTGTTTATTGCACAGAGCAAGTAATTTAGTCGTTTATTGTCACATTTATTGTAGATTTAATTTAAGTGTTTTAAAATACATACTTTTCAAATTATTAACTTTTGAAGTAAGAAAATAACTAATATATACGTACTAACGGATACGTAGAACCGTTTTATATTTGTGAAATAGTTTCCTTCTTATTGAAATACTGAAAGCAACTGGAATGAAATAAGGAATGAAAAGTAAAGTGGAATACAATCAAATTCCTCGCATTAAAACAATAAAAAATATATTAGAAAATAAAAATATTGTCAATTAACACGAAATGTCAATCTTTTTTGTTGTCATTTGCCAGAATTGTCGTTGGATAATTGTCAAAATATTTCACTTTGCATTTTTGCAATAATTCAAGTGTCGTGCGTTCTGTTTTATTACAAATATTTTTATATTGTTGTATCGTAGACCTCGATTAAAAGATTTTTATTGAGAAGTCAAAAAACCTTAACATGGGCCTGAATAGTGGAATCCCTGAAGATAAACTTCCACAGTGTTGGTCGGACGATGTGCGAATGAATGCCCTTTTCGCACCCTTCCGATTAAAGTCTGCGAATCCCGAGTCTTGGGATATGAAGATGAAGTTCTGGTCTGATATAGCGAGGCAGTGGTGTAAATATAAGAACGATCCCATTATATCTGCGTCGGATTTGAAATTCACGTTCCAGCGTAAAGGTCGCACTGCGGCATGCATTGATATTGTAGTGGAGGAAATGTATAGGTGAATATATTTGCATTATATTAGTATTAGATTAATCCTATTTAAGGGTTGACTTTAGAAACGTGCGGCACGAATTTCGGCGCGATTTTAATTTTTATCGATCGATAATGATGCCCCGAAACATACATTAGCGGCTTTTCGTGCGGAAATGTGTAATTACAGAGAAATCTTTTTTTTAATTTTTGAGATTATGTTCAAAATTGTTTGAGTTACATTGACAAAACTACAAAAATTGTGTTTGAAAGAGATAACAAATGTCTTAATGTACATATTAAAAACCATAGTTCATTCAAAAGCATGTTGCTGTGAAGTCCCATGTCCCCTAGTGGGGTAAGGGGCAGATGCATTATACATCTGTTTCACTGATCGATTTTCTTTAGGGACAAGTAGGTGATCAGCCTTCTGTGTCCTACCAGACCAAGACATTTTTTTTTTCTTCGTCTCCGCCGGGAATCGAACCCAGGACCCCTCGGTGTTACGCTCACGCGTCAACCACTGTACCGAGGAGGCGGTCAAAAGCATGTTGCTGAGGGGACAACAATTCATACGGATTATTGGCGAGAATATGATTGTTTGGGGCAATATGGGTATGTTCATAAAAAAGTTAATCACTCAGACCCAGACAACCCATTTGTTGCCCCTGACCCATTTGAGTCCCAGTGGCATGTTGTAAAATGATTTTTTAAAAAAGATAACTACATATAACCACCCAGCAAACTTCGGTGATAATATTATAGAAAATGTGGAGACGCTGGGTGGAAAAAAATAAAATGGATCCATTCATTGCCATTGTAAATTGTATCAAACATGTATACAAGATTTGAATAAATAATTATTTAAAAATACATATGTTTTTATTGTATGTATATTGCACACAAATTGTTAATCACAGAACCGAATCTGTCCACCCCGATTCCACGTGGTACTTGTCTGTCATACACTAGAGTGTATTAAAAAAGTCGGAGGCGCGGAGGAGCGTGGCGTCCGCGTGTGCTGAGGAGCAGGCAGTCAAGCGAGCCGGAGTGGCTGAGGCTGGTCGCCAAAGGCGACCAAAAAGCCGAAGCTACGAAGGCGGGTGAAGACTCCTGCCTGCAACGAGGTACACGGGGGCAAGCGCCACGTTCTGCAGCGCCGGAGCAGTCAAGAAAGCCCATAATCTTCGATATATTTCTATCTACATTTATAAATATAGTCTCAAAAAAAATAGAAGGGGGGGTTTCCGCACCCCCCCGCTTTATAGGGGGTCTCCCCTTACCTCCCCCCTCCCTTTCCCTCCCCTCCCCCCCCTTAATTCGTGCCGCAAATTTCTAAAGAAATACCCTATTTAATATTCAGTTCAAAGTGAAATTATTTATTTCTTAATTTTAATAATGATAGTTTCCTTTGTAGTCCTTTGTCTTACTCTTACTCACTAATGAACTCTTAATAATTTTTATAATTTGAATAGGCCATACCATAATATGAATGTTGAGATGCACACTACAACAACAAATTACTATTCATATTTGGTAATTTTGATATTTATGTCTAAACCATAGAAATTTAAATAACAAGACAGTAGAACTGCTATAATGTCATAATTAGTATGAAAACCACTGTCTCCAAAATCGACACAATTATACCGATAGTTAAACAGTACACACAAGTAAACTATGCCTTTTATTGGACAGCGTCATTACATTGAAAACTAACTTAAAAAATAAATTCAGCATTTTAATATGTACCCTCGCACGATTTTACGTTTAATATTAGAATAACATCCCTATGTAGATGAGATGATGATCCCAAACAAATCTAACAGTCTTCTATAGGCAATTCTTTAATCAAGATGATAAAGATCCACTGTTTCTCCAATGTGTTCCTTCTATGAGCGCGTAGCGCATAGGTCCCATCTATATGAAATTAACAATGTATTTAAGGTATTTAATTGGATAACAATTAATGTGATATTGGTTAAAATCACCTAAAAAATTAGCCATTATTTATCATTAAAAGCAAATGACAAAATATATTATTGTGGGATATCCATAAGAGATAACATATTATAACATCGCGGAATTTTCTGTTGACCGTTTCAATACTTAGTATTTTATTTTGATAAATCTTGTCTACAACATTTACCAAAAAAATGTACTCGAGTTTGAATCCCACCTCGTTATCGAGTTTTGTCTAATCTTAAAAAATTATCAAAAAAGTTATAGTTATAATTATCAATTTCAGGAACGGCGACCTCTGCCCCATATCCAAGTACCAACAGATCTTGCACAACGGCCCAGAAGGCTGGATGTGGTGGGGCGCCAAGCTTGCGTTCAAACCGGCGGCGATCGCACTCACAGCTGTGACGTCACTGCTGCCAGCGAGGCAGGCCGTCGATAATGATGGCCTGCCGAAGTCGAATATAGATGCGACGCAGCGGTTCGTTGTAGAGAGTGCTGTTAAGGTATTTGTTATGTGGAATATTTACGTTTAAGCATGATTTATTGTACACCGTCTCATGTCTGAAGCCCATTCAAACATTATCTTAATATATATAAATCTCGTGTCACAATGTTTGTCCTCAATGGACTCCTAAACCACTTAACCGATTATAATAAAATTCGCACACCATGTGCAGTTCGATCCAACTTGAGAGATAGGATAGTTTAAATATGTAGGTACCACGGGCGAAGCCGGGGCGGACCGCTAGTTGTATACTAAATTTGATATTTTTTGGTTTATGGCATTCAAATACTTTATAAATATAAATTTATAAAGCATAGAACAAAATTCGATCACGAGGCGGGATTCGAAACCGCGTCCTTCACGCCAATCCGGGACGGACGCTTGACCAATTCAGCCACCCGTTAATCCATACTAATATTATAAATGCGAAAGTAACTCTGTCTGTCTGTCTGTTACTCAATCACACGCGGGCGAAGCCGGGGCGGACCGCTAGTAAAATTATATTTATAAACATAAATTTTAATTTACAATGATAGCTAAGTAAAACAAAACATACGAAATCTGTTATATAAATCCTAAATAAAATTAATTTTATGATTTCCAAACACACATCTAAAGCTCTTGCCGCTAATAACTGTGCTAAATAAAATAATTTTTATCTAATCATTCTATATTTCCCAGGAGCAAGCGACCCACCTCCTCAACAACTTCCCCCCGAGTGCAGAACGCGTGGGCACCATCGACGATCTGATGAGAGCCTCCGGGCACACAAATAGAGAGACCTTTGAGATACTGCTCGGTTATCTGGTGGCTCAGGGTGCTGCTGTCAAACAGGATGATGTTGTTAAATTGGGTATGTTCTATTTGATACTAGCTGTGCCCCGCGGTTTCTCCCGCATTGCTCCGCTCCTGTTGGTCTTAGCATGATGATATATAGCCTATAGCCTTCCTCGATAAATGGGCTATCTAACACCGAAATAATTTTTCAAATCGGACCAGTAGTTTCTGAGATTAGCGTGTTCAAACAAACAAACAAACTCTTCAGCTTTATAATATTAGTATTAGCGTGTTCAAACAAACAAACAAACTCTTCAGCTTTATAATATTAGTATAGATTAAGTTAAGATATGTTTTATGAATATAAATTTTTAAAGAATAGAAAAAAAATCGATTACGAGCCGGGATTCGAACCCGCGTCCCTGTCATTCCAGAGCGACGCCTTACTGCTTGTCCCAGATTGATCTCGCCAGAGCAATCGAATTTATTTTACTCTTTCGGTTTTATGTGTTTAGGGTGCTTTTCCACCAATAATGTGCGAGGATGTGTAAATATCCAATAGTATCGCTTCAAACGCTTAACACTTCAAACTAAATGAAGCAATATGATTGGTTCTTTACAAAAACATTCCTCGCACATTATTGGCGGAAAAGCACCCTTAAGGAACACCCGGCGCTATCTATTGAGATGATTAAACAACCATATCAACCAATATGAAACATTACTTCAATGATTACAATATTGTAATGATAGAACGCAGCCTACGTTTTTACGAAATTGTTTGATACGTTTCCCTTAGACAGTCACAATTTTTTTGACGTGACAACGTCTTATAATTCGATAGAGCCGGCTGCACGCACGAAAAAACATGACTCATGCGGCGTTACCTCGCTCTGAGGCGTTCCATGTAAGGCTTGAAGTGCAAGCGAGAGCGCGGAACGAGCGACAAAGAAGCACAATCGGACGTTGTCACGTTCAACTATCGTCAGTAAACCGACTTTACAGACAATTAATTTTTTCCTTCTATATTTCACAAGCTTATATGTGACTACATTTCTCAACCAAACAATAACAAAACACCCTCAATTTTCCAGCGGAACCAAACAAAAAAGCGGATCCGATCACGGAAATGGACCACGCGCTCGTGAAACTCGTCTCCGCTGAAAGGAGACTGGATACAGATGCAAGTAGACTGGCCCGGGAAGTGGAGACGACTGATAACGATGTGAGAGCCGCTCTCAAGTTGGGGAATAAGCCCGCTGTGAGTATTGTATTGTAATCTACTATATAAAAAGAAGTCGGGTTTTCCTTCCTGATGCTATAACTCCAGAACGCACGAACCGATTTCCACGGTTTTGCATTCGTTGGAAAGGTCTCGGGCTCCGTGAGGTTTATAGCAAAGAAAAGGTGTCTCTGGTGGCGAAACGGAGTTCGCCGGGTTTGCTAGTATGTACTAATATTAACAAGAACCAAACAAGACTGGATATCTTGCTATGAGTCAACTCAAACTTTTTCTGTACTTTTGAATTGTTAAAATTAATTTAATATTGAAATACTAGCTTCCAATCGCAGCTTTGCTCGCATTTTTTATTGTAAATCTCAATTATTATCAAGCAATTTCTTAAAATCGGCCTAGCTGTTTAGCAGTTCGGTGACAAATACATGCTAGCAAATAAAGTATATTTACATACAAGTACATACAATTGAATATTTTATTTCGTTTTCTTCGGTCTTCTTAATTGTTGGCTTCATTTCTTTTTTACTTTTAGGGTTGCCTTGTAAATATGTTGCCACCTTTTGTTCGTTTTTAAGCATATTTTTTTTTTGCCTTTCATGTTTTTATTATATAAATTTATTTGTAATTCAATACAAAATTTTCATTTCGTTCTATGTATTTGTTACGGCTGTGCTTTGTTGCTATTTGAACAGAATGTGGGAATGTCTTGCTGTGTTAGCATTTAAGTTTTCCTAATAATAAATAATTCCAATATATTCTTAGAATTCAAGAGCAGTCTAGTGCAGCCACTAGTTGTATTAAGTTTATTTTTAACTAGCTGCTCCGCGCGGTTTCACCCGCATTCCTCGGCTTCTGTTGGTCTTAGCGTGATGATATATAGCCTTCCTCGATAAATGAGCTATCTAACACCGAAATAATTTTTCAAATCGGACCAGTAGTTCCTGTGATTAGCGCGTTCAAACAAACAAACAAACAACCTCTTCAGCTTTATCATATTTACTATTTAGTATAGATAAATATTAAATAGATAAATACATGATATAATTGAATATATTATTTTACTTTCCTAAATGACTTATAAGTCTGCCAATTTTTAAATGTTTTGCCTTTCATGTTTCATTTTATAAACGATTTTTTTTCACATTATTATGTCATCCTCAGGCCAAGAACCATCTCCGTCGCAAGCACAAGGTCCAGCTGCGCTTGCAGCGCTGCGAGTCAGCGCTCGAGAACGTTCGCCAGCTGCTGCAGCAGGCGCGGGACTCGGGGGTCAACAGCGCTGTTGTTGATACTTACCGGTGAGTTTTAACTTAACGTTTTAGTTTAAAACCATTAACGTTAAATAAAAAAAAGACGGGTTGCACTCCGGGAGTGCCGGCAGAAGTGAAAACTTGATTATTAACGTTGAGCATGTTTGATATCCATCCGTCTTACGCTTTTTCGATCAGGTCACGTGTCCTGACGCGAGTTTAAGATTTTATACCCATTACAGAAAACGCCGCTAAAGAAGTTTTCATTTCAAAATATTGGAACGGAGTTTCTTTCGTTTTGAAATGAGTATTATAGGAGGTATTATTAAATTAATTAACAATATTTAGAAGTAAATGATAAATGATATAAGTGAAGGAATGTCAATACACTTGCTATAAGTGTATTGCGCTCTCTGAGTGTATAGCAAAAGTGTCGTGAGGATTTTTGTTGTTTGTAATGTTTGATAATGTTTGTAAATAGCTAATGGTCCGCACTGGCATAGCCTGTGGTAGATAAATTTATAAATTCAAAATGAATTTTGGATATCATTCCAGATTTCCTGAGATAAAGATGAAAAAGACCCAATAAAATTGCCACAAATATACACTTAAGTTGTTTATATAAATAAACACCTTGTAGTGTTTATTTCTATCAAAGTTTTA
Organism: Colias behrii; assembly: GCA_029959065.1. NCBI lineage: Eukaryota > Metazoa > Arthropoda > Insecta > Lepidoptera > Pieridae > Colias > Colias behrii. The sequence continues at coordinate 8,842,846 of JARWMC010000022.1, forward strand.
TAAAGGGCTGCTTCGACATATTTTAACGACCTTTAATATATATAAAAGATCCTCACATATAATAGGTAAAGTGTTTTAAGTTTAAAAAGAATATGTACCTACATTTAATATATAAGTAGGATACGAAGGAATTTAAGAATTTCAGTAATCATTTATGGAAAAAACTTAGGCGTGTCAAGGCACACCCGTATGGAACGAAGTTTAGTTAAGTTAGACAGAGACAGACAGAGAAACACGCGCACGCCGCACGGATTAAGCCGGGTCCACATTTGTATCAAGTAATCTTATGGCCGTATCAGGCGTATCGTATCGAGTATGCGTATCCTAAGTGTGGACGCCCATTTTGACCATACCGTACCTTTTATCGCGTGAGCCACGGTTCGGCCAAAAACAATATGATATTATTATTATACCATACGTCTCCGATACGACACGTATCAGATACGCGGTTAATAGCGATCGGGGTGTATCATGATACGAAGTGAATCACGATCGCGATCATTTTGCGTCCACACTAGCAAACATGATACGCGTCGATGCTACGCGACGGAGATGTGATACGCGAAAATGATCAAGTGTGGACTCACCTTTACAACTATAGCAAAAAGTGTCGTTACAACTTTTCGTCTTAATTTTTTCCGGCTAGCCCCCGCATCGCAACGCGCGATAACGAACTTCGTTCCAATAAAATGTTTATAATTAACCGCCGTATCTGTTAAAAAGCTTTAAAATATTAATCTACCAATGAAATGATTTCAGGACAAGCGCTCAAGCAATGAAGAGTACAATGAAAGGCGCGGGCTTGGAAGAGGACCTCGTGCACGACACTATGGACGATCTGAAGGAGGTGAGCAGTACAATACAATACAATACAATACAATACAATACAATACAGTACAATACAATACAATACAATATAATATAATACAGTACAATATAGTACAATATAGTACAATAAAGTACAATATAGTACACTGTACAATACAATATTGTAAGAAATTAAACGGGAAGCCGAGTTAAATATTAGTTTGAATTGTGATAAAGTGATATTATTGAACCTCATAATTTGACTTGGCTAGTTTTTAGAACTTCACAAATAATAACGTTCAATAACATCAATATATTAACTAAATAAAAAAACTAGCCTGATCAAATTATGGGGTTCAATAGGTCATTAGTTGTTTGCTTTGTGAAAATAATTCTATTATTCAAATTAAAAAAAGTCATATTTTGGAATAAATTATAATAATATATTTTGGAATTTTATAAGGGAAATAAAACAATTGAGTTTTCAGTTCACCTAAGAATATAATACATTTGTAAATAAATTTCTGGACTGACTACAGAACTTGGCACACATTTTGATCTCAATTCTTTTTTCGGCAATTAAGTCAACGATTGAACTTGGCTCCCAATTTTACATTTATGTTTTTGGTGGGATTATACATTACACACAGAGCTCACGAAAATACTACAATACAACACAACACAATATACATTGTATTTAACACAAAATCGAAAGTAACATATTTTGTGCAGCAATACATTTTAAATAATGGTTGCGGCTTTGCTGACGGGGAGTCCTTTTTGCCACCATTGCTATCTTTTTTTTCTGTTTTTTGTGTTCTATTACTAAGATTTATATTTTTTTACATGGTGGCAAATAAAACGCTTTCTATTTCTATTTTTATTTTTCACTAGCGGACGTTTATGTTTTCTTTTCATAAGAACCATCCTCATACTTCAAGGAATATAATAAAAAAAGAATTATCGAAATCGGTTCACGCGTGATGCCGTGACCAAGGAAAACGGGTTTCATTTTTATATATGTATATAATATATATATATATAGATTTTTGAATGCTATAAGACTAAATATCAAATTATATCGTATTCTCAGGTGATGAACACATACAACGAGGTCGAAAAGGCGTTAGGTGGCACGATAGATGACGTAGATATAGCAGAGTTAGAACAAGAGCTCAATGAATTGATGTCAGGACCGGGCGGTGGTACACCGCAGAAACAGACTGGGAATGAAGGTAAATCCATACTTAATATTATAAAGCTGAAGAGTTTGTTTGTTTGAACGCGCTAATCTCAGGAACTACTGGTCCGATTTGAAAAATTCGATGTTGGATAGCCCATTTATCGAGGAAGGTTATATAAATCATCACCCTTAGGTCAACAGGAGCGGAGCAATGCGGGTGAAACCGCGAAGCGCAGCTAGTGTTATATAATAAGGATAAAAGAGTGTCAGAAGTGAAACTTCTTTGGTAATATACAAAGATACCAAAATCGTCGCCTCACTCCGTGACGTGACGGTATTGCCGTGACGCTACCTTGAAATTTTACTCAACGCGCCTAAAGAAGTTTCACTTCAAAAAAAAAAAAAAAGAAAAATCTATGATAGAGAAACTTGCGCATGCCTCACGGTTTAAAACACGGTTTAAAACATATTTAAGCATTTGAAGTGTCAGAATAAATAATAAGATGAATCCTACTACTATTATAAAGGCGAAAGTTTGTAAGTATGGATGTATGGATGTTAGTTACTCTTTCACGCAAATTCTACTGAACCGATTACAATGAAATTTTGCACACATATAGAGGGTAACTTGGATTAACACATAGGATAGGTTTTATCCCGGAAATCCCACGGGAACGGGAACTATGCGGGTTTTCCTTTGAAAACGCGGGCGAAGCCGCGGGCGGAAATCTAGTAAATAATAAGATGAATATAAACATTTAAAATTCTTTAATTTTTAATTGATATATTTGTTATTATAGATGTGAAACTCCCATCTCCCCCCACTCGGACTCCCCGCAAGGAGTCCGAAAGGGAGTTCGTGTTCGACGGCGAAGAGAGGATGTTGGCAGACCTCGACCGGCTCGGGGAGGACACTGGGAGGGGAATGGCAGGTGAGTTTGAGTTGGAACTCTAACTCAAAGTCACACTCAAACTTATATTCGAGCTCAAACTTAAACTTACCAACAAAACTATACTCTGTCCATTATATTATTTGCTTTTTGACAGCTTCACGTCTATGAAGGATTGTATTGTTTAGGTTAAAATGTCATACAAGTAATATTGTACTTCATGGACAGGCCCCGCCCACTTAGTGATGTCTACACAGAATTATTCAATGATGGTTCGATAGATTATAATAATCGATAGAAATACTCTGTAAATATATCCGATACAGAAAAACTCTTCTATTATGTTATGTAATTTAAACATAAAGACAACCAAATTTTAAGATAGAAACCAATAAATAATAAAATATTAGTTTAGTTTAGTTTTAACATAAAATGCATCGATATGTGATCTTATTATTACATATCTTATTAGTACGTTTGCGTTGTAATTATTATTTACGTACCTGATTCGATTTATGATAATATTTTGAATTTATAATCGGAATGGTATCACAATCGATAATCTTTTGGACATCACTTCTGGTATCACCCGTCGGGCTGTCAAAAGGCAATTCTTATAGTGGACAGACTATAGATTTCTACTAGCGCTTTTGCTTTAGAGCGAGGCGATCGCACACTCAAATTCATAACTAAACGAAAACTCGCACTCTAACTCAAATTGACACTCAAACTTACACTTTACTAAAAAATAAGCTACTCTAACTACTACTTGTGCTTTTGATTTTGAGTCGTCAATATACAGTGTGGTCCACTGTTGGTATACTAAGCTCAAAGGAGGTTATAGTTTTGCATACGCTGAGTTCGTAAAAATACTTATAAAATTCTAGATACAATTTTAATTTCAAATAGATGAATTCTTAAAACTCTATGTGTGCACCCAAATTTGCCACCCGCACGTGAGCTATTGTTTAAGATTATGTTTTCATAGACAAAAGGCACACATTAGAGAAGCGGTATATGCCGGCTGCGCGAAGCTAGAGAAGAAAACATGGATTTTCAGGAAAAAATTAGCAAAAATGTTTGACGTAATTTTGTTGATCAAGTATTTTTTACGTGATCAGTGTATGCAAAACTACAAGTTCCTTCGCGCTTAGTAGGTATACCAATAGTGGGACACTCTGAATTTAGGGTGCTTTTCACCAATAATGTGTTGCGAGGAACACATTCCTTATTTATATTTTCCATATTTGTAAATAACAAATATTATCGCTTCAAATGCTAATCTTTCGAACTTCAAACTAAATGAAGCGATATGATTGGTTCTTTACAAATACATTCCTCGCTACACATCCTCGCACATTATTGGTGGAAAAGCACCATGGTCAATATACTGGGATGAAAGGACGACGTTCGTCGCGTCAGCTATCCCTACTAATATTATAAATGCGAAAGTAACTCTGTCTGTCTGTCTGTTACGCTTTCCCGCTTAAACCTCTCAACCGATTTTGATGAAATTTGGCACAGGCAATCTTTAGACCCTGAGAAAGAACATAGGCTACCGTTATCGAAACACCACGCGGGCGGAAGCTAGTTTCATATAAAGTATTGCGAAGATGCCCGTTTGTACGACGACAAAAATTACGACGTTACGTGATTATAAATTTGTAAAGAATGCAAAAAAACCAATTACAAGGCGGGATTTCAGTTCGCACCTTTGACTTTGACGTCCGACCTCTCGGTCACTCGTGAGAGGCGCGGGTTCGAATCCCGCCTCGTGATCGATTTTCTATACTAATATTATAAAGAGGAAAGGTTTGTAATTATGTATGTATGTGTGTATGGTTTTCACGCATAAACTACTGGACCGATTTTGATGAAATTTGGCACAGGCAATCTTTAGACCCTGAGAAAGAACATAGGCTACCTTTTATTGCGAAATATGTATCACGGCCCACGGGCGAAGCCGGGGCGGACCGCTAGTATCTTATAAATGTAAATCCTTACAACACTTGAGCGCTACGCACTATAGTAAAAGTATTTTTCTTTAAAAATTTATTTATGCTATAGAATTAATATGAAGTCACATGTATATTTTCCAGAAGCCCTAAAAGTGAGTCCCAAGCGGAGCCCTAAATCACAAACGGAACCGTGGAGCTCAGCACAGGGCGACTGCGCTTGGGAGGGTGAATCAAGCGACCGCGGGTATGGCGAGCTGCGACAGGACGAGCGGCTGCATCCCGGTGTGTAAATATATAAATAACTAGCGGTCCGCCCCGGCTTCGCCCGTGGTACATATTTACGTTTTCTCTACATAAGAACCATCCTCATACTTCAAGGAAAAAAAAGACGGGTTGCACTCCGGGAGTGCCGGCAGAAGTGAAAACTTGATTATTAACGTTGATCATTTATTTTATTTATTTTTTATTTATAATCTTTATTGCATACAAAACAAATACAAATTTCACACACACAGACAGGACATTTGATGCAAAGGGCGGCTTTATTGCTTCAAGCAATTTCTTCCAAGCAACCCGAGCAGCCAATGTATTGGAAAAAAAAAGAAAAATCATGTTTGATATCCATCCGTCTTACGCTTTTTCGATCAGGTCACGTGTCCTGACGCGAGTTTAAGATTTTATACCCATTACAGAAAAAGTGCTCAACGCCGCTAAAGAAGTTTTCACTTCAAAAAGACGTGTGTCACTCGGGGACTGCCGCGGTAAAGCTATTGCATGCTATGCCTTCAAGCCACACCTCCGCCCGTCGGAGTGGGAAGCGTGAGGTTTTTTCGTTACGGAATTTCTCGATTCGGTCCCCGCGCTCAAGGCCCGCGATAGAAGCTATGCAATAGCTTTAAATTGGTTGTCTGTAAAGTCGGTTTACTGACGATAGTTGAACGTGACAACGTCTTAAGGCCGATTGTGCTTCTTTGTCGCTCGTTCCGCGCTCTCGCTTGCACTTCAAGCCTTACATGGAACGCCTCAGAGCGAGGTAACGCCGCATGACTCATGTTTTTTCGTGCGTGCAGCCGGCTCTATCGAATTATAAGACGTTGTCACGTCAAAATATAAATAACTAGCTTTCCGCCCGCGTTCTCAAAGAAAAACCCGCATAGTTCCCGTTCCCGTGGGATTTCCGGGATAAAACCTATCCTATGTGTTAATCCAAGTTACTCTCTATATGTGTGCTATATTTCATTGTAATCTGTTCAGTTGTATTTGCGTGAAAGAGTAACAAAAACATACACATCCTTACAAACTTTCGCATTTATAATATTAGTAGGATAGGATAGGATTGGTAGGATATTAGTAGGATATAATAAAATCATAGGAAAGTCAAAACTGTACATTGGTTTTTTTTTCTTTAAATACTTGGGGCGTAATCTATTATAGATATCGAAGCCAAAAATATAGTTTTTAGAATTTTTGTCTGTTTTTCTGTTTGTATGTCCGGGCTAATCTCCAAAATACTGCATGCATTTACTTCAAATTTGGTATAGAGATAGCTTGAGACCTGAGGAAGGACATAGGACATGTTTTATCCCGGAAATCCCACTGGAACGAGAACTATGCAGGTTTTTTTTCGACTACGCAGGCGAAGCCGCGGGCGGTATCTAATTTAATATAATTTGAATTTAAATTTTGATGTTAAGAACACGCGAACGTATTACGCTTATATTTTACCGAGTAAAAGTGAATGAATTTCGCACATTTATATAACACTAGCTTTCCGCCCACGGCTTCGCCCGCTTTGTCTAAAACATAATTAATTATATACTAAAACCTTCCTCTTGAATCACTCTATCTATTAAAAAAAAACCGCATCAAAATCCGTTGCGTAGTTTTAAAGATTTAAGCATACATAGGGACATAGGGACATAGGGACAGAGAAAGCGACTTTGTTTTATACTATGTAGTGATATGTAGTGATGAAGTATTTAAATGACTCCCCCCCCCCAGGCCAACCCCTAAACGTGGACTTCACGACCCCCCCCCGGCACTACGGCGCCGAGTTCCAAGTGCGCGACCACCGAGCGGCGGCCGGCGTGTGGCTGTTCAACAGCCACGACCGAGCCGCTGCCGAACAGCACGACGGGTGAGTGGCTATACACACACACACACACACAGTGGAACCCGTTTATAATGAAAGAAAGAAAAGTTTATTTAACACCACACACTTAATAAAAGAAAAAAAAAAGACGGGTTGCACTCCGGGAGTGCCGGCAGAAGTGAAAACTTGTTTATTAACGTTGAGCATGTTTGATATCCATCCGTCTTACGCTTTTTCGATTAGGTCACGTGTCCTGACGCGAGTTTAAGATTTTATACCCATTACAGAAAAAGTGATCAACGCTGCTAAAGAAGTTTTCACTTCAAAAAATACTATTATTTTAGCATAATATATACAGTGTATGTACATTGCAACTCACTTAGCAAAAATCGGTTATTTCAATATTAAAAAAATACGTGTGTCACTCGAGGACTGCCGCGGTAAAGCTATTGCATAGCATCGCATCGCTGTGCCGGTTGGAATGGGGGGTGTTAGGTTTTTTCGTTACGGAATTTTTACGACCAAATCGCCGCGCTCGAAGTCTGAGATAAAAGCTATGCAATAACTTAACAGACACTCCAATTTTATTATTGGTATAGAAAATAGATGTTTTTGGCCTTTGGCAAAATAAATGATTATCACTTTCTTATAATTTTATCCTTTTCCAGTCCTGAAACAGCGAAAGCGGAGAGTTTCGTAGTAGCGCCGGGCGGAGAGAGGCAGATTAAAAAGAATGAAGCCAACGAGATCGACGACATAAAGAAGAGGCTTCACAACCTGCGGGGATTCCGCTCCTAGTGGTGAGAGTTTAGTGGCGAGAGAGAGTTTAGTGGGAGAGAGTTTAGTGGGAGAGAGTTTAGTGGTGAGAGTTTAGTGGGAGAGAGAGTTTAGTGGGAGAGAGAGTTTAGTGGGAGAGAGAGTTTAGTGGGAGAGAGTTTAGTGGTGAGAGTTTAGTGGCGAGAGAGAGTTTAGTGGGAGAGAGTTTAGTGGTGAGAGTTTAGTGGGAGAGAGAGTTTAATGGGAGAGAGTTAAGTGGGAGACAGTTTAGTGGTGAGAGTTTAGTGGCGAGAGAGAGTTTAGCTGGAGTGAGAGATTAGTGCGAGAGTCAGTTTAGTGGTAGAGAGAGTTTAGTTGGAGAGAGAGTTTGATGTGAGAGAGAGTTTAGTGGTGAGAGAGAGTTTAATATGGGAGGGAGAGTTTAGTGGTGAGAGAGAGTTTAATATGGGAGAGAGAGTTTAGTGGTGAGAGAGTTTAGCGCGAGAGAGTTTAGTGTGAGAGAGAGTTTGGTGGGAGAGAGAGTTAAGTGGTAGAGAGAGAGTTTAGTGGGAGAGAGAGTTTGATGTGAGAGAGAGTTTAGTGGGAGAGAGAGTAGTGGTGAGAGAGAGTTTAGTGGTGAGAGTTTAGTGGTGAGAGTTAAGTGATGAAGTGGGAGAGAGAGTTTAGTGGGAGAGAGTTAAGTGGGAGACAGTTTAGTGGTGAGAGTTTAGTGGCGAGAGAGAGTTTAGCTGGAGTGAGAGATTAGTGCGAGAGTCAGTTTAGTGGTAGAGAGAGTTTAGTTGGAGAGAGAGTTTGATGTGAGAGAGAGTTTAGTGGTGAGAGAGAGTTTAATATGGGAGGGAGAGTTTAGTGGTGAGAGAGAGTTTAATATGGGAGAGAGAGTTTAGTGGTGAGAGAGTTTAGCGCGAGAGAGTTTAGTGTGAGAGAGAGTTTGGTGGGAGAGAGAGTTAAGTGGTAGAGAGAGAGTTTAGTGGGAGAGAGAGTTTGATGTGAGAGAGAGTTTAGTGGGAGAGAGAGTAGTGGTGAGAGAGAGTTTAGTGGTGAGAGTTTAGTGGTGAGAGTTAAGTGATGAGAGAGAGTTTAGTGGGAGAGAGAGTTTAGTGGGAGAGAGAGTTTAGTGGTGAGAGTTTAGTGGTGAGAGAGAGTTTAGTGGTGAGAGTTTAGTGGTGAGAGAGAGTTTAGTGGGAGAGAGTTTAGTGGGAGAGAGTTTGATGTGAGAGAGAGTTTAGTGGGAGAGAGAGTTTAGTGGGAGAGAGTTTAGTGGTGAGAGAGTAGTGGTGAGAGAGAGATTAGTGGGAGAGAGAGTTTGGTGTGAGAGAGAGTGTAGTGGTGAGAGAGAGTTTAGTGGGAGAGAGAGTTTAGTGGGAGAGAGAGTTTAGTCGTGAGAGAGAGTTTAGTGGGAGAGAGAGTTTAGTGGTGAGAGAGAGTTTAGTGGTGAGAGAGAGTTTAATATGGGAGGGAGAGTTTAGTGGAAGAGATCATAATAAATAAAATTGCATGAATCAGAATAATATAATTTATACTACTACTACTAGAGAGAGAGAGTTTAGTAAGATAGGAGAAATTATGAATATTTATTTATTTATTACTTTGTGTGTATTAATTACATTGTATATTTATTTGGTTTTATTTTGGTTTTGTTTCAGGATAAAACTTCACGTCCTAAATAGCGATATTGCGCAAGTTATAATTATATAATTTTGTCGAACAGCAATAATAATTATTAGAGGTAAATTTTGTAAATATATTCGTAAAAAATATTAGAAATTGATTAAATTGTAGATAGGTGAAGAAAAAAATTGGAAAAATCCAGAAAAAAATGTACAACTAACCATCTTTGGGGATGACATTTGTATAAAAGTAGATATAAGTACGTTACGAGCAAAAGGAACTTGATTTTAATAGATTATAATAAACTAGCTTACCGCCCGCGGCTCGCCCGCATTGTCTAAAACCTAATAAATTATATACATAAACCTCCCTCTTGCATTATTCTATCTATTAAAAAACAAAATCCGTTGCGTAGTTTTAAAGATTTAAGCATACAAAGGGACATAGGGACAGAGAAAGCGACTTTGTTTTATACTATGTAGTGATAATCTAGAATATTCACTTTCAAAAAAGTTTTTATAGAATGAGAATACTTGCAAAATAAATGTAAAGAACAAAAACATACTTTTGTATCCTTATACTAGTACCTGCCATGTGGTGCTATTTCAATTTGGTTTAGTTTGACAATTTGAATGCAGTTTTTAGTTTTTAGTTTTATGATTTTTGTGTCTAATAAAATGGAAAAATATTAATATTATATACTAATTAAAGGTTTTTCATGTTGGACCTTCAAGCATAATATGCTTATATATTATGAAATATATGCTATATCATATTATGAAAGTTTGAAAATTGCGTATTTTCCTTACGAGTAAGTACTATCAACATAACTATTATATTTTTTTTAAATATATATGATTGACAGTACCTGGCCATATATACACTCTTCACTTACAATGATGAAAAATGAAAATACATGAAAAAATAAATAACCGGCCAAGTGCGAGTCGGACTCGCGCACGAAGGGTTCCGTACTATGGGGATCCCCCCTTAATATTTATTATTTTTAGTTTTTAGTATTTGTTGTTATAGCGGCAACGAAAAATTTCAGCTTTCTAGCTATCACAGTTTATGAGATACATCCTTAAGACAGACAGACAAACAGACAACGAAGTCTCAGTAATAGGGTCCCGTTTTACCCTTTCTATACGGAACCCTAAAAATGTACTAAAAATCAAGTCTCTTCTGCTCGTAATGCGCTAATTAAATTTAAATGTAGAATATTTTAGTGTCTTAAAACTTGATCATTAGCGAAAAAAATATCATATTATTTCTAAGGAAAAATTTGAAAATGAACAAAAAAAGTACTGGAATCCAGTTGTAAGTGCCTATTAATAATTAATATAATTACTTAAGTGCTACGAATTGTTTTTTATACTTCAAAAAATTGTCTGCGTTATATTATTTTTTATATTTAATAATTATGTACCCCGGTCAAATTAGACATTTGAAATAACAATAATTCCAAAGCCCAATTCTTGTAAAGAGCTGACAAGTAACGTTTTAAAATCTGATCGATCCTGTGTGCTACAGAGGTACTGTACCTCTACCATGAGTTGACATAGTTAAATATATGACGTAACTACAATAGTAAACCTGAATAGTTCTTAACTTTCACGAGATTATTTACCGTGAATGACGCATATATATAAAAATTAGAACTCATGGTGCAAAAATTGTATGGTTACTACAGCGAGTGTAGTATAGTTTACTATACGTTATCTACTGTAGTATACTAAAAAGCCTACCATGAGGTGCAATATTTTTTTTCAATATTGCACCTCATGGTAGGCTTTTTAGTTACGCTACGGCACACTAGGGGCGCTGTACGAAATTTTATACAAACCGCTTACTACAATCGCTAGCGAGTATCGTGTGCATAAACTCATGGTAGAGAAGTTATTTACGGTCAAAGGTCTAGAAGATTTGAGATTTTTTTTTGGATTTATTTCGAAAGCAGGTATTTTTTATCTAAAATAACAAATTCAAATTTAAATCGTTTATTTGCAAGTAAACATGGTATACATAGGTGTTAATATACATTATTACAATTTACAGCATGTTTAGCCGTCATTCAACGGCATGCAAATTAATACATTATTAATAGTGTGATATTTATGACTATTACAATATATAATAAAATACCGGATAACTTTAAGGATCTCCCAGTAAATATATTTAAGAAGAAACTGACGAAATGGTTAATGGAGAAACAATTTTATGATATTCAAGAACTTATTACATTGCGGAATCTGTGACAAGGAAGAATTAGTGACGTTTAACAATAGTGATTAGTGACGCGAAGAATTTGTGTAGTGTTGGTGTAGTGTAATTTAAGTTATTTCCATTTAAATATTTGCACACCCAGAAAGTGGGTAGAATGTATTAGCACGTTAACATTGTAATAACACCTTTTTTGTAACTACATTCTTGTAAATAAATGAAATTTGAATTTGAATTTGAATTTGATTATATACATTTTACATGTATATGTTATGGACCAAGTGATAAATTGGGCAGTATACATAATGCACGGTCATTATGAAAAATGCCCAAATTGAGAGTGCAATTTGATAATAATTATTCAAATAATCAAATTGACCGGGCATTATACATATTGCCCATCACCTTTTGGGCAGAGTAATACAAACATATTTAATTACTATTTTTTTATTGTTATTGTCATTTAACTTAAAATAAACTAAATATTAAACCACTTAAACAATCAGGCTCATTATTGGGATTAATTACCAAGGACTTCTACCTTAAAAATCCACTAGTTTTTGCATTTAAAACTTAAGGAAAGTCATATTACAGTACTCCAAAATTAATAATGCGCATGCAAATCTTGAGATTTTAATGATTAGATTTATATGGTTTAAATGTAAACCTGGGTTTGAAAACCATATTTTATACAATATAAATTTTGTGTTATTTTAACCTTCTTTTCTTCCATCATTACACCAGCTTCAGTAAGAAACTTTAAAAGTACTATAAAATTTTCCAAGTAAATCAATCAAACAAAGATATATAGTTATTCGCAATCGTGGGGTTATCCTCGCTATTGACTTTAACAAGGAATTATCGAAACAAAATCGTTACTTACAAATAAATATTAATCTCTTTTAGTACAAAACGCATAATTTGACTAAATTATGCAAGAAGAAAATGCATTTTACCCCTCTATATACATATCATCTTCGGACGCTCCGGGAATATGACAGTTGCCGAACGGTGACGAAGATTTCTATGCGCATTATTACTTTTGGAGTACTGTAAAAATATAACATAAAATATAATTAAATTTAAAACAAAAATTTCACAACATACCTTTGTTTTATAGAAATGACTTATTATTATGAAACATAAAATAAACTAAAGTTTAAGCAATCAGACTCATTATTTGGCATAATTAGCAATTACTCTTAATAAACGAAATGTAAAGAAGTAAAATAGAACATAAAATTGAAAACAATAATTATACAATATGTAGCAAGTAACAGGTTTATTTATTAGAACAACTGCCACTGTGATGGCATTTTGAGGTACACAACTTTTTGGCTTTGCGACAACTTTTCAAGCGTTATTATCAAATTGCCCAATTGTCATGTAGCATTATAATAATGACCGTGCAATGTGATAAATAATGAATTTAAGATAGTAATTAATCACTTAGCCCAATAAAGCTAGACATTATTCATAATGCTCGTGCATTATAAATAATGCCCGCATTAATCACCTGGTCCATAACATATACATTTTACATCAAACAAAAGTTCAAAGTTAAAATTCTCTACAAAAATGGTCTTGATTTCTTTCCTACAAATTACCATTACTGAGATATCGTGATTCTAAGAGTCACATACATTTTATTGACGGCCAATATCACCACTAAATTTTGTCTTTCCGGGAAGGGCGGTCTTATCGCTTAGTGGCGATATCTTCCAGACAACTAGTTTTTGGTTATAATTTTTATGTCTAATTTGACCGAACTACTTAATATATCATATTGTGTGCGCTTAACATACAAATACAAATAACTTTAAAAATTAAGTTTTAACTTATTTGTGCGAATACAAGCAATAAAATATGGCCTTGCGTGTGCTAAGTTTTCTATGTTAATGTTATTTTAGCAATGTACTTTGTATAGTGATATATTTGTGATGTGCCAATTATTTTAATTGTGTAATATTTTTATTTTTGTATGATATTTATTATTGTATAATATTAATTTTAGGTGACAACCCTGAAAACATTGTTGTATAAAGCATTCATTGAAATTAGCACCTTATTTCGTGGCAGTAATGTTCAAATTTGTACACGCTCATTAGAATATATTTGCTTTTTTACCGTTTTTCATAAATACAGGGAGATCGCTGTAAAGTGATCGAAACGTACTTCTTCATTCTTATATATAATTTTATTATTATTATTTGTTTTGGGAATTATGCTCATTCTGTCGATTTTTAAATGTATTTGTGTAGTTTAATTTAAAAATAATAATAATTCATTTATTCGACCAATTATAAAAACTCATTTTTGTTAGTAACAATTGTTTTGTTAGTTCAATTTAGTTTTATTGCCACTTTTACGGAATTTTTTTACGTTTTTACTTTTCATATTAAAAAGAAGACGTGTGGCACTCGGGGACTGCCGCGGTAAAGCTATTGCACAGCATGCCTTCAAGCCTCACCTCCGCGCCCGTCCCCGTGGGGAGCGTGAGGTTTTTCGTTTCGGAATTTCTGGATTCGGTCCCAGCGCTCAAGGCCCGCGATAGAAGCTATGCAATAGCTTAAAAACTGACTTCTAGTCCTGTTCTGCCGCGTCTTTCCCGGTTTATTCGGGTTCGTCACCGGAAAGTGCGGCAAATACCACAAACGCGCATCGCCCTCACACTTCGCGTCATACCGCTCGCTGACAAGGCGATTTATCTGCGCCGTATCCACCAGCGTTACAGACGATTCAAACGCCTGCACCGCGCGTTCGTCTAGCTCGCTTGGCTTTACTCGCATTGAGATTCCTAGCGCGTCGATACTAAAGTGCGTTTCTATCATATTCTGGAACTGCTCGCTAGCGCCCGGACTCGGCCGAAAACTACTCTCGACGGGTCCACGTCACGCTTTCTGCAGGGGGTCACTCCAAGACCCCTGCGGACTGTTAGGTAGTGACAACCTCACCCCGCTATCACCAGCGGGACGCATTAACACACCCACACTCACGCACACACGTGTAGGCACACAACCCCCCCCGCCCGGAAGCGGGGAGGGACGCTAGGACGTCAGTTAGGAAGTTAGGATGTCCGCTACGATGGAGGACATAGACGTGAAAGCCCTTATGGCTTTCTTAGTTAGGGAGAACCCGGAGATACTGCGCGCCTTTTAAGCATGCAGTACCGCCGGGGCTCAAAACCTTGCCGCGCCCGTTGCGCAACCGCAGAGGGACTCTCCTGAGTCCCCACCGCTGTCCCCAGTGGCAGTCGAAGCGGGGTTCGAATCCCCGACCGGAATGGAGTGCGAGAGCGCTCCACATTCGTCAGCAGCTTCGGAGGCGGAGTCCTCAGATTCGTCGGACGGGTTCGAAACCGTTAAATATAAAAAGAAACGCAAGCTAAAAGACTCTGCGCCGCCCGCTAAAAGGAACGCGACCGTTCGCGATTCCTCGCGCCCCCCGCCCCTCAGGCATCCGCCCCTCAGGCATCTGCAGACCCGAACGTGACCCAACGCCGCGACCCGCAAACCGCCTTCCCCTCCCCCCGTTTACGTGAGGGATAAGTCAGCCTGGCTGAAAATCTCAGCCTATCTATATAGTGAAGGAATTCCCTTCAAAGCTCGCCCTACTAAGGACAATATTCGTGTCCAACTGTTAACTTCAACCCATCACAGGGTTTTCACGGCGTATCTAAGAGCCGAAAACATAGGCGGTCATTCGTTCCCCCTTCCGGAGGAACGCTCCTTAAGAGCTGTCATCAAAGGGATCCCTAAAGAGATCTCTGCCGACCAAGTCTTCGATGACTTGAAAGGCCAAGGTTTCCCAGTCCAAGAGTGCTTCCGGATGCACAATCGTATTAGCAAAGTAGCATACGACATGGTCCTCGCGGTCCTTGATCGTAATTCGTACCCCGAAGGGGAAAGACATATTCAAAATGCGGCAATGCTGCAAACTTTCAGGGCTCAAGGTGGAAACACAGTTACATCAGACAGTGTCATCGCTGTCAACTTTACGGGCACTCTGCTCGAAACTGCTTTTCGCGGCCTCGCTGCGTCAAGTGTTTAGGCGACCACGGCACGGAGGATTGCACGAGGTCCAAGGATTTGCCTAATGAGGATCCACCGTCCTGTGTACTATGCGAGACCCCCCGCACGCCACCCCGCGAACTACCGGGGCTGCCCGAAGGCTCCCAAACACAGGGCGGGGGGTCGCCAGAAGGCGAACAAACCTCGCGGAATCGCCCGCGCCGGGGTTCAACCCCCTCAACCAAAGCCGGCCTTTATACCGGCTCCACCACCAAAGACGAACGCTTGGACGAAACCTCCGTCACTAGTGACGCAGGCCCAGTCGAGCGTGGCGGTGCCGCCTTCAGCGGCTCCCGCCATACAAGCAGCACCGAAGCCTTCAGCCAAGGTGCACTCATCCGAATTGGTCTCGCTTAACGACGACGACCCTAGCAAACATTGCCTTCATTAAGAACTATGTTCAAAACCTGTAAACGTAGTCTCATTTTTCAAGTCTATTAATGCTTTCATTACTCCGTCCTTTAACTGCAAAAATCTTGTGATCATATTTGCGAGACTACTCCATCTAGTTTTACAGTCCAAAATGAGTTGCAAATTTTTGTCTTCATTGCCTAATTGCGTACTTAAATGATCTGTTCTTGTAGGTGAACTTTTAAAATACTTGACAATTTGTCGGACTTTATTGATTAAGTCCTTATAAACTATTAGAGGTGCATTTGTAGCATTTTCTGCAGCGACATCGACATCAAACCCGTCTCCATCATTTTCATTATTAGTTTCCGAATCGTCACTATCGTTGTGGTCTTGAGTCTCAGAGTAGTCAGAGAACAATGTGTCAGATGCAGGGTTTACATCAGAGCTATTGTTTTTTATATTGGAGTATTCGGAGTTAATATTTGATATGTATTTATTTTTATTAAAATTGTAAAAAATTATATTTTAAATAATAATTTTCAAACAATAAAATGAAGCAAGCATAGTAACATTTTAAAACAAACAACTATTCATATTATTCGTTTTATTCGGATAGTTATACTATCGGTATCCGGATATTTTTTTCGACGGATATCCGGATATTTTGGACCGCTGTCTATAAGTGTGACCGTGGATACTTCGTCTAACAATGCGTATGTATCTATTTCTTCACCGCTCGCGCCTCTGACGGTGAACGGACACACTTTTAATAAAACCTTATTGAAGGCCGTCGTATTGTGAACCGATGCGGTATGTACGGCCACATCTTCCCTTTTTTCCGTGTCGCATTCGCTATTCCTATTCTCTTTTAGGTGTAATAACGCATGGTGACCCTCTCTGCATTCTTCAATGCCGCAGCGTTTCGCTTTACACCGGAATCGTCTATGTTTACTCTGTAGGCATTGGAAACATATATGTGTCTCTTTCGCCCACTCCTAACGTTTTTGAACCGGCATAGCTATTAAATTTTTACACGTGTTTGTTCTATGCCCCGCCCCGCAGCAAAAGCATACATCTTTTCCCTCCACTGCCGCGGTGGCGTATACCTTCATGGGCTTGCGTTCGTTCACTACGTTGAACTGGTTCGTTATATCGATTAATGTTTCGACCTCCTACAGCGAGGCCCGAGGACGCGAAAGTATGTCTTAAACTCCTATCAGCTTCTCGCATAAGAAAACGAGATAGCGTCGTGATTTCGGGTTCCGCGTAGTTACCGTTATCCTCCGCGTAGTCGCACCAGCGCGATCGCATGTGCGGGCTTAATTTATCTACCCCGGTTCGCGCCAATATAGGATTTTGTAAATATCCTTTTTCGTCTAAACAAGATATTATTGTTACGATATTCTGTAATTTTGTTGCAAATTGATAAATCTCGTTGGGCGTGGTCCCTAATCACGGTAGGCGCTTAAAATCTTCTAACGCTTTATCTATAATGACTTCTGGGCTCCCGAAACATTGTTCTTGTAACGTTTTTAATATTACGTCCGGATTATTTACCGTAAATAATAACGCGGATACGGCTTGTCTAGCTTCCCCTTTAAAACATGACCTTAAACGTGCGATGTTTTCGCTCGCCGTGAATTTATACTGCGCGTTCGTTTCTACGAAAGCTGCTTTAAACGGTAACCATTCGCCCGGGGCTCCGTTAAAACATGGCAGCTCCATAGCTTGCCTCGGCGGCGGTCGGTTTCTCGTTAACTGTTCTAACCTAACCGCGAGTTTCTCTATATCGCTCTGTCGCCGCGGCGACGGTGATTGTTGGTATAATTGCCAGTCTTCTGAAGTGATGACGGGTAGAGATCGATCAGCGAAAATCATGGTTGAGCGGATGGCTTCTTCCAACTCTATAAAGCGTTTCAGCATTAAATAGGTGGAATTCCATCGAGTTTCTACTGATTGAATTAGTTTCTTAGGGTCTTGTCCCTGTTGGATTTGGAATTTCTGAAGTCTTTCTTAAGAAAGGTTACTTTTTTTACATGCGCTACTATGCGTAAAACCTTATCAATTGCCGGTTTCGTAAGATCTTTCAATGCATAGTCGACTACAAGATTGAGGCTGTGTGCGTAGCAGCCAAAATGCTTCCACTTCATCCCTTTGACAGCTTTCACAATGTTGGAAGCATTGTCGGTTATCATAAAATTTACCTTTTCTTTGAGGCCATACTTCCCGGTCAATGTCCCAACTTCGGCAGCGATGTTTTCAGCTGTGTGGTGACTGGGGAACTGGCAACATCCAATCAAAGCCGATTTAAATTCTAGATCTTCCGTTAAGTAGTGGCCAGTAAGGGCTATATAACTCTCATTTGTTCTTGACGACCACATATCTGTTGTCAGACATATACTGGTAAATGACGCAAGCTCAGTTTTTATGTCGTCATGACATTTTGTATATATGTCTGTAATATGGAATTAGAGAGGGTCTTCCGTGTGGGCAGCTTGTACCCGGGTATCTATCGGCAGAATTTTCTAAACGCCCTTTCTTCCACAATTGAAAATAGATGGAAGCTGTCTGTACACATAACAAGTAAATCCGCATCTATTAATTTATTTTGCTCGTTACTAATTTTTTTGTTGTTTATGTAAGTGTCCATGACCCGCTGCCTTTTGGCACCACCTTTTGACCACTAGATTGGCGCTCGATGATGATTTGCTAGCAACCGCCTGCACAACGGACACATTACCTGATGAAACAGTCTGCACTAAACTAGCATTGTGAGTCGTATTTTGCTCGCCAACACTCGAAAGTGAAGAAAAAATTGCAATATGTTTTCGTTTTAGGTGGCTTTTTAGATTTGACGTGGTTGAATTATACGCAAGTTTATCTTTACAAACATTACAAACGGCTTTTCCGCTGCTGTCCTTTTTAAAGTGGTGTCACAATTCACTTCTTGCCGCCATTTTTCACAAAATGAACTAAGCCGAGCCAGTTCAATAATAAATAAACAACAAAATAACAGTAACACCAACAACAAAACAACAATAACAACATTAAAAACTAGACAACAAGTACTTTCGCAATTTGTAATGAATCTAGCTTGACCTTACGCACGCGTAATTACACACAAACTAAAAACAAACAAATTTCAAATTCAACAGTTCACGCGCGTTACGCACTATCTCTTTCACGCTCCTTTCTCCTTTATCTTTCCTTTCTTTCCGACTAACAAAACATATCGAAACATTATGGCACTTGCTACTATGGTTTTAGAGTTGAAATTTGTACATACAAACGTGTCGACTCTCTTGTTGAGCCGTCTACAGTGGACTATTATACGGCCACGTTGAAGAGTTAACCGTCGCGTTGCAAACGGTTGAGCGACGTACACGGACTGCTCGAGCAGTCCGTGTACGGCAGTGAATGAATGTCCATAGTTCACCGCGAGGTTACGGCTCCAAGCCGTCGGTCACAACTGCTTGAAGCGGTCCGTGTACGGCCGCCCTTAGACTCGATTTTGACTTTAAACGGACAGATTCAATTCAAACTGCACAGTTATCAAAGATCGGTGACAATACAATAATTTCGAAATATTAAAGCGTGTTTTTTTATTATATTTATGTACTTAGTCTGTGCCTTTTTTATCTGTGACATCTAACGAAATGTCATTCGAACTGTGATATCTCAATTTGCTAATTATGTGTATTATGAATACAAGGCTATGGTAAAAAGAATCTATGATTTCATGCCACGGTTTTTTTTACTGTTTTTTATTTATAGTTTTATCATCGTTTTGCTTCTTAGCCGTACGTTACACTGTTTTTTTTGTACATAGTTTTATGCTTTAGATATAAGACCTCTATGGTACTAAATTTGACAGCTTTGTTTCTGTCAAGATGTTTCGTTTCCGCCAAGAAGCTTATATCTAATACACTGGAGATTTCAGTATGAACATTAACTTGTAACAAGAAAATATGACGTTGAATGACGCCTGTATGTTTTTTATCCCTTTCACACCTAACTTGGCAAGTTGGTGTGAAAGGGATAAAAAAACATACCGGTTTCCGCTCACAGGAAGATTTTCCTTCTTTATCTATAAAACCTCTATCAGGCCACAGGTCTATTGAATAAGAAGCTAAACATAAGCCGGTATTGTAATATTTTATCTGTGTCATAATATATTAAGCGATAAATAGAGAAGTAATGTATACTACGTAGTTACTCGTGGTAGTCATTCCTTTCTACGCGCCAAAAAAAATTGAAAATGTAAAAAAAAAAGAAAAAAAAAACAGTTCCTGCATGACTGCGTATTTTTTGTTCGTGTTCAATGTTATTTTTATTATTTTGTATAATATACAAAATACCAAAACTAGGTGTTTTATTTTATTACTGATTCCTAAACGTTAGGTATAATCCTAATATGTAATCCCTGCTATTCCTACTATTATAAAAGTGGTAAGTACCAGCACAACAATCTTACAGTAAAATACCTAAGAACATTTTATAATTTACTGTTCTTATAAAACACTTTTTTATTTACAATTTCTAAAGTACTATTCATCACAAGATACCCCAAACTATTTTAATTAAAGGTACTTACAAGACTAGAAATTATAGAGAGGGGGGGGGGCACGACTTTAAAGCTAGGTACATATTAGAAAAATAATTCACCCTCACTGCATGTCTGGGGAGACCGCTTAAAGAGGGGTAATATTTTTATTGTATTTTTAAAATTGAGGTCTATATACCAAGTTACATGCTAATCGGTTTATAAACGTAGAAGATATTGTGCTGTGACAGACGGACGGACGGACGGACCGGACGGACTGAACGATCTTATAAGGGTTCCTTGTTGGACTATGGAACCCTAAAAATTACACTTTTTTCATTTCATTATTGACAAAATCTATATTTTCGATTAACTCATCGTTGTAATCCATTTGATTGCAACAACTGAAATCTCGTTAAACTATGTCAAAACTCAACATGTACCCTTCATGAATATTTATTAAAATTACTTTTATAATAAGGTTATTACTATTTATTGAACAATTTAATGGCACATAATTAATAAAAATCATTATTATCAAATACAAATTTCCATAACAAATTACGTAAAATAATGAAGTTAATATTATCAACTGATTTGCAATTCAAATTGGAATATTTTTATGTTTCGCTATTTTAAAATTAAATCTATGGCCAGTTAATAGTTATTGTTTAAGATTAGATCAATGATAATCTCGAGATTTTATGTAGAATTTTGGTTTTACAGCCTTTAAAATTATTTAATATGGTTAATTAACTAACTACATTCAAGGAAAAATTCAGATAAAGAACATTGAGATTTGAGGTATTATTACTACGTATAGAGAGGACACCACGAACAAAATTGTGCGACAATCGCGGCAGTGCAGGGCGCGCGTGGGGCGGCTAGTTAGTCATAGATATAAGCATATAAACTCAAACTCAAACTCAAACATTTATTTATTCAATTAGACTTCTTGGAGAAGCACTTTTGAAACGTCAATACATATTTTTTACATTTACCACCGATTCGGAAAGCAGTATCTATGGAGAAGAAACGGCAAGAAACTCCATAGTTGCTCTTTTAAATCATATCAGTATTACAATTTAATTTTACAAAATATGTAACTGTATATTATCATAATATGCCAGAGAACTGTCCTGTGGTTTTTACGCGATAACCCTCCATGGGTTTTTATCTTCCATATATTCCTTAATGCTGTAATAGGCTCTCTGAACTAATACGTTTTTTACATAATTTTTAAATTTAGCACTACTAAACTCTTTGATACTATGAGGAATTCTGTTGTAAAAAGTATACCTTGGCCCATAAATGAATTTTTAACTTTAGCTAGACGATAAAATGGCATTTCAATTTTATTTCTGTTCCTTGTGCCATAACAGTGTCTATCTCCTACTCTTGTGTGTAAGTCTGCGTTTTTGTGTACATATAAAATGTTATTAAATATATACTGTGATGGTACAGTGAGGATACCAGTATTCTTAAAGAGATCTCTTAGTGAGTCCCTAGCACGTAAATTATATATAGAGCGTATGGCTCTTTTCTGTAATATAAATACCTCCGGGAAGTTGGCACCGCACTTTGAAGTTAGAAAAATTTTAAAGGTTGTTCCAGGTTGTTCTAGGTTTGTTCTACATTGTTCCAGAATTTCATACAGCTGAGATTAAAACTTTTCGAGAAAAGTCAAAAAACCCGATTTTTGAGCTGGCACCGCACTTTTTAGATATCGCGATTCTGGCGGTTGTTCCAGGTTGTTCTAGGTTTGTTCTATATTGTTCCAAAATATCGCGTCCGAAAAAAAATTATTTTCCACAAAATTCGTAAAAAACCAAAAAGAAGTTGGCACCGCACTTTGAAGTTAGAAAAATTTTAAAGGTTGTTCCAGGTTGTTCTAGGTTTGTTCTACATTGTTCCAAAATATCGCGTCCGAAAAAAATTTATTTTCCACAAAATTCGCAAAAATCCAAAAAGAAGTTGGCACCGCACTTTGAAGTTAGAAAAATTTTAAAGGTTGTTCCAGGTTGTTCTAGGTTTGTTCTACATTGTTCCAAAATATCGCGTCCGAAAAAAATTTATTTTCCACAAAATTCGCAAAAAACCAAAAAGTAGTTGACCTCCGGGAAGTTGGCACCACACTTTGAAGTTAGAAAAATTTTAAAGGTTGTTCCAGGTTGTTCTAGGTTTGTTCTATATTGTTCCAAAATATCGCGTCCGAAAAAAATTTATTTTCCACAAAATTCGTAAAAAACCAAAAAGAAGTTGGCACCGCACTTTGAAGTTAGAAAAATTTTAAAGGTTGTTCCAGGTTGTTCTAGGTTTGTTCTATATTGTTCCAAAATATCGCGTCCGAAAAAAAATTATTTTCCACAAAATTCGTAAAAAACCACCCCCGGGAAGTTGGCACCGCAGGGTTGCCAGATGGCCGGGATTTCCGGGATTGTCCCGGAATTTTGCGTGCAAGTAAAATTACTGGACACGGGACAAGTAATTTTACTTTGCCGTCCCGGAATGAAAAAATACTAGTTTTTTACAAAGTTACTACGGCTGCAAAAGTCAAATCAAACATAGCGTTCTCGCGCTGCGTTAGGTGAGCGAGGGCAGGGGTGAGCGGCTCGCTTATCGATATTTTGGAACAATATAGAACAAACCTAGAACAACCTGGAACAACCTTTAAAATTTTTCTAACTTCAAAGTGCGGTGCCAACTTCTTTTTGGTTTATTGCGAAATTTGTGGAAAATAAATTTTTTTCGGACGCGATATTTTGGAACAATATAGAACAAACCTAGAACAACCTGGAACAACCTTTAAAATTTTTCTAACTTCAAAGTGCGGTGCCAACTTCTTTTTGGTTTTTTGCGAATTTTGTGGAAAATAAATTTTTTTCGGACGCGATATTTTGGAACAATATAGAAAAAACCTAGAACAACCTGGAACAACCTTTAAAATTTTTCTAACTTCAAAGTGCGGTGCCAACTTCTTTTTGGTTTTTTGCGAATTTTGTGGAAAATAAATTTTTTTCGGACGCGATATTTTGGAACAATATAGAACAAACCTAGAACAACCTGGAACAACCTTTAAAATTTTTCTAACTTCAAAGTGCGGTGCCAACTTCTTTTTGGTTTTTTACGAATTTTGTGGAAAATAAATTTTTTTCGGACGCGATATTTTGGAACAATATAGAACAAACCTAGAACAACCTGGAACAACCTTTAAAATTTTTCTAACTTCAAAGGGTGGTGCCAACTTCCCGGAGGTCAACTACTTTTTGGTTTTTTGCGAATTTTGTGGAAAATAAATTTTTTTCGGACGCGATATTTTGGAACAATGTAGAACAAACCTAGAACAACCTGGAACAACCTTTAAAATTTTTCTAACTTCAAAGTGCGGTGCCAACTTCTTTTTGGTTTTTTGCGAATTTTGTGGAAAATAGATTTTTTTCGGACGCGATATTTTGGAACAATGTAGAACAAACCTAGAACAACCTGGAACAACCTTTAAAATTTTTCTAACTTCAAAGTGCGGTGCCAACTTCTTTTTGGTTTTTTACGAATTTTGTGGAAAATAAATTTTTTTCGGACGCGATATTTTGGAACAATATAGAACAAACCTAGAACAACCTGGAACAACCTTTAAAATTTTTCTAACTTCAAAGTGTGGTGCCAACTTCCCGGAGGTCAACTACTTTTTGGTTTTTTGCGAATTTTGTGGAAAATAAATTTTTTTCGGACGCGATATTTTGGAACAATGTAGAACAAACCTAGAACAACCTGGAACAACCTTTAAAATTTTTCTAACTTCAAAGTGCGGTGCCAACTTCTTTTTGGTTTTTTACGAATTTTGTGGAAAATAAATTTTTTTCGGACGCGATATTTTGGAACAATATAGAACAAACCTAGAACAACCTGGAACAACCGCCAGAATCGCGATATCTAAAAAGTGCGGTGCCAGCTCAAAAATCGGGTTTTTTGACTTTTCTCGAAAAGTTTTAATCTCAGCTGTATGAAATTCTGGAACAATGTAGAACAAACCTAGAACAACCTGGAACAACCTTTAAAATTTTTCTAACTTCAAAGTGCGGTGCCAACTTCCCGGAGGTAATATAAATATAGTTTCTATATCTGCAGCCCTGCCCCATAGCAGAATTCCATAGGACATAATGCTATGAAAGTAGCTAAAATAAACCAATCTAGCCGTGTCTTCATCGGTGAGATGCCTTATTCTTCGAACTGCATATGCAGCTGAACTAAGCTTAGCAGCGGTGGTGGCAACATGGGCCCCCCATTGTAGCTTCTCATCTAGTGTCAAACCAAGAAAAACAGTGGAATCCACAGGTTATAATACCTCCCCGTTTAAAATAATATCCCTTTTCACCTTTTTTACATTTGGAAGGATAAATTCTACACAATTTGTTTTTTTTGCATTTAATAATAAATTATTAGCATTGAACCAATTGGATATGCGTAAAAGAGCAGAGTTTACTTCGTCAACATTTGTGTCAGCAAGCATAATATATGTTTGAGACGCTTGGCTCTAACTCCTGTTACAAATAGTGTAGTAGCAATGCCCTCTCTAGTACGTAGTTCATAGTAGCTCAATGATAAAGAACGTAGGAAGATTTCGCCCGAACAGAATGTTATTCGATTTTCATACAAGACTTCAATCGCCCAATCTTGATTGAAACTAGCCGATTGCTCAAGAGATATATCAATATGAATTAGGCAGTAAGTATTTATAATAATTATATTACAATTTACAATGCGCATGTACATGAATCCTACAGTCCTACTTGTACTAAAGCGAATGTTCGTGGATGAAATAAATGTATGTTTGTTACTCTTTCACAAAAAAAACTACTGGATGGATTTAGATAAAACTTTACAGTAATCAGAATTACACAAGAGATATAGATATGCTTAGTTTTGCCGTGTGATCGTTCGCAGGTAAGTTCGCAGGTGAAACCGCGCGGCACAGCTAGACGCTATCTCTATTCCATCCGAAAGGGACTGAAACGGTTGTTCTTGAATCTGTGTTCCCGACAACAAACTGGGTCTGTGAACCTTCTAGGGAAGCACGATCCATCTACGCTATGATCTACGCTCAAACTAATGCTCGCCTAGCCCCCATAGGCCATAACTAGCATTACCTACCCATAGGGGAACTTTGTTCGAACAAACAATTCTAATAAAACCACAGATTAATAAACAGTTACGTCTTACTAAGCTTCCGTCCGGTACGTGTGTATAATTTTAGGTAAAAAATAAAAAAAAAATATGCATTTCATTATTGTTACATGTACCTATATTATAGTTATGTACAAGTAAAATGTTCTAGACATTCTGACAAACTGTTAGCTATTTAAATCTTTCATATACCTCTCTTTCACTTAATAATGAAAACGTAATTACCTATTACCAAGGATAGTCCTTCAAAAAAGTAGCATTTCTAATTTAATAATATAGACAAGTCATAAAAATTGTTTCTTAAACATTTCATGCAGACGAAATAATTAATCGCAAATAATATACATAATACTTTATACTATAGTATAATCAAATATTAAAATTAAAAACCATATTTGCCGTTTACACCATATTTTTTATTTATAGTTGTTTTATTTGTATTGAATAAGTAATCCTTGAGCGTGTGTTAATATTATATGAACAAAGATATTGCGAGGTCGTTAATCATTTAATAACTGATGCCGTATTCATGCTAATGGATCCCAATATAACCATTTTTCTATAAAAGTTGAGCAATGTGTCTAACCTAGAAGATGTATTCGTACAAAGCTTCGATTATGTTAAAACTTTATTCAATTTATAAATTACCAGCTGACCCCGTGAACTTCGAACCGCGACATTCTTCTTTCTTTTTATTTTTTTAATTATGCAGTGTTGAGACAATAAACAATTTTGTTATAAAACAGCGCTCATGCTGATATATTTTTTTTCTATCATCCCATCAAGTGAAAGTAACTGGTACGGACATGCCTGTTTATACCTGCCAACCTAGCAGTTTGTCCGGTAAATATTAGAAAACCCTATGACTGCACATTCTGTAGGTTTCATACTTCAAGTCTATTATAATTTTTTTTTATTATCTTGATAACTACTGCAATTAATTAAAAAAAATATTTTTTTAAAAATTAATTAAAATGTCCTGTCCAGGATTTTTTCAGTCAACCCATCTTTAATAGATTTTTTAATAGACTACATTTATTATAAAATTGGTCTCATTCTATTATCACGCCGGTGCAGGTCGACCTATATTCGGATCTTAGACCATTTTTATTATTCTGTTACCTATAATTTTATTTTTATGAAGATATGCAGTATCTTCCAAACAGTATGCACCTTCCAATGTTGTGTTTTTATCAAAATGAATTTATTTATTTATACTTTATTGTACACTAGCGACCCGCCCCGGCTTCGCACGGGTGCAATGGCCGGCCGGTACCGCCGCAAACACTACGTCCCGCAATTTTTAAATCTGTAATATCTTCGAAAATATTCTCTTAAATCATACGGTGTAAGGGGCCATATAGATCTATATTAAATGAACAATGTATTCAAGGTACTTAATTGGTTAAGAATTTATGCTGTATTGGTTAAAATCGCTTCGAAAATTAGCCATTATTTGTCGTAAAAAGTAAATGACAAAAAAAAGTTATTGTGGGTTATCCATAAGAGATAGACATATACCATCGCGGACTTTTCTGTAGACCTTTTCAATGTGTACAATACTTAGTACATTATTTTGATAAAACTCGTAGGGTTCAGCCTGCGTTTGCAATGTAAGCGGAAAAAATGTAATTTTTTACGACATCACATTAGAAACCTCAAAAATAACAGTACTTCTCCACTATTTAATGGATGTTTTTATACATATAAACCTTCCTCTTGAATCACTCTATCTATTAAAAAAAACCGCATCAAAATCCGTTGCGTAGTTTCAAAGATTTAAGCGTACAAAGGGACATAGGGACATAGGGACATAGGGACATAGGGACAGAGAAAGCGACTTTGTTTTATACTATGTGTAGTGATATATACCAGAAAGAGAATAACAAGATACAATAATTAAAAAAGAAGAAACAAACACGAAGGCACATATGTACGAAAAGGCGGCCTTATTGCTCTAAAGCAATCTCTTCCAGGCAACCCTGTAATGGCACGGAATGAATCCTTCCTACTAAATTTATTTATGCGAAAGTTTGTGAGGATGTGTGTGTGTTTGTTACTCTTTCACGCAAATACTTCTGAACCGATTAGGTACAATGAAATTTAGCACACATAACTTAACTTGGATTAACACAATATAGGATAGGTTTTATCCCGTAAATCCATGGAAACGGGAACTATGCGGGTTTCCTTTGAAAACGCGGGCGAAGCCGCGGGCGGAAAGCTAGTAATTATATATTTTTATTATTGTTAGGTTTATTTTAGAAAAATTGATTTGGTAGGTAAGTCCAGCCAGCCAGTGATATGCATATGATCAGATTTTTACTACCTAATTAGCTATCTGCGCTAAATCTTTATTCTATATATAAGTACTAACCTAAATACCGGTACCGGTACGGGGTACCTTATAAAGTCAAATATGCTACTATTAGTTTGGAATTTGGATTGAAAAAAAATGTGTTCGATAACCTATTCATTGAGAAAAGCTACAGGCTATGATCAATAGGAACAGCAATGAATAATGTCACAAAAACAGAAAAAACATTTCTTTCAGAGCTAAAGAACTTGGCTCGCTTCCAGGTGACGGTAGTGCATAATCTAATAATCATAGTGTCTTGCACTCGTTAATAAAAAGGTGAATATCTACAAATATCGGACAAATTGTGTGCCTGTGTATTCTTAGTTGCTGGAATTATGACAATTTCCAATCTATACTAATCTATACTTAATATCATCTATACAGGGTTGAGGGTGCACAGGCGATTATTCCGTAACTATTACAGATATCAAAAAACTTTAAACTGATATCGAAAGTACTTACCTAACCTAATGAGTAAAATGGCCATAATAAATTTTTAAAAATAAAACGAGAAATATCTATCTTTCGGTGTTAGATAGCCCATTTATCGAGGAAGGCTATAGGCTAGTATATCATCACGCTAAGACCAACAGGAGCGGAGCAATGCGGGTGAAACCGCGGAGCACAGCTAGTGATAAAATAAAGTCATAGACCTGAAGGCGACTCTGGCGACTGCTTTAATTCTTATAAACATAGTTAGCTAAAGTAAGCATCATGTCAGTTATAGGTTTATTAAAGAGTAAAAAATAAATAACTAGCTGGATCCCTATTGCATCACTCTATACCAAACTTTTTACAAACTGTTTCATTTGATAGCTTTAAAGAAAAATTGATATTTTTATATGATAAATTTGATTACCTTGGATTACTTTGTAGACCAAGATTTAAAAAAGAGTAGGTAACTATTATTATAGATTCGTTTAATTCAAACTTTGTCATCTCGCTGCTCTTCGCTGCTCGATGCTTGATGTTCGCTGCTCGCTGCACCGAGAAGTATAATATGTACATACCTTAACTGAAACTTAAACGTTTCATCTGGTTCAGATAATAAATCACAAATTAAATAAATTAAATAAGTAATATTTTCAACTCAAACCAATGTATAATACTTTTACAAGTAGATATAAATTTTTAAACTTACTCTCATTCAAAACGCGCGTCTGGTGTTTGCGCAAGCTCATACAATCTGAAATGTTTGTTACTAAAAAATGAATGTAGGTAACATTGCATTTAATTCATTATATAATAATTGACAAAAACACGATAATTTAGAAACTTTGCTATCAACTTGCATGGGCATTCACTAATAAATTACAAAATAAGTAGCGGGGAAAAGGTCATAAGTCACCGTCATACAGTATCAGTAATAGTTAATTCATAGCCGTACTTACGAACGCATCAAATTTTACGGCCTTCCGCGTTTGTGCCAATGTTCATTGAGAAAAAAAATAAGTAGCTGTCAGAAGCCGCGGTAATTGATTTTTAAAATGTAAATCGAGTGTTTGCGCGCGAAAAGTAAACATTCGAAATTGCGTTACAGATTAAATAAAAAAAATTGACCAAGGAGGTTTAGTGAATAAGGTTGTGTTAAATTAAACATGAAGATTATTATTGGATTACTTGTGGTAAGTTATTTGAAATAAAAGTTTAATAATAATTTAGTTAAGGCACTTTAAATATGAATTATTTTGAGATAAGGAATATAAAGTTATATGCTGGATTTATATAAAAGATCACATTGTACTTGAATTATGAACAAGTGGGTTCTATTTATTTATTTCGACATTAGCAAGGAAGCGCAAGGGAATCAAAACGTACTTCCCGCTTAGACTTCCCGTGATCACAGAGTCTTGAAACTTAGTAAAAACTTTTTACTAAAAAGCAACATCATCAAAATCAAAGGAAAAATTACTACAAGTGTACTGTGTAATTTAAAGTTACAAAATAATAAAAAAATAATTCGTTTTGGAGCCCTCGGTCCGCGAGTCCGACTCGCACTTTGCCGGTTTTATTTTTGCGCATAAATCACGTAGGTATTTTTGCGCGTAAAATAGGGCAGAATTTTATAAATTTTATAAATGCGAAAGTTTGTTTGTGTGTGTGTGTTTGTTACTCTTTCACACAAATACTACTGAACCAATTACAATGAATTTTAGCACACATATAGAGGGTAACTTGGATTAACACATAGGATAGGTTTTATCCCGGAAATCCCACGGGAACGGGAACTATGCGGGTTTTCCTTTGAAAACGCGGGCGAAGCCGCGGGCGGAAAGCTAGTTGTTTATGATGATGGACCAACATTAGAATCAGATTATATTTAATTTGAATAGAATGTAGCATACATTTTTGCAGAAGCCCTATCTCTTAGAAAATCCACGTAGAACAATATTTTTGTATACAACGCGAGCGAAGACGCGGGCGGAAAACTATATAAATGATTTACATAAAAATCTAACAAATTGAACCCTTGTTTTTACAATTTTATTAATAACTATGCTAAAATTTTATGTGTTAATTGAATAGAATGAGTACTTTCAATTTTTCTCAATTCATCGCAAACTACGAATATAAAACCAATAAATATTTGGCAACAAAATTTTAACATCGCTATGTTTCAAACAATAAAAGCATAGATAGGGGGAGTCCGGGAGACTTGAACCGCTTTTTACTAAAAACTCTATAAAATCTGATTAGTGACCTTGAGAGCTTTAAGATCTATACCATATGGAAGCCTTATTATCTGGCTAAGATTTTATACCATTTTGAAAATAAAAATTGCAAGGAGAAGACAGTAAACTAAGTTTTAATGAAAAATGAGTTTTGATTCAAGTCTCCCCAACCGGCGGGACACTTGCCCATAAGGTGAGGGACACTTGCCCATACCTTTTTAGAGAGGAGAAATGAAGCAAATAAAGCATATTACACACATTATTTATGTATTATTTAGACACGTTTAACAATAACTAGAATATTCATAATCACCTTCTAAACAAATTAGTGAAAATAATTATCCAAATGTTTTCAGAGCAACTGCATAACATAACATTCGCTTTTATTATTAATTAAATACTCGTTTTGAGGTATCTACTGCTATATAAATCTACAAAACTAATTTAAAGACATTTTTTTTACTATAAACTAAGAATAGCTATTAGTCTCAAAGATTAAATGTGGCACATGCAAAATCAACATAGGTTTAATAAGTGGAACTATAATTCAATGAAATTGGCGTAGTCGAATGCTAGTTGCATTGCTTGTTTTCTGGTTAAGCCATAGTGCATTTTACTGCAGGTCAATAAGTAACGAACGAGCAATGTCTCTTTATTTACATTGAAAATCTGGGAGCATTTGTATTGGCTCCCCTTGTCTTGCAAAGGTGTTAAATTTTGTTCACCTAACAGGTAATACCGTCGTAAAATGGTTCTGTCTATCCCATACTTGATTGAAATTTGACGAATAGATTTGCCACTCTTTATTTCTCTGTCTGCACTTTCAATCTCAGACTAAGTAAACGGTTTCCTGTGACGACTATCTTCCTTAGGCTTATACTGAAATGGCATTTTCTTTCTGAAACAAAACAAAAATAGTGCACAAACTGCAAAGGGAGAGTTGAACCACTGTTTAAGTCTCCCGACTGCAGACTGGTTCAACTCTCCCACACCCGACTCAAGGCCATATCTTGATTTTTTCCAACAAATCCACTATCACCTGGAGAACAACACTGAACGTACGACAAAATATGATAATCTAGTAATGCAATAACGTAGGTGTTTGATACATACCTTCAGAAATGCGTGCATAGCAATTAAAACAACAGATCCAAAAAAATTCACTCCGCGACGATGAAAACACTTTTTCGTAACTCACGGTCGAACGCGTCTGTTATCACCCAAAATTTCGAGTTGCTTGTGATTGGCAGATTATGCGCGTTCATTTGTTTGCTACTTGGCGTAATTTGGCGCCTAATTTAAAAAGTAATTGAAAGTGGTTCAACTCTCCCACCTGGGCAAGTCTCCCGGACTCCCCCTAAAAGGCTAACTAGTTCTTTATTGTTGTAATATATTTTTACGATTTATGTATTTTTAAAAATATTGGCATTCTTTAGTCCTTATTATAATAACTAGTTTCCGCCCACGACTTTGTACCGCGTGCATCCCCGTTTTTCCCCGTTCCCGCAAGAATTTCGGGAAATCCTTTCTTAGCGGATGCCTACGTCCTAACATCTACCTGCATGCCAAATTTCAGTCCGATAGTCCAGTGGTTTGGGCTGTGCGTTGATAGATCACTATGTCAGTCACCTTTGAGTTTTATATATATAGATGTATAAGCTTTTCACATTCGTCTGTCCGTGCAATTTTCGTAAAAGGCGTATCTGCAGTGCTTCACAAATCTATACTTAATATTATAAAGATCAAGAGTTTTTATTTGTTTGAACGCGCTAATTTCCATTGCCAGTAGGCTAATAAAAATCGTAGAACAAAATATGTTATTGGTATTGATTTAGTGAAGCTGCTTACAAGAGGCGATCACGATGTGGTAGTTTTCATCCACCCTGTATACCTTACTGTGCTGCTAGCTGTGCTCTGCGGTTTTACCCGCAGTGCTCTGCTCCTGTTCGTTCTAGCGAGATGACATATAGCCTTCCTCAATAAATGGGCTATCTAACACCGAAAGAATTTATCAAATCGGACCAGTAGTTCCCGATATTAGCGCGTTCAAACAAATAAACTCTTCAGCTTTATAATATTGGCATAGATAACATAAATATATTTTATTAGGACTGACCGGTTGGCTTGGTTGGTAGTGGCCCTGCCTTCCAAGTCAGAAGTCGTGGGTTCGATTCCCACCCGGAGCAAATATTTGTGTGATGAACATAGATGTTTGCTCTGTGTCTGGGTGTTAATTATCTATATAAGTATTTATTTAAAATTATATATGTATGTTTATCAGCCATCTGGTTTCCATAACACAAGCGAAAGCTTAGTACCTATAGCCACAGTATTACCATAGGAAATAATATTGTAATACTGTGCTATAGCTATGGGATCAGATCGAGAGATGCCGTGTGTGAAAATTGTCCTGAAATATTTATTTATTTATTGATATTTATTTGTGATTTAGTTGTAACAGCCCTGACACTGGCAACATCGTTCTATATAAATTTTGCAACTCTGTAGCATGTACTTATAATTTTAACGCACTTCACATCAATAAGCAAGTGGCACTTAACACTTACAAAGGTCGGAATTTACGCAATCATTCTAAACTAAACTATGTAAGATACAAAAAACGTTTCTTGTATCATAATAAAAGTATCACAAGTAGAGCCCGCGGCTTCACCCGCATGGTGAAAGGAAATTTCCTACCCTCGTTTCACCGTGTGAAAAAGCAGCCTATAATATGTACCTATATCCGTTACTCATTTTAGCCTCATGACTATTTCTGGCTACAAAAATCTAACAATATAAAGCTGAAAAGTTCGTTTTTAGGATGTCGAACCACAAAAGGGAAAACGGTTAACGGAGTCCTATTAGGTACACTTCGTTGTCCGTCTGTCTGTCTGTCCGGCAAGCCCATTTTTCTACAGAGCGCGTGGAGTTACGAGTTAAAATTTATATTGATTAGATTGACTTAAATTGTTGCAAATTTAATTAGCTTTGTAATTTTGTTAATTACCTATCCTGCAAATGAAAAAGTATTATCCTTTTTATGATTTTATATGCTCTCAGTTTCAATTCTTTAAAAATCTATTTCTACCTTCTTTTTGTTTTTCAGATATTGTGTGTGAACTATTTGTCTCACAGACTTTGTTCTATGCTCTAATGAAAGAAAATTAAATGCACTACAACTTTATTATACGAACTTCTCATAGAACGAGCGGTTTTTGCCAATATTTTGCTTCAAACGGGAGCAAAACTAAAAATTTCAATATTTCGGGAAAAATGAACCATCTTCGAATGACCACAGTTAGTCGTTATAAGGTTTAGAGAGCTTTAATTAGGTTTAAATTGTTGCAAATTTAATAACCTTAATTTATGTAGTGAATGATACTTGTCGGAAACGCATAGTTTATGACTTTTAGAGCAAAAAGTGAAAAAAGTCCAAAATTTTCGCAGTTTATCACGTGGTGCGCAGCGAGCACAACTTTTTCGAAGTTGCAAATTGGGATTTACATCACCCTAACTGATCCAAACAACATACCAAAAATTCAGAACTACATCGTGCTTTGCGAATTTAATGTTAATTTCCACTGGCCTATTTATGCTGCAAATTTCGACATTCATGGGAAGCAAAACATATGATACTACTCGTTGAAATTTTACAGATAAAGTAAAATTGTGAAAAGTATAGATAGTTGAAACTTATTTAAAAGAAACAGACTCGCACTTGTCCGTTATTTTTTGGGTTCGTTGAGGAGCAATTCAAGTAAAACCACGGGGCTCAGCTAGTTAGGGTTTCATACCGAAACGGTAAAACGGGACCCTATTACTGAGACTTCATTGTCTGTCTGTCTGTCTCCAGGCTGTATCTCATAAAACGTGATAGCTAGAAAGCTGAAATGATGTATTTCCGTTGCAGCTATAACAACAAATACTAAAAATTAAAAACCGACTCGCACATGGCCGGTTTTTTATAATATTAGTACCGCACGACAAATCCACTTTCAAAACATGGATTTTTCTTAATTGACAAAATTTCAAAATTTTAAGCAACTTATTTTTTTAATGAAAACAAGATCAATAATTATGATACATGTATTTTTTGCTTTTTCTAAATATTGAAGTTTTCATTCATTTTTTTGAGTTTTAAAATCATCTCATTCTAAAATGTCGTAAGCGACAAATGACGTCATGCATACGGAGGAATACATTTTTTCCTTTGCCACATACCTTGTTTAAATAAAAAAATAATCTTCACAATTTATCATTTTGGCACATTTGTCACTTTGATTCGTCAAGCTTTGTAAATATTGTTATTAGAGCAGGCTCCAAGGAGATGTTCGTTTGCAAAAATCGCGGACCTAAATCTGACTTCTGATATATATTGTATAGATCCCAGACATCCTATAGACAGATGTTGCCAACCAGTTTTGTGGTCCCCCTGCCCGCACCCCGGTAATTAAATATGGCATACAAAGAAAAAAATAAAAATTTCCAAAACATGCCGTGTGGGGTATCAAATGAAAGAGCTTATTGAGTAGATCACGAATATATAGCATACTATATACATTTCTTACACTTTCTCTAAGATTTTTTAGAAAATTTACGAAAATGGTCCATTTTTGAGTTAACTTTAAACCACTATAGATTGAAAACTCATGAATATATTTTTTAAATTATTATTTTAAATAATTAACAATAGTCCATTGTTTATGATTCAATAGTTCGTAATATAATATAAGTGAGCTATGTGGTGGATTTGATGAAAATAACTATATACTATATGAACTTGAAAATATACTCGCCATCTTTGAATGCTCCCCCCACTCCCCCATGCAACTATTTCACTGTACGAAATATTGAATCGTAAACAATGGACTATTGTTAATTATTTAAAATAATAATTTAAAAAATATATTCATGAGTTTTCAATCTATAGTGGTTTAAAGTTAACTCAAAAATGGACCATTTTCGTAAATTTTCTAAAAAATCTTAGAGAAAGTGTAAGAAATGTATATAGTATGCTATATATTCGTGATCTACTCAATAAGCTCTTTCATTTGATACCCCACACGGCATGTTTTGGAAATTTTTATTTTTTTCTTTGTATGCCATATTTAATTACCGGGGTGCGGGCAGGGGGACCACAAAACTGGTTGGCAACATCTGTCTATAGGATGTCTGGGATCTATACAATATATATCAGAAGTCAGATTTAGGTCCGCGATTTTTGCAAACGAAACTCCACTGAGAGTCCGGTCTATATTTGCTATTTGCTGATCCAAATTTTAAACAAAAGAAACTTATTCACAAGTACTAATGATGATGACTTTATGCAAGATTTGTCTGAAAATTTCTGGGAAACAAATAGACCTAGTTAGGTACATACTATCCCAAAATGTTGGAAAGTGTTAAATAAATACAACTTTTAGTACTATAAACAGTCTTTTATTTCAAGAAAATTATGAACACTTATTTCTCATTGTAAGAATTTCTTTCGCTATTCAAATATGAGTATAATTATATTGAAAAGGCAATCGGAAAACTTTCATAATAAATCAATAATGTTTTTCTATTCTTAGGTTTCTTAGGTTCTACGATACGCAATTGATTTCCTGTTTTTAGATGAATTTATTCATAAAGCAAGTGTTTCTCATAATCATATAATATTATGTGAATAATTGTACCTAGGTATATGTAAAACTAGCTTTCCGCTTGCGGCTTCGCCCGCTTTGTTCAAAACCTTATAAATTATATACCTACCTACTTACTGATACGGGATACCTTCCTCAATCCTCTTGAATTACACTATTAAAAAATGCATCTAAATCCGTTGTGTAGTCACAGAGGCCAAAGCAAGTAATATCACAGTATTACCATATTTAGGAAATAATATTGTAATACTGTGGTAATATAGTGTGTAGTTTTTAAGATCTAGGCATACATACCTACATACAGACAGTAGACAGACACTTCACAGGAAACGATATCACTACGTAGGTACCTACAGCACAGACTAATAATAATATCACAGTATTACAATATATCTATAGATATTGTAATACTGTGATAATACATATACTACGTATACTTACAACCTACAGCTAGGTAGTGATATCGAACCAAACGTTCAGAATACATATTTCCTATTATTATGTATTTATTGAAACTAATCGGTATAACATATTTAGGAAGAATTGAAATCAATACCCATTTTGTTTCTTTCTAATTTCCATCAAAAAACTAAAAGATAGGACATTAATTAATTAGGTACCTATTTCATACAAAAACACTACGAATTAAGAATGTCGTATACGAGAGATCTTGCAGAGATAATATATTATACCCTAATACAATGATAAATTCACGCATAGTTTTTCTGAATAAAATTAAACGTGAAGGAAAAACAAGAAAAACGGCACATAAATTGATTATAATAAAAAAACAGTATACTAACAATGGCACGGACATTATTGTATTGTTTATGTGGCAGATCTAACCTCTGGCCCGATCGAGCGTTGGTTTAACATAATTTCATAATTTTAACATTGATTTGTTTTCTTATTTGGATGCCAGATGACGCGACAAAGGCGGTATTAAATAAAAGTTTATAAATTACTAGCTGTGCCCCGCGGTTTCACCCGCATTGCTCCGCTCTTGTTGTGATGATATATAGCCAAAAACCTTCCTCGATAAATGGGCTATCTAACACCGAAAGAATTTTTCAAATCGTTCCAGTAGTTCCTGAGATAAGCAAACAAACAAACAAACTCTTCAGCTTTATAATATTAGTTGTATACGTAGTATATTATTATTAGTCTGTGATATTAGTATAGTATAGATACAGCCCCCCTAGTCAAGTGGCTTTCTGTTAGCGTAGCGTTCAATAGAATAGAATAGACAATCTCATACATTCGTAGTCTATTCTATTGAACGCTACGCTAACAGAAAGCCACTTGACTAGGGGGGCAGGTACTAGCAGTGCCCCGCGGTTTTACAGAGTACTCTGGTATTAGCGTGATATAGCCTTTTTTGATAATGACTATCACAGGGGAATAATTTTTCTAAAATATCGAAACAAAAAAAAATGTATTGATGTGCTTTTGTTGCTTCTTTTGTCGATTAGAACTTGATTAGAACAGAAACTTGGAAAATCTAGTAACAAATATATGCACCTACATTGGTTACATTTTTTAATCAACATCTACAAGACATACGTGTAAAAATAAATCAAGTGTGCCCACAGCTTTATTTCTAAGAATAAATCAATGTCTTTTTATTAACAATGGCGAAGCTTGTCGCATTAAATTATCACACATGTTTTTTAGTACCTATTGACAAATGTGAAGCGAAAAAAAGACACAAAATAATACCTATCTCTTAAGCGGGCTACTCATATTCCTGCCGCTGGGGCAATATTGGAACAATCTAGGTCAGTGCCGTCTTTAAGGCAGGGCCCGCAGGGCCCTGGCCCGAGGCCCCGAGGTAGGCAGGGGCCCCACAATTCTGAAAATTTTCGATATACAACAACAAATTTTATAACATAATAAGAAAAATATCAAATCACACACTTGGTAAAATAGAAACAAGATTTAGAAAATTTGTTTAAAAATTTATTTTTGCACTAAAATAACAGTAATTATATACAGCTTAAAAAACTTTTTTTCTCGATTTCTTCGCAGCAAAATTAGATATGAGTTCATCAAAATCAATCGATTTTAATAAGTCCGATTCTATACTCATTAAACTTACGTTACGGGTTACGATTTAGCCTATTGCGTTATTGTAAACTGAAAAATGATAAAGTTAAAATTTAAGGATTTTCCATCCCTTACATAGGCCCCAGCCAGTACCTTGGCCCATAGCCTCGTTGATCCTAAAGACGGCACTGATCTAGGTTGGTCTTTATAATCATAAATTTTAAAGTTTAGTATTAGTAGATTATACAGATAATAATAGACTATGAATAATAGTACTGGCTTAGATACCGTCGTGTTCGATCTATAATTTTTATTATTTTAAACTTTTATAATAGGTATATCCCTCGCTTTTGTCCCTGGCTTATAGTAGCTTCTATAACTTTGAATATTTCAAACTTTTATAGACCATATAATTATTCGGCGGTTTGTTTAAACTTATAAAAAAATATTAACCATTAATAATATATATACTTAGTGAGATATAAGATCTTTATTATAAAATTTTGGAATTAATAATGTGGTTAGGAGTCAGACTTTAAATTACTTAATTAAATATATTGCCTTATTATACAATTATTGACCATTGTCTTTAATAACAAAGAAATAAAATAACGTCATTATTTTAATGTGCAGATAAATTTTTAACCAATTTAATTACCTATTGCCCGCTTCCAATGCGTTGTGTTTTAGTTTTAATCATGACTCATGTACCCGGACTAATAGACTACAAGCCCGCATAGGAAAAAAATATGGGTCAATTGAACCACCAGGGGACATATCTAGAACGATAGAAGAGCATAAAATAATTAGATTCATCACTATGCCGTCACTTGTAAGCTGTCCAACTGAGTGCAGATGAGAATTCAAAAGTACAGGTAGACTCGGTAAATTTTGGTCATATATTTTTGTACGGCATTCTTAACCATCGATAGATCCATTAAAAATAATAAGAAACCGCTCATAGATCTATCGATGGTTAAGAATGCCGTACAAAAATATATGACCAAAATTTACCGAGTCTACCTGTACTTTTGAATTCTCATCTGCACTCAGTTGGACAGCTTACAAGTGACGGCATAGTGATGAATCTTATTATTTTATGCTCTTCTATCGTTCTAGATATGTCCCCTGGTGGTTCAATTGACCCATATTTTTTTCCTATGCGGGCTTGTAGTCTATAAGTGGTTCGATTCCATATTCTTTTTCATAACATGCTTCCTGATTCTGTGTTCCCCGACGAGTATAATATGGAGGTTTCAATAAGAATCGTTACCATCTAGGGAAGCGCTTACCATCTTAGACCATATTCATCAGGCGAGATTGTGGATAAGCGTTTCCCTATTCACACTAAAAAAAGCATATTTTATTTTATTTATTTTATTTTATTTACATAGGAAGCATACATAGGGACCGGACGGGCACATAACTAAAACGACGTTCTTTAAATACTATGTAGTGAATTATTTCGTATGTTATTGAAGTGAAACTTCTTTTAGTCCAGTCTGTGGGGAAATGTAAAAGCCTCTGCTCTACAAAAGGTGGCGTAGAAAATGTTTTGAAACAATATTGTTTAGGTATGAAAGGTTAATAAAAATCCAAGTTTTCGACCTTGACGGACCCAGGCGCTAGCCGCCATCTTGAATTAAAGGTGCTAAAATTAGGTATATTTTAAATAACTTCTCAATTGTTTACTAAATCACAAAAGTGTCTATGAGGGGTTCAAAGAAGACAAAATTACCTACATTTTTTTCATACATGATTATTCTGTAAGTCTTAAAGGTAAAAAGTTACAAGCGACGGAAATAATAATATTTACAGAAATCATATAATTTTAATTTTGTTTAAAAATTGTGCAGCTATCATTTTTTAATTCTTTTTGATGGCCCGGGCTGGTTAATGGTGGCTTCTTCATTATTGTCGCTGAAATTTTCTGTTTCATTGTCTGTATTTTTAGTTTCCAACCATGAAATTTCGTCGTCATCACAGTCTTCGTTATCTATCTGAATCTCTACTGCATTTTCACACAGCTGACCACTACAGAATCCACAAACAATAGAGCATTTTAATCCTGCTTTTCTGCAACTAAGGTGGGTGTACCATGGAAGGCCACTCTAACAATTAAATAGTTATTATTCGTTTATTTACTGGATAAATGAAATTAACAAATATTTAAGTAATACTTTGTTTTATTACGTAACATATAAACCACTTTTTTAAATTTCAGATTTGATCAATATTGATTGAACTTAAGTTTCATAGAACTCTTCCAAATGGCCTTGCTAGAAACAAGGCTCCTTAGAAGGCCATTATAATAAATCAGTCATTTAACACTAAAAGTTAATAAATAGCGATTAAATCTACAATAAAAAGAAGTGGTTTATATGTTACGTAATAAAACAAAGTATTACTTAAATATTTGTTAGTTTCATTTTTCCAGTAAATAAACGAATAATAACTATTTATTTGTTAGAGTGGCCTTCTATGGTACATCCATCTTATTTTAACGCCGCCGATTTCCGATATCAATGAAGCGAGGGACCGTACTGCCAAAATAGTGGCGCGAGCGATTCGCCGCCGCGTCTGTGATTTCTAGTTCGATGGGTGTTTGTGTAAATAGAAGGAATTTGTCATCATATGGCAATAACTACGAAATTTTAATAATTGGCCTTCGAAGGAGCATGGCCTTCCATGGTCCACCCACCTTACATGCTTTGCTGCATCCTTTTTTACAGTGGCAAGAAATTACACTTAAAAGCATCTGAGGTGCTGCTTTCTCTGTCGTTGTTATTGGAGTGAGCCTATTGGTGTCATATCTCCAGCCCCAGTCTTCTGGATTTTTTTCAATTCCATACCATTTTTGGACTTGGTGGTATGTCCTAAACGCATGATACCATGCAGCGTCCTTTGTTGGCGGCAAAGAAGCAAGTTTAAATTTACTTTTTATTGATAACTAAGGATTCCTTATCCATGTCCCCTCTGTACAAAGTTACTAGAAAGCGTGCTCCAGCGTCTTCGATTTCTTCTGGTCATGACGACGAAATTTCATGGTTGGAAACTAAAAATACAGACAATGAAACAGAAAATTTCAGCGACGATAATGAAGAAGCCACCATTAACCAGCCCGGGCCATCAAAGAGAATTAAAAAATGATAGCTGTACAATTTTTAAACAAAATTAAAATTATATGATTTCTGTAAATATTATTATTTCCGTCGCTTGTAACTTTTTACCTTTAAGACTTACAGAATAATCATGTATGCAAAAAATGTAGGTAATTTTGTCTTCTTTGAACCCCTCATAGACACTTTTGTGATTTAGTAAACAATTGAGAAGTTATTTAAAATATACCTAATTTAAGCACCTCTAATTCAAGATGGCGGCTAGCGCCTGGGTCCGTCAAGGTCGAAAACTTGGATTTTTATTAAACTTTCATACCTAAACAATATCGTTTCAAAACGTTTTCTACGCCACCTTTTGTAGAGCATAAATACCTACAGACTGGATTATTTATCGGGGTTGGAAAAAAATTTAGTGTAACATATTTTCGTTACGCGTGACATTTTTCCGTTACGCGCCATCTTTTTCTTATCCCTAGTAGCGCGTGATTCGACGTATTTCTGTAAACTTGCTTAAAGTAAATTATTTTTTGAAAAATAAGGTCGTAAGTAAAGAAGTTTCACTTATTTCGTGTGTACACTAGTACACGCACACATTTTCTTTATATTATTACTTATTTCAGATTGTCAGCGGCATAACGCTAGGCGATGAGATTCTACGCAATGACTTCGATGGTCCAGCTGCAGACGGTTCATACAGATGGGCTCTCCAAACTGGTATTCATTTTTATTTATTGAGTTTTAACACTGTTTTATTAGCTTCACCTGTATGTTTGTATGTAACCGAATCCGGATAATCTATACTAATATTATAAAGCTGCAGAAGAGTTTGTTTGTTTGTTTGTTTGTTTGAACGCGCTAATCTCGGGAACTACTGGTCCGATTTGAAAAATTCTTTCGGTGTTAGATAGCCCATTTATCGAGGAAGGTTATAGGCTATATATCATTGCGCTACAACCAACAGGGGTGGAGCCACGGGGGTGAAACCGCGCGGAGCAGCTAGTTAACGATAAGACAAGACTTTCTTAATTCAGTAATAACCATTATCACATTTTATTAATTATTAACAACGTAATAACGGAAATCGAAAACGTAACAACGGAAAGTGAATATGGGTTTAAATCCCTACTAATATTTTAAATGCGAAAGTTACCCTGTCTGTCTGTCTGTTACGCTTTCCCGCTTAAACCTCTCAACCGATTTCGATGAAATTTGGCACAGACAATCTTTAGACCCTGAGAAAGAACATAGGCTACCTTTTATTGCGAAAAAAACACCACGCGGGCGAAGCCTCGCGCGGAAGCTAGTAAATAATAAACTCGATATTGTCCCACTTTAAATGACAGATTCAAACTTTGTATAGTTACTTATCAAGGTTCGGTGACAATACAATAATTTCATATTAAGTTTGTGTTAGTTTTAAATGGTACCGTGCGGTTTTACTAGTATTATAATATTAGATACTAGCGGTCCGCCCCGGCTTCGCCCGTGGTACATGTTTACGTTTTCTCTACATAAGAACCATCCTCGTACTTCAAGGAATATAATAAAAAAAGAATTATCGAAATCGGTTCAGCCGTTCTCGAGTTATGCGCTTACCAACACATTTTGCGATTCATTTTTATATATAACTAGCGGTCCGCCCCGGCTTCGCCCGTGGTACATATTTACGTTTTCTCTACATAAAAACCATCCTCGTACTTCAAGGAATATAATAAAAAAAGAATTATCGAAATCGGTTCAGCCGTTCTCGAGTTATGCGCTTACCAACACATTTTGCGATTCATTTTTATATATAAGACTAGCGGTCCGCCCCGGCTTCGCCCGTGGTAGATAATATTTACGTTTTCTCTACATAAGAACCATCCTCGTACTTTAAGGAATATAATAAAAAAAGAATTATAGAAATCGGTTCAGCCGTTCTCGAGTTATGCGCTTACCAACACATTTTGCGATTCATTTTTATATATAAGACTAGCGGTCCGCCCCGGCTTCGCCCGTGGTACATGTTTACGTTTTCTCTACATAAGAACCATCCTCGTACTTCAAGGAATATAATAAAAAAAGAATCATCGAAATCGGTTCAGCCGTTCTCGAGTTATGCGCTTACCAACACATTTTGCGATTCATTTTTATATATAAGACTAGCGGTTCGCCCCGGCTTCGCCCGTGGTACATATTTACGTTTTCTCTACATAAAAACCATCCTCGTACTTCAAGGAATATAATAAAAAAAGAATTATCGAAATCGGTTCAGCCGTTCTCGAGTTATGCGCTTACCAACACATTTTGCGATTCATTTTTATACAGGGTTATTTGTAAAACACCAGCAACCTCGCAGGACAAGATAGCTAACATCATAAGAAACAACATTTGTTCTACGACTTTTGATAATTTGTTAGATTTTATTTTCATACAAAAATAAATATTCATTTAATTTTCCGTTTGAATATTATAAACTCTACGCGCATCCCAAACATTACGTTAACAAGAAGCGAACGAGAGGGGGAAGGGGGCGTCGCGTCGTCCTTTGGATAATGAATAGAACATAGACTTACAAATGTTAGGAGAGTACAATAAAAGTTTAAAAAATCATTTAAAAATAATTTATTGCGTTATGCCAATAGTCGTAGAACAAATGTTGTTACTTATGATGTTAGCTATATTGTCCTGCGAGGTTGCCGGTGTTTTACAAATAACCCTGTATATAAGAAGAAGACTAGCGGTCCGCCCCGGCTTCGCCCGTGGTACATATGAAAAATAGATGT
The DNA here is from genome assembly GCA_029959065.1 of Colias behrii. Taxonomy (NCBI): domain Eukaryota; kingdom Metazoa; phylum Arthropoda; class Insecta; order Lepidoptera; family Pieridae; genus Colias; species Colias behrii. Next base: position 8,887,141 of record JARWMC010000022.1, read on the forward strand.
TGGCCGATTCTCAGACTTACCCGATATGCACAGAAAATTTCATGAGAATCGGTCCACCCGTTTCGGAGGAGTATGCAGACTAACATTGTGACACGAGAATTTTATATATAAGATTATTGAAGATAGAGGACCATACCAATATAAAAATATTTACTATGCGTTCCAACTAGCAACAGGACATCTTGTGACGTCATCGGCAGCTAAGTAATAACGATTGTATATAAATTGGATGTAAGAATAAAACAAGAGTAATAAATTGTTATTAAAATGCAGAAACTATTTTTAAGAGAGTCGTATTTTCAAATAATAAATGTTGGATATAGATGCTGCACAAAGGTTAGGTTTCTATTTTTGTTTAGGTCGCTAGTACCTACCTACAACTTATTTTTTGCTATCAACATCAAATCAATTAATATTTTTATTACTTACACGTGACAGCTATTTGATGGTAAAACATTGAATACTAGTAACTTACTTCGGCTTCGCTGATAATGGCATTCTTAATGGTAGAAGATTTTGAAGTGAAACTTCTTTAGTAAAATATCAAGGTCGCATCATGGCAATACCATTAGGAACACGAGCATGGAGTAAAAGGTGACGATATTGGTATCTTTGAATCTTAACAAAGAAGTTTCTCTTCTGACACGTATGCACGGCACACACGCTCTTTTTTATTAATACCGATGGGTTTGTGGTTTTATTTTATTCGCTGCAAATAAAAATCTTTCCTCTCTATATGTAATATTATTAGTATAGATAGAAAAACGATGAGTTTATATTCACAAAAAGTCCATTGGGAAATTATAATCCGGAGATTTGTAGGTGCGGCCGTGGCGGCCGTGGTGTTCTGTGAATATTTCGCGCTTGCATAAGATGAGATGTTGAGTTAATTGATCTAATAGTTTTCTGATGGTTATGGTAAGAATATTACACATGTATGTGTAATGTGTATAATTTACTGTGTCTATATTCTTTTGAAATGCTAATCTTATTTAATACTAACTGTGCGGTTTCACCCGCAGCCGCATTGCTCCGCACCTGTTGGTCTGAGTGATGATATATAGCCAAAGCCTACCTCGATAAATGGGCTATCTAACACATCGGTGTTTAACAATTCTATCGAGAATTTTTCAAATCGGACCAGTAGTTCCCGTACACTGTACCTACACCATTTTAGATTTCTATGCTGTACACCGTATGTACTATATTGGTCTTTTTTGAAGTACATTTTTTAATATATCAGCATGGCAAGTGGGCCTGATATTAACTGGTCACCAACGCCCATTAACATGCTTTGCCGGGCTTTAAAGATCAATACAAAGCCTCAATATCGTATATTCCAAGTGTTTATTCTCACAATTACAGAAGGGGGTATCTACCACGAGCAGAGAGGATCCCTCCAGCCCAGCGCATCTGGCGAACCGGCGCTGGTCGTCGAGGGGCAGTACCAGTATACCGCACCTGATGGACAGGTATATTGATGTGGAACATCTACAGGGTGTCCCACTATCGGTATACTAAGCGCGAAGGGACTTGTAGTTTTGCATAAACTGATCACGTAAAAAATACTTGAACAACAAAATTACGTCAAAAATTTGTTAGTAGTGAAACTTCTTTAGGCGCGTTGAGAGTAAATTTCACTTCATGGAGTATGGCGACGATTTTTGTATCTATCTTTGAATCTTGCCAAAGAAGTTTCATTTCTGATACCTGTGCTCGCAATACACGCTCTTATCTTACTAGCTTTCCAGCCGCAGCTTTGCCTGCTTTGTCTAAATCATAATAGTATAAATAATATTATAAAACCTTCCTAAAGAATCACAATATCTATATAAAAAAATATTGCAATATTATTTCCATAATGGACGACATATTTTTCCTTTATTTTTTAAATCTTTAACTATATTAGCATTTATGTGTGATCTCGTTATTTACTTTTCCTTTCTTCATCTATAGCTATACCTATATTGTTTGTATTTTGTGACCGACTCCTTTCTTAGACTCCTTTAGACTCCTTTTGAACCACTTTAAAATCGGCACACTTATCAAGAATCGGTGAAAATACAATAATTTCCTGCTTTTTAGTTTTTATATACTTACTATCATATTATATTATTTTTTAATTATAATATACATATTAAATTAATTATTTATTCACTCCACAGATCATTCACGTCCTGTACCGAGCGGACGAGTATGGTTTCCATCCAATGGGAAGGCACATTCCATCGCTGGACTCACAGCCACTTTAGTGCTGGCAATTATTTAGATACAATTCAAACGTCAGAGTAGATAAATTATTAATAAAATAAAAGACTTGAAACAGATCCAAAACTTGTTTAATCCTTAGTAATACATAATTTGTATTCTAAATGCGAAAGTACATATATTTGTTTGTTTTTCTTTCACGACGCAACGGAGCGATTTTATGGTATGACTAGCTGCGCTCCGCAGTTTCACCCGCGTGGCTCTGCTCCGTTAGTCTTAGCGTGATGATATATAGCCTATCCTTCCTCGATAATTGGGCTATCTAACACCGAAAGAATTTTTCAAATCGGACCAGTAGTTCCCGAGATTAGCGCGTTCAAACAAACAAACAAACTCTTCAGCTTTATAATATAGATTATAGTATTGTAATTAAAACATCCACCCACTTTATTGTTAATTAATAATAAGTATTTTGTTTTTTACATTTTCACATTAAATAACTTAATCTAGATGAGTGTGTTTTTATTTTATAACCGTATTACCCGACATAAATTCTGATCAATCGGAAGTAACGATTTACAAAGTGCATTAATAATTTTTTTAAACGCTTTTACCCGTAGTATATTATTATTAGTCTGTGCTTTTACCATTGAGATAATATTACTACGTATGGAGGAGACACCACGAACAAAATCTGTGCGCCATTTTTTTGCTCTAACTAAGTTTTAAAAATTATTATCTAGTTAGGTACTTACCGATGAAAGTTATTCCTTTGCACTTTTCCGTATTATTTGTATTATTTGTGCAATATCGTAACACACACGAAGGCATATTTGATGCGTTTCACTTTAAAACCATTAAAAAAAACCGCTCAACATACGCCATATGGTGGAACATAAGTGATGTAGGCGGTGTCGTCTCCATATGTATATATCTCAATGGCTTTTACATACGTAGTATATTATTATTAGTCTGTGCTTTTACTAATATTTCTATCTGGAATATTATTGTTGTAGCAATATAAATTAGCGCCATCTGTTAAAAATAGCAAACATTGTAAACACCGGTTTATGCGGTTACAAATAACAATGTGTTTTAACCATAACTGGTGTTTACGAGGTTTTAGCCACAGATGGCGTTTTATAAAATATATATTTTTTAATTATCACGGATTATCACGAGATGTTTTTAATTTTATATTATGTTGCTAGTAAAAATATAAGATTAAAGAATATTTAGAAGTCCCTTCGAGTATCAATGAAAATAATTCATTCACTAAAGCATATTGTAGATACCTGTTCATGATAATAATATCTTTTATCTTACAATTGGCGCTCTTTTTTTCTCGAGATAAACGTTTGATTTTGTCACGATAAAAGTGGTTTATCGCAGATAAAACCAAAACTAAAAGTAATTACACAAAATGCTCTGACAAATATCTTGCAAATGTTTTAATATAATTGTTTATAAAAAAAAAATCATAATAAGTATTACCATGTCAAGTAGAAAACGTAAAAGTGTGAAAATTAGAGCTAACTTGGTGATTTTTTTTTATCGAGTAAATTTTAATATTTTATGTTTTTGATTAAACAGAATCGTTGAACATATCATCTAGTTTGATATATATTTTATTTTTTAGATTTGGTCTTGCATATTACACGTATCATCTAATAGAAGATTGGTTATTTTGCTTTATGCGCCCCCTTAACGCATAGATCGCTGTTAAATTACAATAAAATGTATTTCATTCAATGTATTTTAGTCTAGATACCAAGAGATAGCGCTACTATAGTATTTTAACATTGTAAATGTCGCTATAATAATTTTTTGTTGAATACATATTATAAATTTGTAAAGAAATGCTCGTTGGGTCGGTTAGGTCGTTCATTTTAAAAATAGGTCAAACAAAACAAATTCCAAAATTCGTTCCATAAGCGTTCTGTCCGCTTAGTGTTGTCAATAAAATTGTCTATCGTACAGTCTGAAAGTAAATTTCGACTTTCGTAATTTCGTAAATTATCTGAATAGAAAAGACAGAATAGAAATATCAAATTCAAATATTCAGATAATTTAAATAAAGCTCACGCTCTATTAGTCTATTGAATGTAGGACAATTAGATTTTCGAAATGTTATCGATATATTGGAATTTGATTTGATTTGAATTAAATCTAAAAAGTAGACCCGCTGTTTTAAAATATATCGATATATCGAGAATTTATTCATTAAATATATATGGTCGTAAGTCTACTCAAAAATATTTCACAAAGTTTAAAATTCAGTAGTTTAATTTGTTAAACTCTTTCTCTTTCTTTGACTCTTTTTCTTTCTCACTGAAAATGTAAGGTTCTTAGTAATTGTTGTTCAAATTTCAATTTGAATAAAACAATTATGCGTAAGTAGTTAACAATATTTCTCAGTAAGAGTTTTTAAAAATAGGTACTCGTTGTTTTATGTGTTTAGCTGTTTGACTACTTTAGACACTAAAAGATTGATTGTAGAGGATTCGTTCAGATGCTATGTAATAATGTAACAGAAGAAATCAAATATTTATCAGATTTCTGATAGCACAGGAGTAAAATGTTAACTTTGAATCCAAAATTTTTCAAGCATTCGATGACCTTGAAATATTCGGCTGATCTAAATACTGCTTTAATACAGTATACAGCAATAATAACATTTAAAAACTCCACTAGCATTCATAGAGATAGTATGTACTACGTACGTAGTACATATTATCTCGATGCTAGCATTAGATATATTTTTCAAAGAGCAAGAGAATATCTGTCCCATAATGATAAAGTTGTTTCTTTTTTTCCGCGTGGAGAATGGCAAGTAGGTGAACGATTTCCTCTTATTTTGTGTTCCTCAATTATTTCTTTTGATAGATGTGTGTATACAGTAGATTAATACACAGTAGATTAATTAGTGTACAATGATGTTTATCTACTATTGATATATCTTCCAAAAAAGTTGTAATAAATATCCTACCTATCGATATTTCGATATATGTATCCATATAATGATCAAATCGTTTGTCGTATAAACCAACAAAGTAACGTAAAAGTTACTACATGATTGTTTAATATCATAGATACTGTTTTAGAACATTTCAATTTAGTCGAATTTCCAAACGTGCGAAAATATGGCATTGTCAACATTTTGTTATTGAGTCGGTCAGTTAAATTCTTGAAATTCAAATTCAAATTATTTATTTGTCAGAATTGTGGTAATACAAGGTCACATGATTTAATTAATAAAATAGTCCACACAATTCGCCAAACAATTGGCATACAAATTTTTCACGATTAGGTACATTATTACACAATTATTACACAAATCGACCTAGTCCCATAGTAAGCTCAATTAAGGCTTGTGTTGTGGGACATTGTAGATTATATAAATATACATACATTAAATAACATTAAAATTAACACGTTTTTATTAATAATAAATACATTAACTGATTATCACAATTTAAAAAATTCATTTAAAGAAAAATTTTCCGCTAACCATATTTTCAATTTTCTATGCATTAAATTTTTTGGCAGTTCACGCAGTTCTCTAGGAATGTTTTGAAAAAGTTTAGATTTACAGTTTGGCATCAATAGGCGAGTAGGATCCCTAAAACCCAATTGTGAATTGTTTTTGGTTGGTTTGAAGAGTAAAGGTCGATGATGTGTTAGCCTGTAGAGTTGACAACGATGTTTGTTTGAGGTCATGTAATGTATCATTTAATGAGTGTATTTTCTGCTTCAGTTCAGACGTTTCTACTTCATATATAATTTTATAATATTCTAGATACCTATGATATCTATATCTAACTCTTTCACAAGGCTGTTTTAGATTTTTAAATTGTGCTACTGTGTGCTACATTTTTAATGAAAATCTATTTCTTATAACTGATTTTGTGCGTTTTATAAACTTACTTAATTTGAGATATTTTTTCAATTTGATGTGTGAATTGAATTTTATTTCTCTACTATTTTGAAAGCCACTTAACCGTCCACATTCAAGCAGTTCACCAAAAAGACTGTTGGATGAGGTGCATAACCGCTTGGAGTTATTCTCCTGAACCTTCAGTAAACTGCATTCCAGTTCAACGATACGACTGAAAGCCTTCACATGGTCATTGAAACACTGTTGGAAGCTGTCAACAATGTCTTGGAGGGCTGTGCACTTGTTTTGGCTGTCCATATATTGATTCTTTTTTATCATTTTCTGGAGTTCCACCTCATGTTCCTCTCTCTCCAGCAGGAGATGTTCCCACAGAGGTTGTGAAGCCTTTAAGTCCTGTAATGTGGTCTTTAGTTTGTTTTTCATGTTTTTGGCTACTGCTTTGCGGGTCAGCACTTTTTAACATCTATTTCACCTGTTGCTGACATGTGAAATAGATGTTAAAAAGTGTATAAATGATAGAATAAAACAAAAAATTTACTTGTGTCTAAACACTTGCTTGATGGCGATTCTTTCCAAAAAAGATCGATTTTTAAATAGATTCAAATCGTAACTTGATAAATCGATTCATAAAAAAGTCGAGGTCTAAAAAATCTATTTTTTTTCAAATTTGTATTTACAATGTAAATATAAATCCATTTTATGAAAAACAAGAATGGTACCATAATAAACAATCACTACGATCTCTTATCAGTAAAATCAGGAATTTTTTAGTTCAGGGAATTTGATAATTACCATTATTTTTATTACCATGTCAAAATAACAGATCACATATAAAAGAAGATATTTATTTTCTAAATGTATTTGTTTCATTAAAAATTTAAAAGAGTAAATAACATGATAAGAGTAGGATACAATGCTTCATATTATTATCTAAGCTTTTTAAAAACAACAATTTGTCAATTCTACTGGGATCCAAGCGAAAAAAGGCGCTCACAGGGAACAGATGATCCTACGATACTCATATACATCACGGCTATTGAGTGAACGTGGTGATAAATGGAGTTTTTTTGTTCTTGCCAAAAAAGTATAGGATCATACTTTAGGTGCACAACTGCCTGTGATAAATAGTTTTTAAAGCCTTGACTTTCCAGTGCAAGTGTATTACATGTAGAGAGTTGCTTTTTGACAAGCAACTTATGAAAATCCCAAATTCCTTTTTCTAAATCAGTCCCTTCTAATAAATGCGTCGAATTCTTCACTATTATTTTGTGGAAGTTGTTGCTGTGATTGAATATCTAAAATTGAAGTATTTATTCTATTTTTTTTAAGTAATTAAACCTTTAACTGACAATGTTGTAATATTGTGAGTACATTCAGCTAATTCTAAATAAAAATTTTTTACAATAAAAGAAAAAAATCGAAAGTCGATTTTCAAGGGTAAAATATCGATTTATTTGGTCCGAGAAATCGATTAATCTATTTGAGATCGCCATCCCTACTTGTGTTAGATAAGTTTATGGTTCAATTATCTGAAAAGAGTAGATAGTGAATGGATAAAAGAAAAGTTTTGAATTACAACTGAAGTATATTTTGTCTGGAGCTATTATAATTATTGTATAGGGGGAAGTGGTTACCATTCGTACAGTTTTTAGATATTTAATTGTCGAATTTATCTAGTTGATGTACCTAAGTATACCAAATATATTGTAGTTTGTTATAAAAAAGTTCTAAACTTATCAAAAGGTTATAGCCATCTATGATAAGATATTTGTTCGAACGTACCCCACGTAAGGGGCACGTTTGTACGGCATGGGGTAGATTCATACAGGAAATTAAAAAGCCAATTAATGGTGTTCATTTTTTATTATTTATTATAAAAAATATTAAATTATCAAATAACTAACTTAATAACTTGTGACTTGTCTCATAGTCGATAAATCTTTCTTTAGAAAAATAACAAAAAATAAAATTGTTCATCCTTAGATTACTTATATTGATTCTAAGCTTTACTATCAGTCTAAATGAGGTGTTTGCAATCATTGAATAACACCTGTTGGTTATAGCCCCGGTCAGTGGTCGGATTGTTGTTAATAAATGCGCAGGGTGGTTCCCACTTGTTGAATGAAAACTCGCAGCGATTGTGGTGCAGCGAAGGTGCTATATTTTCTTAAGCGATTACAGGTGATTTATTCGGTAGTATCCTATTCTATAGAAGGACGGATCGTCTCACACGCAGCCTCCGCGAGGAGGCTGCGTGGGGAATACTGACCGGAGCGGGAAGCCCCCTGCAGTAGATATCAAGCGCTTCAATAGGTGTCCTCGCGATTGTACGACGACGCTTCTTATCTCCCCGTCCAGTCCAGGAAATACTTGCGTGATTCTCCCTCCCGGCCACACGTTTCTCGGTAGCGTAGCGTCAGCAATAATTACGATATCGCCGACCTTGAGCGCTTGTTCGTTGTGTCGCAGATGGCCGCGTGGATTGAGAGTCGGTAGGTACTCTCGAATCCACCGCTGCCAAAACTCGTTCGCTAGCGCTTGAGCCTTTTTCCAGGTTTTCTTCGTGAAAAGCTCGCATGTGCCTATTAGTGGCATGTCGGAAGCGCCACCCAGTAAGAAATGATTTGGAGTGAGCGCCTCCGGTGTCACAGGCACGTGTGTCAGCGGTCGTGCGTTGACACACGTGCCTGATAGTGTGCTCGACCTCCGCTAGCAGCGTAATTAACACTTCTTCGTGCGGCTCTTTTTGATGCAGTACGGCGAGGAGCGAGGTCTTCACTGAGCGAATGAGTCTTTCCCATGCGCCACCTTGATGTGGTGCGCCGGAAGTGATATATGTATTTCCATTCCATTCGCTGTCGCAAGCCGTAATCTTTGATTTCATCTTCCCATGTTTCTATTGCTCGTCGCAATTCAGTGTCAGCGCCGCGGAAATGGTTGCATTATCTGAATACATGACTCGCGGCCACCCACGTCGTGCCGCCATATGTCGCATTGCCATTATCGCCGAATCGGTGGTTAGAGCGCCAACTAGCTCTATATGTACAGCCCGTGTAGATAGGCATGTAAAGAGAGCTCCCCAACGCTTCTCTTTCCGACGTCCTATGGTGACTATCATCGGGCCGAAATAATCAAGCCCGCAATAATCAAGCCCGCAATTTGTGAACGGTCGTACAAATGCTTCGGTTCGCTCGGCAGGTAAATCGCCGAAGTTCGGCATAGTGGGCGTGGCCTTTTTTATGCGACAAGTTGTGCAGTCTTTCGCTACGGCCTTTACCGTCGGTCTGACGCGCAATATCCAGTAGCGTTGCCGTATGTCGTTGACTACACGCTCGTTGTTTGTGTGCAGCGCTCTCCTCAATCGGGTCGCCTCACACGCAGCCTCCGCGCGAGTGGTCTTCGCACACGCGGCCTCCGAAGGAGGCTGCGTGGGGGATGCTGTTCAGGACGATTCGTCCTCTGCAGCAGGTTGCTGGCGCCGCCCGCTAATACGGGCGGGTTACTGGGAGGACGAATCGCCCTGTTTAGGAATAATAGTGTTAGTCATTTGGGGCACAGTATAGGAGACTGTGCCCGACTTAAAAACCTTTAACCTTTTCGCATTTTGCGATGACTCATCCGACCTGTGTTTAGTTTTACGAGCGCGGCTTAAACTTGTGTTTAAGCCAGGGACGGACAGGGAACCCGGGAGCGACACAAAACCGATGGGTGTGGTAGGAGGCGCCAATTGCGCGTGGGAGTGGGCGGTGGAGTGGCTGGGTACGTTGTCACACGCAGCCTCCGCGAGGAGGCTACGTGGGGAATGCTGTTCGGGCCGGGAAGCCCCCTTCAGCAGGAATATAGCGCCGACCGTCAACACAGGCGGATCATTAGTGGGGCGTGAGAGCCCTTGTCAGTTTGATTGACTCCGTATCACAGGACCGTTTTCTCTTACGAGCCCGGCCAGAACTTGTGTTAAGGCCTGCAGCGCTCTCTCGTGCTCTCTGCGTACTAACAGCCTGGTGAAACGATGCCCGCCGTCTAAAGGCTGGCGTCAGCGTAATAGCGGAGGGATAGTATTTCCGCTTGCAGAAATAATAGCACTAAATGTTATCAATTCGCCTCTTTCCGCTGACACGAACTGTCCCACTTGTTTCTGTGATTTAGGGGCCAAAATTTTAGGAGTTTCTAAAACAGTCGATACCCCGGACTCGTCCAAGTTAAATATCCTGTCGGCAGCAAAATGTCGCTGTAATAAATAAATAAATAATAGTATTTTCTGGCTTTCGCAGGCAAAGGTTGGTGTTTCGTTCCCTGTATTTACGCATCCACTCTAAGCCAGCCATTTGATTTTCGTCCCATTTCGCTGGATATTTTAAATTCAACGCTTTTGCATAATCGTAGGCAAGTTTACGAATTTGTATCATTGTTAGCCCATAATGCATTTTACAGCAATTAATTATATATTCGTTTAAGCGTACCTCTTCTTCCATTGAGAAGACTTGTAGACTCGTGAATTTTGAATGAAAAGTTCGTGAGGGTCCATCAGCGTTAGAGCCATCTTTAAGTTTCTTAACTCTGCTTTACAACGTTGATGTTTTAATATTGTATTTTAACGCGGCTTTTCTATACGACAACCGTCCTTGTATCACATCATCAATTGCTAATTTCATTAACTCTTCATCCACTTCTTGAGTACGCGTTCCCTTTTTTTAATCTATATTTGCTAAATGTTTAAGTTGCAAGTCGGACTTTCATGATTTGATTCTTGAACTGTACATCTTGTTTCCTGAGTTTATTAGCTAAGTGAACAGCTTCAGACGCCTGAAGCTGATGCGATTTTGTGTTCCCAAGATAGATTGAGAGTCTTATCTTCTCCGCTCGTATTTCTCTTATCGGAAAAAGTATTTCTCACCACTTTCACCATAAGGCAAGGGAATGATAACAATGTTATGTTCTTCGACTTTTATAACCGGGTTGAACTGTTTAAAAATTTGAGACACAGTTTGGGAGACTGTGCCTGACTGTTTTGACCTTTTTGCATTTTGCAAAGACTCAACCGACCTTATATTTTAAAGCATTTGTTTGCACCAATGCCTCTTAACATAGATTTTCATTTTTCAAGGAACATATGTACTCTTTCATCTTATTTAAAAATTTGTTATCAAGACAAATAGGATTATTAAAACCAAAACGATCATGTTATCTTAATATCAAACAAATTTTTTAAATTTTATAAATATCTGAAAACAGGGTACAGATCCCTCTAGAAGTTTCCTTATCCCATTAGGGGTCATATATACATATATCCCCCTCTTTAAAGTGTCGTGAACATATGACGCTACTTCGATAAGATGACCAGTCTTTGTCACACCTACGCTTTCTGACTTCCTCGATACATTTTTCCCTCAACAATTCCCTTTTGGGAAGCGGGGTGAGGTTGTCACGACCTAACAGTCTACATTATCTACATTCGTACCTATACGTACTGCGCGCGTGAAAGGCGCGCAATATCTCCGGGTTCTCTCTGACTAAGAATGCAAGAAGGGCATTCACGTCTATATCCGCCATCGTGGCAGACATCCTATCTTTCTAACTGACGTCCTAGCGTCCCTCCCCACTTCCGGGCAGGGGGGGGAGTTGTGTGCCTACACGTGTGGGTGTGTTAATGCGTCCCGCTGGTGATAGCGGGGTGAGGTTGTCACTACCTAACTGTTTACAGGGGTTTTGGAGTGACCCCCTGCAGAATGCGTGACGTGGACCCGTCGAGAGTAGTTTTCGGCAGAGTCCGGGCGCTAGCGAGCAGTTGGAGTACCTGCCCGCCGTGGCAGTACCTCCTAAGAGGACCCCGGACTCACAGTCACCGAAAAGCTGAGAAAAAAATGAGATTTTGAATCTCCGCCATGTATGCACTTTTAAATTCTTCGCATCGATCCATTTTGTTCTCGAAGGATTTTAACCTTTTTCTAGCCATTTCGTAGTTTAACGGTAGCGTAGGTTTGTCGGTTCGCCATGGCAGGTCTACTTCAAAACGCCCGTTAATGCGACGTGCTGTTTCTTCAAATATGCGTATAGCGCGCTCGTCGACACTCGATTTTCTTTGTGTTATTTTTATACCGAGTGCGTCGATTTCGTAGCTTTTCTTCATAAGTTTTTCCAATGATTTGTTACTAACGCAGTCATCGTCGTTTTCATACGTATGTAACACGTTTTCACGACTTAATGCTGTTTTGTGTGTGGTGCCGTGTATGACCCACCCTAGTCGTGTGAGTGACGCTACGGGTTCACCACGTTTGCCGGTTCTCAGCTTTCTTGATATAATCAAGTCCTAGTTATCGGACCCGATTAACAACTTCGGTTTGACTTTACCGATGACGTCTTTCAAAGGCAATCCTTTTAGATGATCGTATTTCAGCGTGTTCGCGCTTATTGTTTGTCCACCTATTGCTAGGCTTGTCATAGTTCGCACACGGATCGCGTGTGTCGCTCCATTGTGTCGTCGGCTAATCTTGATTTGCACCGATCTACTATTCATGATGTCGCTTGACGCCCCCACCCCGCTTATTTGTAGGGGTTTTGTAGGTCCGTTTAATTCAAGCTCTCGTGCGAGGTCTTCGTCGATCAACGATATTGTTGACCCCTCGTCTAGTAAAGCATAAGTCTTGATTTGCTTTTCGCCATCCGATTTTATATACACCGGACATACTTTTAATAAAACAGCTTGGTTGTTGCTGTTAATAGTAGTCGAGAGTACAACTTCAGTCGGTTTCTCTTCAATCGCTATTTTCTCTTCGTGTAGCATCGGGTGATGTGGTCTATTGCAGCCATCGATGTCACATTTTTTATGCTTGCACCGGGATCGCAGATGCGTGTTAACGATGCATTGGAAATAGGCTCTCGCCTTCTTCATTCGTTCCCAAATCCCAACGCTGACTTAGTGACATATTTGCAAATTCTTTGCACTTTGGTGTTTCATGCTCGCACCCGCAACATAAGCAACTTATCTTTTTATCATCGTTATTAGTCGCATAAATGTTCGCACGGCGTAGCGGTCGACTCTCTCTTTTTTCAACTGTTGTTGTCTCTGTCTTCTTACTGTAGTTATATGTAAGTTGTAGATCCGCTTCTTTAATGAGATAATTCGACAATGTGAGAAAGATGGGCTCATTTGTCGTGCCCTGTGCTTGACCGTAGTCCATAAACCGTGCCTGATAGTGTAGGCTTAGTTTATTTAAAATCTCTCTAACGAGCATCGTACTGTTTACATAGATTCTATCATCTATGCTGTTTAGTAGCCAAGCTATATTCTGTACTTTCACGGCGAATTGGTTAAGCTCTACAGCCGTCGTGCCGGGTTGCGGCAGCTTCTTAATCTCGTCCATTGCACGGTCTATTATTATTTCAGGTCGACCGTAGCATTGGTTAAGCTTTCTCATTATTAGCTCGGAATCGTTTGTCGTGCTTAATAGAACCGCAACAGTGTCGCGTGCGGCTCCCGTTAAACAAGCACGTAACCTGGCTAGATTTTCAATGTTTGTATATTTGTACAGTCGCGTCGTGTCCTCGTACGCGGCCTTGAAGTACAGCCATTCTGTTACGTTTCCATTGAAATGAGGTAAATCGAAGCCTTGTCTTGGAGGCGGCCTTTGTCTCGCCAGCTCCTCAAAGACTTCCGTGAACCAATATTTTTAATTTTTATAGGATAATAATTGAGTCAAATTCTAAGTACAATTTTTTTTTACATATTTGGTACCAGAACTGATTACTGATTACCCTACTTGAAGATACTTGGATAAACGAGGAATGTTGTAATATTTTGCAGCTTGGTATGAGTTTATTTTACCACTTCTTACTTCCTCTACAGCTTTTCTTAAAGTTTCAGTATCGTATTTAGTTGTTGTTTAGAAATTAAAGACTTTTTAACGGATTTTAAACGCGATTTATTCATTATATTATTTTCCCGACGCGGACGTTTCGAACACTTTACAGCGAGCGTGGTCACGGGGAGACTGAGATGTCTTCTAGTCTTTTGGTACGTTTGACATGGGATTTTAAATTCTTAATAACTGGATCTCAGGTGTTAGAAAGTTTCAAACCATTTTCTCTATTGAAATTTGGATGTTTTTTAATTTCAATAGCCTCGCGCACAAGTCTTGGAAAAAAAAATATTTTCTCTGGCAAGGATTTGTGGTTGGTCGAATCTTATGAAGTGGTTGTTGTCCAGTGTGTATTCACATACCGCAGACCTCTTGTGACGCCGATGCTTGATATCCGCAATGTGCTCCTTCAGTCGGTTAGCAATGCTTCTTTTTGTTTGGCCGATGTATGAGATAAGTTGTTGTTTTTCTTTTATAATGCCGCACCATATTGGAAAACCTAAAACAAAAATGCAGATTAGCACACGACGCACACATACACTCACACACACATACCAAACCGTACCGGGGCTATGCCCAGAGGCGGCTCGTGACAACATTTATGGGTGCTCACTTGAAATAAAACAACGAAAATACAATAGCGTTAGCAGGATAATTTATTACAAAAAAAATGAGCACCACATTATAAATCCATATACTTATATATATTATATAATATAATATATAATATAATATATAATATATATAATATATAATTTTATAATCCATACTATAATATTATAAATGCGAAAGTAACTCTGGCTGTCTGTCTGTTACTCAATCACGCCTAAACTACTGAACCAATTTGCATGAAATTTGGTATGGAGATATTTTGATACCCGAGAAAGGACATAGGCTACCTTTTATTGCGAAATATGTACCACGGGCGAAGCTGGAAAATTTCCATAAGAAAGGAAAATTTCTAATATATACGAAAATTATGAAGAAACATCACAGAACGCTAAATCAACCTTTTAAAATAATAAAAGGAGGAGCGAGATATACCCCAATTTCCTTTTATAAAAGACAGGTTTACCCAAAACTAATGGAAAGTATTCTTCTGCTTCGTAATCAAAGGTACAGACAAGATTAGAGTCAACCATTGTCTTTAATTTATCAGTCTTATTTTCTTCTTCGGCATGTTATTTCCTAATAACATGCTCTTCATACTGCCGTGATAACTAAGAATGCAGTAATCACAAAATGGCGGGTAGAAATATTTGAAGAAGATGTTTATCTTTTATAGCCCTTGATATATATGTGAGAGAATCATAACAGAGTAGTTGTTATGTGGCTATACCTTCCTATTATAATGTACTCTACTGTGTATAACATAATGTCGATATTGAATTGATATGAAATGCATGGGTTTACGGGCCATGCTATGGTTTATATTCCTTGGGTCAGTAGCTCGATGATATAGTCTCGGTACTACCATCGACCGCGCAAGGTGTGCGCACTGAGTCATTATTTAATATTATTTCACATATCTACCTAATTATAATTAATTATGGAGAGTTATTTAAATTCTCCGACAGCAGCGGTGGGATCGGCACTTATTACCCCCGATTCCAATAAGAATACTACGTTAAACGATGCAAATCTGCAAGTGAGTGAAACGAGTGATAGTGTTAGTGAAGTTCAAGAAGAAATAGATAGTGTTAATGAGGTTCGAGAAGCACCAGAGTTTCCACCAATAAATCGTGAGAATGTTAACATAACAACAACATCATGTGTTGTGTGTGGGTTTTTCCAATAAAGCATCATGTCGTGCGCATCCCTGTTAAAAGAAATGGCAGATACACTTCCCGAAACGAAATATTTTGTTTCCGGGTCTAATGCATAAGTAAGGAAGACCCACTACGAGGCCAGCCTTCATCTACCTGTGTGGACATTATTTTTAACGTGAAAAGAAGCTAAGAAGCGAGAGGAAATACCTTTTCGAGATATGGTATGGTAAAAAAGTGATCGAGTTTCAACATACATCGAGTGCTCCACTACAAAGTTGGCGCTAATCGACCGGCTGAGAACGGGCTGGAACTATGCGAATATAGTAAATTCGTGGTAGAAGGTATTGCAGATGACCAGGTATGATCTGATTTATTATGATACACGCCGATTGATTTTGTGGGTCTTGATCAGTGGCGGTACGTTCATACAAGCCGAAAAGCCCGGCTTGCCTTAGAAATTCGCTACGAGACAGAAAAATAACTATATTCACGTTTGAATATTCGCGCGCAATGAGCAATTCATAATCTCCGAATTCAATACGCCTACAATATAATATATGTATAATACGCCTAGCATAAAATAATGACGAATTCGAGTAAACTTTTTAATTTCATCCTTCTTCCTATCGGAATAAGGTCGTACCTTTTATTTGGACGTTACAACCTAAATTGGATGGATTATAAACAGTGCGGTGTCTCGCTTGCACGCGTGGGCTTTTACCGGGCTTTGCGCTCATCTCTTCTAACGTATGAAATTTCGTCGGAGTAGATACATACCTAGCTATAGAACTCTATAGCAATTTCTAAGGGAAAAAATCTCGAAAAAATGCCCGGCTTTAACATTAACAGTGTGAAGATAGTTACGATTGCGCGAACGAACGTCGTGAATATTATTGTTAAATTATAGTTTGTTTGAGCGGGTGAATATACAGGTGTAATTTAGGTTAAGTTTTTCGAATTTTGTTGTAAAATAAGTGTCGCGACAGCAGATTGTGTTGTAAATTGTGGTGGTTTGCTTTGTGCTCAGCGGGGGAAAGGTAAAATCATTAAACTTTACTGAAAAAACAATTAATTTCTTCATCAAAACCAACTCCCGATTTGTGCATTACCGAAACTAGTACAAGTCACATAAACGAAATTTTAATCGTAATGTTTACGAACGATTTCATGAATGAGAATTGCTTAGAAGAAGCCTTTCCCCAGCTGTTGAAACTTGCACATATTTTGGTAGTAAATAGGTAGTAGTTCTTCCACGGAGCGTGCTTTCTCATCGTTAAATCGTATTCATAGGTATGTACGTATTAATTATTAAGAAATACGTATAAGTATTTATTTGGCCAAGAACGCCTTTCTGTATTAGGTATCAATAATTGCCATAGAAAAGTAGCTGTTAGGTAATTGAATTCTAAAACAAACACCTACTTTCTATAATTCCGATGTTATAAAATCTTTCCTTCAGAAAGATTGGCGTTTTGAATTAGAATATAAATGATCTGTACAATTTTATTAATAATATAATGTCATACAGTTTTATTTTATATAATTTATCGATTTTAATAGGTAAACGTTTGACTCAACTGTTTGCGGGCGCGCGTGAAAATTTAAAAGATTTGATTCAGTATGTAGGTAATATGTTCACGTTTTTTTTAAAAGTTTTATAACGAACATAATTACACAGTATACCTAGGTAGGTATCTTATTAATGAAAAGGGTACCCATCAAACATTTTGAAAAATTTGGGCTTGCCCAGTCCTTACACCCTAGGCACGCCACTGGTCTTGATAGACATTTTGGCACAAATCATTTAAAGCGTCGCATGTTGCAAATTGTTTGCTATAACTGTGTGTTCACATGTCATTACAAACGTGACTGTAAATCTCGCCCATGAAACAAAATCAGTTAGTTTAATCGATAAGAATAACAACGCATTTATTGTCATAAATTTGGTCACATAGAAGAGGTTTGTTTTTCTAAGCAACGGGCGGCACGCTCTTAAAAAAACAATGCCCTTATTAATGTGTGTTTACAGCACGATACCCCGCTTACAGTCAAAGACGTTGCCGGCGTTAAGTTCAAGTGCCTTATTGACAGCAGGTCCGATTGTTTTTTTTTTTCTTCCTTTGTAAAAGGATAGCCGATAGCATGACGCCTCTAGAGTTTGTATAAACTCGCGTAACAGGAATTGGCCCTGTATCAACCTATTCATTCGCCCGTTCAACATTACTGGTTATTGTAATAATGATGTTAATATGAGCTTTGGTTATTGTAGACTCTCGAGTACTTCCTGGGATAGAGTAACAGGTTGAGATGTTTGTACTAGAGCCGGACGTAGTTTGATTATGAATAACAATGGGACTCAAATTATTCGTGAATATAAAATAAACAATATTTGTTTTTGCGGAAAGTAATTTTGAATCTAGAGACACGGATTTAAATGATTTTAATGATTTTCATCGTGTCAGATCCATTATTGAAAGTAAAGCACAAATTTTGTGAAATGGGAATAAGACTTGTGAATACAACCCTAGCACAATCTACAGTTCTTTCAACATTGATAAGGTTTTGTAATGCCCTTGTTGTAAAACCAAGGACTAGATAAATTACGTGACTTCATAGCTACTTTTTATATTCAACGATGTTCTCGAGTTTTCAAAATCATAAGAGGTTACATTCTTTTGTTTAAAAAGAGTATTGAAAGTCTCGCTTGCGCAGAGTTTTCATTTAATTGGAATAAATGCAAGTTGCTGTTGCAACATTGAATAGGTATTCACCACAAGGTTTCATAACATCGAACGGTACTTGTCAGATAAAAAAAAAAATAAGGCTCTTGCTGAAGCATTATTGTTAAAAGAACGTTAAAGTTCGCGAAATATTTTAGAATGATAAAAAAAAAAGATTTCTGCTTCTTTATTAACGATTTTCGTACAAATCTCGTTGTCGAAGTACACACAGATTCCTGTTCAATAGATTGATAGTGGTTCAGTTTTCCTACAAGAAAGTAATGATCAACTTAAAAGTCGAATATTATCAAAGAATCACTGACACAGAAAGTTGTTATCATAGTTATTAAATAGAGTTAAAATATTTAAGAAGACCTCAAGCATAATCAATTAAGTGTAACATTTTAAAATATTAACAGACTGAAATAGTCTCAAAGCATCATGTCATAAGAAAAAGATTTTCTCCTCGTGTTCATAGATGATGGGCTTACATACAAGTTTTTCATTTCGATGTCGGTACCTACGCAAGGGTCCAAGAATACCGCATGTAGATTTTATTAGTAGAAACTAGTTGTCTCCACATAATGTTCAATTTGGGCAAAAAAAAAAAGTAAAGATTCGCGACGACTACAAGCCGAACATAAGTTGTTGATCCGAACATAAGTAAAGTAATTGAAGCCGATAAAATGATATTATTGATTTAAATTTAAGGTGTCACATATGATAAAAAAATGCTTGCTGTATAAACATTTTCTTTTGTTTGGTGCAAACGAAGTGTTATCATTCATTTATTGATACAATCATTTCATGATTATTTGAAACATTGAAACATTTTAGTTTGGAAAAAACCTGCAAACTTTGTGTACTTAGTTCGTTAGAACGTACATTGAACGTTTTTAGATTGCAAAGTTAATAAAAGGCCCTCTAGAGCTAGACAGTTGACTTGACATCCGATAGAAAATGTATCAGAACCACTTCATACATTACCATCGATACGAATGGCACTTACGAGTAGCGGTATAGCTTTATAGAATGCGCATTGGTAATTGTTGACGCATTTACTGGTAAAATATATTGTCACCTAGCTCCTGTTAAAAATGTGTCTCCAAAAAAAAGAGCATGTTAAGCACTTTGTTTTTGTTATCTTATTTAAGGCGCTGAAAGGAATAGTAGCCGATCAAGCTACGTCATTCGCAGGTAGCGAACTCATAGACTTGTGTTGACAGTGTCCTTTTGAGTTTTACAAAATTACAAGTGGGATGAGTTGCGCTAACGGGTTATTTTAAAAGGTTTATGTCTGTTCTTAAGTTCATTGTTACGTTATCGCTGAAAATCATGAACGTAGATAATGGTATTCTACAGTTATTGGCGAAATTCTACTTACTTTGAATTGTATTGTATGAAAGAAACGCACAGCACAGGCGACAGCCCATTGCAATAATTGTCTATAGGCTGCAAGTCCACCGCATAGTCATGAGCGTAGATATTGGTATTCTACAATTGGCGAAATTCAACTTATTTTGAATTGTATTTTATCAAAAGCTTAACACAGGCGACAGCCCAATGCAATTGTCTATAGGCTGCAAGACCACTACGTTATAATGATTTAGTACGAGTGTCAACACTTTAAAAGTTAACCTGTTTGAAATTAGAAATAACGCAAAAGTCAGGATGGACGAGCATTTGAACGTCTATAAGGTTCGTATTGAAAAAAAAAAAAAAAAAAAAAAAAAGGCATTCTGTTTAATGTTGATATTGTGTTAGTAAGAAAGAAAAGCCGATTGTAACATCAATATTATTTTACTTGTTTTGGCGGTCATTTATGATTATTGAATTGTCTCAAGGTAGACTATGAAAATGTGATATCGTCGGTAGTGGTAAATGGATGATGGAAGTCGGTGTGACTTTAGAACCTGGTTCAGTCCTCGTAATTTAATTATTAGCTGTTAATCTGCCCCGTAAAGTGTTCTTATTATACCTAGCATACATCAAGGTATAAGTGCAAGGTGGTTTTGTGTATTCCTGTAAATACACTAGATATGTCACTGGACGACGATTTGATGGCGTGTCATACGATGTAAATTACTAAGTTAGGAGAAAAGTTCTCCAGTCCATACAATTTGATACCTCAGCCCCCGGAATCACAGACACAATAGAAAATCTATTGTGTCGTGGCCCGATCGGGCCGCTCGGTGGTCAATGGGATAATCTCAACTTTGCGATAACGAGAGGTATCGAATCGAGCCTCAAACTGGAGGTCATGCTCAGTACATATTTGTGTCAAGAACTTCCAAATTTATCTAAGCAGTTGGAAAGTGAGCCAATGAATAAAAATGTATTCCATAAAAGTTACTCCTTACTTCCAGTAATTTGCAAGTTGCCTGGCAGAGATTGCTGTGTAGCAATAAGGCCGCATATTGTGCAAAATATTTTTACTTTATAAGTTTGTACTAGATTTTCTTACATTGTTTTGTACAATAAAGTATTGTAAAAAATAAATACTTCGTATAATTTTATTTTTGTTTTATTTTATTATTTTTACCTATTTACTTCCTCGGTTGTTACATAGTTCCGTATAGTTAATCTAAGTAATACACAAAAGTTTCATAACACACATGCACACCACACTTTAATAGCTCAATAATAGCTCTGTGTTTGACAAAGCAAGGCGTGTATGTCATATTGTACATTGGAAGCTCCGCGCTTCGTGTAGTTGTGGGTAGCGCTTGCGCTCCTTGTGATCACAGTACATGGCAGGCTCCGCGCTGCATGTAGTTCCAGATGTTATGGGTAGCATTGCGCTCCTTGTGATAACAGTACATGGCAGGCTCCGCGCTGCATGTAGTTCCAGATGTTATGGGTAGCATTGCGCTCCTTGTGATAACAGTACATGGCAGGCTCCGCGCTGCATGTAGTTCCAGATGTTATGGGTAGCATTGCGCTCCTTGTGATAACAGTACATGGCAGGCTCCGCGCTGCATGTAGTTCCAGATGTTATGGGTAGCATTGCGCTCCTTGTGATAACAGTACATGGCAGGCTCCGCGCTGCATGTAGTTCCAGATGTTATGGGTAGCATTGCGCTCCTTGTGATAACAGTACATGGCAGGCTCCGCGCTGCATGTAGTTCCAGATGTTATGGGTAGCATTGCGCTCCTTGTGATAACAGTACATGGCAGGCTCCGCGCTGCATGTAGTTCCAGTTGTTGTGGGTAGCTTCAAGCTCCTTGTAGTCACAGTACATATGAGGCTCCGCGCTGTATGTAGTTCCAGATTTTGTGCGAAGCATTGCGCTTGATGTGACTACAGTACATGTCAGGCTCCGCGCTGCATGTAGTTCCAGTATTTGTTCAGAGCTCTACACTTACAATATAATACACACACACACAATACATTCAAAGCTTCGCCTTTAGGCGACAGTAGCAGTTGTTGATATCACCGATGATGACGATGATGAGTAATAATTTGAGAGTCGGTGTGTAAAGTTACAAACCGGGAAGGGAAAAGAGTTTGAATACAACAAATGAAATACGACGCAGAAGTAATCTCGCAAAATTACTTGTCGAATTGTTCGCGCGAGAACGCGCTCGTTGTCAGAATGGCCGTGTGAGAGAATCATAACAGAGTAGTTGTTATGTGGCTATACCTTCCTATTATAATGTACTCTACTGTGTATAACATAATGTCGATATTGAATTGATATGAAATGCATGGGTTTACGGGCCATGCTATGGTTTATATTCCTTGGGTCAGTAGCTCGATGATATAGTCTCGGTACTACCATCGACCGCGCAAGGTGTGCGCACTGAGTCATTATTTAATATTATTTCACATATCTACCTAATTATAATTAATTATGGAGAGTTATTTAAATTCTCCGACATATATAAATAAAATTGGAAAAAATACAAGCTTATTCAAAGATAATTCTTATATTTCATAAATTAGTATATCCATTATTAATGCGTATCATTGCGTTTAGGTTTAGCTAAAAACAGTACTTGCGCTCATTACTGCCTTATGTTCTAGCGCATGTTGATCACTGCGTTATTGTTTATTTCTATTATCCGGGGCTAAGTAGATGCATACATAATATAATCTTCTCACTTTTACACAGTATAAAAAATGATCTACGGTTGAAACCTACTGCGGGGATATCAAAATTAAACAATTTGTAGAAAAAAATTAAGTTTTATTAAGACAACATTTATTTAAACATCAGTTAAACTGACATGTATATACATATTTATTTAATAGTAGGAACAATATTTTCTGGGGGCACGGCAGTGCCCCCGCCAAGTCGAGCAAAAAAAAAGCGGCACGGCCGTACCATCCTTTTCTCGAAGCAATTCGGGCCTTTTTCGACCCCCTATAATTCGGTTGTGGATAAAGCAAGAAACCTGAATCTTCAGTAACTAATCCGGCATTGTATAAACACGGAATATTTAAAATTTCAGTCAATTTGAACCAGTAGTTTAAGAATGACAACTTGTTAAAGTTTCTAAATTTTGTCACTCACTGACTCACCGATCATCAAAAGTCCAAGGCACTTCTAGCAGACTTAGAAGCTTCATATTTGGAATACATATAGAGTTTAGTGTCTTAATCATGGGAAAACTTAAATATTTTGTAATTTCGGTCCAGTTTTCCAAATACACCAACTGCATCAATAACTTTGTAATCCCATATAAATATATGGGATTACAAAGTTATTTATGCAGTTGGTGGTTGGTGGTTGGTGGTGGTTATAAATTTAATAGGTGTAGATAGGTACCTACCATATGAGGCAAGGGAGGGGGTATAGGGTGGGTAAGGGTGTGTTTAGCCCATGAAACTGAACAACATTATTACTTGTAAAATGGTCGACGTAATGAAAAACACATGATTGGACATGTCTTGAAGTACGAAAATCTAATAAAACAATATATTATAATTTAAATCTGTTATATATAAATTGTTGGCGCGACTAGCCTCCTTACAGACAGACTGGCCTCTATTTTACTCTATGACTGACAAGCAAAATATACGCCAAAATGACAGAACAATGAAATGTGAATGCCTTCGAGCGAGCGGCAGCCGCACGCATACGTCAAAGAGTATAATGTATGCATACGTGCGAGCGCCCTCATGCTGTTCGGATGTGCCTCGAAACCTAACCTATAAGTTTGCGATTTTCATTTATAATTTCGATTGATAAATTACATTTACGACTAAAAGGCTTGCTCATTAGTTTACTGATATTATTTGCTTACGATTGGGATGTTGTTTGGTTAATTTTAAGGAACTTACATAAATACCTTAGTCTTCAAATATAATTACTTAATAGTGTCGGTCGAAATAACGAGACCAAAGTTACGTTTAAGTATTAATTGTATTCTTACATCTTGCATATCTACCAGTACTAGTAGTCGCAATGGATTCGGAAATACTGTATGTGAATGACCATCCATGCCCACACCTACACGGCTCTACAAAAAGAAGTGAGATCCCATCAAAAACATCCTGTAAAAAACCCAAGTCTCGCAGCTCAGTCTTTCTACCGTCAAAAGTTGTGAGATCCATGTAATACCAAGTCGGTTAATCTATTTAGTGTCTACTTGAAGGACCTTCTGTCTTAAGTTATTACATAAGTTATTATCATGCCAATATTAAAAATATTTAACGTTTTAAACAAATAGATCGACTTGGACATCGCTTGATTTGATTATTAGTATGTATCACACTACACAGCACGACGGGCCAGCGACCAACAGGAACGAGAGTTTCAATCGCGTGAGGCGCGAGAGACTAAAGAATCTAATATAATATTGTAATATTCATTTTGTTTTCATGCGATGTCCAAGTCGATCTATTTGTTTAAAACGTTAAATATTTTTAATATTGGCATGATAATAACTTATGTAATAACTTAAGACAGAAGGTCCTTCAAGTAGACACTAAATAGATTAACCGACTTGGTATTACATGGATCTCACAACTTTTGACGGTAGAAAGACTGAGCTGCGAGACTTGGGTTTTTTACAGGATGTTTTTGATGGGATCTATATTACCTGCTTAATTATAATTTATAAGCATTTTCTCAATTTATAAAGATTAAATATTGTTGACATCATGGCTCGTCCTAGCAAATAGTTTCATGCTGTTGCGGTACAATGAGTACCTCGACACAAACAATATCTTTTAAATATGTTATCTCTTCAATTTTTTTCAGGTTATATTGTGAAGAGTGATCTTTGTATTTGTAGAAATCACTTATTTCCATGGGTTTAACATTAACTTTTCCTGAGTTTGATAGCTGCACACAATCTATAAAATCCGAAAAATCGTATATCTTCTTGGCTTTTTGAAGCTGGTTTTCGACTTGGTGATGAAAATTGTCTGCAGACATAAATGTATGCCCAAGTTCGAAATATTTTATTGTAATTTTAGTTGCTCTAATTATTTGGCTGTTAATTATTTGTACCAGAAAGGTGAAAAATGCTCAATTTTTATTTTGGCTAGTGCAGTTGTCTGTCCAAACAATTATTTCATCGCAATCACGTTTATTTTCAAAAAAAGACCTGTACGTACTTATAATATCTTCCTGTTTTCTGTCACATACTGCTTCATGCCATACCGCTGCAAAAGGTTTTTCTTTACAGTAATCCAAAAGTAATAATGCGCATAGAAATCTTCGTCACTGTTCGGCAACTGTCATATTCCCGGAGCGTCCGAAGATGATATTTATATAGAGTGGTTAAATGCATTTTCTTCATGCATAATTTAGTCAAATTATGTGTTTTGTGCAAAAAGAGATAAATATTGATTTGTAAGTGACGATTTTGTTTCGATAATTCCTTGCAAGTAAATAGCGAAGTTAACCCCACGATTGCGAATATATTATCTTTGTTGGATTGATTTACTTGGAAAATTGTATAGTATGTACTTACTTTTAAAGTGTCTTACTGAAGCTGGTGTAATGATGGAAGAAAAGAAGGTTAAAATAACACAACATTTATCATCACTACATAGTATAAAACAAAGTCGCTTTCTCTGTCCCTATGTCCCTTTGTACGCTTAAATCTTTGAAACTACGCAACGAATTTTGATGCGGTTTTTTTAAATAGATAGAGTGATGAGTCAAGAGGAAGGTTTATATGTATAATAACATCCATTAAATAGTGGCGAAGTACTTTTATTTTTAGGTTTCTAACGTGATGTCGTAAATAATTACATTCTTTTCCGCTTACATTGCCAACGCAGGCTGAACCCTACGAGTTTTAACAAAATAATGTACTAAGTATTGTACACATTGAAAAGGTCTACAGAAAAGTCCGTGATGGTATATGTCTATCTCTTATGGATAACGCACAATAACTTTTTTTTGTCATTTACTTTTTACGACAAATAATGGCTAATTTTCGAAGCGATTTTAACCAATACAGCATTAATCCTTAACCAATTAAATACTTTGAATACATTGTTTATTTAATAATTTAATATAGATCTATATGGCCCTTTACACAGTATGATTTAAGTGAATATTTTCGAAGATATTACAGATTTAAAAATTGCGGGACGTAGCGTTTGCGGCGGTACCGGCCGGCCGCCATTGCACCCGTGCGAAGCCGGGGTGGGTCGCTAGTATTGTATAAAATATTGTTTTCAAACACAGGTTTACATTTAAAGTTTAAACCATATATGTAAATCTAATCATTATAATCTCAGCTCAAAAGTATTTAAAGTACTGATCATTCTTCAATATTATGACATTTACAAAAAAATAATAATAGAATCAATAAAAATCAGGGATTATCTTTATTTCTGACATTTTAGCTCTTCTTCATTTTCACTTTTCCTACTGCCATCACCTGTGTAAATCATTTCATCGATTAATTCAATTCACCTTTAAAAACAAAACCAAGAAGGGTATGTAATAGCAGCTCTATATAATTCCACACAGAGAGAATACGTGCAGTCACCACCAATATTTAAAGACGACTGACGGATTTTTCAGTTTTTTGACTGACAGGCTACCGTCACCTACCGCCCGATTTGTTTTTGATTGTGTATGACCGTGAATTGACTTCTATTTCTTTTGAACAAGGTGTAAAATGCAAGTGCATTGTTTAGGGCTCTTACGATTCAATGATTCGAGTGTTTTCGGAAATACGACAATTAGCGAAGATTTGCATGTGCATTATTAACTTTGGAGTACTGTACTAGAGCTCAAAGGCACAAAACTTTCGTTAAACGCTATAAGTCTCGGACAGAACATTACATTTTTAAACATGTCTAGTCTGGGTAACATAACCTTTCACAAATCAGCGGAGTAGTAACATTTTGAAGATTCTAAACTATTCCTAGATTGTATTACATCTTGTTTGTAATAAAATCGTGCTTTTTCAAATTTATCACGATGACTCTGGTAAGTAGTACAATCGGTCCAATGTTCTGTATCCTTGTCACGCACATCTACACTGTCAGTCGTAAGTGTATTATCCAATACGACTGTCGTAGATCATTTGTCACACGCTCCCTGTTTGCGTGTCCCGCTGCGCAGTGTTCCTTTAGAACAAGCAGTCGTGTGACTCGGTGTCGACCGTCGAGAATAATCGGCCGTTTCGTCTCGACCGGCGCCGTAGCTGCGTTGATACGACCTCTCACTCGCACGATTCCATCTTCTAACACTGGATCCAATTTAAATAATTTACTTGATTTAGTAACTGAGCACGCTTCTTGTAGCCTCTTGATTTCTTCACTGAAGCTATCATTTTGTGCGCGCTGAATGAGTATTCGCTCTGCGCTTTGAATATGTCGATATTCCATTTTCATAGCGGTGCGTATAATACGCACGTCGATGAAAGTTAACACCCGCGCTATCGTCCGCACTAACGTTTCATATTTAGAGAAACGTGCGGGATCTGGCAGCCAATCGTATATGCTAGGCTGCTCGTTGATGTGCAATACGTCTACGTCGTCCTCTTCGTACGCTTCTCGTTCTGTGGGCCACCGTTCTTCGTGTTCGTGTAAGAATTACGGTCCATAAAATCCAAAAAAGGTCCATCTATGTTGGTTTACGTCGACGTTGCTAAGTCTCGTAGCGTCGTCCGCGACGTTATGCTGTGTAGGCAGCCACCGCCACTCGGTTTTATTGGTTAATTCGGCTATCTCACCGAGCCTGTGTGCGACGAACGGAGTGTAGCGCTTCGTGTCGTTCCTCACCCAATGTACGACGGTTGAAGAGTCCGTCCAATAGACTGTACGTTCGATTTCGTACCGATGTTCTCGCTTGATTGTATCGGCAAGTCTCGCGCCGATAACCGCTGCTTGTAGCTCCAGACGCGGTATAGTTTGCGTGCGTCGGGGAGCGACCACCTTTGCTTTGGCAGCAATCAATTTAATTGTGTAGCTGCCGTCTTCCTTGGGCGTATGCCAATACGCAACTGTAGCGTATGCCTGCTCGCTAGCGTCGCAGAACACGTGTAGCTCGACGCCTCGTGCCTTCGTAGCGTCGTAGGACCGTCGTAGGCGCGTAGCTTGCTGTTTTGGTTTAATCGTGCGAGCCAATCCGCGAACAACTCGCCCTCTGCCGGTATCGCTTCGTCCCACGATATCTGGAGGCGCCACAAGCTCTGTAGGATGATCTTCGCCCGTATAGTGAAGTGGCTCAGAAGTCCCAGCGGGTCGTATATAGACATAACGGTGCTGAGTGCTTCTCTCTTTGTCGGCGGTCGCTCTCGCTCTCGCACCTCCGCCGGCACGCGATTCATAGACGTGTTGAAGCCCAATTCGTCACGTTCGGCATCCCATATGAGGCCGAGTATTTTAGGCGTTGGTTGTGAGCCGCCTAGCTGAGTCGGCGCGGTGGCGTGCAGCTCTTGCGGTATGTCTCGCAATATGCGCTCGTTGCTTTCGCTCCACCCACGCAATGTGAAGCCTGCCACAGCGTGTAAGGTACACGCTGTGGCAGGCTGTCTTGTCTCTTCTATGGCTCTACACGCCTCTTCCACGTTGTTGTAGCTAACGACCATGTCGTCCGTATAATGGCCGTTAGTAATAGCCTCCCACGCCATCGGATACTTTTCAGCGTGGATTTGTGCGTTATGATTACGCACGTAGTGTGCCATGAATGGCGAGCTCGCTGCGCCGAATTTTTTTTTTTTGTGGTGTTTCTCAATGTTAGCCAGAAGGGCTTCTACATTTTAACGCGGACGCGGGGGTGAACTGAAGGTTCACCCTGGTAGCGACATGCACAAGGGCGTCCCCCCTTGACGGGGACCACGAACCTCGGCTTGAGCTGTCGCTTGAGTGGAGGAGGTCAGAAGGGCCCTAATCGGACGGGCGCTCACCCGGGTGGGCGCGGGAACGCGGAACAAGGGACCTCGTCTTCGCTGGCGAAGACGGTGTACGCTTTTTGCTCTGGTGTGTGCGGTGTCGCGGTTTGTTCGACGTTAGGCTTCAATCGCCGAGCTTAGCTTTGGTAATATCATCGTCGGAGTCGTCCAAGACGTGTCTCGGCCGCCTGCGACGATGAGTGGGATCGGGTTTCGCGACGTATGCGATGGCCTTTGTCACCAATGGGTTGGGGTGGTTTTTAGCCTTGTCGAAGTAGCGCTTAGACGCTTGATTCATCCATTGGGCTATGGTGGGGAGTTCTAAGTCCCTATGTAGGTCCACGTTACGCACGAACCAGGGCGCTCCAGTCGCTGTTCTCATGAACCGCGACTGAATCGTCTGGAGCTTGTGTATGGAGCTGGGAGCGCAATGCGCGAAAACTACACTACTATAAGTGAGGATTGGACGGACCACCGTTTTGTAAAGTGTCACCTTATTTCTAAGGGACATTTTACTGCGTCTGTTAATAAGGTAATAGAGCCGGCTAAGAACATAGCTGGCTTTCTTACGGACTGCCTTAATGTGGGCGTTAAATGACATGTGTGCGTCTAGAGTGACGCCTAAGAATTTAGTGTGCTTTTGCCACGGAATGACTTGGCCATAGAGTTTGACACTATCTATGGCCTCGGGGCCGCCGCGCCTGAAGAGCACGGCGACGCTCTTGTCGGGGTTCACAGTGATGCCCCATTTGCGAAACCATTTGCCTAATGCATCGGTCGCGGATTGTGGGAGTGGAGCTATTCTTTTGCGGTGTGGACTCGACACGTAGAGTGCCGTGTCGTCCGCGAAGAGGGATAGTTGCACTTTATCGTGCTTTGGAATGTCGCTAGTGTATAGCGCGAATAGAAGGGGCGACAAGACGGAGCCCTGAGGGACTCCGGCCTGGATGGGACGTGAAGACGAGAGCGTGCCGTCTAATCTGTCTGTAAGTCTGTTTGAGAAGGCCGTCCGTTAAAAGTAACTACGGAGATCGCTCTAGGTTTAATTCTACTTGTAGTAGCCATTAGGGAGTCTTGTTAAGTTTTATTATCAACTCCCTATGAGCTGCTAATATCTGAATTGATTCTATGCTACTTTTGGCTTTTTTAAGTTGGTTTGCAACTAGATTTACCTCATCAAGGTTGAGGTCTTGTATGTAGTTCATTAAATAAATGAGGTTTGAAATTGACTCGTCAGGCGAGTCTAATTCGGGTGTGTGCACTTTAGCTGAGGGCTTCGGTGCTATATGTATAGCGGGAGCCGCTGAAGGCGGCACCGCCACGCTCGACTGGGCCTGCGTCACTAGTGACGGAGGTTTCGTCCAAGCGTTCGTCTTGGGAGGTGGAGCCGGTATAAAGACCGGCTTTGGTTGTGGGGGTTGAGCCCCGGCGCGGGCGATTCCGCGAGGTTTGTTCGCCTTCTGGCGACCCCCCGCCCTGTGTTTGGGAGCCTTCGGGCAACCCCGGTAGTTCGCGGGGTGACCCGAAGTCTCACATAGTACGCAGGACGGTGGATCCTCATTAGGCAAATCCTTGGACCTCGTGCAATCCTCCGTGCCGTGGTCGCCTAAACATTTGACGCAGCGAGGCCGCGAAAAACAGTTACGAGCAGAGTGCCCGTAAAGTTGACAGCGATGACACTGTCTGATATAGCTGTGGGAGTCGGGTGTTTCCACCTTGAGCCCTGAGAGTTTGCAGCAATGCCGCATTTTAAAAATATCTTTACCCTTCGGGGTACGATCGAGGACCGCGAGGACCATGTCATATGGTAATTTGGAGATTCTGTTGTGCATGCGGAAGCACTCCTGCACAGGAAAGCCTTGGTCTTTCAAGTCATTGAAGACTTGATCGGCAGAGATCTCTTTGGGGATCCCTTTTATGACAACTCTTAGGGAGCGTTCCTCCGGAAGGGGGAACGAATGGCCGCCTATGTTTTGGGCTCTTAAATAGGAAGTGAAAACCCTGTGGTGGGTAGAAGTTAACAACTGGACACGAATGTTGTCCTTTGTTGGGCGAGCTTTGAAGGGGATACCTTCATTGTCTAAGTAGGCTGTGATTTTCAACCACGCGGACTTATCCCTCACGTAGACGGGGGGAGGGGAAGGCGGTTTACGCGTCGCGGCGTTGCCCGCGGTCGGGCCTTCGGGTGCCTGAGGGGCGGATGCCTGAGGGGCGGGGGGCGCACGGCTAGGCTCGGCGCGCGAGGAATCGCGAACGGTCGCGTTCCGTTTGGCGGGCGGCGCAGAGTTTTGTAATTTGCGTTTTTTATTGCTGACGGTTTTGAAGCCGTCGGACGAATCTGAGGACTCCGCCTCTGAAGCTATTGATGACTCTGGAGCGCTCTCGCACTCCATAACGGTCGGGGCTTCGAACCCCGCTTCGACTGCTACTGGGGACAGCGGTGGGGACTCAGGAGAGTCCCTTTGCGGTTGCGCAACGGGCGCGGCAAGGTTTTGAGCCCCGGCGGCACTGTGTGCTTTAAAGGCATCCAGTACCTCCGGGTTCTCCCTAACTAAGAAAGCCATAAAGGCTTTCATGTCTAAGCCCTCCCAAAGTATCGGACATCCTAACGTTCTAATCGTACTAATCGTCGTCCTAGCGACCCTCCCCGCTTCCGGGCGGGGGGGGGGTTGTGTGCCTACACGTATGTATGTGAATTTGGGTGTGTTGTGCATGCGGAAGCACTCCTGCACTGGAAAGCCTTGGCCTTTCAAGTCATCGAAGACTTGGTCGGCAGAGATCTCTTTGGGGATCCCTTTAAAGACTACTCTTAAGGAGCGTTCCTCCGGAAGGGGGAACGAATGACCGCCTATGTTTTCGGCTCTTAGATAAGCCGTGAAAACCCTGTGATGGGTTGAAATTAGTAATTGGACACGAATATTATCCTTGGTTGGGCGAGCTTTGAAGGAGATTCCTTCACTATCTAAAAAGGCTGGAAATCAGGGCGATATGGATTCTATATTCGTGTAGGACCTGCTTCAGCAGCGCGGCCTTCTGCTGTAGGTAGGTTGGTAGCCCCTCGTTGGGCGGCTGCGTCTCCTTCTTCTTCTTTTTGGGCTTTTTCTTTTTTCCTTGAGTGGCCGCCGCTGCCGCTTTAGGCATGTTTGCCACGGCCATCAATGAGGTGCCCGTCTGCTCTCCTAGTGGAATGGGTTCTACTGCCATCGGGGCAGGGGGGTTTTTTGATACCCCCTTCGGAGGTCTTGTTGTGGCCGTGGGGCCAGCCTTCCTGTTTCTAGCTTCCCTCTTGAACGCAGGGCAAGATCCCCCCTACTCTCCATGTTTAAGATTTTATTGGACTTTATGGTTGGTGTTATATGGGTCCGAGCGGGTATGTCCCAACAAAAACGAGCGCAGGCATTTTGTATACGCTGTATTGAGTTTTTAGTGCGTACCAGCAATCTAGGACCATACATCACATCGACATAATTGAATTTTGAGAGCACGAGTGATTCGCAAAGCTTTATACGTAGATCTGTGTTCAAATGTGCTCTTATGTTATACAAAACTTTTAGGCGGTAGAAGCAGTTTGCTTGTCCCGGGCCAAGTCACGCGGGTAGGGTTTCGTGTCGATCGCACTGGAGTGCCACGGAGCGATGGTTCGGAGGTGTGCGAAGTCCGATGTATCTGATTTATCATACATCTTTTTTGCTTGCTTGATGATAACTTCCTCAAGGGATTCCACTCCCAGGTCCCTTTGTATTGTGTTGTTTCTGAGTTCTGACATATCTGGGGGCGTCGACGATAACTCGCAGAGTGCGCGACTGAGCCGTCTTTAATCTCTTTTTACTGGCTTCAGAGATGTAGCCGTACCAGACTGGAGCGGCGTACAGTATCTTGGGTTTTACGTAGGTATTATAGAGTCTCAGCTTCAGTCTGGTAGGCAAGCTGGATGTGAAGATCGGTCTCAGTCGCACAGCTGCGACTTGTGCCTGGCGAGCGGCTTTCAGGGCTTGGTGGTTGAAGCATAGGCGCCTGTCTATCTCCACCCCCAGATACGTGACTTTATTTGACCACGGAATCTTGGTTCGCAGTATTTCAAGGTTCGCTGGGTTCGGCGCACAGCCCATGCAGATTGCCTGCGTCTTCTTCGGATTGACCCGGAGTCTCCACCTGTCTAGCCACTCCGGCAATTGATCTAGCACTTTTTGCATTTTGATGGCGGCATGATTTCGATTCAGCGATGTTGTTATGTACGCCGTGTCGTCCGCGAACAGGGATAGTTGGGAGTTCGTCCTGTTCGGGATGTCGTCCGTATACACGGCGTACAAGTGTGGCGACAGGCAGCTGCCTTGTGGGACTCCGGCTTCGATCCTCCTGGTACTGGAGGAGGCACCTCCTATGCGGACCTGAAAGGCCCGGGCCTCCAGGAAACTCCGTACAAAGCTGAGGACATATTGCGGGCAATTCAATTGGCTCAACTTAAATAGAAGGCCCTCGTGCCACACCTTGTCAAAGGCCTTCTCCATGTCCAAGAACACTGCAACTGCCGCTTCCTTTTTATTTGAGGCCGCTGCTAAGGAATGTATGACTCTGGACAGTTGCTGTACGGCACAAGTCTATTACTATTTTGCGCCGTACTATTTGGTTGCTGGGTTTGAAGTTGCTGAATTTGGTTGCATTGTTTGCTATGCCAGGCCTCGCCGCTTACTGTAGAGCTTGTGGACTGTATGCTTGAGAGTACTTGACGAATGTGTTGACGAGTCGAAAGTCCTGACGAGAGTGATTTTAGTCCGATTTTTGCGCGTTAATATGCGCGGACTAGTGGGGTGCGTGCGGAGGTAGGCATAGCGCGTTTATTTCTATACAAATTACACTATGTTTCTATATTTTAATCGCTATTTACATCATTATTTATAAACTATTTATTCACTAACAACTATAATAATGAGTCTATACAATTCCCAAAACTATAACTATAAAATAAAGCATTAATACAAACTATGGCTTTTCCTACACAAAACACTATGATTACATAAAAAATTGACTATTATTTCTATTACGATATATCTATTATTACAATACAAACAATTCTCTATATATTTACTATTAAACATTCTTAAACATATTTAGATAAATACGTTTAGACTACAACAGAAATGCAATTGAAACAAACAAACTATTTAACGTTTCTACTTTACGTTATTAAATTTACATAAGTTATGTATTTAGCTATATGACAACGAAAGATATTAAATCATACTAAAACTATATTAATTACAATATTAAATTATTGAACAAAGTGAATTGTTAGATCGAGACAGAGCGATCATGCTATTACAAATCTCAAGAGTGAGATAGAACTGTCTCGCTGTCGCGTGCACCATTAGAGCGAGACACGAACATCTCACTGTCGCTTGTAAATTAACAGAGCGAGATATAACTATGAAATTATCGACATTAAAACATAAAAATTTAAATAAAGTTATCAAAACACAAAAAGGCTATAAATGACTATACGCTATCTACTAAATTCGTACGTATTGTTCCGAACATTCCCCCCGCCGTGAACCGCTATGTCCATTAAGGTTCATTTGTTAACAGGTGAGGGACAATTTTCAACTAACACCACCATCTTCTTGACCGGTCGTCGAAGCTCGCCGCCTCTTGTCTGCACGTCTGCTACTCGTGTCACGCCGTCGTTTCCGGGGTAAATGCGTGATACTCGTCCCATAGGCCACGTGTTTCGAGGCATAGTGTTATCCACAATTAACACTACGTCGCCCATTTGCGGTGATTTGCCTCGACCGTGGGGGTCGCGTCGCTGTTGTAGCTCGGGTAGGTACTCCCGTAGCCATCGCTCCCAAAACATATCGGCGAGTCGTTGCGCTGTCCTCCATTGCTTACGGCCGATGAGATCTTCGTTTGTAAACGAGCCGGGTGCGGGGTTCATCGCCGGTCCCAATAATAGAAAATGATTTGGCGTTAGAGCTTCCGGGTCTTCCGGGTTCACAGATACATGTGTTAGCGGTCTATTATTCACTGTGAATTCCACTTCCGCTAACAATGTTAATAAAATTTCTTCTCGCGGGTGGCGTTGATTGAGCGACGCGTATAACGCAGTTTTCACACTTCTCACTAGTCGTTCCCAGGCCCCGCCCATAAATGGAGCTCCGGGAGGTATGAAGCGCCAGTTGATTGCACGCATGCTGGCCTCGTGATGAGAAGCGTCTTGTATAGCGTGTCGCAATTCCTTTTCAGCGCCGTGCAGATTCGTACCGTTGTCGGACCAAATTTCCGTCGGACAACCTCTTCTCGCTATAAATCGACGTATCGCCATAACCGCTGATTCCGTACTGAGAGTGTTCGCAAGCTCTAAGTGCACAGCGCGAGTCGTGAGACATGTAAATAGACTCACATATCTTTTCTGCGTAGCACGTCCCACAGTAACAGTCAGAGGGCCGAAGTAGTCGAGGCCCGTGTAGCTAAAGGGCCGACGATGATGTGCTAATCTGCAGTGCGGTAGGTTCCCCGTAGGCGGTGCAGCGGGCGCGCTTCTCCTTCTATGACACTTAATACATTTGTGTACTATTGAGCGCGTGACCGGTCGCAGTCGGGTTATCCAATACTTAGTGCGACACGATAAAACGAGTCGTGTTGTGAAACTCGCACAAGTAAATCTTCAGCGCGTCGTAAATGTTCGCTTTCTATATTTTTAAAGCGACGTTCTTGTTGTACGTTTTTAATACGTAACGATGAGCCGGGCGCAATTTTCTTTTTCGTATTTTTGCTATTCCAATCTGCGTCGGCTTGTTGATTTTTTCTATTTCTTCTATAACCATAACAAGTTTTATGTGCGGGGCGACATAAATCAATAAACTGTAGTATTCTCGCCGTTGATCGTAGCAGCCGTTCCCATTTGGAAAAGCGTTTTGGGTCGGGCACGGCCTCGCTGTATGTTGCGACGTTGCTTATAACGAGATGTACTCTCTCCTCGCCAGTGGGCGTTTCTATTGTAGGTCGCTCTGTAGGCCACGTAGACGGGTCGTCGCGCAGGAACGAAGGGCCGGTGAACCATCGATTTTGTTTGTTGAAGTCTATCGGCACATCTCGAGTTGCATCATCCGCGACGTTGAGTTTAGTGGGAACCCATCGCCAGTCTGATAATGTACTATTTTCTTCTATAGCTGCTATGCGATGCGCGACGAACGGGCGGTACGAGCGCGCGCCGGTCTTGAGCCATGTTAACACTGTTTTACTATCGGTCCAATATGTTGTTGACTCTGGTTTTATGTCGTGTTCTTCTATGATGCTGTGGCTCAGACGACTACCCATCACGGCGGCTTGTAATTCGAGTCTAGGTATAGACGTAAGTTTGAGCGGGCAGACCTTAGCTTTAGCTGCTACAAGTGAAATGTCTACGCCGGTCGTTGTCGACGCTCTCCAATACGCTATTGCGGCGTAGGCTTCCTCGCTCGCGTCTACGAATATGTGCAGCTGCAGCGATGTTGCGTTACTGTAGTGTAAGTACGCTCGCGGTATTTTTACATCTTTTAATTCTATAAGATGTGTTATCCATTTCGTCCACTGTTCGGCGAGATCTTGCGGTATACGTTCATCCCAGCCGGTGCCACGACTCCATATGTGTTGTAGTATGCGCTTAGCGCCTATTGTGACTGGTGAAGCGAGGCCCAATGGATCGAACAGCGACATGAGAATGCGTAGTGTCTCTCTCTTTGTTGGTTGTGGCCTGTGAGTTTTCTATGGCGTCAGGTGGCAGACGCGCTAGACTTAGGTTGAAGCCTATCTCGTCGCTCGCTGGGTCCCAGATTACACCCAAAGTGCGCTCCACGTTGCTGCTGCCGTCCAATGATATCGATGATCTCGTTGTACCCGGTGCTAACGCGTTTAATACGTTACGCGAATTAGACGTCCATTGTCGTAGCTCGTAGCTCGCTTCTTTATGTATTTCACTTATGCGTCGAGCCGAGTTGATCGCTTCATCTTCAGTGTCGTAGCTATTTAGGAGATCGTCGACGTAGTGGTTTCGTACTATGGCGTTGTACGCATCTGGATCAGATTCTATGTATTTAGCCGCGTTTCTATTCTTGATGTATATTGCTATGGCAGGTGAGCACGTTGCGCCGAATATTAACGAAGTCATTCGGTACTCGTCGTGCGCTGTGTTATCTCTGCGGTCGCCACGCCAGAGATATCTAAGTGCATCTCTGTCTTCATTTTTAATTTTTATTTGCATAAACATCTCTTTAATGTCTGCTGTTATCGCTATGTTGTGCTGACGGAATCGCATTAACACGCCGGGTAGCGATTGTATTAGATCGGGGCTCGGGCCCTTTGAGTAAATGATCGTTCAACGAGAGTCCTTTCGTTTTCGCAGCCGCGTCGTGAACTATTCGTATTTTCGCTGGTTTAGTAGGGTTAAACACAGCGAAGTGTGGCAGATACCATGTTCTTGCCTCTGTTTTTTCAGACGGAGCTCGTTCGGCGTATCCCTTTTCAATGAGCGCTTCCATTTGTTCTGTGTATTTTATTTTCAGCGCCGGGTCGCGGTCTAGCTTCTTTTCTATGTTGACAAGACGTTTTAATGTATTGTCGTAATTGTCGGGGAGTTTGATTTCTGCGTTTTTCCACAGTAGAGGGACTTCATATTTTCCCTGTTTTTCTATAACTCCCTCGTCTAGTGTGCGTAGCGCGCGAACGTCTGGGTCGGTGCTCGGTCTCTTTCCCTCTATTAACAACGATTCCAATGCAAAGAATTGTCGCAATTGTTCGTTCATTTATTCATCAGTAGACTTGACGTTATTTACATTGAAGCGTTGTTTCGTTGTACTATGTGCTATTGAGCGTGCACCGTGTAACACCCAGCCGAGCGGCGTGCGGGAGGCGATAGGTTGATGTCGCTGTCCCTTTCTAATCTCCGATGCAATTAATAAGTGCCAGTTATCTTGTCCTATTAGCACTCGTGGTTTTGCTTCTCTATATTGTAGATATTTCTTTATATCTTTCAAGTGGCTGCAGTCGTGAAGATCTCTCTCAGTTATGACTTGCGGTGAAAGTTTCAGATTTTTCAATGTTCTAGCATGAACGTCGTGTTTTCTATTAGAACCCCCGATGATTGTTATGTTTACTCGTCGTGATGTCGCTGATAACTTATGATCGCCGATCGCTTCTATCGGTGGCATTGTGCCGGCCCCTTTTTTGCACGCCAGGCTTCAATTTTAATCCCCGGCATACACAGCATTTCGTTAATGTTATATATGGCTGGGGTGGTATCGGCTTCTCTTTTTATAATGGCAAAGAATATGCAGTCGGGCCGACCCTTTCTCGCCCTTATATGGCGTACATATTCCGCCGTGTGCCCCAATTACCTGAAGGCCTCGATAATCTCCTCCGGAGTTGTCTGGCTGGGAAGGCCGCGTATGTATTGCGACCTTCAGGCTCCTTTCCTGCGGCGGTGTGTAAGCGTGCCACGCGATGTCTTTGAGCCCACCCAGGTAGTTTTGGACGGCTCTGAATTCGTCACCGTCCTCCGGCATGAACCGGATGCCTTTCCCGTATGGGCGGGCGCTGGGATTCCTTCCCAGAATCTGCTTCAGCTTCCGGAAGTGGGCCGACCATTCGGGGAGCTCATCCACAACTATTGGCGGATATTTATCTCTCCTTGAAGTGGCAGCGGCGGCGGTGCCCTGTGTTGCAGGCGGCGGTTGATCTCCGGCGGGGGGTGGGGAGGATCCCACGACCTTCGCGTATGACGGCGTTTCCGGGTTAAGCCGCTTCTTCGGCCTCTCGTTTTCTACCTCAAACTCATCGCTTGCGGAGCGGGGGCGCCGCAAGGGGGTATCCATCGGGGGGACGGGGGCGCTCTCCACCTCCTCGATCGCAGCCCTCTCCTCCTCAGGAATCGGCTGCGCCATCATCGACTGCATTTGTTTCCTTCGTTCGCTGAGGCACGCGGCCATCGCGGCGCACATTTGCTCGGAGAATGCCCCCATTTCGAAGATACGGCTCGCGAGAATAGTGTCCTTTTCTAAGCGGGCGCGTGGGGACAAGATTTCGCCGGCATTATTTGCCGAACTAGGCTGCTTGTAGGGTTCTGGTTCTTCCTGCGCCGAACATCATTGATTTCATTTTATACTTAATGTTGCGGTGGTGAGTCACGCTTATCACCTCTCCAAGAATTGTTGTGCCGGCTGATCTTCGGAGCGAATCTTAATGCGTAAGAACATTTAATGACCACTATTCGATAGGCAAGCAATTATAGGCATATTCGGACGGGTTGCACTCCGGGAGTGCCGGCAGAAGTGAAAACTTGATTATTAACGTTGAGCATGTTTGATATCCATCCGTCTTACGCTTTTTCGATCAGGTCACGTGTCCTGACGCGAGTTTATGATTTTATACCCAACGCCGCTAAACAAGTTTTCACTTCAAAAATATTTAATACAAAATACGTCTCATTTGGTTATCAGATCGGTGAAGGACGATCTCCCACGGGCTCTCCTACAAAGTCCTTGTTTTTCCCCTATAGTCTTCAAATACTTTCTTTCTTTCAAAAAGAACACTTGCAAACGTAGACAGAGAAACGCTTGCAAAACTATACGTAATTATTTTTATCCCCATTCGCTTCAATCAGATCCAATAAATATTTTGAAATGAAATGAAATGAAATGAAAATAAGTTTATTATGGACACAAAAAAAAGATACAATTTAGTTAAAAAAAGGAACTTAAAAGATATACGTATGCCATAATTAGGCCAACCACTCAGTGTGTTATCACTGATTTTCAGTGGCCGCCTTAGGATGTCTTATTGACAGTAGATGTATTTCCGTTCAGACTAAGGTATCCAACAATATGCAAGTATAAATATAATTGAATCGATATATATACTTTATAAAATATATAATAAGTAAATGAATAATATATAATATATTGTGTATTAAATTAAATTTGTGCACATTTAATATACATAAATAAAAGTCAGCAATATAATATATTCAGATATTGATACATACATATTTATATTTATATGAAATTTGTATAAGTGAGTGTATTTTGACAAAAAGAAAATTAATCAATAAAGGACAATTGGATGGGGTTAAAATTTCTGATTGCGCTTTTGAATGTCAAGAAGATAAGACTTCAGTTTGTTTTTAAAAGAGAATACGCTTTGTTGGGAACGAATAGGCGGCGGTAGGTCGTTCCAGCATTTTGAAGCTTGGTATCTAAAACTCCCCCTAAATGCGGATGTTCTGTGAAGAGGTATTTCTAATAAAGAAGTTGCGTGACGAGTCTGGTAGGCTGTATTATGATCCGCCAGCCATTTCAGTTTGTCGTACAAATACACAGGCACTCTGTACTTTAAAACATTAAATAGAAGCGTGGCCAGATGCACGTGGGTACGGTACTCCATTTTTAGAGAATTGTTATTCGACAAAAATGGTGTTACATGATCACGGTAGGGTATTTCATAACAAAAACGGGCACAGGCGTTTTGCACCCGTTGCGCAATTTTTTTCGTGGATGTAAGCAATCTAGGCCCAACTACCGTATCAGCATAATTAAATTTGGATAATATAAGTGATTCACATAGCAATTTTCTAACATTAACACTTAATGAATGTCTAATACGATAGAGCAGTTTTAGCCGATAGAAACAATTTTTTGATATGTTTAAGATATGCTTGTTGAATCTCAAACCCTCATCGAATATAACACCGAGATTACGCGCTTCAGTTACTCTTTCGATAGGTTCTCCATTTAGAAATATAGCAGGTTTTTGAGCTACTATTGAATCAATTTGATGAGGTGAACCTATGACCATGTACTTGGTTTTACTGGAATTAAGAGCAAGGCAATTCGACTCTGACCATACTGATATGCGATGCAAGTCTTCGTGGA
Source organism: Colias behrii (assembly GCA_029959065.1). Lineage (NCBI taxonomy): Eukaryota > Metazoa > Arthropoda > Insecta > Lepidoptera > Pieridae > Colias > Colias behrii. Next base: position 8,927,806 of record JARWMC010000022.1, read on the forward strand.
GCCTTTTTAGAGCCATTTCCATCTCACTGACCTTGAACGAAAGGTATAATTGAATATCGTCCGCATAGAGATGGTATTTACAATATTTTATACATTGTGTCACATCGGCCGTATACAGTATGAACAGAAGGGGACCAAGAATGGAGCCCTGCGGTACTCCTCTAGAAACTTCCGCCCATGCAGATGAACATGCCCTTTGTCCACTATCCCCTTTTATTTCGACCATTTGTGAGCGACAAGAAAGATAGCTTTTAAACCACTGCAAGGTATTGTCATCAAAGCCATAGTAAGACAGCTTACTGAGAAGCAATTGTATATTAATACAATCAAAGGCTCTAGAGTAGTCCAAGAGAATCAGAAAAGTTCCTTCTCCTCGATCTTGAGCCTCAAGCATATTGTCTATTTTATTTCAGAAAACCAAAGTTAAAGATTAATTCTTATTAAAAAGATCAAATAATTAATATCACATACAAAACAGATTCTAATATGACTGGTTAAGTTGGAAAATACAGTCAATAACTAATTATACATATCTATATTAATATTATAAAACTGAAGAGTTTGTTTGTTTGTTTGTACGCGCTTATCTCAGGAACTACTGGTCCTATTTGAAAAATCTTTCAGTTTTAGATAGCCCATTTATCGAGAAAGGCTATCATCATGCTTAGACCAGCAGGAGCAGAGCACTGCGGGCAAAACCGCGGAGCACAGCTTGTTTTAAATATCGCTATATTATGAATCCATTTGCTTTTCTTGAAAACTTATTCAAATTCTGTCCAGCGGGGAAGTATTTATTTCTAATAAAATAAAACAAATAAATAAAAATTAAACTTATATAGTTATATCTATTACAATTTTAAACAACTTACATCTATCAGTAAGAAACCCGAGCAAGGGTGGCTTCCTCCAGAGATCCCGTCCCTAGTGGTCCCTACTCCCTGCATCTCGCTGTATCCATCCACTGACTGCCAGCTGTATGATGTCATCCACGGCTATGTCTGCCTCTCTTTGGTGCCTGATGGGCCCTTCCAAATTGTTTTTTTATTTATTTCAATACAAATGCATAATTTTATGTGGGCCCTTGCAAACATAAACATATTATTTTAGATATTAAAAGAAAGCATTTTACTATAAACAACTACTATTTATATCGATTTCTAAGAAAAACCCGCATAGCTCCCGTTCTTGTGGGATTTCTGGGATAAAAATTAGCATAATATGTCTTATTCTGGGTCTTCAGCTACCTACATACCTACCAAATCTATATATGTATACTAACTAGCGGTCCGCCCCGGCTTCGCTCGTGGTACATATGAAAAATAGATGTTGGCCGATTACCCGATATGCACAGAAAATTTCATGAGAATCGGTCCACCCGTTTCGGAGGAGTATGCAGACTAACATTGTGACACGAGAATTTTATATATAAGATATTATTGTAAGAACGCGCTAATCTCAGGAACTACTAGTCCGATTTGAAAAATTCTTTCGGTTTTAGATAGCCCATTCATCAAGGAGGGCTATAGGCTATATGTCATCACGCTAAGACCAACAGGAGTGGGTAAAACCGCTGGGCACAACTAGTATATTTTCTTGTTAATATAATATTGTTAATTCCATTTTTAAAGTGGTTCATTAGAGTTTAATGAGTACCTTATTGTTATAATAAATAGATAATAATGAATGATAGACTAGTAAACGGAATTTTAAAACAATTGTTCCAAACATGAAATACGAAAATTCACAAAGCTAACTTACCAATTTCTATACAATATTTCCTCATTCCTTTATTTTGTAATCATATCTCGACATTCTTTCGAAGATACAAATTAGAACAAAGTTAATTATATTTTATAAGTATTTTATAGAATTAACGATTTAACGATAGGTACATAAAAATAAAATGAAACAAAACGAATATTATAAATTAAAACTGGCGCCTAGCGGCTGGCGGTAGGAAAAAATAAAAAGATGACATAGATAACAAATAATCGAGACAGATTATTATCCAACTCCATGATTGGTTTCCCAATATAAAAATTTAAATTCCATGGATTTTGATTTATTCATTATGCTCGAAAAACAAAATAATGAAAAGGTATATGCAAGGTATGTGCCTAGTATAAATTATAATATAATAATTACTGCTGTCCAAAATGTCTGTATTCATGTTGTTTTATTTTAAATTATTATTTAAAAAACAAAATCAGTGGATATCCGGTTAATATAGAAAACTGTATTGCCGCTTTTTGAAATGTGCCACATTTTTTCAATATAAAATACTAACGTAAACAAGAGAAGCGATGAAAGCAATACGTCATGTACAGCTTTAATGTTAAGGTTCATATTTTTAGTTGATAATCCTTACAAATATTGTAATGCGCGTTATTATAATTCTATTTGATGATATGATTTTTACGTCTGGTGATAATAATATAAGATGGCTGAGAAGAACTGGAATAATATCCTGAAGGCCTACAGTTCAATAATATTCATAATATTATTGTTTTTTAATAAATTAAGTTATATATTCGATAGTAGGTATGAGATATTATTATTAATTCAGAAATTACCATTAGTTAACATTAATTAATTTATGAAAACATAAACGCAAGATGAACCTCTTAATTTAAATAATTTTTAGTTTCATCACACACTTGGTTAATTATAATTAGCATCAGGCAACATTGCTATTTAAAAAAGAACCAATAAAAACAAAAGTTAAGGTTGACCAATCAGGGACGAGTTCAAGTAATCTTTTTTCCTTGACTTTTGAGATTGAGAAATGAGAATTCCCCGCCAATCCGCCATTTTGATATCGAATTTCGAACAATGTGGTCACGGAATCACGGATCCACAAAATTGTGCTTATCAAAGTTACTGAGTTGCAACAAATTCAAATAACAATAAACGTCGGCATCTTTAAGGGACAAGAATAAGAGATTCTTCGATAAAGGTGAGTAAAAACATTCGTATTACGTTTATATAGGCTTAACTTTATATGAGGTACCTATATAGAAGTTTGAGACAATACGTACTATTGTTAAAATTAAAATATAACATACAAGTAGCAATATTTGGGCATAATTGTCTATCCATTATGTATTATTTAATATGTTGAGTCACTAGAAATTTCTTCTTACACCTCGGAAGCTTTATTTTGACATACCGTCACTTTTTAATTATTTGATAAAATTTTCATACAACTAGCAAAAAGTAATATTAAATATAGAAAATGGTGTCTAGTTCAAGTCTTAGTAATATGCGCGTATCACAGCGGTCCGCCCCGGCTTCGCCCGTGGGACATGGTTACGTTTTCAGAAGTAAGAACCATCCTCGTAGGTACTTCAAGGAATACGAAATCGGTTCTGCTGTTCTCGAGATTTGTGCTTAGCAACAATAGCGTTTCATTTGTATATTATAGCTGAATTGAGTATGTTGAATTAGGGAGTGTCCCACAATAAAACATTATATTATTAAACATCGGCCAACATCTATTTTTAACCGTAAGTGATAAAGGCAGATTTATTGGGACATATAGTATTCATATAGATTGGTCCATTAATTCAAACATTTATTTATTCAATTAGACTTCTTCTTGAAGCACTTTTGAATCATCATTACATATTTTGAACATTTACCACTGATCCAAAAAGTAGTATCTATGGAGAACTAGCAAGGAACTCCATAGTTGTTCTTTTAAAATCATATCAATTTACAAATTAATTTTACATAGAATGATCTGCATTAGTAACATTTTAGATGAGAACTGTAACCACTGTAGTTTTTGTATAATTGATTTTATTAATTACAATATTTCAGACGGACACATGTATGCATGCATGCAGTTTGTTGCGGCTTCTGTAATCTACACCATGCAAGAGTTTGGGAATTTACATTGAATATGTAAGTATTTCAACAGAATTATAATTATCTTCTAGACTAAATTTTAGGCTAAACTGTACATTATAGGGCGTGGAGTTGAGAGTCGTAAATTTTTTTGTGGTTAGCTATTGTCCTATGGAACCTAAATCTGAAATTTCATTTGACGGAAACTTTTAGTTTTTGTGTTACGAATTTTTTGAAAATCGGAAAATTTTACTCCATTTTAGCTTTGAAACGCGAACTTACTGTTATGACAGTGTCAAATTGACATACAGCGATTGTCAAACGCGTTTCATTTCAGGTAAAACATTACTTTCTAACAAAAAAAAAATATTATAATTTAAATTTTATTTATGAAATTTGTGTATTTTTTAACAACATTAAAAATAATTATTATTAAGTATAGTTATTGTAAAATAGATTAAATAAAATAAAATTATTAATATTCGCAATTTATAATTCAACAAAAATATTAATTGTATGCTTTGTACCGTGGAACAAAACAATAACGACGTCATTTTCAGTTACCGTTCGTTTGCCGTCTTTCAGTCGAGATCGTTTCGTGCGTACTCCTGTTAAGCCCTAAAACTGTACAAAACTATTAAACTTTTACTTTTAGTATTCAAATAGGTAGCGAGGAGCGAAGCGACGAGCGTGTTAGGTTAACATTTGGGTTGGACTAAAGCAAAGGGGGCGCAGGACTTAGAAATTTTTTGATGGAGTTGGTGTCATTATAACACCTATTTATTATTGTTTTATCGTAAAGATTACGCTAATATAAGCATGTTTTATAGGACCAACTTTTCTCTAAAATCAAAAATGGCCGAGATATTCGCCCTCAAAGATTGATGGTTTTCAAGGGAGCTGGGACATAGAAAAATTTCGATGGATGTTGGTGTTATTATAACACCTATTTATTATTGCTTTATCGTAAATATTACGCTAAAATAAGCATGTTTTATAGGAACAATTTTTCTCTAAAATCAAAAACGGCCGAGATATTCGCCCTCAAAGATTGATCGTTTTCAAGGGAGCTGGGACATAGAACAATTTCGATGGATGTTGGTGTTATTATAACACCTATTTATTATTGCTTTATCGTAAATATTACGCTAAAATAAGCATGTTTTATAGAAAAAACTTTTTCTCTAAAATCAAAAACGGCCGAGATATTCGCCCTCAGAGTTTCAAGGGAGCTAGGACTTGGAAAATTTTCAATGGATGTTGGTATCATTAACACCAGCTATTTATTATTGTTTTATCTGCGTATTGTTTTATCTGCTGCGAAAGTCCGAATCTAGCTAAAAAACGTTACGCTAAAATAAGCATTGCATTATCATAAGACTTGCCACAGAACCGAAGCTGTCAACCCCGAATTCCACGTGGTCTTGTCTGTCCTACCCCTAGAGTGTATGTAAAAAGCCGGAGGCGCGGAGGGAGAGCAGCCCTCGCCCGCCGTGGCAAAGCTCGGGAGCCGTGTGGAGCGGAGCGGCTGAGGCTGGTCGCCGAAGGCGACCAACAAGCCGAAGCTGCGAAGCGGAGTACGGGCGACCGTGCTTTGTCACGCAAGGGCGGAAGGGCTGCACTTCCCGTAGCGCCGGAGCTAAGGCAGTGTCTGACACAATATAAAAAAGACATGAGATAGGGAAAGTCACTAGGTTAGGTTAGGTTAGGTTTTATCATCAATCTTTGAGGGCGAATATCTCGGCCATTTTTGATTTTAGAGAAAAAGTTTTTTCTATAAAACATGCTTATTTTAGCATTTTGAATAAAGTTTTCCTAAGTATTTTATGATTCCTATGCAATTTTCACTTTGGATCAAAAATTTTCTAAGTCCTTACTTTGCGCCACCTTTGCTTTAGGCGGACCTGAAAAGTCCCTTTTTCGATTAGACACCTCAAAATAATGAAATTCAGGGAGCATGTTTCAAAAATTTAACCATAATGCTTATTACATTAAATCTGTCATATTTCAAATCAAAGAGCTAATGCAATATTACTAGTATTGAAAACTATTATTGTAAAGTAATAATTAATATTAATTGCTTCAGATCAATGTGGAACTGGAAAAAAATTTAATTTGCATCCTTGCCTGCCAAAAAGTGGTAACAATCCAACATAACCTCAAAAACTTCATTTGAAAATATCTCGAAAACTATTAATTTCCGTCCCCCCCGCCTTAAAAGGGGAAGTTCCTAGTACCCACCCCCCTCCCTCCACCCCCCACCACCTCCAAATTCCACGCCCTATAATGTACAGTTTTACCTATGTATGATATATAAGATGTACTTTATACATCCTACTAATATTATAAACTAGCTTACCGCCCGCGGCTTCACCCGCTTTGTCTTAACCTAATAAATTATATACTCTAATACCTTCCTCTTGAATCAGTCTATCTATTAAAAAAAACGCGTTGCGAAGATTTAAAGATTTAAACATACAAAGGGACATAGGGGCAGAGAAAGCGACTTTGTTTTATACTATGTAGTGATGTGAAAATTTGTGAGGATGTGTATCTGTGTGTTTGTTACTCTTTCACGCAAATACTACTGAAGAGATTACAATGGAATTTAGCACACATATAGAGAGTAACTTGGATTAACACATAGGGTAGGTTTTATCCCAGAATTGCCATGGGGACGGTAACTATGCAAGTTTTTCATTGAAAATGCGGGCGGAAAGCTAGTATATTATGTATCTTAGTACTTTATACATTTATTATAGTTCATTTTCTTATTAGCTCATATAGTTGTTTACATGTTTGTGTGCAGTAATCTCATGACTATCTTTTAAATTACAATAACTGACTAATATTTTGAATATTTTTTTTCTAAATAATCTAAATTCATATAAGTAGTAAAACTTGTTAATTTCAGAATCTATTAAGATCAACAGTCCTATTAGAATAAAAAAAAAAACTATAAAAGAATCTATTAAGATCAACAGTCCTATTAGAATAAAAAAAAAAACTATAAAACTTTATATAGCTATATATAAAATTCTCGTGTCACAATGTTAGTTACCATACTCCTCCAAAACGGCTGGACCGATTTTCATGAAATTTTCTGTGCTCGGTTATTTTTAATGTAGTTATTTTTATGTACCTTCCATGTAGTTATAAGTTAATTTTAATTTATTATTATAAGTTTAAAGACTTTATTACTCATAAGAACAATTTGTTCACTAAAAATGAGTTACATCTTAAATTAACCTTATTTCTCTAGTTTTAGTTATCATGTAATATTTATACAAAACTAGCGGTCCGCCCCGGCTTCGCCCGTGGTACATATTTATGTTTTCTCTACATAAGAACCATCCTGGTACTTCAAGGAATATAATAAAAAAAGAATTATCGAAATCGGTCCACCCGTTCTCGAGTTATGCGCTTACCAACACATTTTGCGATTCATTTTTATATTATAGACTAGCGGTCCGCCCCGGCTTCGCCCGTGGTACATATTTACGTTTTCTCTACATAAAAACCGTCCTCGTACTTCAAGGAATATAATAAAAAAAGAATTATCGAAATCGGTTCAGCCGTTCTCGAGTTATGCGCTTACTAACACATTTTGCGATTCATTTTTATATATAAAGAATAAGCATAAATTCTACTGTACTATTCTAAATTACAGTAAATGTGATTTTTAAGTAATTTTTTAAATACATTTAGACTTTTACAATTTTTATTATATGTATGTCATATGTATTAATGTGTATATCAGTACAAGTAAATATATTTTCTTTCTTTCTAACTTTTGATAAGCTAATATGATCATTTAATTTTTCAGTTGGAGATGAAGAATCACTACAGTTTTTCCACTATCCTGATGCTAAGAGGTGTGTACATAACACTTATATATCAAACTAGCTTTCCGCCCGCGGCTTCGCCCGCGTTTTCAGAGAAAACCCCGCATAGTTCCCTTTCCCGAGGAATTTCCGGGATAAAACCTATCCTATCTCTCAAGTTGGATCGAACTGCAAATGGTGTGCGAATTTTATTATAATCGGTTAAGTGGTTTAGGAGTCCATTGAGGACAAACATTGTGACACGAGATTTATATATATTAAGATTTGTATTCTACTAACAAATGGGTTTGCATTATTCGAGTATGTTAAATCTGCATCCTTCCTACTAATACATATTATAAATGCGAAAATTTGTGAGGATGTGTATGTGTGTTTGTTACTCTTTCACGCAAATACTAATGAACCGATTATAATTAAATTTAGCAAACATATAGAGGGTAACTTGGATTAACATATAGGATAGATTTTATCCCGGAAATCCCACGGGAACGGGAACTATGCGAGTTATTCATTGAAAACGCTTTACATGTAATAAAATGTTAAGAAAACATTACATTGATTTTTTTTTAATAATACTTGGGGCGTGATCTACAATAGATACTGAAGCCAAATATAGTTTTTTTAGAATTTTTGTCTGTCTGTATGTATGTCTTAGAACCTTTGATTACGCGGACGAAGCCGCTGGCGGAAAGCTAGTAAATAAATAAAATGTTACTTTATATCGAAGAATAGCATATTCAATAAGAAATAAATAAATGTTGTGCAATTATTAATAAGGTAAGTAAGGGCAAATGCTAAGAAAGTTACCTATCCAAAAAATGTCTCGTTCTGGCGGGACAAATCATAGAAGGTATCGTCTGCTTGTCCTTAATGATAATCGTTCAGTGAAACAGATGTTAAAATTATCTATACTTATATTATAAACCTGAAGAGTCTGTTTGTTGTGTGAATGTCAGAAACTACTGCAACTGGTCCGAGTTGATAAATTCTTTCTTTGTTAGATAGCCCATTTAACGAGGATGGCTATAGGCTATATAATATCATCACAATAAGACCAACAGAAGCGGAGCCACGCGGATGAAACCGCGGGGCACATCTAGTTATATTATATTCAAATTCTTTTACTCCTCTTTACAATATTAGGCCGCTCACAATTTAATTAATAAAAATAAATATTTAAAGACAATTACACACACAGCACGATCTGATCCCATACTAAGCTTTTGCTCGTGTTATGGAAACCAGATGGCTGATAAACATACATATATAATTTTAAATAAATACTTATATAGATAAATAACACTCAGACACAGAGTAAACATCTATGTTCATCACAGAAATATTTGCCGGGCGGGAATCGAACCCACGACCTCTGGCTTGGAAGGCAAGGCCACTACCAACCAAGCCAACCGATTGGTCAAATTTAAAAATTAATACTGTTGGTTTCAGATGAAAGTACAGCGACTACTGCAATGAACAAATAGTCTGAACTGAACACTGGGCATCGGCATCACTTCAGGTAAATATTTGAACATTTTTAGCATATAAAATGTCATTTAAATCGGTTCAGTAGTTTAGGAGCTCAAGGACAAATACATGCGCAGCAGAAATATTTTTTTAAATATAATTATTATCACTACATAGTATAAAACAAAGTCGCTTTCCCTGTCCCTATGTCACTATGTCCTTATGTCCCTATGTCCCTTTGTACGCTTAAATCTTTGAAACTACGCAACGGATTTTGATACGGTTTTTTTTAATAGATAGAGTGATTCAAGAGGAAGGTTTATATGTATAATAACATCCATTAAATAGTGGAGAAGTACTGTTATTTTTGAGGTTTCTAAAGTGCAAAGTGAAATGCAAACGCAGGCTGAACCCTACGAGTTTTATCAAAATAATGTACTAAGTATTATACACATTGAAAAGGTCTACAGAAAAGTCCGCGATGGTATATGTCTATCTCTTATGGATAACCCACAATAACATTTTTTTGTCATTTACTTTTTACGAAAAATAATGGCTAATTTTCGATGCGATTTTAACCAATACAGCATTAATCCTTAACCAATTAAATACCTTGAATACATTGTTCATTTAATATAGATCTATATGGCCCTTACACCGTATGATTTAAGTGAATATTTTCGAAGATATTACAGATTTAAAAATTGCGGGACGTAGCGTTTGCGGCGGTACCGGCCGGCCGCCCGGCTATCTATTTTATACCCGTACGAAGTCGGAGCGGGCCGCTATGTTTTTATATAAAATAAATAATACGGGCATTTCTCCGCAACTCGACGTCTATGCGCCTATTTTGCGTGAGAGAGGGAGGTGGGGGAAACCAGCTAAAACTGAAACCACCCGAGCTCCTCCATGAAGCCAAGCAGCTTGTGAGGGCTGCCAAAGGCTTCAGGGAGGGACCCGGGAGACCCCAGGTGTCTTGCCCTGTACTCCGCAACCCCCTTACATTCCATGATGACGTGGGCTGCCGTTTCCTCGGTCGCCATACATGCTCTGCATAGCGGACTGTCTGTGATCCCTAGATTGAAGAGATGTTTGTTAAAGGGGCCGTGCCCTGTGAGGGTCCCTGTTATTACGCGTAGTTGCACTCTACGTAGGTTGAGAAGCCGACGTGCAAATCTCGAGTCAATGTCCGGTAGGGCTTCTCTGGCTTGCTTGCAGTCAGATCTGCTTGACCATTCTGCTCTCTGAGCAGTGCTAGTGAGCTGGGTAATAATCATCCGGGTCCAGCTAGCAGGTATCGGTATAATGGGAAAAGGTCCCATGACCGGTGTTTCAGATGCCCTTCTGGCTAGTATATCAGCAGCATCGTTTCCACGCGAGTTACTGTGTCCTTTTATCCATTGTAAAACTAGGGAATTTCCCAGTTCACATACCTTAGTTAGGGCTAAGTGACACTCAAGGGTTAACCCTGAAGTGATTTCATGGCTTTTGATTGCCATGAGTGCTGCTTTGCTATCCGATAAGATCCGAATCGAATAGTTTGTTACATTTCTTTTAATTATGGCTGAAGCTGCAAGTAGAAGTCCTAGGCATTCAGCCTGAAAGACTGTATTATGGGGTCCCAAGGGGTGCGAGATGTTAATGTTTAGGTCCTCAGAGAAGACCCCAGCACCCGTACCATTTCCAGTCTTGGACCCGTCCGTGAAGATTAGTAGGTCTTCAACGCTGTTGTGTTCTGACGTGTATTCACGTAGCTGTATCTTATATTTCTTGTCAAAGATGAATTGTTTTGGGATCTTATCACTTATGGCAAGGAGTGAGGACTCCTTCTCAGCTGCCATAGTTAAGATCTTACTGTGTGCTGTAGGCAACATTCTCCAGAGGTTTTGTGTCTTTAACCTTACAGCTGTCGCTAGAGCTTCTTGTCTTACAAAAAGATGTAGGGGTGGCAGGTCGAGCATTGCTTCAATTGCAGCAGTCGGTGTTGTGCTCATGCTGCCAGTGATTGCCAGACAGGCGAGTCTTTGAAATCTCTGCAGTTTGCTTATAGCCACCGATTGTTGTGTCTTTGGCCACCAAACCACAGAGCCGTAAGTTAGCATTGGTCTTATGACAGTTTTGTAGAGCCACATTGTGACTTTCGGGGAGAGCCCCCATCTATTACCAATCATTTTGTGGCACTGCCAGAAAGAAATGCTTGTTTTTTCGATCTTATTCTCAAGGTGTTTGTTCCAGTTGAGTTTATCGTCTAAGGTAATCCCGAGGTACTTAACCTCTTTCGATAACTGAAGTACGGAGCCAAATAGCTTTGGTAGCTGGTAGCTTCCTAGAAGGCGTCGGTTAGTGAATAGAACAAGTTCCGTCTTGCGCGGGTTCACTGAAAGGTCATATTTGTTGCACCAGCGCTCAACTATTGATAGAGCTCTCTGTGTAATTTCACAGACAACACTCGTGAACTTACCAGAGATAAGTATTACTAGGTCATCTGCATATCCAATGGTATGGAATTTGTTTTTGTTTAGTGTGCTGATCAAGTCGTTCACAACTAGGTTCCACAGGAGCGGTGAAAGAACTCCCCCTTGTGGGCAGCCTCTGGTGACCAGCACTTTCTTTGTTTTATCCTTGCTAAGTTGTATCTCTCTACTGCCTAGCATGTTTATAATCCATGAGGCTACTGTGGGGTTAACCTCATGCTGTGATAGGGCGTTTTGTATACTTGAGTAGTGTGTCTTATCGAAAGCTCCCTCAATGTCAACGAAAGTGCCCAAGCACATTGATTTTTCTTGTAGGGCTTCTTCTATTTTGGACACCACACAGTGTAAGGCCGAATCGGTAGATTTACCATGGCTGTAAGCATGTTGGTTCCGATGTAGTGGAATACGCACGAGGGCAGTATCCCTAATGTGTCTATCACAGAGCCGTTCTAGTGTTTTAAGTAAAAAGGATGTGAGGCTGATAGGTCTGTGGGCTTTCGCATCCGTGTAGTCTGTTTTCCCTGGTTTAGGAATGAAAATAACGTCAACAGTCCTCCAGCCGGTCGGTATATAGCCGTGAGCAAGACTGGATGTCAGAATGGCAGATAGATGAGACGTGAGTATCGGTCCCCCCCATTGTAGTAAAGCCGGGTATATGCCATCTGGACCAGGTGCCTTGTATGCTTGAAAGCTGTCGATTGCCCATTGTACTTTTTCCTTACTGACTATGAGCTCAGCAGTACTCCAGTTTTCCTCACATGGTGTGTGGGTTGCTGTGTCCTTCCTTTCGTGTCGTTGTATGAATTTGCAGCCGGGGAAGTGTGTCTGCATCAGAGCAGCTTCCGTCTCAGCTGGTGTTTTTGTAAGAGTGTTGTCGCCTTTTTTGATCGATCCCAGCTTGGACATATTGCAGCAGGAGATGACTTTGCGCACTCTGTTTGCTTGATTACAGGATTCAATGCCATCACAGAATTTCTTCCATCCTGCACTGCTTCTGAATCTTATTTGTCTTTTGTATTCAGCTTTGTTTTCTTTGTAAGTGTTCCAATCATGGTCGCAGTTAGTGTTCATTGCACGGTTTAGTGATCTTCTGACCAATTGTCTTTGTTTGGCAAGTTCCGGTCCCCACCAGGATTGCTGTTTGGCACCTGTTGCTTTCGTTACCCGCAGTGGGCAGGCAGTGTTATAGCTGGAAATAATATTTGTAGTTAGTTGCTCTGCCAGACGTTCTAAATCCGGTATATACATTATTCTATCTGGAAAGCATGAATTCGTGAGGAGATTTTCAAGATGGGCCCGGTAGAGTGCCCTATCAGTTTTCCTGGGATTCCTTGTAGGAATGGGTGTAATAGTGTTTACCTGTAGGTTAAAGCGTAGCCACCTGTGATCGGAGCAAGAAGCCTCCTTTGACACGTGCCAGTTGTTAATGCTACCTATGATGCCAGGGGTCGCCAGTGTGAGATCAATGATAGTTCTACATCGGCGAGTAACGAAGGTTGGTTCGGCACCTGTATTGACTAAATTAAGACTAGTTGTAAATAAGTATTCAACAAGGTCTCTGCCTCTGTTGTTACCTGTAGGCATCCCCCATAGGGGGTGGTGTGCATTGCAGTCTGTGCCAGCGATTAGTTCCAGACCCTCTCCCGCGCAGTACTCCACCAGCCTGGCAAATTCTCGCGGTGGTGGGTCTTCGTCTGCCGGCATGTACGTCGAGGCGATCACAATGTTGGGCCTGTGGTTGTTATCCCCTAGTAGTAGGATGGCGCACACATCCCTAGAACAGAATTCTGTTAGTGCATGCACTTGTAGATTATTAGAGACATAAATACAGGATCTGGGTTTATTAGAACCTGTTATGGAAATAATCTTACCTCCGATGTTAGTGAGGCCGTTGATTTTGCCAGAGTTGCTTACCCACGGCTCTTGGATAAGCACAATGGCCGTAGTGGTTACCTCCAGCCATTTCCTGAGCTGAGCCGTAGCGCTCTGACTGTGCTGGAGGTTTGCTTGTAGAAAGTGGCATTCAGATGAGGGGTTCGCCATCATCAGATAGCAACCCCCCTTCTTCCTGACCAAGGGCCAAACCACCGAACCTTCTGGTGTACTCATCACCACTCTCCGAATCAGCCGACTCTAGGTCGCCCGAATCTACTGAGAGCAGGATGAGTTCATCGTCAGGCGTCACCTCCATAGGCGCATCAGTTGTGTCGCGCGATGTGGAGGGAGCTGTGGCTTGCTCCTCACTTTCTGTCGTTAAGCTAGGCAGTGTTGCAGCCTTGTTTAAGTCAGAATCCGACTTTGCCGACGTGGTCACGTTTTCCACCGTTGGTTTGTCCCATTCGGGGGGCCGTTCGGTATATTTACCCTTTGGCCCCTGGAACTTTATATAGACCGAGCCAAAGAAGAATCCTAGGCAACGGTTATGCTCCATGACCGTAGAGACCAAATCCTCCGGTATGCTGACGACAACAAACGTTTCCGCTTCCTGTACTTCAGCCCGAAGGAGCAACCAGCGGTGTACCTGCGCCCAGTCATTGTGGTACTGGAGTTGAAGGCCGACAACCTTCATATCCTTCCACACACCTGGGAGCAGGATGCCACAGCGCACTCTACGCGGCACGTCCGCAAGTCTTCTGACGCAGATTTTGTCACCAGAAGGCAATGTAACCTTTTTGGTGGCTGCTTTGAGCCAATCCACCGTCCTCGCATCATCGCACCATAGCTTAAGGACGCCCCCCTTAAACATGGGTTTGCCCTTAAATAGGATGCGAGCGTCTCCTTCCCTATAGTTCAATGCTTCCTGATGAAGCAAGGGTTGGAGTGATGCCAGGATGTGGTCGGCTTGTTCTTGGTTAAGGTGACCAGTTGGTGTGTCAGACGTTATCGCCACAATTAGATCACCCTTAACTGCATCCGCATAACTCGCGGAATGGACAGCCCGGGACTCATTAAGGCATGGCTTCTTTTTCGCCCCTCTCGGTGATATAGTATCATCGAGACGCGATCGTTTAGAGCCAGCAGGGTCTCTCGAGCTTGTCTGAGCGGGTTTTGAATGCCGATTTGGCCCTGGTCCGGAACCCGCAGCAGCGGCAGCTGAACCGCTCATAGCCGCGGGCACATGCGGATTTGGGCCAGTAGTTTTATCCAATTCGGATTGTAGTTTATCACGAGCCATTAATTTGCGTCGTCGTTTTCTGCTCAATCGGTTTTTTGTCGTACCGTCGCTCGAGTTGGAGGTCCGCTTCCCTGGAGGGTCGCTTTCCTGGTGTTTCCCAACTGGTGCATTCTTTACTCTGCGACTCTGTTGGGGAACAACGGTCCAGTCCGAGGACAGATCGCCACCGACCGATGACTGTGGGCGACACGACTCAGGCCCCGCAGGAGATTTCTCCCCTGAAGGGTCGAGGGTCCCCCGCAGCCCAACCTTCGGCGCAGTGGAGACAACCAAATTTGAAGGGGGGCGGGAGCATGATTGCATCTCAGTCACACCCACTAACGGATTCCCTTCAACCAGTTCCATCGGGCCCATCAGGCATTCTGAGGTCCCTCCGTGCGTGGTCGTCGGTGCACCATCTGGTCGCGACTTTGACGCAGCAGCTTGTTCCGCTGTGAGATTTTGTAATGTTGTAGGGGGGCGGGAGTACGATTGCATCTCGGTCACACCCAAAGCCGGATTTCCTTCAACCAATTCCATCGGTCCCGTCAGGTATTCTGAGGTCCCTCTGTTCATGGTCGTCGGTGCACCGGCTGGTCGCGACTTTGACGCATCAACTCGTTCCGCTGTCGGTTTTTGTGGTTTTTGTTTTGATGCGCTACTCAACTCGTTCACCACGTCAGCCGAGGCTTCAGTGTAGCTCAGCGGAGAAGCGCACGCCGAGCTGGCCAACTTTTTGGGTTTTCCCTTAGGTTGGCCGTGTTTTGAACGAGGCCCCGGCTCAGCCGCAGGTCGGCAACACAAACCCGAGGGTGGTCGCGTCACTTTGGCCGAAGCAGAGCCCCGCCCCAAATTTGCAGGCTTTGGTCCCTTGGGTTTCCCCGGGGGCCCAGCGCCTATAACATTAATAACGTTTATCGGTCCAGTAGTTTCTGGCACCGAGGAGGCCTGGGATCCCACCTCCTCAGTGACGGTTTCTTTAAGCAAGTTTTTGCCCCCCCCAGAATACGTGGGGCTGCCTGAGTTAGACTCAGGGAGGGATTCTCCACCCTTGGTGGTACCCTCCTGGGGTAGTTTCTTTTTATAACCTGCTTCCATTCTTCTCCTCCTCTCCCCTCCAGTTTGCAGTACGCCTGCCGGGTTAAAACCCGCCAGCCGCTATCTAGGGCTGGGCCCTTTCGGCTCCACAGCGGCCTCATCGGCCCCAACCCCAGTACTAGGTGATGCTGCGCACATACCATCACCTAGGAGTATTATTTAGCAGCCCTCCGGCCAGTTGTCACTCGGTTGGCACCACCCGGGGGGCACGTGTAGGGCAGGCCTATTATAATTAGGTGGTTAGAACCTACGGACGCGAGTGACGCCGCCAAACCCCAAAATGTTATTATATACAACGTTCTATATATTATATGTTTTTATATACAACGTTCACAGTTTTTCTGTAGTGTATTTAGTATCAGCATTGCACCCGTGCGAAGCCGGGACGGGTCGCTAGTCTTCTTCTTATATATAAAAATGAATCGCAAAATGTGTTGGTAAGCGCATAACTCGAGAACGGCTGAACCGATTTCGATAATTCTTTTTTTATTATATTCCTTGAAGTACGAGAATGGTTCTTATGTAGAGAAAACGTAAATATTATGTACCACGGGCGAAGCCGGGGCGGACCGCTAGTACTATAATATTATAAAGCTGAAAAGTTTGTTTGTTTGTTTGAACGCACTAATCTCAGAAACTACTGGTCTGATTTGAAAAATTCTTTCGGTGTTAGATAGCCCATTTATCGAGGAAGGCTACAGGCTATACAGGGTGTCCCTCTATTGGTATACTAAGCGCGAAGGATCTTGTAGTTTTGCATACACTGATCACGTAAAAAATACTTAAACAACAAAATTACGTCAAAAATTTTTTGCTTAACTTTTCCTGAAAATCCATGTTTTCTTCTCTAGCTTCGCGCAGCCGGCATATACCGCTTCTCTAATGTGAGCATTTTGTCTATGAAACATAATCTTAAACGATAGCTCACGTGCTGGTGGCAAAGTTGGGCGGGTTGCTTGTTATGGGTTTACACATAGAGTTTTAAGAATTCATCTATTTGAAAAAAAAAATGCATCTGGAATTTTATAAGTATTTTTTACGTACTCAGTGTATGCAAAACTATATCCTTTGAGCTTAGTATACCAACAGTGGGACACCCGGTATATCATCACGCTAAGACCAACAGGAGCGGAGTCACGGCCCACGCGGGTGAAACCGCGGGGTGCAGCTAGTAATTAATATTTTGAATGTGAAATAAACTGTATCTGTCTTGTCTGCCTACCTCTTCGCCCAAAACAACTGAACCGATTTGAATAAAATTTGGTAAAAAGAGTTTGAAAACTGAAAAGAAAAGACATAGGATTGTGAGGATGGATGTATGTAAAGTATGTAAATACATAAATAATATTCAAAATTAGTCTTAAACTTCTAAATATTCTGCTGTAAAAACTGACTGCCTTAGTTTTAATTTTTAGTTATATTTTGTACTATCTGCTCCGCGCGGTTTCACCCGCATTGCTCCGCTCCTGTTGGTCTTAGCGTGATGATATATAGCCTATGGCCTTCCTCGATAAATGGGCTATCTAACACCGAAAGAATTTTTCAAATCAGACCAGTAGTTCCCAAGATTAGGGCGCTCAAACAAACGAACAAACAAACTCTTCAGCTTTATAATATTAGTATAGATTCAAAATTAAAATGCTTATAAATATTAATTTATTTATTCTTTATTGTACCAATCAGAAATAAACTATTCTATAATTTGATACAATCAAAACACACAGTACATACATACTAAGAGGCGGCCTTATTGCTCAAAAGCAATCTCTTCCAGGCAACCCTTATATAATATTTGAATTCACAGTATTCTATCTGTACCATTGAGTTAAATATTATTTGAAATTTTCATTTTCTTTGATAAATATAATTTTCTGTAATTTGTATTCATTTGTTTTAAAAATCACACACAAACAACTTCTGTAATATTTACTTTGATATATTTTCAGATGCTGTGCTGTAACTGATGCGGTTTGGAGTTGGTGGCTGCAGTTTCAGATTGTGAAATAAGAAGAAAAAATAAACATGGGAGTTGAGTTGATCTCTATATATATGAAATGTCACAATGTTAGTTACCATACTCCTTCGAAAGGGCTGGACCGATTCTCATGAAATTTTGTATGGCCGGTAGATCTGAGAATCGGCCAACATCAATTATTCATACGTCTTAGAGATAAGAGAAAGGCAGAACGTTTGCGTTCCAACTAGTATAAAAAAACTTACATTTATTTATTCAAGTAGACTTCTAGAAGCACTTATAACATATTTTTAACAATAACCACCGATTCTGAAAGCAGTTTCTACAGAGAAGAACCGGCAAGAAATTATAGTTGCTCTTTTAAAATCATGTCAATATTAAATTTTAATTTTGCATAATATGTAACTAGGTACATATGTATAAAAATCCTACGTTTATACAGGGTGTAATCGTTAAGTGTGCACAGGCGATTTTTATAGCAGATATAGAAAAATTTCAAATTGATATCGAAAGTAAATAGTAACCTATTGATTAAAAGTTAAATTTTTAGATATTTCTCGTCATATTTATAAAAAGTTATAATTGTCATTTTATTCATTAGGTAAATTACTTTCGATATCAGTTTAAAGTTTTTTAATACCTGCAATAGTTACGGAATAATCGCGTGTGCACACTTAACGATTACACCCTGTATATGGGCGTTTGTGCACTACACGGAATTTTACTGTCCGGCATTCCGATTTTTTACGGTCCGGTGTGCATGAAAAAACCGATGAAGTGGCTTGTGCACCTGTCCGTTTTTACTCGGATCAGTGCGGTACAGTTCAAGGAAGTTTGGCGGTATAATGCTATCATAAATGATTGTTTTTGCATTTTACAAGAAACGAGTAAAAAATATAGAAGGTGAAATATTATATTACTTCGTTATAATAAAAAGTAAAGTTCCGTAAGAGATTTAAAATGCGTGTTTCACTTATTTATTTTAATCGGTGACGAGGAGCTAAAGCTATTCCCACTTGAACTTTAACTTACCAACACTTACTTAGATAATAATTATAGGTCAATGCTTGGTCAATGTATATAAAATAACAATACCGACTTCTCAAATCTCATTGCCAACTAAAAGAAAGTAAAACAAGAGCTTGCTTTCAATTGGCATATGCAGTAAAAACAGTAAAATCCAAGCAAGTGGGCATTCGAAAACAATTATACCTACAGCGACTCGTAGACACAAAAAACCATCCGGAATAGGGAAAAGTAAAATGTCGGACAGTAAAATTACGTATAGTGCACAAGCTAGTATATAGATTAATGGCGTGCCATACCGGACCGTAAAAAATCGGAATGCCGGACCGTAAAATTCCTTGTAGTGGACAAACGCCCTATGACAGTGTTTTTAATAGAAAGTAAACAATGAAATTTGAACATTACTGTCTCAAAATAAGGTGTTAATTTTAATGAATGGTTATACAATAACGCGTAGTTTTGACGAGCTTTTTATAAGTGACTGTGAATTTTGTTGTTTATTATTTATATGTATACTTTTCATCAAAAAAATGGAAACATTTTTATTATATACAGTGGTGGACGTTTAATTAGAAACACCTAACACGATGAATTAGTCATCATTTTTTTTTTACATTTGTGTAACTACGTATTAGAGATTAATCATTATTTGAAATGTCGCCAATATTTTTTTCATCTACAAATATTTGCACCGTTTTTTACCGTGCCTTTTTTAATTTGCCTATCCTTGTGAGCAGTGGTTTTTCATGGTCGAGCTTTTCTAAGCACCTGATCAGAAGCACCATGCTTTTTGAAATAGACTTGCATTGAATACCTTTTTACCAAATGATTTGCAATTTTACTGTAACTCCAGTTTTTGTCAAAATATAAAACGAAAATCGGGTACGACAAGCTAAGGCGAACTCCTCGTGGGGCGACTAGCAGACCAAACTTTCCACACGAAAGCTGCGCAGTACGCACATAAAGCGTAAGTAGGACGGCTCGTGCGCAGAACATGCGAGGGCACACGACTAACGCTCACGGCAAACGAGTTGTCCTGATTGTAGTACGTGGTCCTCTCTCACTGGGGAATATTGTTCAGGCCGATTTGCCCTCTGCATTAAGTATCTAGCGCCGCCCATTAATACGAGAGGGTCATTATGAGTGCGATTTGTTTAGGTCCGATTTATAAGTTTGTTTTGTGATTTGAGACGACTCAACCGACCTTTATTTGGTTTTACGAGCCCGGCCCGAAAATGGCGACAGTCGGTGCGAAAGTTTTATAAAGACTGTTTTATACGCAGTGGGAGTTCGGAATATAGCACCGGACGAAGTATTGCGTATATTAATTACCTGCTTCACGTGGCTGTTAAAGCGAAGCTGGCGATCGATAGTGATGCCCAGGTTGTTGACAGTTTTGGACCATGGGATTTGCTCACCGGCCAGAGTGAGACGGGTGTTGAGAATGTATTTCGATGATTAGAAATACTGCAACCGCTCTCTCATTCCTGTTCAAGCGCATTGCTAACTTGCTCACGCAAACGAGCAAGTTGCCGCTTGAAGGTGGGACAGCGCGAATGCTGCTACTGCCGTCGCAGAGCTCGCTTCCTCTGGATGAGGGCTTTGAGGTAAGCGGGAATGGGGGGAGTATGGAAGTGGACGGTTTGAGTGTCGTGGCATAGACGAGAGTGGACTTAAGTGCATCATGCAAGTCATTCGCGAATATCTCCACGTCCTCGGCGCTTGAAACCGCGCGTGAGGCCGTAGAGCGCTCAAGCGTATTCGCAAATAACTCCCAATTAACACAACGGCGGGAGTAGGATCGGGCTAGCGCGGATCTATTTTTTTTTTTTTTTATTCTTTATTTTTCAAGGGACTTTGTCGCTTAGCGACCACGTCGTCCCGTAAATTCCATTAACAATCAACACTTAAATATAAAAAATATAAGTACAAACTACAGTAAACAATGTAATCCATTTTGTAATCCAACATCGGTCAGTCTGACCAGCACCCGCACCTCTGCCGACGAGGGACAAGTGAGAATGCTGTTCACACAACCGACATTGTTA
This sequence comes from Colias behrii, assembly GCA_029959065.1. NCBI lineage: Eukaryota > Metazoa > Arthropoda > Insecta > Lepidoptera > Pieridae > Colias > Colias behrii. The sequence goes on from JARWMC010000022.1 coordinate 8,948,742, forward strand.
ATACAGCGGAATACATTATTTTGTTGTCTAAATTGCGCGTTCCGAACACACTCCAAGAGAATATGCTGCACATCTTCTACAATACCACAATCATTGCACAACGGAGAATCGGCTTTCTGCATTAAATGTGCAAACTATCCGCGGTGATCTCGACTAATACCGGCAGGTGGTCTGAGCCGAGATCATCCACAATAATAGTTTGCGACATCGACTGGTGAGTCACATTACTCCAGTCAGTCAAGACATTCAATTCACAATAATTCCAAAAGTTTTCAAACTTGGGTCAAGTGAATGGTACATTGGGACGACAATAAATCTCATTTTGCAACCTTGTCCGCAGTCCGGAACTGCAATTAAATTATTTTTTGCTGTATGGTGGGGAAAAAAATTCCAAAAGTTCTGCAAACTTGGGGAAGTTTTAGATATAATATTTCATATCACGTATTAAATTTGCAACCAATCTCAGTGTACGGAACATCTTTTAATATTGAATATTAATGTTTTTTTTTTTCTTTTTTATTAAACTGAATGAGGTTGCAAATTTGTAAATGCATCAGAATAGATGTTTTCGAAGTTTGCAACCAAGTTCCAAAACTTTTGTAATTATTCCGAGACCACCTTACTCGAAAAAATGACCACGAATTAAAAATAATTATAAATAAACATGTTCCGGTCAACGAAAAAGGTTGCAAACTTATACAACCGTTCGGTATATATTTCCGATATCTGTGCCAAGTTTGCAGAACTTTTGGAATTTTTTTCACGACCATACAGCAAAAAATAATTTAATTGCAATTTTAACAATGTTCCGTACACTTAGATTGATTGCAAATTTAATACGTGATATGAAATATTATATCGTAAACTTCCCCAAGTTTGCAGAACTGTTGGAATTTTTTTCACGACCATACAGCAAAAAAATAATTTAATTGCAATTTTAACAATGTTCAGGACTGCACAAGGTTGCGAAATGAGATTTATTGTCATCCCAATGAACCATTCACTTGACCGAAGTTTGAAAACTTTTGGAATTATTGTTAAATTTTCGATTTCGAATGTCGATTCTGACTGATCAACATTGTGAATCGTAAAGTCGATGACGTCCGCTTGGTGGGAGTCGGTGCGGGGATAGTGAGTGGGTTCGGAAGGGCCCTCTATAACAATGTTGTTATAATCAACAATATTATATAGGGCTTTGCCGTTACAGCAATCGATGCGTGATAACCAGTGCGATGATGAAAACATATGAAAACAATAAAAATACAGCAAATCTTTAAATTATATTCACCTTTTCCCGCCAGAAACATTGGAAGATCCTGTTGTCATTTTTGAACTTTCTTGTGGACAAGATCTCAGTACAATCTTATAAGCTTCATTTTCGTTCAACTCACTCGTAAGCTTTCCCGTATCGTAGCCCGCCTGGCTGGGTCGAGCTGCGTCGGTTGTGCCCGAGCTGGCGCGTGCTGTGTCGTGCTGGGACGATGCTGTGCCCGTGCTGGGCCTCGTCCTGAGGCGAGAAGCGCACGCCGGTCCCGTAGGCGCGCGCGCTTACATGCCGCCCCAGCGAGGCGGTGATATTGCGTAGATGAGTCGCCCAATTTGGGAGCGACTCAACCACGATTGGTGGATAGCGCGGCGTCTTCGGTGCGCCGCTTGGTGGTGCTGCTGTGCTAGCAGCGGTGGGTGCGGGGGCGGCAGCGCTAGGTGGCGCTGCTGTCGCCCTCGGTGCGGGGGCGGTCGGCTGCGCAGGCGCACTGGCGCGCTGCGTGCCGGACGGGCCCGGTTGCGGCTCCTCGGCTGCCTCCACGTTGATACGGCGGGGGCGGCGCGGATCGCGTGGGTGGAGCGGAGGCACGACGGCGCCTGCACTTACCGCCGCGCAGGTGGGCGGAGCGGGTGTGGCCGCCGTGTCCATGCTCACGATGTCAGTGGTGGTAGCGGGTGTGGCGGAGAGGAGGGCGGGAGTCTGGCAAGGCCGCTTGGCTTGTGCCGACTCGACCTGCTCCTCCTCCTCGTCGCTGCTGAGGAGGCGACGGCGCCTCGCCCGTGGCTTGCCCGGAGGGATCGGCAGGGTGGCAAGTTTTGCTAATAAAACCTGCTCATCCTCTGGCGAGGGTTCCTCCAAGCAGCCCGGCGGTATGCGCGCCAAGTCGCCTCGTCTCATTTCGATGTATGAGGCCAGCCAACCGCGCAGCTTGCGCGACAGGAGGCCCGACGATACGAACCGGTCGATCAGCACGGCATCCGACAGAAATGCGGTGCGTGGTGATACGCCAGGGTTCGGGTCAGGCATCTCCTCAGCGGTGGCGGCCTCAGGTATTCCCCATTGATGGGGCTGCGTCCAGAAGGGGCGAGAGGGGCGCCCGGGAGCCGAGCTCGACCGGGCTACTCCATCGCGGCCAGTGCGCGTAACTATGCGCAGGCGCGAACTGCACGCGGGGGTCGCGATTGTGTGGCCCTGAGAAGGCCTTTGGGTCCGGCGTGCTCCATCGGGGAGCACGTGGGCGTTTGCCTGCGCTGCTGTTAACGTTATACACACATCACCGCCCTCTCCACTTTACGGCTTTCGCCGAAAAACGGCAGGCGATGCTGCGGGTAATAACGGAAGAACACTAGCAAAGGCGAACTCCACGTGGGGCGACTGAACAACCAGACTTTCTTCACAAAAGCGGCGAGACGCACAGAACGTCTAAAGAGCGAAAGAGACAGCACGAGCGCAAAGCACGTGGTCGGGAGCAACGAGTACACACGACCAGCGTCCTCGGCAAACGGACTGTCCGAACGTGGCCTCCGTTTTTTTTTTTTTCTACTGGGATCTTCGCATACGCAGCCTCCTCGCGGAGGCTGCGTGGGGAACACTGATCGGGGCGGGAAGCCCCCTGCAGTGGGTATGTAGCGCCGCCCGTCAACACGGGCGGGTCATTTGGAGGGGCGTGAAAGCCCTTATTTTTTTGATTTTGATTCCGTGTCGTACGAATCAATCGAATTCGAGTAAAATGCGCGCGCATTTTGCGGCGCAGCAATGACTCGAATACTTTGGAGACTGTGCTCAACAGAGTAATGGGTCGATAGCTGCTCGGCAAGGAAGCATTCTTTCCGGGTTTAGGGATCATTATTACGCGTCCGGTCTTCCACACTGAAGGGAAGTGACCGGAGCGTAATATACCGTTAAACAGTCGCGACAAAGCCGCGACTGTTTTGCGGGGGAGGTGACGTAAGGATTCATTCGTCACGCCACATCATAAATGCCCGGGGTGAGATTTGGTGTTTTTTTCAATATTGCCAGGAAGAGGCATCCAGGCCGCTCCTTCCTGGCGCGAATGGGCCGCGCGAATTCGGGATCATAGCCGAGTTCGCGCAGCGCGGCAAGTAGCTCATCAGGCTGCGTGTTTACAGGCAGCCCGCGGATCGCCACCTTGATGCTGCGCTCGGCTTCGGGGGAGTACGAGAACCAACTGATGTCGGTCCCCTCCCCCTCGATGCGGCGCAGGTATCTGTCAATGTGTCGGTACTCAGTCTCATCTTTCGGCGTGAAGCGCACGCCCGTGCCATAGGCGCGCGCGCTCACCTGATGCCCGATGATGGAGGTAAGCTCCCGCATGTGGGTCGCCCAGTTCGGGAACGACTCCACGATGATTGGCGGGAACCTTTTGGCCGTTGTTGTGTTGGTAGTGGTAGTTGCTGGTGGGCGGGTTGCGGTGTGGGCGCGGCGGAGATGTCCATCGCAGTAGCGACGGCGGGGGCGGGAGTCTGGCAAGGCCGCTTGGCCTGTCCCGACTCGACCTGCTCCTCCTCCTCGTCGCTGCTAACGAGGCGACGGCGCCTCGCTCTCGGCTTGCCGGGCGGGATCGGTAGGGAGGCGAGCCTGTCCATCATGACCTGCTCCTCCTCCGGCGATGGCTCGTTCGGCTGCCGGGCGACATCCGCACCAGGTCGCCTCGACGTCCCTCAATGTAGGACGCCAGCCAACCGCGCAGCTTGCGCGAGAGATGGCCCGACTCAATGAACCGGTCGATCATCACCAGGTCCGAAAGGAATTCGGCCCTTGGTGATAGACCGGAGCTCGGTCCGAGCGTCACGTCGTCGGCTGTTGGCGTCTCACATTGGACGAATGGTGTCCATCGGGGGCGAGAGGGGTACCCGGGAGCAGAGCTCGACCGGGCTTCTCTCCTGCGGTATTCCGCGATGGTGCGCGGGCGCGATGATCGCGCGGGAGTCGCGTGCATACTGCCGCGGCCTCCGTGTGGCCCTGAGAAGGGCCTTTATGGTCGAGTGCTTCGGCGAAGCACTGGGACGTCCGTCTGCGCTGTCTCAACAGTTACGGCTGCATCACCGCCCTCTCCGCTCTTCGGCTTTCACCGTCAAACGGCAGTCGGTGCTGCGGAACGTATCTGGGCTTCAACAAGCACGGGCGAACTCCTCAGTGGGGCGACTAACACTGACTTTAACACACAAAAGACGCGTAGTACGCACAGGGAAACAGTAAGACACGAACACAACTCAATTATTTCTTTTTGGGGGCCGCTGCCGCTAACTTGGGCATGTTGGCCACGGCCATCAATGAGGTGCCCGTCCGCTCCCCCAGCGGAACGGGTTCTACTGCCGTCGGGGTGGGAGGGTTTTTCGGTTTCCCCTTCGGAGGTCTTGTTGTGGCCGTGGGGCCAGCCTTCCTGTTTCTAGCCTCCCTCTTGAACACAGGACAAGATGCGTTATTTGCAGGGTGGGGGCCACCACAGTTCGCGCACGTTGCCGGCGTCTCCTTTGAAAGAAAGAAAGAGGTCCTTTCTTCGCGCGCCAGGCTTCAATTTTTACCCCCGGCATACACAGCATTTCACTTATGCTGTATATAGCCGGGGTGGTGTCTGCTTCCCTTTTAATGATTGCGAAGAATATATATAGAGCGGGTGTGGCTGCGGTCGTGTCCATCCTCTCGGCGTCTTCAGTGGTGGTGGTGGTGGCGGGGGGAGGGCGGGAGTCTGGCAAGGCCGCTTGGCCTGTGCCGACTCAACCAGCTCCTCCTCCTCGCTGGTCAGGCGACGGCGCCTTGCCCGCGGCCTGCCGGGAGGGATCGGCAGAGTCGCAAGTTTCTCCAACAAAACCTGCTCGTCCTCCGGCGACGGCTCCTCCCAGCAGCCTGGCGGCATTCGCGCCAAGTCTCCTCTCCTCATCTCAATATATGAGGCCAGCCACCCACGCAGCTTGCGCGATAGGGTGCCCGACTGCACGAATCGGTCGATCATCATCACGTCCGATAAATATGCGGTGCGTGGTGATATACCTGAACTCGGGTCGGACACTTCCTCGGCGGCGGCGGCGGCCTTGGGTGTCTCCCATAGCGGGGCGGGCCTCCAAAACGGTTGGGAGGGGTGTCCGGGAGCTGAGCTCGACCGGACTGCTCCATAGCGGTCAGTGCGCATGATGAAGCGCGGGCGCGAACTGCGCGCGGGGGTCGCGTTTGTGTGGCCCTGAGAAGGGCCTTTGGGTCCGGCGTGCTCCATCGCGGGGCACGTGGGCGTTTGCCTGCGCTGCTAAAAACAATTAAACACGCATCACCGCCCTCTCCACTTATACGGCTTTCACCGAATAAACGGCAGGCGGCGCTGCGGGTTATAATTGGGTTTCACAAGCAAAGACAAACTCCTCGTGGGGCGACTAGCAGACCAGACTTTAAAACACAAAGCGGCGTAGTACGCTCAGAAATGCGTATGAGAGAGTAGGATAGCACGAGCGCAGAGAACACGTGGTCGGGAGCAGCGAGTACACACGACCAGCGTCCTCGGCAAACGGACTGTCCTAACACAAAAAGTGAACCTAACAGAAAGTTTTGCTCACGATGACTGGGTCCTCACACACGCAGCCTCCGTAAGGAGGCTGCGTGGGGAATGCTTATCGGGGCGGGAAGCCCCCTGCAGCAGGTTTCTGGCGCCGCCCGCTAATACGGGCGGGTTACTGTGAGGGCGAACCGCCCTGTTTTGATATTTGAATTTGGGGCACAGTATAGGAGACTGTGCCCGACTCTGATAACTTGACCCTTTTCGCATTTTGCGAAGACTCGACCGACCTTGGTTTGGTTTTACGAGCCCGGCCAGAACTTTTTAGGCCGGGGTCGGACAAGGAACCCGGGAGCGACACAAAACCGAATGGTGAGGTAGGAGGCGCCAACTGCGCGTAGGAGTGGGCGTGGGAGTGGCTGGGTACGTTGTGTACCGACTGTGTAGGAGGTATGCAGGGTGAGGCGACAGACGGCGCGGTAGAGTGCGCCGTCGCAAGCAGGGCTTGCGGGGGTGGGGGCGCGTTGGTTGGGATTGCGCTATTTGCGCGTGGGAGTGGATTTGGTAGGAGGGAATAGTAAGGGGCGCACAGAGTGCGTGGGCGGTAGGTGGCGCTGGAGGCGCAGTGTATGGTGCCGGCATTGCTTGCAATGCCGGTGGTGAGGACGGCTGTTCGCCTTAGGAGAGGGGGGTGGTAGTAGATCGCGCGGATTTGGACGGCGCGACCCGGGAATGGCGCGGTGCGGAGCAATCTCTCGGAGATGATCATGAGAGGAAGCGTCCGCCCGCGAGAACATATTTTGGGAGAGACGAAGGATAAACTCATCCAGCGTTTCTACACCGAGATCGCTACGTATTAGCTCGTTTCTCACATACCTCGGCGCACCGGCGATAGCGCGTAATGCGAGTGACTGCCGCGCACGCATTCTGCGGCGCAGGCTTTCACACACATACACATACCAGGCGGGCGCGGCGTACGTGAGGAGCGGCCGTAGGTAGGTTTTGTAAACGCTTACCTTTATACGCAGCGGGAGTTCGGAGTATAACACCGGACGAAGTATTGCATGAGCGGCTTTGCACTTGTTGATTACCTGCTTCACGTGGCTGTTAAAGCGAAGCCTGCAATCAATAGTTACACCTAGGTAAAGGACAGTATCGGACCATGGGATCTGCTCACCAGCCAAAGTGAGTTGGTGGGAGGGAGTCAAACCACCGAACCGAATCACCTGTGTCTTTCGCGCGTTGACAGATATCCGCCAACGCTCGAAATACGCAGGCAACTCATCAAGCCAGCGTTGCGCCTTAACCATCGCATGCGTTGTATTCAACGATGCGGCGATTAAAGCTACATCGTCGGCATATAGCGCGAGGATTTGATTAGAGTTTGGCGCAGGGGAAGGGAAGTCATCTGTGTAGGCGGAGTAAAGCGCGGGCGATAAACAGCTGCCCTGCGGGACACCCGCCTGCACAGAGTGGTTTCGGGAAATGGCGGGGGACACGGAAACGTGAAAGGAGCGGTCCGTGAGGAAGGAGTGCAATATCCTCACGAGCCGCGCAGGGCACTGGGTAGTGGTAAGGATCTTATATATAAGACCCTCGTGCCAGACGCGGTCGAAAGCCTTTTCGATATCTAGAAATATTGCGACCGCTCTCTCATTCCTGTTCAAGGCGGAGCTAACATGGTGCAATACTCTAGATATCTGAAGGGTGGTACTGTGTGCCGAGCGAAAGCCGAATTGCTCAGCGCGCAGCGACACGTACGGACGCAGCATAGGCAGCAGTAGTGACTCGAACACCTTGGAGACTGTGCTCAACAAGGTGATGGGTCGATAACTGCCCGCTAAGGAGGCATTCTTGCCGGGTTTCGGGATCATTATTACGCGACCGGTTTTCCACACTGAAGGGAAATGGCCGGCGCGTAATATACCGTTAAACAGCCGCGACTGTTTTACGGGGGAGGTGGCGGAGGGAATCGTTCGTCACGCCGTCCTCACCGGGCGCTTTGCGCAACTTTGTACGCGAAATCGCACGGCGGACGGGGAGGTGAAGAATACTTCCTCAGCGGGCGGTATCGGTGATGCTAGAAAACCTGATAGGTGTTCGTTCACCACTGCTGCGTGGGCGGCGCTCGACGGCGTCAGGGGGTTCGGCTGAAAAACTTGCGCCAGATGTTCGTCTAACAGGTCAGCACGACCCTGAGGACTGTATACATATTGCAAGTACGGCGGTTGAGGATTTGAACCTGCGACAGAGTCGATGAAACGACGGCCAGTCCTCGGCGGCCGAGTCGACCGCCCGGTGCCAGCACTCGCTTTTGTGCTCCTCAAGCGCCGTGCTAACCTGCTCGCGCAATCGAGCAAGTTGCCGCAAGCGAGCTGTCCAGCACGTGTGCAGCACGTGTACTTTATAGTACAAAATTTGTCTTAAAAACTGCGGTATATGCGAGAACGTTCTTCATGTTGTGGTAGGCGAGGGTTCATTTTTAAGCTATTGCATATCTTCTATCGCGGGCCTTGAGCGCGGGGACCGTATCCAGAAATTGCGTAACGAAAAACCTCACGCTCCCCACTCCGATGGGCGCGGAGGTGTGGCTTGAAGGCATAGCATGCAATAGCTTTACCGCGGCAGTCCCCGAGATCCACACGTCTTTTTATTTTTTATATAGATTTACGATTCGTCGTGCACAGAAGATAAAATGATTTCACAAATAACAGCTTACTATATTTTTGTATATCTGGCAAGTCTGAAAATGTGCCCCACTTTGTCGTGACCATAAAACTAGTAAATGATGGCAGGGTTATTGCCAAAAGTTTTTACATTGTTATGCTACCTAACCTACTTAAACCCTAGTTACTTAGTTGACTGTTCTGTAAAAAATGTAAATTCAAACCGTAATAATACGGTTTGAATTTACACATAATATTATGTAATTTTATTTTTAAATATTGTTAATTTAACTAGTTTGTAAGTTTGAATAAAAAAGTAAATCTTAAACTTTGTTGCTATTGTGTTCTTTTTTATTGTTACATTTTATTAAAACTATTATTGGCACTCGCTTGTTTCATTTATTTATAACCTACCTCAATTAGGAAATCAATCTCAATTACCTATTTAGCACCCTATAAGAAAAAGACAATATAATGTAAAGCCAAAAAGGCGACCTTATCGCTACTGAGCGATTTCTACCAGGCAACCTATGGGTAGGATTTTGAATTATAAAAGGGGAAAAACAATAGGTGGTGCAGTAATGAAAATTTAATTATAATAGATAATAACTACTTATATTATTATAATGAATTTGATTTATAAATACATATGTATGATATATTAATACATATAATTTACAAAAAATTAAATAAAAATAAAAAAAATCTCGAATTCACCTTAATTTTTTTTTTAATATTATAATATAATATTACATAAGTTCGATATTTCCGTACGATGTAGAGCGGCCTATGTTAGAGCCTATTAGCACTATTAGATTTGAGTAGCGCCATCTGTTATTGGATAGAATAAGTTTTTCAAATTATACATAAAAACCATCTATTATTGGATAGCTCACTTTTATAAAATGTTCTTATTATATTTTGTACATGAGTAGCCCCATCTGACATTAAATAGTTAACATAATAAATAAACAATTTTTATATTATTATTATAAATACATTTAAAGTGTCATAGCTATGATCGAAAAGCTTAAGTATTTATAATATTTTCGTAGCGCCATCTATTATTCAATAGTAAAATTGTAAATTTTTTATTTTTTATTATGCATAAAGAGCGATAGCATTTAATAGCACACAGCTGTATAAAATGTGCTTAATATATTATATGAGTAGTTATATTATGTTATTTATTTTTAATTAAACATACAAAGCACCATCTTATAGCTCACTATTACAAAATGTGAAAAAAGTTATATTATATAAGAAGCGCCATCTGTTATTCAATAGCTTAGATTGTAAATAAGTGAGTTTTTTACATAAATTTACCATCCAGGACCAATATAATTATATTGGGTCCATGATATTAATACATTAAAAGCGCCATCTATTATTCAATGATACACACCTGTATAAAATCTGCTTAATTATATTATATGAGTAGCGCCATCTGTTATTGAATAGTTTGCATTGAATAAAAATAGTTAAAATCTTTTTTATATTAAATGCATATGTAGCGCCATCTATTTTGAATAGACAATCCATACTTAATAATATTATAAATGCGACAGTAACTCTGTCTGTCTGTCTGTTACTCAATCACGCCTAAACTACTGAACGAATTTGCATGAAATTTGGTATGGAGATATTTTGATACCCGAGAAAGGACATAGGCTACCTTGTATTGCGAAATATGTACCACGGGCGAAGCCGGGGCGGACCTCTAGTATTATAAATAAATGCTTTTAGATTTATCAGCAAGATAGTCAAGTATTTATATTTTATAGATTTAAACATTTTAATCACGAAACTAAATGAATTATTAATACAACATTTTTATGTATTCTCAAATGTGCCAATTTCATAAGAAAACACAAAGAATACTTATAAACTTAAATATACACAAATTAAATACCTAATTGTGATATAGCCTGAATAAACTCATACGACATATTATAATTTTTTGGGTTCCGAACCTCAAAAGGAAAAAACGGAACCCTTAATAGTTCTGTAGTCAACACCCTTGTCTCAGGAACGCGTGGAGGTAACAAGCTGAAATTTATATAGAATACACAGGTGACAGGTCTATGGTCCATTATAGGTGTGAATAAATCAAACTTATAAGCCAACACAATCAAAAGATACAGACGTTTATGCTGCAAATTATCGAAATCAAAACCTACTTCCCGTGAACACACAGTCTTAAATTTATTTAAAAGCAATGTCTTATAGCACAGATAAAGTTAGAATTGCTAAAACATACCTTTTAGAGATACAACGCCCTTGGCCGGTTTTATTTGTTAGTTCCAAACCATGAAAGTAAAGAAGGCTAGGCTTTTAATGTATCTCATTCTAATTATGGAAGGTACTCACGAATCACGTAAAATTTATAAGTTCCGATAGATGGCGCTTTATAAAACATGACATGACAATAATGTGATGGTTGACATCACATGATCTCTTATGAGTCAAATAATTATACCCATTAATTCACAGAACAGTAAAAACATATAGAAGTGTGATGTGGGCGTGGCCCACGTGTCACTAGTAAGGTAAGATCACCTAACTTGCTCTCAGTTGTGCGCAGAAAAATATTCGAGTCGGTTGTCAGCTGTCAAACCTTTTTTCCATATTTATTCATTAATTAGGACGTGTTGTTCGGTATTAGAGTGCAAAAATGATAGCAGACGAAATAATATCAGCAATGGAGGCATTTCATACCATTGGTAAGTCTTATTTTTATTTATTTTAATTATATTTTATGTTATAACTTCGCTTGTCGTAATTTGTCAAAATTGTATACAAATATCTAGTCAAAATGAACCTTAAGTTATAAGAAATTAGTACTTTTATAGATTGAACAGAAAACAAGACTTTCTGGAATATTATTGCAATAAACAAACGAATGTCGGTTTAGTGATGATTGTGGCGCATATCGATAGTATCGATACTTTAGAAAAGACAAACATTATAAATATTAAATTTTATTTTATTGTTCCTTAGCTTTCATTTGTCCAATTTATTTATAGATTTCCCAAAGAGGCTTATTTAAAAGAGAAATGGATAAATGCAACGTGACGAGTTAACTGGATGTCGAACAGCACTAAGCAGTCTAACAAAGGCCACCGATACATCAAACCTACAGCAGTTCCAAGATTTAAAATAATGCATATTTTCTGTTTGTATTTTGTAAATATAGATTTATACTATTCTATTCCGTTTTTTATTTAATAATAATAATATGAAAAGACGTACTTAGTAGTAATAAACATACTCCAAAATGTGACGCATTATACTATACTCATATAATAGAAAGAAAAAAAAAATGCACAAAAAATATTTATTTGTGAATTATCGATAACAAGGCTGACATCCCTTAGAGCATAGCATCAGATAAATATCAAGTTAATGTCATTAATGTTGAGTGACACAAATTTCAACCTTATCTCTATGTGTTGAGTTTCAAAGTAATATCTATCGAAAACTAACGCCCTCTGTTGTGGAGTAGCTGAATGTTTTCGAATTTGGAATTTCTGAGCAATGAGAAACAAAACAGCTAATATACCTAGGGATGTTATACTAAAATAAACCGTAACATGGTGCGTTAGGGTGCATATTTAAATGCTGAATTTATAACCTAAGTCAGTTTCTACTCAAATTAAGCTGTCCAATCAAAGACATAGTTTACTTGTAGTGTACTGTATAACTATCGGTTTAAATGTGTGGGTTTGGCGACACTGGTTTTCATACTAATTATGACATTAAAGCACTTCTATATGTTTTTACTGTTCTGTGCATTAATTAATAGCATCTCCAACGGAAAAGTTTTGAATGTTGCAAACTTCATTTGGCAAATATTTATAAATAGTGTGTGTAAATGACTTGGAATTGCAATTTTTAAATTCATCATCATTTTGGGAGTTCTAATACAAGGGTTGAACATTTAGGTGAATTTTAATGCACTCCTACGGAATATATTCCGTTTATTAGAATAAACAGAAATACCTAATGTACGGGATGTTTCTGATAAGGGTATCTCCCAGTTATGCGACTCCTGACAAACACTCACGAAATCATTTCATTCATTTTGAAAATTGTAAGGGTTATTATTTATTAATAACTATTAAATATACAATACTAATATGTATTAGAAATAATACATGATATATGAATTTGTTTATGTGAAGTTGTAGGAAGAAATCTTTATATCTGTTGAACCGATTTTAAAAATTCTCTTTAACAATATAAAGCCACGTTATCTGTGTTTCAAGCTATATACTACAATATTGTTATCCCGTATCAATCCGGGTGAAACCAGGTCGAGCGGCTTATTATTATTCTATACTAGCGGTCCGCCCCGGCTTCGCCCGTGGTACATATTTACGTTTTCTCTACATAAGAACCATCCTCGTACTTCAAGGAATATAATAAAAAAAGAATTATCGAAATCAGTTCAGCCGTTCTCGAGTTATGCGCTTACCAACACATTTTGCGATTCATTTTTATATATAAGAAGAAGACTAGCGGTCCGCCCCGGCTTCGCCCGTGGTACATATTTACGTTTTCTCTACATAAAAACCATCCTCGTACTTCAAGGAATATAATAAAAAAAGAATTATCGAAATCGGTTCAGCCGTTCTCGAGTTATGCGCTTACCAACACATTTTGCGATTCATTTTTATATGTAAAAAGATAAGATAAGAGAAGATTATGAAGAGTTTTGAGCATTGATATTCTGAAGTACTCGACAACAGATGGCGCTAACTTGTCGCTGTTTCTGAGTCATGACGAAATAGGAACTGTAAATTTTCTGGTAAGGAAATGTTAGGTAATAACAACAATTACATAGTTTATGGCATCAGCTTTTTGTTGCAGCTGCTAGCAGTAAAACTTTGCTATAAGTACATTTGGTGATAATATTCAATTTCATTAAAATCAGTTCGCTTATTATATACATTTGTAGGTGTACATATAAATTTAGTATTGTTCACAAAAGATCGATAACTGTTATTTTATATCGACAATATCACTCATATACGAACTATTTAGTAGCGACATGTACAAGCAAGATGTGTGTTAGGTTTTGATATGTTCGGTTTTTAAAATACAGTTTTTTGTTCTTGTCTGTCATCAAGCGTTTTATTTTATTAGAGGTTATGGGCCCAGATTTTTAGTTGAAAATGACGACGAATTATCTTGTTAGTGTGCCTAAATTGAAAGGACGAGAAAACTACAGCGAATGGGCTTTTGCGGCTGAGAATTTTCTGGTGCTGGAGGGATTGTCTGATTGCATCAAGTCGGAGACTGTACCAGCAGAAATAGGAGCAGCAGGTGACGCGAAAACCAGAGCTAAGCTGATCATGACAATAGATTCGTCGCTTTATGTGCATATAAAAAGTGTACAAACGACACATGAGCTGTGGAAGAAATTGAAGAACCTATTTGATGACTCAGGATTCACGAGAAGAATCAGTTTGCTGAGGAGTTTGATTTCAATACGACTCGAAAATAGTGCTTCAATGACTTCGTATGTGACACAAATCATTGAAACAAGCCAAAAATTAAGCGGTACGGGCTTTAATATCAATGATGAGTGGGTCGCATCGCTTTTGTTAGCGGGATTAACAGAAAAATATTCCCCTATGATAATGGCGATTGAGCATTGCGGCATACCATTGACATCAGACGCCATTAAAACAAAATTATTGGACATGGAAGAAAGTGGAAATGGCAAAGACAGTAGCGCTTCCAATTCCAGTGGAGCATTTGCGAGTTATAAGATGAAACGGAATGTTGGTAACACTGAACAGATATCAAACTTGTCAAAGTCAAAACCAAAAGTCATTAGATGCTACAAATGTAAACAAACAGGACATTATCGCAATCAATGTACATTTTCGGACAAAAATGCGTCGAATACAAATCAAAATGAACGCACAAGAAGTAACGCGTTTAGCGCCGTGTTCCTGAATGGTGAATTTTGTAAAAGTGACTGGTATATTGACTCCGGGGCGAGTGTTCATCTTACCGCGAACGAAGAATGGTTGTCAAATGTGTCGCGAGATGTTATGATCAAAGAAATTGTCGTGGCAAATAAAGATAAAATACCAGTAGTATGTACTGGAGATGTGCAGATTACGACAAAGATGCATGCCTGTGAATACGATATTACAGTGGAAGATGTATTATGCGTGCCGAAGTTGACTACAAATCTGTTGTCTGTTAGTCAACTTATATCAAAAGGAAACAAAGTTTCATTCAACAATAATGGATGTCAGATTTTCAACCAAGCAGGAGTATTAGTGGCTACAGCGAGTCTGTTGAATGGTGTGTATAAACTAAACATGCCTGAGTGTTGTTCATCGGCTGCAGTGATGGTGTCCAGTGAAGTTTGGCATCGACGTCTAGGTCATGTCAACAGCCAGTATTTGAACAAGATGCAAGATGCTGTACAGGGATTGACACTTGATAGTAAGACTGATATATCAAAGTCATCATGTGTTGCATGCTGTGAGGGGAAGCAGAGCCGCTTACCTTTTCCCAAAGAAGGTAACAGAAGTGCTGAGTTGCTACATATTGTGCATACTGATCTCTGCGGACCAATGGAAAATCTATCTCTAGGTGGTTCTAGATACTTTATGCTGTTCATAGACGATTTTAGTCGTATGACATACATTTATTTTTTGAAAAGTAAAGATGAGGCATTAACATGTTTTCAACAGTATAAAGCAGAGGTTGAGAATCAACTTAATTGCAGCATAAAGATCTTGAGAAGTGACAACGGGACAGAATTCTGCAACAGTAAGTTTGACAATTTTTTGAAGTCGCATGGGATCGTACATCACAAAACGAACCCATACACTCCCGAGCAGAATGGCCTCTCGGAACGATATAATCGGACTGTCGTTGAGAAAGCCAAGTGTCTACTGTTTGATGCAGGTCTCGAGAAAAGGTTTTGGGCAGAGGCGGCACACACAGCAGTGTACTTACAGAACAGAACTGTGACCGCATCATTAAATTATAAAACTCCTTTCGAGATATGGACAGGCAGAAAGCCTGATGTAAGTCATCTTCTTGTTTTCGGTAATACAGTCATGGTACACGTGCCGAAACAAAAGAGATTAAAGTGGGACAGAAAGTCTGATAAATGTATCCTTGTCGGCTATTCCAATGAGGTCAAAGGGTGTACCCTTTGACTGTATTACTCTGTTAATTATTCTGTAGAATTTACAACCCGAAGACTAATGCCATTACTACCAGTCGAGATGTTATAGTGTTGGAGAAGATGGAGACAGAGAGTGATCTGAAGGTACAGGAAAATTGTTCAGATGAAGTGAATATGGTTCCAGTGGAGGAAAAAGACTTGACACCTCAGGAAGATTCACTTGAACAATCAGAGAGCTCGAACACAGATGACAGCAGTGAACTATATGTACCTTGTGAAGAAGACACATTAGATAGCTCTGAGACTGGTACAACAGACAGTGAAGACTCCATTATATTGAACAATGTCAACATGTTCATGGATGAGATATCCTTGCAGGAAGCTTTGGAAGGTCCAGAGAAAGAACATTGGTTAGCGGCAGTACAGGATGAGCTACAGTCATTCGAGAATCATAGTGCATGGGAACTCGTAGATGTACCAAAAGATGGTACTATAGTGCAGTGCAAGTGGGTGTTACGAAAAAAGTTCGATAGTGAAAACAATGTGCGTTATCGTGCTCGTTTGGTCGCAAAGGGCTTCACCCAAAAATATGGTGTAGATTACACAGAAACATTTTCGCCTGTAGTGAGACATACAACTCTTCGACTATTATTTGCATTGTCTGTAAAGTTAGGTATGGATGTTCACCATTTAGATGTCAAGACTGCTTTCTTGAATGGTGATTTAGAGGAAACCATTTACATGAAAATGCCAGATTGTTATAATAGTAGTAGTTCAGATCATAAAGTATTGAAACTTAAAAAGGCCATTTATGGACTTAAGCAAGCCTCTAGAGCTTGGAATAAAAAGGTTGATAATTGTTTGATCAGTAATGGTTACAAAAGGTCAAAAATAGAACCATGTATGTATACAAAGAATATTAATAATTGTAAGACCATTGTGACAGTCTATGTCGACGATTTCTTTATATTTTCCAATGATATAATTGAAACTAATAACTTGAAACAGATTTTATCTAATAATTTCAGCATTAAGGACTTAGGTGAAGCTAAATTATGTCTTGGAATGAATGTAACCTTCAATAAAGATAAAGGATATGTAACTTTGAGTCAGGAAGCTTATATTGATCAACTTTTAAGCAGATTTAATTTAAGTGATTGTAAGACTGTTGATACTCCGATGGAGGTCAAATTAAATGTAAATAAAGGTCCAGTAGGGGCAAATAGTCATGTGCCCTATCAACAACTAATTGGTAGTTTGATGTACTTGTCAGTCTTAACTAGGCCAGATATTAGTTACTCTATAAGTTTTTTAAGTCAGTTTAATAATTGTCACACAAAAGAGCATTGGGAATATGCAAAAAGAGTATTAAGGTATTTAAAACGAACTAAATGTTATGGAATAAAATATTGTAAGGAAGGTAATTCAGAAATAACAGGCTATGTAGATGCTGATTGGGCTTCTAACTCTGAAGATAGGAGATCATATACTGGAATGTGTTTTTTGTTATCTGATGGTGTAATATCATGGGAGTGTAGAAAACAGAAATGTGTAGCCCTCTCTAGCACTGAATCAGAGTATATTGGTCTATCTGAAGCATGTAGAGAAGCATTATATCTTAAGGAATTACAATATGAAATAACCAATAAGATGTACACTATTTGCATATTTAATGATAACCAAGGTGCGCAGAAGCTGTGTGCAAATCCAGCATTTCATAAACGTACAAAGCATATCGATATTAAATATCATTTTTGTTGTGATCTAGTAAGAGATAAAATTGTTAAGGTGCTGTATTTGCCAACAGCTGATATGCCAGCTGATATTCTTACTAAAAGTTTATGTTCAGCAAAACATTATAAATTTATGTTGCTTCTTGGCATAGTTTGTATAGAATAATTTTGTATATGATTGTTTAGTGAATATTGTGATAAGTAGGGGTGTTATTTTATATCGACAATATCACTCATATACGAACTATTTAGTAGCGACATGTAGCAAGATGTGTGTTAGGTTTTGATATGTTCGGTTTTTAAAATACAGTTTTTTGTTCTTGTCTGTCATCAAGCGTTTTATTTTATTAGAATAACTTACTTCACAAAGTAAATTTATAATTAGTTTTTTTTTTCTATTTTCGTTCCTCTTTATTCAATGATTGGTGGTCAGCTAGTAAACATAAGTACATAATAATTTAACCAATATAGAGACAATTTTTAATGGGTATAAGAATAAATGAAACAACATAGACGTTACAATATTTTATTATAAATTAAACATAATAAACAAGATTACAAGGTTAATTATACATTTATTTACTATATTCACATTTAAATGAATGAATGATTTTTGGGAACAGTTTTAGGATGCCATAATACAAGTTTTTACGTGGTAATATACTGAGTATCTCGATTTTCTGAGGTCAACCCCCTAAAATGACTGGAATATAAATAGGAATTTAAATAAAATATATAAGAAAATAGTTACAGAATAAAGCTCCAGCCAGGCCTTATTGAGTAGTGGAACAGTATGATATGATAACCAGTAGTGATATAGACCGCTTTGAATTATAATATCTTAACTTTCTGGCTTAATACATGAGTTGTGCTAACCTTTTGTTGGTGTCTCGAGATTAGGTTTCCGAATGTATCGGAAAATTCAAATATTTTTGTAAACATATTCTACTTGTAGAAGATCGATGAGCATGGGCGACAACAGGGCTCCCCGCACCTTTAGCTCCACGTGTATAAGATCCCACCGCAGGATTAGTGCCTGCCTGCCTGGATATCCGCATGACATCGCTCATCTTCGGCGCCTCATCATCACCGTGCACCGCACCGCATCATGAATAGGAACGCGCAAGAACACGCGAACGGCAGCTGCACGTGCGATACAGGAAAACCACTACATGGAAGATTACATACACAGCTACGCGTCCGAAGATGAGGCAAGAGAGATAACAGCGCACGTCGATCGCATACACCGATACGCCGGCTTCTGCTTCGAACAACGCCAACGCGATAAGGAACTTCACGAACACCGGGGCAACCACCGCGACCGTCGAGATCGGCGGGAGCGAGACAGAGCGAACGTTGGGTCTACTCTGGCACGTGAAACAAGATTACATCGGTTTTCGTGTAAACACGAAACGTGTGCCGCGAGAAATAATTAAAAACACGAGAACACCAACGAAGAGAGAAGCCCTTAGTCTCATCATGTCGGTCTTCGACCCCCTCGGCCTCATCGCGCCCATCCTGACACCGACGAAAAGAATCATTCAAGACACGTGGAAGTACAACACCGGCTGGGACGACCCCATTCCCGTCGCGCTACACCGCCGCTGGGAAAGCTGGGTGGCGAACATACAACATCTCGACGCGCTTCGCATCCCACGCTCTTACGACTATGAACCCGCGGCTGAAAGAGAAATACACACATTCGTGGACGCCAGCGAAGAAGCGTACGCAGCGGTCGTATACATCAGAGCGACGCGCGCCGAGGGGTCGAACACGTCGCCATCACCGCCGCAAAGAGTAGAGTCACGCCCACGAAATCGGTGTCAATCCCACGCCTGGAACTGCAAGCCGCCCTGCTCGGAGCACGCCTCACACGATCGGTCGAGGAAGGTCACGACTTCGTCTTCAAGCGAAAGGTGTATTGGAGCGACTCAAGAACAGCACTCGCATGGATACGCGGCGAGCCGCGTACATACAAAACATTCGTGGCACACCGACTAGCCGAGATAGAGGACCTCACGGAAAAAGATGAGTGGCGCTGGGTCCCCAGGGCGCACAATACGGCGGACGACGCTACGCGCAACACCCCCGCTGACTTCGGCCCGCAACACCGTTGGTTCACCGGTCCAGAATTCCTCCGCTATGCAGAATGCGACTGGCCGGCTGAGAAGAAAGAAAACATAATCACCGACACGGGCGAAGAAAAGGAAAAGTGCGGCGCGTTGAACTCATCGGACCCCGCCCCCGCGTTCATCGACCTCGAACGCTTTTCACAGTGGACTCGGCTAGTGCGCACAATGGCCCGCGTACTACAATTCATTGAGCTCTGCCGTCGCCCCAAACAATTCGTCAACGCAGCGCGTCGAAAACGTAAGAAGAAGAACGAAAACGAAGACGCGACGTGGAAGAGAAATGTAAAAAAAAACAAAGAAAAAATCGTCTCCCACCCGAGCAATGAAGAGAGAAAATGGAAAATATTAAATGCGCGCCACTTACGCGCCGCTGAAAACATACTCGTAAAATTAGCACAGAAAGTGCTAATTTTACGAGTATGTTTTTAATAAAATTAGTACGGAAAAGAGATAGCGATACTACAGTGAGGACACCCGCCCACTGAAAAAAATCAAGGTTCGCTAGCGGGACTAAGTGTCGCTTTAGACGAAAACGGGATACTAAAATTACGAGGACGAGTGAATGAAGCCAGCACGCGAGGCAGAGGCCGCAAACCCGACAGTAAACATAGGTATACGCAGCTCTACATACAACACGTACACGAAAAACTGCATCGCGTCGGCGTCGAAATTGTGGTAAATGAACTAAGGCAAAGACTGTGGATAACAAGAATTCGACCCGCGACAAAGGAAGTACTGAAGAGCTGCCCGCGCTGCTGCCTGCTGCGCGCGAAACCCGCGCGCCCATCCACCGGCGACCTGCCCGCCGCACGCCTCGCGCATCACGCGCGCCCATTTACATTCACCGGACTCGACTACTTCGGCCCGCAAGAAGTGACCGTCGGCCGCCACCGAGAGAAGCGCTACGTGGCCCTCTTCACGTGCTTGACGTCGCGCGCCGTACACCTGGAAGTCGTCGTGTCACTCAGCACCGATTCAGCGATCAACCCGCTGCGCCGCTTCATAGCGCGGCGCGGCTGTCCGGCCGAAACGTGGAGTGACAACGCGACGTGCTTCCGCGCCGAGAGCTCACGGACGCGTGGGCCGCCCTTGAAGAAGAAGCAGCAGCCCGCCGCATCAGCGGGCGCTTCCTTCCGCCGGCCGCCCCATTCATGGCCGGCGCGTGGGAGCGCATGGTACGCACCGTGAAAGAAGCCCTACGCCACACGCTTCACGAGCAGCGCCCCAGTGACGAGACGCTCGCCACACTCCTCGCCGAAGTAGAAGCCACTGTAAACTCACGCCCCCTCACTCATGTGGCCGTGACACCCGACGTGCCGCCCGCCATCACACCGAACATGATCCTGCTGGGCTCCAACTGCTACGTGCCGCCACCCTGCACCATCGAGGAAGACCAAACAACAGCGCGCACCCACTGGAAGCGCGCGCAACAGCTCGCCGACACCTTCTGGCGACGCTGGGTGCGCGAGTACCTGCCCGTACTCCAACAGCGGCGGGAGCCCCACGCAAGCGGCGCGGCCCCCAATATCGGCGACCTGGTCATCGTGTGCGACTCCAATCACCCGAGGAACACGTGGCCCCGAGGACGAGTCGTCGCTACGTATCCCGGCAAGGACGGCGAGGTACGAGTGGTCGACGTGGAGACCAGCGGCGGCTGAATCCTCCGGCGGCCCATCAAGAAGATCGTCGTGCTACCGGTTCAAATCGCAGAGTGCGACGGCGGGAAGAATGTGCACGACAAACCGTAAAGTAACTAATTTATCGTTATTAACGTAAATATAACGTTAGAATCCTGAAGGCTTACGCCTGAAGGCTTATAATTATTATTAGTATGAAAATAAATATGTCTTTGTTCTAGTTACATTGAAAAGTTTATGTCTTGTAAAGTAAACTATCTAACTAGTCTAATAAAGTAAAATAAGTATCCAGTATAAAATCCTGAAGGCTTATGCCTGAAGGATTATCTTTATAGCAAAGTATAAGTAGCAATTTGTATGTAAAGTTATTTGTGTTGTCTATTACGTAAAGATTCATGAAGGATTATGCCTGAAAGATTATTATAGTATTAAGAATGTTTAGTAATATAGTAAATGTTTATGTTTTGTTTGTTTAATACGGTAGATGTTTTGTAGATTGAAAATGTTTGTGCTTCTTAAGTTGTATTACTGAATGTTTATGTCTTTCTTTGTATTACGTGAATATTTAAATGTTTATGTCTTTCTTTGTGTTATGTGAATATTTAAATGCTTATAGTGTGTGATATTAGGATTAAATTGATATTATTGTGTATTTCGTTACCCGACAGCGTCGCGTCCGCGACTGAGCGCACACGCCGTTCCCCGCAGTATATTTATACACCTGAAGCGGGGGACGGGGTAGTATAAAAGAAAATTTTGAAGAATCGTGCGCGCAGTCAGCCGTAGACAATGAGGAGGCCTTGTACGGGATTTGCAAGGCCCTCACAAGCGAAGCTGTCCCCACCCTACCACTAAGGACCGAGAGTGGCCTAATCTACGACCCAGTACAGAGGGCGGAGCTGCTGGCTGACCACCTTGCCAGCATTTTTAGGCCACTCCCAGCAGCTGACGTAGAGCATGTCAAACTGGTGGAGGGCACACTTCAGAAAGAGTTCGCCGGACCACGACTCCAAGAGGGGATAAAGGCGGTGTCCCCAAGCGAAGTTAAAAGGGAGATCAAGAAGCTGAAAGCAAAGGCGCCGGGAAACGACTCCATCTCCAACATGGCCCTGAGGAACCTGCACAGAAGAGCGGTTGCGGCTCTCTGCCGCGTGTACACACGGGTGCCTAAGGCTGGGACATTTCCCTCTGCAGTGGAAGACCGCCACGGTGGTAATGCTGCCCAAACAAGGGAAAGACCACACAAGACCGGATGGATACAGACCCATTTCCCTACTGCCCTCCATGTCCAAGGTGCTCGAAAGACTCGTCCTGCGACGCTTCGCACCCCATTTCACGCCACGGGAGGAACAATTCGGATTTCGGACGGAGCACAGTACAACACTGCAACTGTCCAGAGTCGTACACACCCTAGCAGCAGCTATGAACAAGAAAGAAGCGGCAGTTGCAGTGTTCTTGGACATGGAGAAGGCATTCGACAAGGTCTGGCACGAGGGCCTTCTATTCAAGCTAAGCCAACTGGAATGTCCACAATATGTTATTAACCTAATACGGAGTTTCCTGGAAGACCGGGCCTTCCAGGTCCGCATTGGAGGAGGCGCCTTCTCCAGTACCAGGAGGATCGAAGCCGGAGTCCCACAAGGCAGCTGCTTGTCGCCACACCTGTACGCCGTGTACACGGACGACATCCCGAACAGGGCGGACTCCCAATTGTCCCTGTTCGCGGACGACACGGCGTACATAGCAACATCGCTGAATCGAAACCATGCCGCCATCAAAATGCAAAGAGTGCTAGATCAGCTGCCGGAGTGGCTAGATAAGTGGAGACTCCGGGTCAATCCGAAGAAGACGCAGGCAATCTGCATGGGCTGTGCGCCGAACCCAGGGAACCTAGAAATACTGCAAACCAAGATTCCGTGGTCACAGAAGATCACGTATCTGGGGGTGGAGATCGACAGGCGCCTGAGCTTCAAACACCAAGCCCAAAAAGCCGCTCGCCAGGCACAGATCGCAGCTGTGCGACTGAGACCAATCTTCAAATCTAGCTTGCCTACCAGGCTGAAGCTGAGACTTTACAATACTTACGTTAAACCCAAGATCTTGTACGCTGCCCCAGTCTGGTACGGCTACATCTCACAGGCGAGTTATCGTCGACGCCCCCAGATACGTCCGCAACTCCACTATCGAGAGGGACTTGGGAGTGGAGCCTCTCGAAAAGGTTATCAAAGAACAGGCAAAGAGGATCTTCGCAAAAACCGATAGATCAAATTACGAACACCTCCAAAACATTGCACCTTGGAGAGCTAGCGCGATTGACGCGAAGCCCTACCCGCGCGACTTGGCCCGGGACGAGAGGGACGCGTCGCCACCGCGCATGGTCGCTGACCCGCACTCGCTGGGCCTCCCGTAAGGGTCTCACCCGGTGGGGCGGATCGCCCAGCTAGCGGAAACGCGGACCCCGAGTCGCCGTGGGCAGGTTGCCTGGGTGGGGGACTGCGTTGAGCATTACCGGAACCAACGCGCATGCGGCGAATGAACAAATAACAACCCCATAGGAGTGGGGTTAACCCAGGGACCCTCTCGTAGTTGCGAGAGGCGCGAGAGACCAGAGTTGGGGGGCTTAGCCCCGGTACTCTTTCCCCACACTGTTACAGGTGTGAGCGAAGACACCGAAAGCGTTGCGTCATGGCATTCCAGTTCCTCCCACGCAAGAAGAAGAAGCAAGAAATAACTCCGCTCCGGCTTGGCACCCCGGCCCTCTACGTATGAAGAAATAATCGTTTGTATCATTTACAAACCCCCACGCCACTACAGTCCACTTGAGAGGGCCCATCGCCAACAGAACGCCGTACTAAAGGATGAAAGCCCGGTGACGGCGGTCGTGCAAGGACTCTCAAAAATTCTAGAACTCCATAATGGATGACATAAGAATTTTATACTGGAACGCCAGGGGCCTGCGGCAGAAGGCCGCGCTGCTTAAGCAGGTCCTGCATGAACATCGCATCCATATCGCCCTGATTTCTGAGACCCACATGTCGGCAAAGGAGAGGCTGAGAGTCCCAGGGTATCATGTGTACAGGGAGGACAAGGCGAACCAAGTGGGGAACCCGTATCGTGGAATTGCTGTTCTCGTCAAGAGAGCAGTGATCCACAAACCACTGGCTCCCTACACACAGTTGGAAGCCATAGATGCCCTGGGGATCGAGATTGAGGTCCGGGGCACGCCAACCAGACTCCTTGGCATCTACCGGCCGGGAGGAAACGCCATCACCAGAAGCGACATGGAAGCGATTTTTGCTCCCCCACAAGATATCGCTACTCTGGCCATGGGCCCGTATTCACGGGCGGCGCCAGATACCTGTTGAAGAGGACGAATCGTTCTGAGCAACCAGTCGTCGTCGACACAACCCCCACGCGTCCGCGTTAACATGTAGAAGCCCTTCTAGCTAACATCGAGACACCACTCAAAAAAAATAAATTCGCATAGTAGACACACAGCAATAGCAATACAGTCCACAACTCAATAGCTCTGACTCACTCTCTACATCAAGCGGCGAAATCTTCAGTGGGCATTTTGATTGACCTTCAATCCCAGTCATAGGAAAGTACAGTGCAAAATAGCACATAGTTGTGCCGTACATAGTGATAAATACATGAGAAACATTATTTTCATTTGATACTGAATCAAATTGCAAAGTACAAGGAATCGTTTCTCTCTTTATAAGGAAAGTCAATACGCTAGAGCTACAGAGTTCAAAAATTAACATACTTAAGTATACATACTGAGTTACAATTCATTATAATAAAACTATATTATGATTTACAAAATCAAGTAATTTACGAAATGAATGTCTTCTATTATCATAAAAGTTGAAAAAAAAAGTCGAAAAAAATACATATTTAACACATATTGATATATCAAAAGATACAGCCTTTTATGCTGCAAATTTTCTGGATTTCGACATTCACAAGGGAATCTACAATCTACAACTTACAGGGTACTTCCCATGAACACAAAGTCTTGAAATTTTGTACAAAGTAACGTGTTATATCTCAGACTAGCTTCCGCCCGCGACTCCGTCCGCGCGGAAAATTAAAATTTATTCTTTTGTACGTATTTTTCCGGGATAAAAAGTATCCTATTTTCACATACAGACAGACAGACAGAGAAAATTTTTTGTAATCACATATTTGGGTTTGGTATCGATCCAGTAACACCCCTTGCTATTTATATTTTCAATGTACAGAATTGACCCTTCTACAGATTTATTATATGTATAGATATAGGAATAATTGTAAAAAACATAAATTTAAAAGTTACAACATAAGATACATTAGGTTAGCTCGGAGCCCTCGGTGCGGAGTCCGTCTCGCACATAGCTGGTCCTTTAGTTGGAATGTTGCATAGAGTCTCCGGGAAGAAGCCGTGATTTGTATCGGCTTGCTGCCAACTAACAACCCACTGTGTTCTGACGAGCCGCTTCAATGTGCAATATTTTCATGTCACGAACTTAGTATGTATCTGAAATGAAATAACAAAACTGTTAATAAACAACAATTTACATTATTCTTTACTATCTGCGGCTTCGCCCGCTTTGTCTAAAACCTTAAAAACCTTCCTCTTGAATCACTATATCTATTAAAAAAAACCGCATCAAAATCCGTTGCGTAGTTTTAAAGATTTAAGCATTATAAGGGACATAGGGACAGAGAAAACGACTTTGTTTTATACTATACTAGCTTTCCACCCGCGGCATCGCCCGCGCAGAAGAAAGAAAAAGCCGCATAGTTCCCGTTCCCGTGGGATTTCCGGGATAAAAACTATCCTATGTCCTTTCTCGGGTATCAAAATATCTCTATACCAAATCTCATGCAAATTGGTTCAGTAGTTAAGGCGTGATTGAGTAACAGACAGACAGACAGAGTTACTTTCGCATTTATAATATTAGTATGGATTGAATTTGACATTGTGTATGCTTATATTGATATCTTTTTATTTATATATTTTTGTCTGTTTTTAATGCACCTTGCCCTGTTTACTTACTAGCTTTCCGCCCGCGTTTTCAAAGAAAAAACCGCGTAGTTCCCGTTCCCGTAGGATTTCCAGGATAAAACCTATCCTATGTGTTAATCCAATTTACCCCCTATATGTGTGCTAAATTTCATTGTAATCGGTTCAGTAGAATTTACGTGAAAGAGTAACAAACACACACACATCCTCACAAACTTTCGCATTTATAATATTAGTAGGACTAGCTGTGGCACACGGTTTTACCCGCATTGCTCCGCTCCAATTGGTCTCAGCGTGATGATATAATATATAGCCTATAGCCTTCCTCGATAAATGGGCTAACACTGAAATAATTTTTCAAATCGGACCAGTAGTTCGTGAAATTAGCGTGTTCAAACGAACAAACAATCAAATTATTCAGCATTATAATATTTATATATTTTAGATTTTTAATTTTTTTTATACAATTTGTACCATCCATGCTCAATGGTCATGATAAAATAAATATTAGTGTAGCTTGAAATCAGAACGACTATATTAAAACTAGCTGACCCCACAGATGTCCTGTCTTAAAAGGTTCTAATTATCTATTAGCAAGCGCCATCTATACACAATACATCATATATACTTACTCAATCCAGCCAATAGATGTCGCCATATCTAAGAATGGTCTATAGCAGGGATTCCCAAACTGTGCGCCGTGGAAAGTGAAGAGGAGCGCCGTGAGTCGATCTGCTTATATTTGTGAGTACTTTTTTTGAGCGTTCGAATCTGTAACATTTGCATACAAGATTTTAAATTTGCTGCGACAAAAGGTACCTACGTCATGTGCATCGCCTTAATCGTGCTTTATTTTATTTAAATTAAGCCTAACATGTTGATTTCTCTTTAGTTTCTTTTACAATAAAGAAATTGAGTTAATATTTTTTAATTTTTGATTATTTTCTTCTCTGTCTAACCCAATGTCTATTCTTGTATAATATTATTGTAGGTAGGTATCTAAATAGACTGTTTACTATTGAAATAGCTAGGTGGGTTAGGGCGCCGTGAGAAAATTTAACATGACACTGTGCCGCGAGCTGAAAAAGATTGGGAACCCCTGGTCTATAGCTTACAGCTAATTATTGTCTGTCAAATAATAATTTGCAATATAATAAATTCACGACTATAAACTAAGATGTAAGCTATCCTATCTTTCAAGTTAGATCAACTATCACACTGGGTGTAAATCAAATTAAAAATCAGTTTAGTAGTTTTAGAGTCCATTGCAGACAAACAAAGTGACACATACTTTATTGATTATATAAAGATTTGCAATCATAAAAAAATGTTAGAGATTTTCAGTACAACTTACACTTTTATTCTTCACAAGCACAAATAAAAATGAAGCCACCGGGCCTCGGCAATCACGTCAAAACCAGCAACTCTGAAATAAACATATGTAAGTTATATTAATGCTTTTGGTACCATATCTATACTAATATGCTAAAGCTGAAGTCTTTGTTTGTTAGAATGCGCTAATCTCAGGAATTACTGGTCTGATTTGAAAAACTCTTTTGGTGTTAGATAGCCCATTTATCGAGGAAAGCTATGGGCTATATAACATCAAGCTAAGTCCAATAGGGAGGAGCAATGCGGGTAAAACTACAGGGAATAGCTAGTGTGATATACATATAAATAAGCCCACATACTAGCTGTGTGGCCTACATAATAATCATATATAAAAGATAATGCTAACCAGATTCTAATAAGACTCTACTAAAGAAAGTAACTACATTCCACAAGTAATTTATTACGTATAATATTCTTATCTTCATTAACTATGTAGTAAGTTAATTAATTGTTAATACAGCTTTCATATAAAGAATAAATTAAATAAAAACAGTCATAAACGAGTACATACGTGATTAATTCTTAAATCTTACCTGCCTGTATATTTCATTGGAAAATGTCAAATCAAACATTCATTCAATATGACTTCTATAGGAACATTTTTGAATCGTCTTATCATAGTTTTAGGTACCGTGTACAGGTAAATTATCTTGGAGAAATTTTTGCGTTTGTAGTAGTGTATGGTCAGCAAATAAAAAAAAACAACATTTTATTTTTAGTTTTTATTATATATATATAATATATTTTATAAATATAAATATATATATATATATATATATTTATAAATATAAATATATATATATATATATATATATATAAATATAAATATAAATATATATATAATATATATATATATATATATTTATAAATATAAATATATATATATATATATATATATATATATATATATATATGGGTGATTATACAAAAATGGGGTTACTTTTGAGGATATTTTGTTTACTATATTTTTTATATCAGATTGTTACAAATTAGGGTGTATATGATAGCTAATCTAATGAATATATTGTTCCAAATCGGGCCAGCCACTTTTTTAAGTAGATTGTGAGATATTTTAAATTTTCTGGAATTGGCCTCCAGGGGACTGACGAGGCTAACATGGTACTGATAAAAAACACAATTTTGTAATATTCTTAAAGAAATTGAATGAAAATTACTACAAATCTCTCAGTTTTAATAATGGCACATGTCTTTTAAGTATTAAAATCACTTAGTTACGTTTAAAAATGATAATTAATAATATGTGATACTGGGAAAAAACAATGTCTCAAGTTTCAAAACAGCCTTCTGATATTTAACGCTACGTGAATATTCTTACTCTCTTACTTAACTTTTACTACTTTGACTTAGTTTTACTTGATATTTCAAGTAATTTACAAACAATAGAAACAAAAAAACGGCCAAGTACGAGTTGGAGTCCTAACAAACCTATTTTTTAATATGTTTGTAACTAAAAATTTACACTTTTAGCAATTTTTCCTTTATCTATGTTATAAGACGTTGCTATTTACCAAGTAGAAGTAAACTATAGCAGTTTATAGCAGACTGTATACACGGCAAGCATCCTGTGTGTTTTTTTATTCCCTTGCGAATATTGAATTTTGCGGAAATTTGCAGTATTAACGGATGTAGGTATCTTTTGATTGCGTTGCGTTATAAGTTTGATTTTTTTACAGCCCCAAGGGTTCTTAATCTTGAGTATCCAATATAAATTTCAGATTGATACCTCCACGCGTTCCAAAAAAAACGTCTTAACAGACAAACGGACAACAAAGTGATCCTATAAGGGTTCTGTTTTTTCCTTTTGAGGTTCGGAGCCCTAAAAATCTACCAATATTTATGTTAAAAGTACTAATTATAGTAAAATTAAAAACCAAAGGCTCGAATGAA
Source organism: Colias behrii (assembly GCA_029959065.1). Lineage (NCBI taxonomy): Eukaryota > Metazoa > Arthropoda > Insecta > Lepidoptera > Pieridae > Colias > Colias behrii. Next base: position 8,978,154 of record JARWMC010000022.1, read on the forward strand.
AGTCTCATCTGAGTTTTCATAAGAGCCCCTTGACATTTTTATAATGTTATTAAGTATATTAATTAACTTTTATGTTATTTTGAGGTAATTTTACTTCACAGTATTATACGTATACGTATTTATCTGATAAATATAAAAAGCTATGCCCTGAAAGCATCAAAATCAATAATTAAAATAAAATATGATCTTTTTAATAAAATTATTAGTAGTTTGTTTCAATAGCTCTTTTCTTTGCTACTCTTTCTTAAATGTTTCTTCCCTAGTCAAATTCAGTTTCTTTTAGCGTGGCGCATGATGTTTTAAACTGAAATATAAAATAGAAATGCTTATACCAATAGCAATCAAGATAAAAGTTCTCAAAAACGACTGAATCATCAGTACTATGGGGTCGCGTCAGTCCCCTGGCACGATATCTGACAAAGGACTGATGCCAGCGGATTGATGAAAAGGGACTTAATATGAGGTTATAATCACAAATTATGTTTTTTTGCCTAATTTCTAATATCAACAAACTATATTTTTACAAATAATATAAATGAAAATAAAAATCAGATTAACAATAAAATAACGACTTACCATAGGACTGAAATGTTGACTGGCGCAGCAAGATTTTAGAGGACAAACACAACCCTAGCGCTGGTACAGTTATGACGGCCGTCAAAATATGCGGTGCACAAGTAACTTCATTACCAACATTAATACTTAGACAGGGATTTGACCTCGACTTGGTGATATTTAGCGAGAATTTCAAATTTAAAAAACACACAACGGACTGACTAGTGAAAACGATGACAAAGTTTAATTTTATTTTTTAAATAAAATGGAAAACATTGCGTTATGAAAGTTGTAGTATATAATACTATGTACATCAAAGATTGTAGTGAATTAGTAAGTTTTCTTAAATCGATGATAATGTTTAAACGATAGTCACTTGATTGTTGGTTTTCGGAGTTGTGACATGCCAAAGTTTGAACGTTTGAAGCATTAATTTATTTTTTTTATTCATTTGTATTTTAAATAAAGAAGTGAAATTGAGTGACCAAATAAAGGACGCTTCATTGTTTTAAAATAGATTGTTATTTGAATAAAATATAATAAGACTTTGTTTAAATTGGCTGATGACATCGAGTTACCCCATTTTTGTATAATCACCCATATATATATATATATATATATTTATATTTATAAAATATATTATATATATATAATAAAAACTAAAAATAAAATGATATATATATATATATATATATATATATATATATATATATATATATATTTGGGATTTTAAATTAAACTATATGTGTTTCTCCTCTGAAAAAGATGAGACTTTATTTTAATATTTGCTCATTTAACATACGTATAACTTTTACATTAACAATGTTACTAAAATGAAAAATTTACTAACCTGAAAAAGAAACGACATTTAAAGTTTAATTTACTAACTTTAGTACACAATTTAAACAGTTCCAAGATTCTCTTTTTAATTTTAATTCAAAACTCAAAACTCAAACATTTATTTATTCAATTAGACTTCTTCTAGAAGCACTTTTGAAACGTCATTAGGTACATATTTTTAACATTTACCACCGATTCGGAAAGCAGTATCTACGGAGAAGAACCGGCAAGAAACTCCATAGTTGCTCTTTTTAATCATGTCAGTTTTAATTTTACAAAACATATATGTAACATCATATTATATTATAGTAATATGCCAAAGAACTGTCCTGTGGTTTTTACGCGACAACCCTCCATGGGTTTTTATCGTCCATATATTCCTTAATACTGTAATAGGCTCTCTGAACTAATTTTTATATAAGTTTTAAATTTAGAACTACTAAACTCTTTAATATTATGAGGAATTCTGTTGTAAAAAGCGTATACCTTGGCCCATAAATGAATTTTTAACTTTAGCTAGCCGGAAAAATGGCATTTCATTTTATTCTAATAATTCATCAACCCCAGGCATATCACAATCATCCCCATCCTCGCTTTCATCAGATGAATTATTTAAATTAATTATAATTCGTTCTGATATTGCGTCTAAAGCTGCGTCTCTACCCTGATATTTGCTTTCCTCCTCAATAGCATGCAGACAAACTTTTCTCCATTCCTCTACAGTTATGGCGTTCATTTTTTCTTCAGCTAATGACATTATAACATTCATATTCATTGCGATATTCTTTTTTGCGACATATGTTTTCACTATCCCCCATATATTTTCTATAGGATTAAACTCCGGATGGTATGGTGGTAAACGCAGCACAGTATGACCGTGCTGTCGTAATAGTTCGTCTATCTTATACTCTACAAATCTCGCCTTGTTTTGCAGAATCAGTTCATATAATTGAGGCTTAAGCAACGTGGATGAATGCTCAATGTTTCTAAATGTCAGCCAGTCAATCATTTGCTGTTTTCTAGAATTACTATTCGGTGCAGGATTTTGTATTGAGTTATGATATGGTGCGTTGTCAACAACAACAACACTATTTGGTTGTAAGTTGGGTATTAATTGAGTTTGAATCCACCTTGAATAGTTGTCATAATTCATATTGTCGTGGTAATCTCCACTTTTTTGGTTGGCTTTAAACATAAGCAATGCATTTGGTATAAAGCCATCCATTCCACCAGCATGAACAATGATTAAGCGGTTGCCTTTCGATATATGTTGCTTGAAACCTGAAGTGCTTCCATCTGACCAAGATTTTATTTTTTACTAGCTTCCGCCCGCGACTCCGTCCGCGCGGATGTCGGTCTTCGCGTGGATGGTCTCCATTTTGATTAACTCTGACAATGACATCTTATAAACATCTATTGGACCCAAATACGGCTAGGCCTATAATAATACGCAACGTGTGTTCGCGGTTCTACAGAACAACGTCTATGGATAAAACTGAAAAATTAAGATTAATTTTTTTTCTACGTATTTTTCCAGGATAAAAAGTATCCTATTTTACGCCCAGGATAATAAGGTATAATTATACCAAGTTTCATCGAAATCTAACCGTTAGTTTTCACGTGATGTCTTCACATAAAGACAGACAGACAGACAGACAGACAGACAGACAGACAAAAAATTTTTTAATCACATATTTGGGTTTGGTATCGATCCAGTAACACCCCCTGCTATTTATTTTTTCAATATTTTCAATGTACAGAATTGACTCTTCTACAGATTTATTATATGTATAGATTTTTTTGCTTTATGTTCTAACGGTACCAAGCGACTGACAAAAGACTGCACGTGGCACCTGCGGACAGCGTAAACTGGTTTATTCTGGTTTTGTGCGTGTTTCCACTTTCCACTATCAAGTGACGATTTATTCATTTGTTTTGTTTCGTAATTATTATGGTCAAATATTAATAACGAAACAAATTATTATGGACACGATATTTTATTGTTTCACGGTAGTCGCCAAGTGTCGTTTGCTCAAGGACGTGAAATTGAATGATAGGTATATATTTTTTTATAAAGTCAAAACCATTTTCTTCCAAATAAAAACTTGTTTTTATTGAAAACAAAAATCAGAGTGTTGCTAGGAATAAGTATAAAATTAAATAGTAATGTTAGGATATCGAAACATTTTTGTATAGGCCAGAACGATATAGTGGAAACGCGCTCTAAGATCTGAGTAATATACACACCACTACATATGCAAAAATTTCTCCAAGCTAATTTACCTGTACTATGTGGTGTATTGTACCAATTCGGAAAACAGTCCACATGGCAGACCGAATATAAAATATGGTGCATGGTCAAAATGGCCGAAGTGAAGCCCGAAGGTACTTTTCAACACGGTTGAGGGGGGCGGCCTGTAAAAACGCAATATTGCAATTTGCAGGAACTAAGAGAGAAGTTCATTTGTTTTTAAAACATCATTTCAATAGTTAGTTTCTAAATTGATACCTATAAGCTATCAGGTATGAACGCCATTTTACAAAGAATCTAAGATATTTCAAATTTACCTGTTAAAATGCTAACGATAGCTAAGAATCCCTGCATAAAACTATATTAAGTACTTTTTCAACACGAATAATTGTAAATAACAACATTTAGGTAGAAATCGAGACCAGAAAAACACTTTTTTTATGCTTTTTGTTGCAATTCCTATATTATAGGGCGGTAGAAACTAGAATCACCAGATCGTAATGGTCCGTGGAATAAAATAAAAATGCCCTATCTTTGAATTAAAACTTGCGAGTTACGACTTCCGGTTCGAATTTTGTCTATGGCTCTATAGATAATAAATAATAAAAATAAATAGGAAATGGGCCATAACCACACAATACTAAGTTAAAATAGTATTTTCTTCATTTCTAAACAATTTGAAAAAAACCAAATGCCGTCACAATACATTACGGAGAATAAAACTTAATTTATTAATAATATTTGTTTCATTATTGAAGTGAAACTTCTTTATCGGGGTTGGAAAAAAATTTAGTGTAATATTTTTTCGTTACGCGACATCTTTTTCTTATCCCTACCACGCGTGATTCGACGTATTTCTGTAAAGTTGCATATAGTAAATAATTTTTTTTTAAAGAATTTTCACTTCTGTACACGCGTGTACGTCTGCACCAGTCTGCACACATTTTTTTATTTTATCCATGGACCATAAACAATTCAGTTCAAAGAATGTTATCGAAGATTCTAGAATGTTCAACGGAAATCCGCTATTGTATGTATCCGAATGTATGTATTGCCATTTTTTAGAAAGTGCCATTTTTTATCCATTTTCTAAACATAATACTATTTCAAGAACATACAAAATAAATTTAACTGCATAATATACAAAATAAATGCACAAACAATTTGTTAGTATTAATCCATAACCGATATCTTCTTAATATAAATAAATCTCGTGTCACAATGTTTGTCCTCAATGGACTCCTAAACCACTTAACCGATTATAATAAAATTCGCACACCATGTGCAGTTCGATCCAACTTGAGAGATAGGATAGGTTTTATCCCGGAAATCCCTCGGGAACGGGAACTATGCGGGTTTTTCTTTGAAAACGCGGGCGAAGCCGCGGGCGGAAAGCTAGGCCCGCCTCGCCGCGCACATACCTAAGTCGCGGTACAGTGGTTTCAGTCGAGCTATAAGAAACGTGGAAAACTAGTTTTTAATCGTTTAGCATGCTTCTCAACTTGTAAAACACAATGAAATTATAAAAAAAATATATTGTGTAAGATTAGTAGATCGTGTACGCCCATTCACGATCACTTATGTGTAAATTTGCATGAAATAAAATATGACGATATGGCGTATGACGGTATGACGATATTCATGCAAATTTTCATTTCTTGCTTGATATTATTATTTGAAGTGAACCTATATTAATTACTCTATGTTTTAGGCCTATGCCTAAAAAGTAACTCGATAAGCATTAAGAAATATCTTACTTATAGTAATATTTTATTTTTGGAATTTAGATGCGGGATTTTTCATCAAAATAATGGGTTTAAATAAGCACATTGTTCAGACAAACCTCAGACTATTAATGGAAGAAAACACTATAGGTAGCCAGTAAGTGCGTTTGTCACGGCTACGGGCTAGGCATAGTTGATAGTACGTATTTCACAAAGGCCAAACAGTGTTTTGAAGATTATTTTTCCGACCCAAATATCGACCAATAGAATTGCACCATTCGACGTCACGTGGTACAACCTACATGGTATTATACTGATAATTTTTTGAAAATTTTCTCTGGTCGTTGACGTCAAACTGACAGGTTCAATTCAATTGTGAAATTATTGGCCGACATTTGGGACGGAAAAATAATCTCCCGAATACCACACGAGCTTCAAAATTATCTGGCATTTCCCTCAAGGTTCCCTGCAAACAAATAAAGTCGTCGAGTTTTTCAGGAAAAATCACTCGCGCTTCGCGCTCGTGATTTTTTAACCTTGACTAAAAACTTGACTCCTTCATTTGTTTGCAACGAACCTATCGGAAAATACCCGATACTTTTGAAGCTCTTGTGGTATTATAAGTGATAATTCCCGTTTTCTCACTCGTGCAACACATTAATTGACGTAATACTTTTAAAGTTGCACGTCCTCTTGCTATCGTATGCTGAACATAATTTATGAGTCATTTTGATTTTGCAACTAAGAAACGGAAAAATCATAAAAATTAAATCTGATTATTTTTCCGACCCAAATATCGACCAATAGAATTGCACCATTCGACGTCACGTGGTACAACCTACATGGTATTAAACTGATAATTTTTTGAAAATTTTCTCTGGTAGTTGACGTCAAACTGACAGGTTGAATTCAATTGTGAAATTATTGGCCGACATTTGGGACGGAAAAATAATCCCCCGAATACCACACGAGCTTCAAAATTATCTGGCATTTCCCTCAAGGTTCCCTGCAAACAAATAAAGTCGTCAAGTTTTTTAAAATTTTTTAACCTGAAAAACTTGACTCCTTCATTTGTTTGCAACGAACCTATCGGAAAATACCCGATAATTTTGAAGCTCTTGTGGTATTGTAAGTGAAAATTATTAAATAATTTGAATTGAATACGAATGCACATAAAAAATACAATTAATGTTAAAATTACACGAACATTATCAATTTTTCATTTGGTGAATTATAATTGACATCGGGCAACATTGCTAGCTTTCAACCAATAAAAAGAGCTGAACAATCAGCCAATGAGCAACGAGTGGCTTTTTCTTTTGTTCTTGAAAAACAAAATTCATTCATTTCAAATTTCGTTTTTGGAGGCTGGCCCACAGAGGGCTGGCCGCTGGAGCAGTAATCATCGTTTGAGTTTTTTTTTTCAAATAAATTCTTCGGATATCTTTAATTTATCGTATCTGATGATATAAGTGGTGATTTCTCCGATAAAGGTAACCTATATATTAATTACATATTTCATGAAAAAGTTTCCGTTTATTTTACGATTTCGTATCTTCCCGATTATCTCTGAAGCAAGTATTATTAATTTTAACTTTTGTAACGGTTCAATAATTTATATTTAAAAATGTTATTAATCTCTAAAACATTATCTGAAGTTTCTACCGTCTTTTGTTTAATTATTATAACTTAGTTACTAGCGGTAGCGGTCCGCCCCGGCTTCGCCCGTGATACCTACATGTTTACGTTTTTTCATGAGAACCATCCTCGTTCTTCAAGGAATAGATTCCGCGCCGCACGCGATGTCAGAATTTTTATAAAGGAATTTTTTACACCTTGGGTTACATTATTGCATTTTCGGTAAAGATCTCTAAATTTTTTGAAAATGCAATATGGCCATCTTGCTCAGTGAAGATGCAGCTTTCTAATGGTGAAAGAATTTTTTCAAATCGGTCCAGTAGTTTATGCGTGAAAACCATACACATACAAACCTTTCCTCTTTACAATATTAGTACTTATTAGATACGTACATTTCTCTTTGTACCACTTAATTTAGGATTCTATGTATTTTGTAAGTTATGCTAAGAAGTTATGTATTACACAATAAAACGCATATGTAATATATTTTATAACATAACTTATTTTTAATTGTCTTGATATTTCAGATGGAAAATGCGGCTGAAAGTGAGTCGTCGATCGTTTCTAGAAGTTACCTATATCTATTTGATAATGGTTAAGGTTATATTATACTAGCGAGTGACTAGCTGCTTGCCTCGGATCCATTGGTTGATAAGTTTTGTGTAAGTATTCAAATGTTTAACATTTAATAACCTAATGCTAGCAGTAGCAAACTAAACAAACTAAAAATCATTAAAATTAGTTTAATCGATACTAACAGGTATAATAAATCTCAGGAACTACTGGGCCGATCTGAAAATTATTGAGGACGGCTATAGGCTATATATCATCAGGCTAAGACCAATGGGAGTGGAGCAATGCGGGTAAAGCCGCGGGGCATATCTAGCCATAAAGTGGTGTAACTATAACAACTTTCTTTTAATATTATAGAATACTAGCTTACCGGCCGCGGCTTTGCCCGCTTTGTCTAAAACCTAATAAATTATATACTAAAACCTTCCTCTTGAATCACTCTATCTATTAAAAAAAACCGCATTAAAATCGGTTTTAAAGATTTAAGTATACAAAGGGACATAGGGACAGAGAAAGCGACTTTGTTTTATACTATGTAGTGATGTATATTGTGTTGAATGTTTCAGATGGAGTTTGTTCCTGGGCAGAAACAGTTTGACGGTAGACATGTGATGTGATCATCAGACTTCTTGTGCTGTGAATGTCACTATGGCAGAGCTAGAGGTAATACTGGAATCTTGTTTTTATTTTGTAAAAAATCTTGTTTTCCTAACTTCACTATTACTACATATGAAATAATAATATACTAGCAATGCTCTGCGGGTTCACCTGCATAGATAGTGATATTGTGACAGTGAAAAGTCTACTATAGATCGGACTATAGGTTTAATTTTTAATCACATGAAAATTTTAGTTTACCTAGTTTTCTTATCTATACTAATATTATAAAGCTGAAGAGTTTGTTTGTTTGTTTGAACGCGCTAATCTCGGGAACTACTGGTCCGATTTGAAAAATTCTTTCGGCGTTAGATAGCCCATTTATCGAGGAATGCTATAGGCTATATATCATCACGCTATGACCAACAGGAAAGGAACCACGGGGGTGAAACCGCGCGGAGCAGCTAGTTTTATTGATAAATTCCTTTCAGATTATTAGATACACAGCGTCATTTAATCAATAACCAAAACAGATTTTAATTTATATTCATAACACCATTTATGTAGAATGTTATATTAGTAAATTTAAAAATACTCTACAGGTTTTGAAAAATTATTGACATCAATTAGTTTCAGTCCGGTTGATTTGAACCTGATCAGTATAAATTGTTAAAAAAACAGAGATTCAATATTTTTATAGCAAAATTACTTGATGTTCTGGAGTTCTGACTCGGGATAGGCCAACATACAATAGTCCATGAGTAAAACATTCTTTACGCAAGTCAATCCTTCCCTCCTCAGTCCTCACCTTCACCCCGTCCCGCACTACGCCTGCTCATTGTATTAAACAGTATTATTATTTTCTGTAGATTGACACTTTTAAAAATTCGTTATATCTTTTGAATGGAATATCCAATTTTTTTAATTTAAAAAGTATTTTGCTGGTATTGAAACAGTCTATAATAAAACACCATTTAATGGGATGAGGATTAATATATGTGTATGGATAACATGGTTTGATTACTGTCGGCACTTCTAATTACTTTGAAAACGTAAAAAAGTTGTTGTAGTAACATATTAACTACTGAAGATGGACATATGGTATTGCGGACTTTCTTGTAGATATTGATCCATTCTATAATACCGTAGAACATTTTTTTGTTCTATCTTCAATAGATGCCGCAGCGCACGCGATGACAGAATTTTTATTAAGGAATTTTTTACACCTTGGGTTACATTATTGCATTTTTGGTAAGGATCTCAATTTTTTTTGAAAATGCAATATAGCCTATGTTGCTCAGTAAAGATGCAGCTTTCTAATGGTGAAAGAATTTTTGAAATAGGTCCAGTAGTTTAAACTCAAACTCAAACTCAAACATTCATTTATTCAATTAGACTACTATTTAGTAGCACTTTCAAATCGTCATTACATAGTATTTTTAACATTTACCACCGATTCGGAAAGCAGTATCTATGGAGAAGAATCGGCAAGAAACTCCATAGTTGCTCTTTTAAAATTATGTCAATAAATTTACATAATACTAGCGGCCCGCCCCGGCTTCGCCCGTGGTACATATGAAAAATAGATGTTGGCCGATTCTCAGACTTACCCGATATGCACAGAAAATTTCATGAGAATCGGTCCACCCGTTTCGGAGGAGTATGCAGACTAACATTGTGACACGAGAATTTTATATATAAGATGTAACTTATATCTAACTACATAATATGCCAAAGAACTGTCCTGTGGTTTTTACGCGACAACCCTCCATGGGTCTTTATCGTCCATATATTCCTGAATACTGTAGTACGCTCTCTGAACTAGTACATTTTTTATATAAGTTTTAAATTTAGAACTACTAAACTCTTTAATATTGTGAGGAATTCTATTATATAAGCGTATACCTTGACCCATAAATGAATTTTTAACTTTAGCTAATCGGAAAAATGGCATTTCAATTCTATTCCTGTTCCTTGTGCCATAATCGTGTCTATCTCCTGTTTATACATGAAAACCATACATACAAAATTAAAAACTTTCCTCTTTATAATATCAGTATAGATTATTATAGATTACTACATAGTACATTGGTACAGTGTTGACGCGTGAGCGTAGAATCAAGGGGTCCAGGGCAGAGGCGGCTCGTGACAAAATTGTATGGGTGTTCACTTGAAATAAAACAACGAAAATACAATAGCGTTAGCAGGATAATTTATTACAAAAAAAAATGAGCACCACATTATAAATACATACTAATATTATAAATGCGAAAGTAACTCTGTCTGTCTGTCTGTTACTCAATCACTCCTAAACTACTGAACCAATTTGCATGAAATTTGGTATGGACATATTTTGATACCCGAGAAAGGACATAGGCTACCTTTTATTGCGAAATATGTACCACGGGCGAAGCCGGGGCGGACCTCTAGTAATGTTATAAATGCGAAAGTGTGTTTATTCGTTTTAATGTGACATGGCCATGGGTAACTTTTGACAGCGGTGAAACGACTCATACTAATGCGAATTTAACATCAGGGGAATCCGCGGGCAAAGAAAAATATATGAATATTGTTTTCAAAATGATGATATTGTTCATGAAATTAATAATAATTCCATAATTCCAGGGCCCTGGTGAAAGCGCCCAACGACCGGGCGAGTTTATACGTTCGCAGATACTGAGACATTCTGCGCACGCGCGGCCTGTGGATAGAGAGCATAGCGTACGGGATGTGGGTGGGAATAGGTGGGTGGTTGGTAGTACTTTAATCAGTCGTAAAAATTTCCAATTTTAGGAAGATTAGAAAAATTTCTATAAGTCAGGAAAATTTCCATAAGTCGGGAAAATTTCTATAAGCTGGAAAATTTCCATAAGAAAGGAAAATTTCAATGCGCCAGGAAAATTTCTATAAACAAGGAAAATTTCAATACGCCAGGAAAATTTATATAGTTAAGGAAAATTTGTATAAGTCAGGAAAATGTTTATAAGCCAGGAAAATTTCTATACGCCAGGAAAATTTCTATACGTCAAGAAAATTTCTATACGCCAGGAAAATTTCGATAAGACAGGAAAATTTCAATACGTCAGGAAAATTTCTATACGCCAGGAAAAATCCATAAGTCGGGAAAATTACGATAAGCCAGGAAAAAATTGTTAGTCAGGAAAATTTCCATAAGTCGGGAAAATTTCTATGAGCTGGAAAATTTCCATAAGAAAGGAAAATTTCTATAAACAAGAAAAATTTCTATACGCGAGGAAAATTTCTATAAGCCAGGAAAATTTCTATAAGCCAGGAAAATTTCTATACTCCCTACTTATGGAATTTTTCCTGATTTTTCTATAAGCTGGAAAATTTCCATAAGAAAGGGAAAATTTCTATAAGTCCGGAAAATTTCTACGACGGACGAGCCGCCTCTGGTCCTGGGTTCAATTCCCGATGGAGACATAGAAAAAAAGCCTCAGTCTGCCAGGACACAGAAGGCTGATGATATACTTGTCCCTAAAAGAAAATCGATCAGTTAAACAGATGTATGCATAATGCATCTGCCCCTTACCCCACAAAAAATAAAAAATAAAATAAAGTTTATTTGACTCAGAAACACAAACTCATGGAATATGCAGTCTATCCAATTTGCAGGTACATACATTTTGTTATAACCAGAGTTTAAACAATGACCCCTATGCTAGGTTAAACCTGTGTTATAGGGGTCATTCATACATAATACATTTACATTATTATATTTATATGTACATTACAATATTCATGGTATACATAAGAGCAGGTGAAAGTATAACAAAAAAAAAAAAGAAAAAAAACAATTTTAGATAGAATTATAGTTATGATTAATTAATGTGTGCGCGTGCGTGTATGTTATATATTTATTGTGCTGTGAAGGAGATATAAGACTAGACTTAGTAGATTTTGCTGATATGGACACCTTTTTAGCATCAATATAGTAATAAACTACACATATAATAAATCTGTAGAAGGGTCAATTCTGTACATTGAAAATAATGAAAAAATAAATAGCAGGGGATGTTACTGGATCGATATCAAACCCAAATATGTGATTAAAAAAATTTTTGTCTGTCCGTCTGTCTGTCTGTCTGTATATGCTGACATCACGTGAAAACTAACGGTTCGATTTCGATGAAACTTGGTATAATTATACTTTATTATCCTGGGCATAAAATAGGATACTTTTTATCCTGAAAAAATACGTGGAAAAAAAATCTTAATTTTTCAGTTTTATCCATAGACGTTGTTCTGAAGAACCGCGAGCACACGTTGCGTTACCCGCAGTGGATTCTTTTTTTTTTTATAAGATTTCAAGATCATGTTACTCAAAATGGAGAAATAAACCATCCACGCAAAGACGGACATCCGCGCGGACGGAGTCGCGGCGGAAGCTAGTATAGTAATAAATTTGTATAAGTATAGAATATAGATAGAATTTTAAAATTTATTTGTTTATATATTTTCAGTTGCTGTGTGCTGCAGTTTGGAACAACGTGAACACTAAGGCTGGATGTAATCTCAATTTGCAAGGATTTCGTTCTAGCAGCAGTAGATCAAGTCCCACGACAAGTGCAGAAGAGGAGTTTATAACGCTTTGATTAGCTTCACCTGTTTGTATGTAACTGACTCCTTTAGAATATGTAAACGGACAGATTTTATTCACACTTTGTACACTTGTTAAGGATTGGTGACATTACAATAATGTAATGAGTTTATCTTACTAAAGCGTAAACAAATGGAAATACAAACCACAATATACAGATACATACAGTAAGGAAACTTCATACAAAACGTTCGAAATGGCACACGCACACAAGCAAGCTTGTTTACGAGAATCATAAGGGTATTGAAGGGGATCGATAGTAGCGGGTGACACATCCACAGATTTTGAAAGACAAGGATTCATATTATAGAAAAAAGTTGTATGTGATGGTAAAATTTTCGATGTGTGAGTAAAAGTGATGTGCACGTACACTTTACATTAAGTAATTTATTTTTTTGATTGTTTAAAGGCCTTTCAATAAATATACATATAAATCCCTGACGTGACAACAAATTAAAACAAGGCTAATTTAAGATAATATGAAAGCACGAGTTTAAACTATACTCAAATATTTTTCATCAAAATGTTAGCTGCAGATAGTCGACTATGTTCACCTTTTCATTCTAAAAAAATTCAATCCTAATAATCTTGTTTTAATTTGGGTATATACGGTAGTATAAAACAATTGTATGATGACGTTGTGTCTCTTCATATGATTTGTATATAAAGACATAAAAGTATATTTTTATCGATAATCGTGACGTCACCACTTTGTCAAGCACTAGCCTGACAAATTGTTATAACAAACATAACATAACAAAATTAGACTTATTACAATCAACATAGCTTCTTATAACTAGTTATAATTATAACAATGGTCCTCGTACTCGTGCCTTCACTCTCTTGCTGTAGTCGTGCTCGTTCTCGTGTCCATTCACGCCTTGAATCGTGATAGACTCGCGTGGCCCGTCGAGAGCCAGCTGCTCTGCAAGCGCCGTTTCGATGATTGTCACCGTGCTTCCCTCGTTTTTTCCTTTCGGCCCCGTGATGGTGATGGGAGCAATCTTCAGATACGCGCGGCGGCGCGCAGGTTGTTCTGACGTAGCGCTATTGACGTTTATTGCTGACACGAGGACTTTCTCTTCACTCTTCATTTCGGCTTGCGGTTGAGTCGTTTCGTCATTTTTCTTTTCGGCTGTCTTCGTGTGATGAAGCATCTTATGGTGCACCCGTTGAGACCGCATGGACGAGCGCGGCATGTTACCCGTCGTTGTGTACTTCGTAGACAGCGGAAGCACACTTGATGTTTCTTCGCTATTTCCCATTTACGTCGCTGTTCGTGAATTGTCGGCACTCGATGAGTTTATGCTCTCGCTCGCACACCGGGCATCGTATTTCTGCTCGCTCGCGTTGTTTGTTGCGTAGGCGCGCTCCGTCCTTTTCCTTGTTATCCTCTCCGTTTCTGTATGTAACTGGAGCACTCGTCTGCTTCTTTATTCAGGAACACTGCGAGCTTTTTCAGTAGCGGTGTCTTGTCGTGTTCGTCGGCAGCGAAGTCGTACCACTTGTTCTTCATAATCGGTGTGAGCTTCTCGAGTACCTGCCGCAGCATTTCCGGGCTGTGCAGGTATTCCGGTTTTCCTAAAACCTCAATGGTGGCGACGATATTCGCTATTCTGTTCGCGAATATGCAAATGTCCCGGGCGTTGTCCGACACTCGTGGCAGCGATTTAATTTTCTCCATTTCGCCCAGAACGAGCGCGTCTGGGCGGCCGAACCTTCTCTGCAGAGCTTCAATTATCTTCTCGGGTCCGGTGTGCGATATGAGTAGGGCGGTGACTGATTCTAGTGCTGCTCCTTTCAGCGCCTTCCTCAAACGTGCGACGTTTTCTCCGTCGGTGAATCCTTCTTCAGTTTCCTCGTACGTGGCCTTGAACGAGAGCCACTCGTTGCTCGAGCCAGTGAACGTCGGTAGCTCATAACTGTACCTGGTCCCTTTCTTCTGGCTTCGTGCGACTTCGTTAAAGGACCAATCAATAAATAAAAATATGGTGGACTTCGTTAAAGGATTTAAACGACTTCGTTAAAGACTTCGTGGGCGTTGGCGGCTAGTTCTCGCGGAGCGCCGGCCCTATCCGCTCTATCGACAGGTGTGAGTATCTCTTCGTTATTTGCGCTCCATCCCGCTAGGTGAAATCCTGCGCGCGCGTATACGTCTCTCACTTCCTGTATCGTGTGGGCAGCCACCTCCGTTGAACTAAAACTGTCTAACCAATCGTCCATGTAGTGGTTGCGAGTTATGGCTTCGTAAGCCATTGCGTGGGATTCTCGATGATCGCGTGCGCATCTATTTCTCACGCTATGCGCTAAAAACGGCGAACTTCTCGCTCCGAATATCATGGATTTCATGACGTATTTCTGTGGCGGACCTTCGCGATCGTCTCCTCTCCACAGGAAGTGTTGCACCGCTATGTCTTCCGGACGTATCTTGATTCTCAGGAACATGTCTCTTATATGGGCCGATACCGCTACTGGCCGCTCTCTGAATCTAAACAATACTCCGTTAAGCGATTGCAACAAGTCGGGCCCATCCAATAATACGTCGTTGAGGCAGCGGCCTCCCACGCGCGCTGCTGCGTCAAATACTAGCCGCGTCTTACCCGGCTTGTTCGGGTTTGTTACCGCAAAATGCGGCAAGTACCAAAGACGCGCATCTTGTTCGTGCGTCGCGTGCGCGCTGCCCTCACACTTCGCGGCGTATCCTTCCTTGATGAGCCGGTCTATTTGCGCCGTATAATCCGCTTTAAAGGACGGTGATTTATCCATTTTTAATTCGATTCCTCGCAATCGTCGCCGAGCCGCTTCGTAGCTGGGAGGCATTGTTATACCACTATTCTTCCAAGGCAGTCCCACCTCATAATGCCCGTCCCTTAGCGCGACCGACGATTCGAAGGATCGTACCGCACGTTCGTCCAACTCGCACGGTTTCACTCGCATCGAAATGCCTAACGCGTCGATTCCGAAATGTGCTTCCACCCTATCGCGCAGGTTCTCGTCCTCTGAGTTACTTTTTGATTCATCGTTGCTCACGACGTGTAACACCCTCTCATCGTCCCGCGTTATTGTTCGGCGCGGCGCGGTCCCGTGAATGATCCACCCCAATTGGGTAAGTGACGCCGCCGGTTCATCATTCCCGCCGACCAATAAGCGTCGCGATACTATTAAGTGCCAGTTGTCCGTTCCTATTAGTATTTTCGGCTTCGCGTTTTCGTAGCACAAGTCACGTGATCTCAGCGATGTTAAGTGCGAGTGTACTAGACAATCGGCTCGCACCGTCTGACTACCGATACGCAAATCTCTCATCGTATGCGCTTTTAGTTGTTTGTAATCGCTCTGGCCGCGACCGCGTACACTGATCTCTACTTTCCTGCTTTCGTTCTCATTTGTAGCAGACGAGATTCCCCTTATACTTAGCGGCTGCGTCGGCCCCTGTGCGCGTACGGCGTTCGCGAGATCATTGTCTATCAGCGTGACTGTGGACCCTTCGTCCAATAACGCGTACGTTTCTACTTCACCGCCAGCGCCTCTGACGGTGATCGGACAAACTTTAAGTAGTACTTTACTGAGAGCCGTCGTGTTGTGAACTGACGCAGTGTGCACGGCTACGTCTTCATTATTTTCGCTTTCACGTTCGCTATTTTTCTTTTCCTTCAAGTGGAATAGCGCGTGGTGGCCTTCTCTGCATTCTTCAATGCCGCAGCGTTTCGCCTTACATCGGAAACGTCTGTGTTTGCTATGTAGACACTGGAAACATACGTGTGTCTCTTTCGCCCATTCCCAACGTTTTTGAACTGGCATCGCTATGAGTTTCTTGCACGTATTCGTTTTATGCTCCGCCCCACAACAAAAGCATACGTACTCTCCACCGCCGCGGTGGGGCACGTGAAGAGTGCCACATACCTCTTCTGTGTCGATCGATTCACTGTGACTGTGAGCGGGCCGAAATAATCGATTCCCGTATATGTGAACGGACGTTGATGATGTGCAAGTCGACACTCGGGATGGTCGCCGGTCGGTGGCGTGGGCGGTGTAGCTCGTCGCCGTCTGCATGCGAGACATCGATGTATTATCATCCTCGTCGCAGGCCGTAGTCGAATAATCCAATAGTGTTGTCTGCACTCGTTAATTGTAGCTTCGACGCCGGCGTGATGTAGCTGTCTATGTATATATTCTATATACAACTTCGCTTCTATACTATTTCCGTCGAGTATCGGAGGATGTTTTTGACTCGGTGATATCGCGCGTTCTTGCTATGCGTGCTCTTCCTTGCGCTGGGGGATGTCTTGGCGTGTCTGGTGTGCGATTTTCCTCTTTGGAAACTCCACTGCTTGCTCGTCCTTTGTAGTTGTAGCCGTTTGTTCGGTTACTTGGGCGGCTGGCTCTTCAGTGGATGGCATCTCTTCTGGCTTGTTTTTCTTCGACTTCTTTTTCTTCTTTTTGGGGGGCGCTGCCGCTAACTTGGGCATGTTGGCCACGGCCATCAGTAAGGTGCCCGTCCGCTCCCCCAGCGGAACGGGTTCTACTGCCGTCTGGGCGGGGGGATCTTTCGGTTTCCCCTTCGGGGGTCTTGTTGTGGCCGTGGGACCGGCCTTCCTGTTTCTAGCCACGCGATATCGCTCAGCCCGCCCAGATAGTTTTGGATGCATCTGAACTCTTCGCCGTCTTCGGGCATGAATCTAATGCCTTTCCCGTAAGGGCGGGCGCTGGGATTCCTTCCTAGTAAGCTTTTTAGCTCCTTGAAATGGGACGTCCAATTCGGTAGCTCGTCCACCACTATTGGTGGGTATTTGTCTTTCTTTGTGTGACGTTCCTGTGGCGGTGGCGGTCGTTTCTGATGCCGATGGTGTTGTTCCTCTTCCGCTCCGGCTTCTCGTATTCATTTTTCTTCTGATCTTCTTATCCGGCTCGAAGCTGACCAATGTTAATGTCGGCTGAAGGCCCTCTCTTAGTGGACTGTAGTGGTGTGGGGGTTTGTAAATAATACAAACAATAATTTCTTCATACGTAGAGGGCCAGGGTGCCGAGCCGGAGCGGAGTTATTCTTCTTGCTTTTTCCTCAAGCGCGGGTGGAACTGGAATGCCGTGACGCAACCGGTTTTGCGTCCATATTTATACTTTACGCGTTATCCCCTCCACTCCGGCTAGCCACGCCCCTTACCTCACTCTTTATTTCTCAAATATTTTCTTTTACATAAATTTACAGTTTGATTGTTTTTATTACAATCATTATAACATATTATTTTAATATTACATCCATAACATACTCCGCCAGCGCCCCGTTTAGACTGCGCGCACAATGCAGCAAGGGTCTTCACACACGCGGCCTCCGAAGGAGGCTGCGTGGGGGATGCTGTTCAGGACGATTCGTCCTCTGCAGCAGGTTGATAGCGCTGCCCGCTAATACGGGCAGGTTACTGGGAGGACGAATCGCCCTGTTTAGGAATAGAAATTTTTGTAGATTGGGGCACAGTATAGGAGACTGTGCCCGACTTAGAGACTTTAAACCTTTTCGCATTTTGCGAAGACTCGACCGACCTGTGTTTGGTTTTACGAGCCCGTCTTAGACTTGTGTCTAAGCCGGGGACGGACAGGGAACCCGGGAGCGACACAAAACCGATGGGTGTGGTAGGAGGCGCCAATAGCGCGTGGGAGTGGGCGGTGGATTGGCTGGGTACGTTGTGTACCGACTGTGTAGGAGTTATGCAGGGTGAGGCGACAGACGGCGCGATAGAGAGCGCCGTCGCAGGCGAAGCTTGCGTGGGTGGGGGCGTTGTATAGGATTGCGCTATTTGCGCGTGGGAGTAGGTTTGGTAGGAGGGAATAGTGAGGGGCGCACAGAGTGCGTAGGCGGTAGGTGGCGCTGGAAGCGCGGTATGGGGCGCCGGCATTGTTTGCAATGCCGGTGGTGAGGACGGCGTGTTCGCCTTAGGAGAGGGGGGTGGTAACAGGTCGCGCGGATTTGGACGACGCGACCCGGGAATAGCGCGGTGCGGAGCAATCTCTCGGAGGTGATCATGAGAGGAAGCGTCCGCCCGCGAGAACATATTTCGGGAGAGACGAAGGATAAACTCATCCAGCGTTTCTACACCGAGATCGCTACGTATTAGCTCGTTTCTCACATACCTCGGCGCACCGACGATAGCGCGTAATGCGAGTGACTGCCGCGCACGCATTCTGCGGCGCAGGCTTTCACACACATACACATACCAGGCGGGCGCGGCGTACGTGAGGAGCGGCCGTAGGTAGGTTTTATAAACGCTTACCTTTATACGCAGCGGGAGTTCAGAGTATAACACCGGACGAAGTATGGCGTGGGCGGCTTTGCACTTGTTAATTACCTGCTTCACGTGGCTGTTAAAGCGAAGCCGGCAATCAATAGTTACACCTAGGTAAAGGACGGTATCGGACCATGGGATCTGCTCACCAGCCAGAGTGAGTTGGTGGGAGGGAGTCAAACCACCGAACCGAATCACCTGTGTCTTTCGTGCGTTGACAGATATCCGCCAACGCTCGAAATACGCAGGCAACTCATCAAGCCAGCGTTGCGCCTTAACCATCGCATGCGTTGTGTTCAACGATGCGGCGATCAAAGCTACATCGTCGGCATATAGCGCGAGGATTTGATTAGAATTTGGCGCGGGGGAAGGGAAGTCATCTGTGTAGGCGGAGTAAAGCGCGGGCGATAAACAGCTGCCCTGCGGGACACCCGCCTGCACAGAGTGGTTTCGGGAAATGGCGGGGGACACGGAAACGTGAAAGGAGCGGTCCGTGAGGAAGGAGTGCAATATCCTCACGAGCCGCGCGGGGCACTGGGTAGTGGTAAGGATCTTATATATAAGACCCTCGTGCCAGACGCGGTCGAAAGCCTTTTCGATATCTAGGAATATTGCGACCGCTCTCTCATTCCTGTTCAAGGCGGAGCTGACATGGTGCAATACTCTAGATACCTGAAGGGTGGTACTGTGTGCCGAGCGAAAGCCGAATTGCTCAGCGCGCGGCGACACGTACGGACGCAGCATAGGCAGCAGTAGTGACTCGAACACTTTGGAGACTGTGCTCAACAAGGTGATGGGTCGATAACTGCCCGCTAAGGAGGCATTCTTGCCAGGTTTTGGGATCATTATTACGCGACCGGTTTTCCACACTGAAGGGAAATGACCGGCGCGTAATATACCGTTAAACAGCCGCGACAAAGCCGCGACTGTTTTACGGGGGAGGTGGCGGAGGGATTCGTTCGTCACGCCGTCCTCACCGGGCGCTTTGCGCAACTTTGTACGCGAAATCGCACGGCGGACGGCGGACGGGGAGGTGAAGAATACTTCCTCAGCGGGCGGTATCGGTGATGCTAGAAAACCTGATAGGTGTTCGTTCACCACTGCTGCGTGGGCGGCGCTCGACGGCGTCAGGGGGTTCGGCTGAAAAACTTGTGCCAGATGTTCGGCGAACAAGTCAGCGCGACCCTGAGGGGCGTATATATAATTACCCGCGGAATCGGTGAGTGGGCGCGCGGGGGCGGTTGAGGATTTAAGCCTGCGACAGAGGTTGTGGAGCGAGGGCCAGTCCTCGGCGGCCGAGTCGATCGCACGGTGCCAGCCCTCGATCCTGTTCGCCTCAAGCGCATCGCTAACTTGCTCACGCAAACGAGCAAGTTGCCGCTTGAGGGTGGGACAGCGCGAATGCTGCCACTGCCGTCGCAGAGCTCGCTTCCTCTGGATAAGGGCTTTAATGTGAGAAGGAATAGGGGGGAGTATGGACGTGGACGGTTTGAGTGTCGTGGCCTGGGAAAGAGCGGACTTGAGTGCTTCATGCAAGTCATTTGCGAATATCTCCACGTCCTCGGCGCTTGAAACCGCGCGTGAGGGCGTGGAGCGCTCAAGCGTATTCGCAAATAACTCCCAATTAACACAACGGCGGGAGTAGGATGGGGCAAGCGCGGAACTGTTTGCGGTGATCTCGACCAATACCGGCAGGTGGTCTGAGCCGAGATCGTCCACAATAACAGTTTGCGTCATCGACTGGCGAATCGCATTGTGAATCGTAAAGTCGATGACGTCCGCTTGGTGGGAGTCTGTACGAGGATAATGAGTAGGTTCGGAAGGGCCCTCTATAACAATGTCGTTATAATCGATAATGTTATAAAGGGCTTTGCCGTTGCAACAATCGAGGCGGGATAGCCAGTGCGAATGCTTACTGTTCCAGTCACCCGCGGCGATCGTCGGCACGCTCGAGGCGAAAAGACGTTTCACCTCGTTCGTGTCAACTCTCCCCCCGGGCGGCCTGTATACAGCATACATTCGCAGCCTGCCCACCGGAAATTCCGCCTCGATGCCGAGCGCGGAAAAGGATTGGGATGCGAAAGCGGGGAGTGGGGTGTGAGGGATGGACTTGCGGATAAGGATCGCAAGTCCGCGGTACTTACGCCCAAGCGGGGAGCATTCGTCCTGTCTGTACGAGACGTAGCCAGACGCGCTGAGTTTGTCAGACGCGCCCAAGTGCGTCTCGTTTAGGAGGACGACGTCTACTCGTTGTTCCCGCATGAGGTGGCGCAGTAGTGTCGCTCTCTCCTTGCTGAGCCCGCTCGCGTTCCAGTAAATGAAGCGTGTACTCACTGTTGAACGAGACTCAACAGGCCCTGCATCAGGATGGGTATTGGGTCGGCGCCTTCCTCCAGCGCGTCCATCGTGCTCTGGAGCACCTGGCACGCCGCTCGTATGACCGTCCGCTTGGCTGGGTCGAGGTGTGCCGGTGCTGAGCCGAGCTGTGTCGAGCTGGGTCGAGCTGTGCTGCGTTGCGGTACTCGGGCAGGTTCGGGCAAGTTCGGCTGTGTTCGTTGCGCCGAAGTTACCCGAGCGGAGATCGGCGGTTGCGCTCGTGTGCGCTCGGGCTGGCGCTGTTGCGCATGCGCCGGCGCCTGCGGAATGTGCGCGGGCGGGCCGGCGGGGGGCACAGAGGCGGTAGCGGCCCGAGGGGGCTGCGTGCGGGAACGCTTCTTACCGCTGCGCCCCTTTCGGCTCCTTGTAGAGGTTGCGGGGGCGTCATTCGCCGCCGCCATGAGACCGGTGGAGGGGGCCTCTCCACGGGGCACCGGCTCTACGGGCGCGGGTGGCGCCGCCGGCGCGCTGGGCCGCACATTCGGTGCGGCGCGCGGCTGCTGCGGCTGTGGACGGGTGGCTGTGGTGCGCGCTATCGGGCCCGCCTTCTTATTGCGGGCCTCGCGCCGCAGCACCGGGCATGAGGCGTGGTTGGCGGGATGTGGTCCCGCGCAATTGGCACAGATGGGGGGGGCGTCCCTTGGCCGCGGGCAGTCCGCGGTCGCATGGCTCTCGCCGCAACGCACACAGGCAAGTGGCCTGTGGCAATTGTGCGACGAGTGCCGGAAGCCCTGGCACCTGTGGCACTGCGCGGGGCCCCGCTTGGAGCGCCACGCCTCGATGGTGACGCCGGGCATGTATAGCAGCTCCTTCACTGCGTATATGCCCGGCGTGAGATTCTCAGTCTTCCTCAGAATGACGAGGAAGATACAGCCGGGGCGCCCTTTCCGGGCGCGGATGGGCCGCGCGAACTCGGGGTCATATCCCCGGTCGCGCAGCGCGGCCATCAACTCTTCGGGCTCCGTGTTGACTGGGAGACCGCGGACGGCGACCTTTACACTGCGCTCCGCTTCAGGGGAGTAGGAGAACCAGGAAATCTCCACTCCCTCCTCCTGAATGCGGCGCAAGTATCGGTCGACCGCCCGGTATTCCGCCTCGTCCTGAGGCGAGAAGCGCACGCCGGTCCCGTAGGCGCGCGCACTTACTTGTCGTCCCAGCGAGGCGGTAATGTTTCGCAGGTGAGTCGCCCAATTTGGGAGCGACTCAACCACGATAGGCGGGTAGCGGGGTGTCTTCGACGCGCCGCTAGGCGGCGCCGTTGTTGCAGTGGTGGATGCGGGGGCGGCAGCGCTAGGTGGCGCTGCTGTCGCCCTCGGTGCGGGGGCGGTCGGCTGCGCAGGCGCACTGGCGCGCTGCATGCCGGACGGGCCCGGTTGCGGCTCCTCGGCCGCCTCCACGTTGATACGGCGGGGGCGGCGCGGATCGCGTGGGTGGAGCGGTGGCACGGCGGCGCCTGCACTTACCGCCGCGTAGGTGGGCGGAGCGGGTGTGGCTGCGGTCGCGTCCGTCTCCATGACGATGTCGGTGGTGGTAGTGGCGGGCGTGGCGGAGAGGGGGGCGGGAGTCTGGCAAGGCCGCTTGGCCTGTGCCGACTCAACCTGCTCCTCCTCCTCGCTGCTAATGAGGCGGCGGCGTCTCGCTCTCGGCCTGCCGGGCGGGATCGGCACGGAGGCGAGCTTGTCCAACAAGACCTGCTCGTCCTCCGGCGACGGCTCCTCCCAGCAGCCTGGCGGCATTCGCGCCAGGTCTCCTCGCCGCATCTCTATATAAGATGCCAGCCATCCGCGCAGCTTACGCGATAGGAGGCCCGACTGCACGAAACGGTCAATCATCATCACGTCCGATAGATATGCGGTACGTGGTGATATACCTGTATTCGCGTCAGTCTCCTCCTCGGCGGCAGCGGTGGCCATGGGTGTCTCCCATAGCGGGGCGGGTCTCCAAAATGGTTGGGAGGGGCGTCCGGGAGCGGAGCTCGACCGGACTGCTCCATAGCGGTCGTGGCGTATAATAAAACGCGGGCGCGAACTGCGCGCGGGAGTCACATTTGTGTGGCCCTGAGAAGGGCCTTTGGGTCCGGCGTGCTCCATCGGGGAGCACGTGGGCGTTTGCCTGCGCTGCTAAAACGTGTTAAACACACATCACCGCCCTCTCCACTTAACGGCTTTCGCCGAGAAACGGCAGGCGGTGCTGCGGGTTATAACCGGGTATAACAGGCAAAGGCGAACTCCACGTGGGGCGACTAGCAGACCGAACTTTACACACAAAGTGGCGTAGCACGCTCTGAATTGCGTAAGCAAGAGTGAGATAGCACGAGCGCAAAGCACGTGGTCGGGAGCAACGAGTGAACACGACCAGCGTCCTCGGCAAACGGACTGTCCGCGCGCACAATTCTTCACAAATTTTCTTTTATACTACCCCGTCCCCCGCTTCAGGTGTATAAATATACTGCGGGGAACGGCGTGTGCGCGCAGTCGCGGACGTGACGCTGTCGCATGACGAAATACACAATAATATCAATTAAATCCTAATATCACACACTTTAAACAATTAAAATATTCATATAATATAAAGAAAGACATAAACATTCACTAATTCACATAATATACGAAAGACATAAACATTCAATAATATTATCTTAAGAAACACAAACATTTACAATCTACAATTAAACATCTACAATATAAAAACAAACATAAACATTTACTATTCTACTTAACATTCTTAATACAATAATAATCTTTCAGGCATAAGTCTTCATGAATCTTTACGCGATAGACAACACAAATAACTTTACGTACGAACTGTTACTTATACTTTACTATACAGATAATCCTTCAGGGATAAGCCTTCAGGATTTTATACTGAACACTTATTTTACTTTATGAGACTAGTTAGATAGTTTGCTTTACAAAACATAAACTTTTCAATGTAACTAGAACAAATACGTATTTATTTTCATACTAATCATTTTATAAGCCTTCAGGCGTAAGCCTTCAGGATTCTAACGTTATATTTACAATAAATTAGGTACTTTACGGTTTGTCGTGCACACTACTAGCAAGTGATTTGATAAGAGATTTTACTTCGGTGGCCGTCGTTGGTGACAAAGGCTCGGCATCGGTACGAATCCAACGTGCGACGACGACTGGGATCTTCGCACATGCAGCCTCCGCAAGGAGGCTGCGTGGGGAACACTGATCGGGGCGGGAAGCCCCCTGCAGTGGGTATGTAGCGCCGCCCGTCGACACGGGCGGGTCATTTGGTGGGGCGTGAAGCCCTTATTTTCGATTTTGATTCCGTGTCGCACGAATCTACCGACCTCTTTCTTTTACGAGCCCGATCATAACTTGTGTTATGACCGGGGACGGAGGGGGACTGGGGCGAAGCGACACGAGTGGGCGGGGCAGGAGGCGCCAATTGCGCGTGGGAGTATAGGTGGGGAGGTGGGCTGGGTACTTGTGTACCGACAGACGGGATTTGTGTTGGTGTAGGGGTAGTGGGTGGCGCGGCTGGGCGCGCCGGGGTAGCTTTGTATAGCGGGACTTGCGGGGGTGGCGTGGGAGTGATGGAATGCACTATAAGTGCATGCAGGAAGGTACGGAGGGATGGCGCGTTGTGCGCCGGAGTGTAGGGGAGCGCACGGAGTGCGTGGGCGGAAGGTGGCGCTGGAGGCGCGGTTTGGGGTGCCGACATTGCAGCTAGCAATTCCGGTGGATAGGAGGGCGCTGTATCTATCTTATACAGACTTACCTTTATACGCAGCGGGAGTTCGGATGATAACACCGGACGAAGTATTGCGTGGGCGGATTTACACTTATTGATTACCTGCTTCACGTGGCTGTTAAAGCGAAGCCGGTAATCGATAGTGATGCCCAGGTAGGTAACAGTGTTCGACCACGGGATTTGCTCACCGGCCAGAGTGAGATGGATGGAGGGGGTCATACCGCCGATTACCATCGCCTGTGTCTTTTTTGCGTTCGCGGTAATCCGCCAGCGCTCAAAATACGCAGGCAATTCGTTTAACCAACGTTGCGCCTTTACCACCGCATGCGATGTATTCATCGATGCGGCGATAAAGGCTACATCGTCAGCATACAAAGCGACGATATGATTGTCGAGTTGCGCGGGGGAGGGGAAATCGTCTGTGTAGGCGGAGTATAGCGCGGGCGATAAACAGCTGCCCTGCGGGACACCCGCCTGCACAGCGTGGTCTTGTGAAATGGCGGGGGACACGGAAACGTGAAAGGAACGGTTCGTGAGGAAGGAGTGCAATATCCTCACTAGCCGCGCGGGGCACTGGGTGGCGGTAAGGATCTTATATATAAGACCCTCATGCCAGACGCGGTCGAAAGCCTTTTCGATGTCCAACAGTACTGCAACCGCTCTCTCATTCTTGTTCAAAGCGGAGCTAAGGTGGTGCAATACTCTTGTCACCTGAAGGGTGGTACTATGTGCCTCGCGAAAGCCGAATTGCTCAGCGCGAGGCGACATGTACGGGCGCAGCATCGGCAACAGCAATGACTCGAATACTTTGGAGACTGTGCTCAACAGAGTAATGGGTCGATAGCTGCTCGGCAAGGAAGCATTCTTTCCAGGTTTAGGGATCATTATTACGCGTCCGGTCTTCCACACTGAAGGGAAGTGACCGGAGCGTAATATACCGTTAAACAGCCGCGATAGGGCCGCGACTGTTTTACGGGGGAGGTGACGTAAGGATTCATTCGTCACGCCGTCCGCGCCGGGCGCTTTGCGCAACTTTGTACGCGAAATCGCACGGCGGACGGCGGACGGGGACGTGAAGAATGCTTCCTCGGCGAGCGGCATCGGTGAATTTAGAAAACTCGTTAGGTATTCGTTCACTGCCGTTGCGTGGGCGGCGTTCGACGGCATCAGGGGGTTCGGCTGAAAAACTTGCGCCAGGTGTTCGGCAAACAAGTCAGCGCGACCCTGAGGACTGTATACATAAGTACCTGCGGAGTCGGTGAGTGGGCGCGCGGGGGCGGTTGAGGATTTGAATCTGCGACAGAGTCGATGAAGCGAAGGCCAGGCGCCGTGCTAACCTGTTCACGCAACCGAACAAGTTGCCGCTTGAGGGTCGGGCAGCGCGTTCGCTGCCATTGCCGTCGCAGAGCTCGCTTCCTCTGGATGAGGTTTTTGAGGTAACCGGGAAGAGGGGGGAGACGGGAGGTGGACGGTTTATGTGTCGTGGCTCGGACGAGGGCGGTTTGGAGTGTATCTTGCAAGTCATTTGCAAACATCTCCACGTCCGCGGCGCTTGTGACCGCGCGTGCGGGGGTGGAGCGCTCGAGCGTGCTCGCAAATAGCTTCCAATTTACACATCGGAGGGAGCGGGATGGGGCGATTGCCGGACTGTCTGCAGCGAACTCGGCCAATACCGGCAGATGGTCTGAGTCGAGTTCGTCCGCAATAACAGTTTGCGTTATCGACTGGCGGACCACATTGTGGATCGAAAAGTCGATAATATCCGCGCGTTGGGAATCGTTATCGGGATAGTGGGTGGGTTCAGGAGGGCCCTCTATTACAATATTGTTATGATCAATAAGGTTGTAGAGGGCTCTGCCGTTGCAGCAATTGGAGCGAGACAACCAGTGCGTATGCTTGCTATTCCAGTCACCCGCGGCGAAAGTCGGCACGTCCGAGGCGAAAAGTCGTTTCACCTCGTTCGCACTAACAGTCCCCGTAGGCGGTCTGTATATGGCATACATACGTATTCTGCCACATGGAAGCTCCGCTCCAACGCCGAGCGCGGAAAATGACTGGGATGTGAAGGCGGGGAGGGGGGTGTGTGGAATGGACCGACGGATTAGGATCGCAAGCCCGCGGTATCGCCTGCCAGTAGGCGACACCTCGTCCTTGCGATATACAACGTACCCGGACGCGCTCAGCTTCGACGAGGGCCCCAGCTGCGTCTCGTTGAGTAGCGCCGCATCAATTTTTTGCTCGCGCATAAGGTGGCGGAGCAAAGGTTTCTTATGGGCTGGCACAATGCTGCGGGTGTTCCAATAGAGCACTCTGAGCGCTATTGTTGTAGCATGTTGAGCAGGCCCTGCATTACTATGGGTACCGGGTCTGCTCCCTCCTCTAAGGCGCTCAAGACGCTCTGGAGCACTAGCGACGCCGCTCGGATCACCGCTCGTTTCGCGGGATCGGCAGGCGCCGCTAGTGGGCGCTGTGGTGCCGACGTAGAGGTCGTCGGCTGTGTTCGGCTGCGCTCGGGGGCCGAAGTTGTACTCGGCTCCGTTCGGGGGCGCTCGGCTGTCGTCGGTATTGCACGACGTTGCGCCGGCGGAATGTGCGCGGGCGGGCCGGCATGGGGCGCTGTGGCGGCGTCGCTCCGAGGGGGCTGCGAGCGGGATTTTTTCCCGCGTCCCCGTCTTCTGCGTTTTGCAGGGGCGGCGGAGGCGGGGTTCGCCGCCGCCATGAGGCCGCTGGTGTGCGCTTCTCCGCGCGGCACCGGCTGGATGGGTGCGGGCGGCGCTACTGGCGCGCTGGGTCGAGCGGCCGGCGCAGTGCGCGGCTGCTGTGTGTGGGTGGTGGTGGTGGTGCGCGCGATGGGGCCCGCCTTTTTGTTGCGGGCCTCGCGCCGCATCACCGGGCACGATGCGTGGTTGGCCGGGTGCGGCCCACCACAGTTGGCGCACCGTGCGGGGGCGTCCACGGGCCGCTTGCAATCGGCCGCGGTGTGCCCCTCCCCACAACGCACGCAGGCAAGTGGCCTGTGGCAGTTGTGGGAGGAGTGCCTGAATCCCTGGCAGCGGTGGCACTGCGCCGGGCCCCGCTTCGAGCGCCACGCCTCGATAATAACCCCGGGCATATGCATCAGCTCGCTGACATCATAAATGCCCGGGGTGAGATTAGGTGTTTTCTTCAATATTGCCAGGAAGAGGCATCCAGGCCGCCCCTTCCTGGCGCGAATGGGCCGCGCGAACTCTGGGTCGTACCCTAGTTCGCGCAGCGCGGCAAGTAGCTCTTCTGGCTGCGTGTTTACAGGCAGCCCGCGGATCGCCACCTTGATGCTGCGCTCGGCTTCGGGGGAGTACGAGAACCAACTGATGTCGGTCCCCTCCCCCTCGACGCGGCGCAGATAGCGGTCGATCGCTCTGTATTCGGTTTCATCCCGGGGGGTGAAACGCACGCCTGTACCGTAAGCGCGCGCGCTTACCTGATGCCCCAGGATGTTGGTGAGCTCCCGCATGTGAGTCGTCCAGTTCGGGAACGACTCCACTATGATTGGCGGGAATCTCTTGGTGGTGGATGTAGTGGATGTTGTTGCTGCGGCGCTAGGTGGCGCTGCTGTGCGTGCGGGCGGCTGCGCAGGCGTAGTGCCGCGGTTTGCCGCGGCGCTACGCCTGCGCTGCGCTTTGCGCTGGCGGCATTCGCGCCAGATCGCCTCTACGCATCTCAATATAGGACGCCAACCATCCGCGCAGCTTACGCGATAGGAGGCCCGACTGCACGAAACGATCTATCATCATCACGTCCGATAGATATGCGGTACGTGGTGATGTGACCTGATTCGCGTCGGACTCTTCCTCGGCGGCGGCGGCGGGCCTGGGTGTTTCCCATAGCGGGGCGGGTTGCCAGAACGGGTGGGAGGGGCGTCCGGGAGCGGAGCTCGACCGGACTGCTCCATAGCGGTCACGGCGAACAACAAAGCGCGGGCGCGATAATCGCGCGGATCGCGCGGGAGTCGCGTGCATACTGCCGCGGCCTCCGTGTGGCCCTGAGAAGGGCCTTTATGGTCGAGTGCTTCGGCGAAGCACTGGGACGTCCGTCAGTGCTGTCTCAACAGCTACGGCCGCATCACCGCCCTCTCCGCTTTTCGGCTTTCACCGTCAAACGGCAGTCGGTGCTGCGGAACGTAACTGGGCTTCAACGAGCACGGGCGAACTCCACAGTGGGGCGACTAACACTGACTTTAACACACGAAAGACGCGTAGTACACACAAGGAAACAGTAAGACACGAACACGACACAGTTAGTATACGCGCGGGCATATACCAAAAGGCCGAATCGAAGAAAAATTTTCCTTCGCTACGTCAAAGAAGACCGCTCCCGTTCTGTGGGGTCTGAGGCGGGTGAAGCCCGTGAGTATGTACTCCGTGATGCGGTGTACTTGGTGAGGACAGGAGTGGGCTCGTCTAAAGCCAAATTGTTCATCTGGGAGCAGCTTTTTAGCAATGACTGCATCCCAGAAGCGTTTCGAGATGATTCTCTCATAGATTTTCCCCAGAGAGCTGAGGTGACTAATAGGGCGGTAACTAGATGCCACGTTCCGGGGTTTGCCCGGTTTGTGGATCCCGATCACAATGGCTTCCTTCCACTGAGCGGAGAAGGTACAATTGGCCAGGAGACAGTTGAAGGTAGCTACTAGGAGAGCGATGAGGGCGGGCGGTAGGCTTTTCAGAGCTCTATTGGGAATAGAGTCTCCGCCTGGGGACTTTCTACTAGCAAGTGATTTGATAATACAATACTAGTGGGATTAGTCCCGACGGTAGGTAAGACGCCGCGCACCGTATCCCTGAGGTGCATTTCTAGTGGGTATACACCCGACGGTGGTAAAACTACCGTGCGTCTACTAAATAAATTATTACTTTACACTCTCATTAGGTCTTTACCTATTAGTGGTAATAACATCTTACTTTACATAAAACTTTACTTTATACAACAATAAAATACAGCAAAACGAAAACGACATACAATAAATCTCTAGGTAAACTACACATTACATAACACATAATAAAATATCAAACAATATTAAATCACTAAGACAAAACATGTGGTGAACTATTTACATGGGGATTTCGTCCGTAACACCCCGTATTGTGGTAAATCTATGGGGCGGGTCGACTGTGACCCTGAGCGGGCGGCGATGGCTATGGCTGTTGCGAGCTCTGAGAGGTCTATTCTGCCGTCCTTTTCTATTTTCGTTGCCTCTGTGAGGTGTGTTCGGCAGGCGGATTCTTCAATGTGTCTGCATAGTCGGATTCTGTGAGCCATTGTGCTATTCTCTCGTCGTTGAGTCTCGTCGTCTATTGTTTTGTGCTGTAGCAGCCTGTTCTTCGTCTTTCTCTAGTTCAATTGTTTCCAGTCGTGCGGCGGCCAGTTTAATTTGTAGATTTAGTAATTCTTCTTTAGCGCGAACTATTCTCAAAGCCTTGGATTGTTTCTTGCTATTGCAGGCATCTGTTGATGTAGGGACGGTGTTCTTCGAAGTTTCTTGTAGCGGAGCTGTGGTTTCGGTCGTCGTAGTTTCTTCCGTAGTTGGGGAACGTGAAGAGTCTTCCTCTATTGTGACGTTTTCTTCGCTGCTTCCCGCTCCCTCCTCGTTGCGCTTGCTTCTTGTAGTAGGCATGATGAGTCGTTATCCGGCAGTCGAAGGACCAAAAAATGTACGGCACAAGTCTATACTATTTTGCGCCGTACTATTTTAGTGTTGCTGGGATTGGAGGTGAATCAAAATGCACCTCCGGGAAGTTGGCACCGCACTTTGAAGTTAGAAAAATTTTAAAGGTTGTTCCAGGTTGTTCTAGGTTTGTTCTACATTGTTCCAGAATTTCATACAGCTGAGATTAAAACTTTTCGAGAAAATTCAAAAAACCCGATTTTTGAGCTGGCACCGCACTTTTTAGAAATCGCGATTCTGGCGGTTGTTCTGAGTTGTTCTAGGTTTGTTCTATATTGTTCCAAAATATCGCGTCCGAAAAAGATTTAGTTTCCACAAAATTCGTAAAAAACCAAAAAGAAGTTGGCACCGCACTTTGAAGTTAGAAAAATTTTAAAGGTTGTTCCAGGTTGTTCTAGGTTTGTTCTATATTGTTCGAAAATATCGCGTCCGAAAAAAATTTATTTTCCACAAAATTCGTAAAAAACCAAAAAGAAGTTGGCACCGCACTTTGAAGTTAGAAAAATTTTAAAGGTTGTTCCAGGTTGTTCTAGGTTTGTTCTATATTGTTCCAAAATATCGCGTCCGAAAAAAATTTATTTTCCACAAAATTCGTAAAAAACCAAAAATCAGTTGGCCTCCGGGAAGTTGGCGCCACACTTTGAAGTTAGAAAAATTTTAAAGGTTGTTCCAGGTTGTTCTAGGTTTGTTCTATATTGTTCCAAAATATCGCGTCCGAAAAAAATTTATTTTCCACAAAATTCGCAAAAAACCAAAAAGAAGTTGGCACCGCACTTTGAAGTTAGAAAAATTTTAAAGGTTGTTCCAGGTTGTTCTAGGTTTGTTCTATATTGTTCCAAAATATCGCGTCCGAAAAAAATTTATTTTCCACAAAATTCGTAAAAAACCACCTCCGGGAAGTTGGCACCGCACTTTGAAGTTAGAAAAATTTTAAAGGTTGTTCCAGGTTGTTCTAGGTTTGTTCTATATTGTTCCAAAATATCGCGTCCGAAAAAAATTTATTTGCCACAAAATTCGTAAAAAACCAAAAAGAAGCTGGCACCGCACTTTTTTAGATATCACGATTCTGGCGGTTGTTCTAAGTTGTTCTAAGTTTGTTCTATATTGTTCCAAAATATCGCGTCCGAAAAAAATTTTCTAACTTCAAAGTGCGGTGCCAACTTCCCGGAGGTCCAGAATCGTGATATCTAAAAAGTGCGGTGCCAACTTCTTTTTGGTTTTTTACGAATTTTGTGGAAAATAAATTTTTTTCGGACGCGATATTTTGGAACAATATAGAACAAACCTAGAACAACTCAGAACAACCGCCAGAATCGTGATATCTAAAAAGTGCGGTGCCAACTTCTTTTTGGTTTTTTACGAATTTTGTGGAAAATAAATTTTTTTCGGACGCGATATTTTGGAACAATATAGAACAAACCTAGAACAACCTGGAACAACCTTTAAAATTTTTCTAACTTCAAAGTGCGGTGCCAACTTCTTTTTGGTTTTTTGCGAATTTTGTGGAAAA
The DNA here is from genome assembly GCA_029959065.1 of Colias behrii. Lineage (NCBI taxonomy): Eukaryota > Metazoa > Arthropoda > Insecta > Lepidoptera > Pieridae > Colias > Colias behrii. The sequence continues at coordinate 9,010,544 of JARWMC010000022.1, forward strand.
TAAATTTTTTTCGGACGCGATATTTTGGAACAATATAGAACAAACCTAGAACAACCTGGAACAACCTTTAAAATTTTTCTAACTTCAAAGTGCGGTGCCAACTTCCCGGAGGTGGTTTTTTTACGAATTTTGTGGAAAATAAATTTTTTTCGGACGCGATATTTTGGAACAATATAGAACAAACCTAGAACAACCTGGAACAACCTTTAAAATTTTTCTAACTTCAAAGTGCGGTGCCAACTTCTTTTTGGTTTTTTGCGAATTTTGTGGAAAATAAATTTTTTTCGGACGCGATATTTTGGAACAATATAGAACAAACCTAGAACAACCTGGAACAACCTTTAAAATTTTTCTAACTTCAAAGTGTGGTGCCAACTTCCCGGAGGCCAACTGATTTTTGGTTTTTTACGAATTTTGTGGAAAATAAATTTTTTTCGGACGCGATATTTTGGAACAATATAGAACAAACCTAGAACAACCTGGAACAACCTTTAAAATTTTTCTAACTTCAAAGTGCGGTGCCAACTTCTTTTTGGTTTTTTACGAATTTTGTGGAAAATAAATTTTTTTCGGACGCGATATTTTCGAACAATATAGAACAAACCTAGAACAACCTGGAACAACCTGGAACAACCTTTAAAATTTTTCTAACTTCAAAGTGCGGTGCCAACTTCTTTTTGGTTTTTTACGAATTTTGTGGAAACTAAATCTTTTTCGGACGCGATATTTTGGAACAATATAGAACAAACCTAGAACAACTCAGAACAACCGCCAGAATCGCGATATCTAAAAAGTGCGGTGCCAGCTCAAAAATCGGGTTTTTTGAATTTTCTCGAAAAGTTTTAATCTCAGCTGTATGCAATTCTGGAACAATGTAGAACAAACCTAGAACAACCTGGAACAACCTTTAAAATTTTTCTAACTTCAAAGTGCGGTGCCAACTTCCCGGAGGTTCAAAATGCCCACTATTGAAGTTTTGCTATGCCAGCCTCGCCGCTTAATGTAGAGCTGTGGACTATATGCTGAGTATCTGACGAGTGTCTCTGACGAGAGTACTTGACGAGTGTGATAGAACTGTCTTGTTGTCGCGTGTACACTATTAGAGCGAGATATGAATATCTCACTGTCGCTTGTCAAATTAATAGAGCAAGATACAACTATTAAATTATACTAAATCTCGACATTAAAAACATGATAATTCAAATAACGTTACTAAACACATAAAAGCTATAAATGATTATAAATTATCTACATTTCTGTTAATTGTTCCGAACAGCCTCTTAACAACACACAAATTCACTTTTTGATAAACCAAAGCAGAGCAAAGTTGCGAGCAGAGTGCCCGTAAAGTTGACAGCGATGACACTGTCTAATGTAACTTTGGGAGTCGGGTGTTTTCACCTTGAGCCCTGATAGTTTGCAGCATTGCCGCATTTTGAATATGCCCTTCCCTTTCGGGTACGATCAAGGACCGCGAGGACCATGTCATAGGCGGTTTTCGTGCCGCGATTGAACATGCGGAAGCATTCCCGAACGGGGAAGCCTTGGCCTATCAAGACATTGAAGACTTGGTTGGCTGAGATCTCTTTCGGGATCACTTTAATTACTGCTCTTAAGGAGCGTTGGTTCCTCCGGGAGGGGGAAAGAATGACCGCCTATATTGGCGGCTCTGAGGTACACCGTGAATACCCTGTGATGGGACACGTTGGGCGTCCCGCCGTCCCCCACGTTGGTTTGTCCTTTGTTGGGCGGGCTTTGAAAATAATTCCCTCCTTTTCTTTCTAGAAAGGAGGTGATTTGCAGCCAGGCCGCCTTGTCCCTCACGTAGATGGGAGGGGGGGGGGGGGATCGCGGCGTTGTTGTCCGCGGTCGGGTCTTTTGTTGCCTCAGGGGCGGGAGGCGCAGGGGCCACGGCTAGGGAATCGCGATCGGTCACAGAGTCTTGACTTGCGTTTCTTTTTGCTTCGAACGGTTTCGAAACCGTCCGAATCTGAGGACTCCGCCCTCCCTGCAGAATGTGCGAACTACTTAATCTTTAACAAAATTCTCGAAGTTTATATATTATAAAATGACTATTGTCTACAAAATTCGTATTACAGCTATTTCATGTTGTTGTGTAATAAAATCATATTGTAATACATAGTATGTACATACTTATAAATTGTAAAAATATGTTACCATGTTATTTAGATTTTGCCAATATTGTAATAGCGGAGATTTCCTGTTATAATATGACAATTATTATTATTATCAATTATTATAATATCTCATTTTATCAAAATGTTAAGTTGCATAAAATGTGTGTTGGTACTTTTTGTTGGTAATTCTTGTTAAAATAAATAAATGTGTTTATTTGTGTTGCTTGCTGATGTTTGTAATATGTAATTTGTTAAATAAATGGCGAGTGGTTAAAATTTTTATCATAAAATATATTGTAATAGTAATTAGGTTTTTATGGTTTTTCATTGTTTTACTAAAATAAAATGTTGAATATTTCTCTTGGTTTTATTAATCAACATTTTCCTTTAAGTTCGAGCATCACACAAAAGAGCGGTACAAAATGTTTGAACTTATAGTGATGAGTCCTTTAGGTTAAATAGGTAATAAATTATTATTAACTAGGTAGCTTTCCGCCCGCGGCTTCGCCGGGAAAAAACCTATCCTATGTGTTAATCCAACTTACCCTCTATATGTGTGCTAAATTTCATTTTTCGGCCCGAATTTTAATCGGTTCAGTAGTATTTGCGTGAAAGAGTATCAAACATACATAGTCATTACACATACATCCATCATCACAATCTCGCGTTTATAATATTGATAGGATAGGAAGTAGGAAAAGCTGTGGTATATTTATGACACGCCTAAAACTAGTACATATTTCTTTGGCTTTAATTATTCTGGTACAAAAGCTATAAGTACCAAATCTTTACAAAATCTGTTCAGCAGTTTTGGCGTGTAGGTACCTAAAAACATCAACCATTCAAAACTTGAGTGACAATTGAATAGAGTGTAAATTAAATACAGTCTTTATTATCATCAATACGAAATTAATTTGATGAATATATAGCATTAAACACTGGTGAATTATCTGTAAGTAGAACCTAATACATATTTAGTTTACATGTAGCATTTTAAAGGGGCAGAAGTAAATTCTGAACTGGTCAAATTCTGTACATTTAAAAATGTTACGGAAAAAATTACATACGTGTCCATTTGTCTTTACTCTATAACTTCAAACTTGATATACTCTGAGTTGGTGCTTTGAAAACCAATACAAATGTTATAAAAGCGAGTTTGTTTGTTTGTCTGTCCCGTCGCAACGGAGCGATTTTATGAAATTGATATGATTGATGTGTTTTGAGATAGCTAGGACAACATCTCACTCCCATGGGACGATCCATTAATTAATTATGACGCGAATTTTGAATACGACATTTGAAAATTGTGATAGATGGCGCTATATTCAAAATGTGGCATCTATGAAAAGTTAATACCTAATCTAAGATGAAAAGTAATGTTCTTTGATTGAGGATTATTAAAACGCCTCTTGAATGCCTTTATTCGCGATATTATAGATGGATCCCATGGGAGGAGGTTTGTTATACAAAATGAGTATATATATGTATGTAATTTATTATGTAGGTACGTTATTCGAATAATTACTATTTGATCAGAAAAGCGAATCTTGAGAATTCAAATAAATCCAGTCATTTTATAATCTCCAGAATTTCTTTTCCAAAATTTTAAACAATATTTCAGCAATCCCGTTAAGTAAAGGAGCATATAAATAAATTTATTATGAGGAAGCATTCGGCTTTAAGACACAAGAATCAAGATGAGCCAAAGACGGTAGCAACGCCGCGGCCGCGCCGTATTTTAAAATTTTCCTTCCCTTTCAGCGTACGATGACGGACCGCGAGGAACATGTCGTATTATTCCCTGACGGAGAAGCCTTGCTCTTTTAAGAGAAATGATCTGCCGAGATGCAATTTGATGAATTTACTTCACTCTTCAGTCTTAAGAGCTAAGCAAGGAGTAAAGTGTGTTAGTGTTAGTTTGAGGACTTTATACGCGACCTTATTGGCGTAAAATTTACTTTAAAATTGACGGCTTTGCCCAGACCTTAGGCTTGCCGTCTGATTACCACACGGTTTTCAGGGAATACATAGTGCCCTGGGTTGTTTAATAATAATAATAATACAGGACACATGTATAATATATAATGTGGCGTGGTGTCGGGGAGTAGCGACCCCGCGGGAACCGAGTGCTCCCGGGGGAGGCCCCTGTCTTCATCTCCGGCTCGCCTTCACCGGCCGGTCGGAGTGAAGCCTGACGAGGACAGGACCCCCACCTCTGGCTTGCCTTAACCGGCCGGCCAGAGTGGAGTCGCGAGAGCTTTTAGCTCGAAGGGTGGATGCGAATCATAAGTGTCGAGTGGGCACGTGATGCTGGACCCTCAGGGAGCGCGTGATCGTCGTTTAAAGTCCAGGGACGCCTCTCCACCCTTAGCTGCTCACAATATGTTGCCCCCTTGTCGCACTATTGCAGCGACTTATTTCGGGGGCCCATACAGTGAGAGGGCGAGTCACCACCTGCCAACATATTTTTACTTTCTTTTAGTAGAAAGGCAGGTGCCATAGTTTCCCATAGTCCCCAATACCAGTCCATTTAGCATCCCAATCCATAGCCCAGTTATTAAATTTCCATACCCTGCAATAGTCCTACATCGGCCGCGGACTGCCTAGGACTGTATCTCTATATAGTGCAGTCATGGGCAGGCTGCGGCTGGTGTCCCACAACACATTAAAATTCTCGAAAGGGCCTCTGCGTGTTGGATCCGTGTCCCCACGTAAGCCTTCCAAAGATCCGGGTACCGTCCTTCTGGTGGTACCCGAGTATTATGGAAATAATAATAATAATAATAACCCCCCCACGGGACCACCTTGTCGTGGTGGGGGGGCTTACGGGAAGGCATGATCATTTAATTGATAGTCACTGCCAACTTGACTATACCCTGTGAAAAAAAAAAAAAAAAAAAAAAAAAAAAAAACAGGTGAGACTCAAAATAGCCACAACATCTCGGCATTACCCTTCTCAACCAACGGTCCCAACTACCCATTTAACATTTGAGATTTTTGAATTTAATATGGAGACTAGATTATCTAAAAGAAAACGTATAGGGTCGCTGCCCGGGGGCGATCGCCGGGGCACACCTGGAGCTGACGCTGGGTGTTTCAGCATGCGAACCGTCAGCGGTGAGGAGCTGAGCAGGCGGGCTTCTACCGATAAAAATACTACAGCCGAACACTACGACGAAAATGACGCACCGACTGACAGAACGAATACCCCAGAAGAACCATATAGCCCAAGCACAATATCATACACACCTTCCGCATCGTCGTCACCATCTACTACTAGTTTAAATCCGTGTTCCCCCACACCGACTTTGGATGTTGCGCGGGAGGCTAACGCCTTCTTACCTGCGTCCACCAAAGCTGGAAAACCAAGAGTGCGCATGCGATGTAGCAAAGATGTAAACATATTTATCATGCGCACTTACTACTATATAACTAAATTAGAAACAGATTTTACTATATATAGGAAACAACTTCATGAACTTTTCACACAAGAATACCCAGAAATAAACGTGTCAGAGCAAAGAATTTCTGATCAAAGGAGAACTATAGTAAGAAATAAACTACTGGACCAAGAGACGCTGAACCGATTAAAAGAAGAAGTACAAGACAAACTACAAACAGAAATTCAAAACACAGAAACTAATGAACCGATCGCACCAATATATTCCCCGACGGACAATATGATATTATCTACTTACTCGCTATCTCAATCACCCACACAATCTTCACATATATTTACACAAACAGAAAGCACAACACTTATATTAGAAAACGACACCGTAATTCGAACAGATAACAATAATATGACAGAAAATGAACTCGTTCAAGATTTATACGACAAATTTAGAGAAGTACAAATGCAATATTCTGAAATAGACCCAACAGTAAGACCAAAACTGCCTAAACTAAGATATAGTCCTCAACTTGATCAACTTGTAAAAATATTTAACAGCCAGATACTGGGACAGTTCATTAATGATGAGTTACAACTAAAAGATATCCATACAATTATATATTGCACAGCTCTAGTGATATCAGAGAAACTAAACTATAAAATTATCAATAACCGCCAGGACCCCAAATCAAAAAATTATAGGAAACCTCCCTGGGAAATAAGACTAGAAAAGGATATTGAAAAGTTAAGAGCAGATTGTGGCCGCCTTACACAATATATAAATAATAATAGGTCTAAAAAATTAGTTAAAAAAGTAGAAGCTATATTTAAAACAAGACTCACACATACCAGACATGAAAACAATAATAAAAAACCAGAAGAATTCTTAGATACTCTTAAACAAAAGCTAGCACTTAAAGTTCATAGATTAAAAAGATATAAAAAAGCACAACAGAGAAAGAATGACAATAAGATGTTTGCAACAAATGAAAAACAATTTTATAGAAACTTGCAGAAGCCGATAACAGGTATACACAGAGAAGATAATCAAAATATACCCACAGTACAACAGTTAGAAGATTTTTGGGCGGGTATTTGGGAACAGCAAGTGGAACATAATGACAAAGCTGATTGGATAACTGAAGAAACAGAAAAGTGGAGTTCAATAGAAGAAATGGAGTTTGTCGAAATTACTGAATCCGAAATTAGAAACATAACAGCTAGATTACACAATTGGAAGTCACCTGGTGTAGATAGAATTCATAATTACTGGTATAAAAAACTTATCGTCTTGCACAAATCATTAGCTAAAAATTTAAGTGATATTATAAAAGGACATCAGAATATACCCGAATTTATTGCAACTGGAATAACATATATGCTCCCGAAAACAGACTATTCCCCGTTACCTTCTCAGTACAGACCTATCACCTGTTTGCCAACAATTTATAAAATATTGACATCAGCTATTACAGTAAAAATTAATTCGCATATCGAACGCTACAACATTATAGCAGAAGAGCAGAAGGGCTGTAGGCGGGGTCACATGGGATGTAAGGAACAGCTTATTATAGATTCTACAATTCATAAACATGCAACCACAAAAAATAGAAACTTACACTGTACATATATCGATTATAAAAAAGCTTTTGACAGTATTCCGCACACCTGGTTAATACAAATACTAAAAATATATAAAGTTAACTCAAAACTGGTAGATTTCTTACAGAACATAATGACACAATGGAAGACCACACTTCATCTCAGCACACATCACATTAATATTTCCACTAGAGAAATATTTATTAGAAAAGGTATATACCAAGGTGATTCCTTGAGTCCCATGTGGTTCTGCCTAGCTTTAAATCCGTTATCACATCTACTACAAAGTTCTAAAGCTGGTTATTACTTCAAACGAAACGTAGAAGAAACTGTTATATCGCACCTTATATACATGGACGACATTAAACTTTATGCAAAATCCGGCAGAGATATGAAAAAGCTTGTAGATATTACGGCTCGATTTAGTAAAGATATTAAAATGGAATTCGGTTTAGATAAGTGTAAGACATTACATATAATAAAAGGTAAAGTCCGCCCTGGAGACTATGAAATTGAAAACGGAGAAATAATAGCAGCAATTGAACCCACTGACCTCTATAAATATTTAGGATATAAGCAATTAAAAGGACTAGACCACTCAACTATTAAAAAGACTTTAATTACAGAATATAAAAAGAGATTAAGTTTACTTTGTAAAACACAACTTTCAGGCAAGGCTTTAATAAAATCCATTAACACGTACGCAATACCGATATTGACATATTCATTTGGAATAATTAAGTGGAGTAAAACTAATATAGAAACAATAGAACGTAATACGCGAACGATACTTACAAAATATAACAACTTACATCCTAAATCTGCAATAGAAAGGCTTACTATCAAAAGAGAATATGGAGGCAGGGGCTTAATAGATATCCGACATCTCTGGAAGAAACAAATATCCAAACTAAAAATATTTTTCCAATCTAAATCCCGCACCAGTAGCATACACCAGACCATTCTCCAACACGATCATAAATACACACCACTTAACTTAATTGAAAACACAGATATACCAAATATAGATGCAGATCCTACTAAAGGAAAAATCGAAGATTGGCGAAAAAAAGTCTTACATGGACGACACCCTCATGACCTGGCACAACCACACATAGATACAATAGCATCAAATAAATGGCTTAAAATAGGCAATCTTTTCCCGGAAACCGAAGGATTCATGATAGCAATTCAGGACCAGATAATCAACACAAGAAATTACCGAAAATATATCATCAAAGACCCTACAATAGCAAATGAAAAATGCCGCAAATGCAACACTCAATCAGAAACCATACAGCACATTACGGGAGCATGCACAACACTAACACAAACAGACTACACTCACAGACATAATCAGGTAAGCAATATCATTCATCAAAAACTTGCAATCAAATACAAACTCATACACAACACAAACACACCATACTACAAATACACACCAGAAACTGTCCTAGAAAACGATCATTATAAACTATATTACGACCGCGCCATACTTACAGATAGGACAATTCATTTTAACAGACCGGATATAACTCTACAAGACAAAAGAAATAAAACAACTTACCTCATCGATATAGCAGTTCCAAATACGCATAATATACAAAAAACAATATCTGAAAAAATTAATAAATATAATGATCTAAAAGAAGAAGTTGTACGAATTTGGAGACAAGATAAAGTATACATTGTACCAATAGTTCTTTCTACTACCGGTGTTATTCCCAAACATTTAAAACAAAGTCTAAAACAAATTCATCTAGAAGAAACCGTATTTATTCAACTACAAAAAGCAGTAATACTTAACACATGCAGAATAGTAAGAAGATTCCTCCAAATAGAAGAAAATGACAATACTTGACAGACAGACACATACATAAATTACAAATGCTGCATTTACTTGGTTTCCGCCCGTAAATGTGGCTGCTACCAGCATTTATGCTGAGATATAAATACGCAAATAATAATAAAACTTTTTATTAGCAGATAGGCAATATTAAAATTAACAATTTAGGTACTTACAATCTACTTAATCTAACAACCTAAATGCTAAAAGGATTGCCGCTCAGCATTTTACAATGAAAAGCACAGGCCTTCATTGTAGAGCTGATTTTCAGCGACACCTAATTATACAGTGATATCTAATTCTAAGATTCAATATAATAAATAAATAAATAGATAAAAATAAATAAAAAGAATAAATAAAATATTAAATAGTAATATCTATTTTTAAATAAATAAACATATTGTGTTAATAAATATATAAATACGTGTGATAAAAATATACAATGAAACCATGACGATAATAATATATTGTGTGTATGTAGTTACAATGTGCTATAAAATGTTTAAATGTTTTTCTGTTTACATAAAAGGTATGCTGTTAAATTCTTATTAAATGAAAATTTTGACTTTTTATCTCGAATAGGCGGAGGTAAATCGTTCCAACAATGCGTTGCTGCCCATTTGTAGCTACCTCGAAAAGCGCTTGTACGATACTTAGGTACTATAAGAGGATTCGTCGTTGTTCTTGTAGGGTACACATTTGATTGTTCTCTCCATTTAATTTTATCGTAAAGATATTTAGGTGACTCCGTTTTGATAATTGAAAATACCATATTAGCCAGATGTAATCTCCTCCTTGCAGCCATTTTTAAAATATTATTATTATTGAGATAAGGAGTTACATGATTTCTTTTTGGTATTCCAAAGCAGTATCGTGCGCAAGCGTTTTGAACTCTCTGAATCATTCGCTCAGTTCTGACCAACAAGCATGGACCATAAACTGCATCACAATAATTAAGTTTGGATAAAATCAAGCTTTCAACTAATTGTTTACGAAGTGAAATGGATATGAAATTTCGAAATGAGTATAATATTTTTAGCCTATAGAAACAATGTTGTTTCGACTTGCCGACAGCTTTCTAGTTTTTAAAAATCTATATACAAAGCTTAAGACTTAAATATAAGACATTCCTTAAATCTATTTATAAACAAAAACAAAATAATTAAAGTTAAATAATAAACAAAAGCTTACATAACTAATTCAACCTAATAGAAATGAGACAGTACAATTATTGGAATAAATTAATTAAAAATATTAAAATAAATTATATATGTACCTAAATCAAATGAGAACTGTTAAGACCATGATTACAAATATTTGATTAATGCTAATGTACTCGCCCTAAACTACTTCATACTTCATTCTAACTTTATACTTCACACACTTCCTGTTTTTTTTTCAATTTGTTAATTTTTAAAAGGGATAAATCGAAGGGCGGGAGACGACAAACGAGTAAGTACTTGAATTTTTAAAGTGAAACTTTTATTACATCGTCTCAAACTTTTTGGTCTGTGTAGCGCATGTCGCGTGTATCGCGGCTGCCGAGTAGGTATACCTACTCGGCAGCCGACCGACACGCGACATGCGCTACACAAAGCAGTGTTCGGAACCGTTCGAACAGTTTCACTTTTACCGTGGTTTCATAAAACCACACAACATTTCTGTGCCTCCAGTGAATAAGGGAATAACTCAAAAACATCACTTTTCAGGAGAGACAAAAAACTATATATCAATAGTAAATCTTTATAAATTCAAAATTTTAAGCTTGTATGTGTAAGATATGACGTTAGACTATAGTTTTACATATGAACACATAATGTAACAACCCTATAAATATACTTTTTTCATGTTTTTTTGTAGTTGTGGCCTTATGAACGAGGGGTTTGACGCATTTGGTGCACTTCTCAACTTGTACACCATGCTCAAATGGTGAACTTAGCAACTTGTACACTTCTCAAATGGTACACTTCGCAACTGGTACACTTCTCAAATGGTGCACTTCGCAAATGGTGCACTTTTTAAGATTAGTTGAGATTTGGAAAAATTGTGTAAAAATGCAAGAATTTTTGGTTTTGGATGTTTAATTTTTATAATTATGTCAACAAAATAATAATAATTAAACTATACAGAATCACCTTAAACACTACAACATTTGGGTTCATTTTTATTTTTTCAAAAATAAAAATGTGACTCGGATATAATAAAAATAATATAATTATGTAAGAAAAAAAAAGTAGATTTACAGTAAAAAAATATCATAATAAAGATATGATATAATATCATATTATATCAATAACCTTTGTAATATTATTATTTAACTTTTAACTATTACTAATTAAATAAAAGCTTTGCGTGTTTAAGGTGATTCTGTATAGTTTAATTATTATTATTTTGTTGACATAATTATAAAAATTAAACATCCAAAACCAAAAATTCTTTCATTTTTACACAATTTTTCCAAATGTGACTGTGATGTGACTTATTATGCTTGAAATTTGTGTACTTTATGACTCAATTGAGGCCTTTAAGTGGAAAAACTATGCACGTAGCTTGAAAAACGAATGAAATCAACGGGTTTTTTATCGTTATTAGATAATAAAAATAAAACAACATTTAGGTATTTATGCATTTAACCCTAGAAGTCCAATCTACGTAAATTTGACGTATGTTCTCTTCTATATTAACCATCGAATCGCTGCAAAATCCAGAACCAACTTATTAGCCGTCGAGACCTAGCAGTACATAGTTGGCTCATCCCGGTAAATTCCGCCATTTTGTTGTAAAGAGGATGTTGTGCGTCATTTGACGTATAATTGGGCTTTTCGTAACTTTTAAGATTGTTTCAAACTTTTATTTTGTGATTTATTTGAATTTTTTTTTTCCAAGTCACGTTTCACATGATATAGTATTATACATACTATAGAATGAGTATAAAATGGGATCCAGACAACTTTTATACTAGGACGAAAAACCTTCAATTTTAGTAAATGACGAAATTATTGTCCTCCGCTGGATTTGGACTCCAAGCAAGGGGATAGGGTGGCTGAAGATGTTGTCCGGAGTAAAACCGAATATGTCATGGTGGTATACATTGAGGATACAAGCACTATAAAGAGATAAGAGAAGCCCGAAAACCATATTGCTGTATGTTCAGTTACAGGAAAAGTTATAGGTGGTCAGTGGCGATATTACGGCATGATATGGAATTTTAACAATTTCTATATCATATAATATCAAAATAATGTAGATAAATAAAGAAAATACAATGAGCCGAAAACATTTTATGAAAAAATTAAGCACAGATTTGAAGGTGCCTTGGATGCAAATACGACTTGTGGCACGCACTTTGAAGAGACTCTACGTGACAATAGCCCAATTTTTTCAAAATATGTGGTACCAGAGTATCCATAATATGTTTACGAAAATGCAGGACCAAAGAAGTATCGATATTGCAGATTTTTTTCTTATAAAAAAGGCAAATTACCAAAGCACAGTGGCTAAAACGCTATATATGCGGAGAGCCGGAGAACACAATATTCATAATTGTCAAGACGGTTATAAATACTTTTTTTTATGCGACTATTATAGACTATAGTATTAAATATTAATGTAGTTAGATTATTTTTTTTAAAAAGATTAATAACTAGTTATTTTTTATAAACTTACTCAATTATAAGAAGAAAATATAAGTTTAACATTTTTGTTGGCTTTTTTTAGATGATTCAATTAACAAAGAGTATATTATCATTAAATGTACTTAATGTGTAAACTGTAATTTTAATATCTATTGAAAAAAATAGTTAATTTCCATAGAAATATATTAGTATCCCAAGGTAACTGATAAATACCTTTTTTAAAAAATATATAGATTTGTTGTTGCAGATTTATTGAAAAAACGATTGAAAAATAATAAGGAATAGGTAGTTTGTGTTGTTTCCGTGCAGTAGGTATTCAAATAGACCAATAGCAACACGGCATTAATGCGAAACTGTCTCATGTCGTCACTTGAACCAATGACACTAAAAGAGTTGTTCCTTTATGCTCATGTTAAGGTGCGTATAAATTAAGCGCGGCAGCCGCGCGAGCCAATGTTCGACCAGAGTTGACGTTCATTTGCTGCGCGAGCCAATATGTAGATATATTTTAAGTTGAACGTAGTTGCCGCGCGCGGCAGGCGATCCATCACGAACATATCTTCTGTAGGTCGCCAAAAGTGTAGTCATTTTCTTTTTCAAGTCAGGAATAGGTATATCCATTTTCTTACTGATTTCTACCCACGCATCATACCTCAGCGATTTATTGTGGCATTGGGAGGATTTGCTGTTCCACAAAAATTCATTAGCGCCATACAATTGTATTAGTAAACGGCACTTTTCGTTGTCCATTTTTACATATACGCCGCGCGAGCCAAATCACCAAAACTACACACCGTCCACACGGCGCGCGAGCGAACGGCTGAAGCTCCTTTGATGCGGTCTCAAAAACCGACAGCGAGCGGATCGCCCCGCGGCACGTTCGAGCGCGGCAATGTTCGCGTCGCCGCGCGCGGCGATCCCGTCTACATAGTGCGCGGCCGCAACGCGCGCCAATGTTCGATGGTTTGCCGCGCTTAATTTATACGCGGCTTTAGAAAAATGACACAAATGCGATTACTTATACTAAAATAGGTTAGGACTGATGGAACAAAATGAATTAAGTCTTTATTCAAAAAGTATAACTACACATACGTCTTTGTGTTCGTGGGTACGTTTGACTCGAGACGATTAGTTCCTTTGTGTTTGCCTAAAATGATGGATAAGGTAATTTATACCGTTAATCACACCCTACTTATACCGTTTGGGTCATTCGAAAAAATGGGTTAGGACGCAGCTAGAGATATGACCTTTTGATATGTTGTGTATTTTGACGAGCTGAATCCAATGGTACAATAAAAACCAAAGGGAATAACTCGTCTTACTCCTTTATTCACTGGAGGCACAGATTTTTTTTAAATATGTTTTTTTTCCTACTCTTAAATTGTTGCCATATACTTGTAATTAAACTATCGCATAGCTTTTATTGTAAAGCGGGCTTTATAGCCCGCTTTACAATAATTTCTAATAGAGCGGAATTTCTTGATTCACACGTTTATACGTGTGAATCAAGAAATTCCGTTAATAAAATATTTTTCTAAGGTTTGTTCTGTCTGTTCCAAATAAAATTTAATCCAAATTAGATCAGTGATTCAGCGTGAATGCAAACCGGATAGACAGTAGGTATCTTACGTTAAAATATTCGTTATCTAAGCTGAATTGAATCAGAACGGCTTTATAAAAATAACGTCTTACAAAGCAGAAGTTTGTGCTAGATTCAGTAGATTTCGTACTAAATAAGACGAGTTCAGAACTTACTTTTTTAAAGTTGGTTTTAAACGATTCGCTTCATAATAATTATTGACATATAATGTCAAAATTTCGTTCTTCGTACATCTTGGTTCATTTTTCTAGGTCTTTTAGAGTTCTATGTTAAAACCAAGAAGCTTATATCTAATACACTGGAGATTTCAGTATGAACATTAACTTGTAACAAGAAAATATGACCTTGAATGACGCCTGTATGTTTTTTTATCCCTTTCACACCTAACTTGGCAAATTACCTTAATTAACTTGAAAAGTTAGGTGTGAAAGGGATAAAAAAACATACAGGCGTCATTCAACGTCATATTTTCTTGTTACAAGTTAATGGTCATAGTGCAATCTCCAGTGTATTAGATATAAGCTTCTTGTATTAGATGTACTATTTCAGTATATGGTACGGGAGCTATTAACGTTTAAAAAAAAGTCATTTTAGTATAGTTGGTTTTTTGATATACTGTTCCTCTTGCTATTTCGGTTAGAGTCCGGGCTGTCTGGCTGGTCGCAGTGGTTGCGTTTTTTAGTGCGCATCTTATCTGCACAGGATAATTTCCTTAATTTTAAGTCATTTTTTAACGCGTAATTTTTAATATTTTGCCTTTAGATAGATCCATCAGACATAATTTTTTTATTGCAAGACGTTTTTTTCGTTGTTAAATAGGTGCCAGACGCAATTTTTTATTTCGTTTTTATAAAAAATTCAAATTATTTTAGAATGTCTGTAAATTTCATATTATGTTCTTCAAACATAATATAATCTCAAATTAATTAGCCAGACGCTAATTCGATTGTTAAGTATTAAATATGTACTAATAAAAACGTAGTGAAAGTAGACCGTAAGTATGTACATATAACAATTTGATGATTGTGTATATGGAGAGATAGTTTAAAGTGCAAGAGAGATAGAAAGGGTCGGCCGCGAAAATTAAATAACAATAAAAAATAACTTTTTTTTTTCGAAAATATAAGATGTATAGAAATGAATGAATTGTTCCTACTCTAGGATTCCCTATGTTGTGGGAACAAGTACCTTCCATTGGTACATTTTATTCCTTAAGCTAAAAAATAAACTATTAGGGTACATCAACAATCTTCTATACAAAACAATTTTTTTTTATTACTTAACTAGCGACCCGCCCGGCACTGGCTTCGCACGGGTGCAATGCTGATACTAAATACACTACAGAAAAACTGTGAACGTTGAATATAAAAACATAGCAGCCCGGGCCGGCTTCGCACGGGTATAAAATATATAGCCGGGCGGCCGGCCGGTACCGCCGCAAACGCTACATCCCGCAATTTTTAAATCTGTAATATCTTCGAAAATATTCACTTAAATCATACGGTGTAAAGGGCCATATAGATCTATGTTAAATGAACAATGTATTCAAGGTCATTAATTGGTTAAGGATTAATGCTATATTGGTTAAAATCGCTTCGAAAATTAGCCATTATTTGTCGTAAAAAGTAAATGGCAAAAAAAAGTTATTGTGGGTTATCCATAAGAGATAGACATATACCATCACGGACTTTTCTGTATTAGACCTTTTCAATGTGTACTATAGTTAGTACATTATTTTGGTAAAACTCGTAGGGTTCAGCCTGCGTTTGCACTGTAAGTGGAAAAAATGTAATTATTTACGACATCACATTAGAAACCTCAAAAATAACAGTACTTCTCCACTATTTAATGGATGTTATTATACATATGTTTATATGAAATCACTCCCTCTTGAATCACTCTATCTATTAAAAAAAGCCGCATCAAAATCCGTTGCGTAGTTTCAAAGATTTAAAGGGACATAGGGACAGAGAAAGCGACTTTGTTTTATACTATGTAGTGATGATGATAACAATATTAATTCATTAATCTTAATTCTTAATATATATACATAAATCTCGTGTTATAATGTTTGTCCTCAATGGACTCCTAATTCCTAAACCACTTAACCGATTATAATAAAATTCGCACACCATGTGCAGTTCGATCCAACTTGAGAGATAGGATAGTTTAAACATGTAGGTACCACGGGCGAAGCCGGGGCGGACCGCTAGTATACCTATATAAATTCATGCTAACTACTTTAGTTAAATTCAATACAAACTTAAACATGCGAGAGTGTGTGTGTTCACGTGTGTGTGTCGTGTGTGGTGTGGTGTGTGTGTGTTGTGTGTGTATGTGTGTACATCAATATTGAAACTAATTTTCTAGTTGTTTACAGATGATGGAATATTGGAAAACAATAACAATTCCTTAGACGATAACATAAATAATTTAGACAGTGTGAGGGAAGATGATGATGATGATGATTATGTAGATGGCTTTTTAAATTTAACAATGTAATTGTTTAACCTTCATTGATATACTTAGGTAGTTTTTATTCCATTCTTTTCAATGTATGGTAACTTTAATTTAATTTTCACTTTTATGTTTTTTTTTTTCATTTTAGCTTTTATTTATAAGAACAAGTGTAAATAATATTGTATTCTTGCAATTATTTCCTGTCGCATAATTAAAATACACTAGCTGATGAGCTGCATGCTTCATTACTTTTTTTTATTTATACACATTATTTAATACTTAGCAATCGAATTAGCGTCTGGCTAATTAATTTTAGATTATATTAAGTATGTTTGAAAAACATAATATGAAATTTACAGACATTATAAAATAATTTGAATTTTTTATAAAAACGAAATAAAAAATTGCGTCTGGCACCTATTTAACAACGAAAAAAACGTCTTGCAATAAAAAAATTATGTCTGATGGATCTATCTAAAGGCAAAATATTAAAAATTACGCGTTAAAAAATGACTTAAAGTTAAGGAAATTATCCTGTGCAGATAAGATGCGCACTAAAAAACGCAACCACTGCGACCAGCCAGACAGCCCGGACTCTAACCGAAATAGCAAGAGGAACAGTATATCCAAGAACCAACTATACTAAAATTCTCTCTTGTCAACGTTGGTAGCTCCTATACGAATAAGAGAAATGCAAAATTGCTACTAACTTGACATGGGAATTGAAGAGTTACCTGAATAAAAAAATATCGGCTACAATGATATTAGTTATATATAGAACAGTGTTTCTTCAAATAGTTATATGATACTCATAGCACCTCATAGTACGTGTACTCTGTCCATTATTTTTGTATTAGAAACACCTCATGTACAGTTTTGACTTTCCTACGGTTGTATTATATTATGTACAGATATTTAATCATTTAATAGCAACATATATAAGTAGCTTTGCGTATGATTCGAGGCGAGGGTGTTATTATTTAGAAGTAAAATCGTTTGGGCTTATAGATATTAATGAAGGGCTTTTTGTTTACTTTACTTTCGCTTATGATAAGAATTTTTTTATTATTATTCTAAAGAGTCACAAAATATGAATCGTGTTATGCTGTATGCAATAAAAGAAAGTATTCAGGTACTTATACTTTGAAATAAATAAAAAAAAAACATTTCTTCAAGTGATGTTTATTCTTTCAATCATTTTTATAAAAATAAATCATACAATAATAAGCGATTTTATTTGTACCAATTTAACAATCATGAAGAATTAAACTATTCAAACTAAACCTACTATTTACAAATCGTTGTCGTTTATATATTATGTCGTGGCCATATCGTAGATTTGCTCATTTCATGAAATGGCCAACATAGTTTGATCAGATCGTTAAATCGTCAACGTTTCACGATTTGGTCATCGACATTTGGCCAGAACGTATAAAATATCTTAGAGAGTCCATAAAACATTAAAAATTTCAGAATATTTTAAGAACTTGTTTATTGTCATTTAAGTTAGTGCCGCGGTAGCGCCGGCGAATACCAGAAGCGAAACGTTGACGATTTAACGATCTGGCCTAACTAAATTGGCCATTTCATGAAATGAGCAAATCTACGATATGGCCACGACATATACATACTTAAAATAACTTATAGCTAATGAATACAAGTAATACTAAGTTTAAGGAAGTTGAGGCGAATCCCCCCGCACCATGGTTGGGAGGGTGTCCAACTGGGGTGGGAAGGGCGCCCGAGTCGAGCTCGACCGGGTTGCTCCTCGGCGGTGTAGCCGTGTGGCTCGGAGAAGGGCCTTCATCGAGCACGGCGGCGTCTGTCTGCGCGGCCTTAACCTCTACTTCCTCATCACCGCCCTCTCCAGCAGCAGCATGGTTCCACTCACACACGGTCTCCGTCAGGAGGCTGTGCGGGGAATGTTCTTCAGGGCGATTCGCCCTCTGCAACAGGTTGCTAGCGCCGCCCGTTAATATCTACGGGCGGGTCATTGAGAGGGCGAATTGCCCTGTTTAGGCATCCGCCCGCCCGCAGCAGACCGCCCTCTCCACTCTACGGTTTGCACCGAAAAGCGGCAGACGGTGCTGCGGACGTAAAGGGGTATACGGTGGCAGAAACGAACTCCTCAGTGGGGCGACTAACAAACCGACTTTACTACACGAAAGCAGCGTAATTCACACGGATAACAGCAGGAAAGCACGGGCTTGGGAAGGATTGCGGGGGTGGGGGGACTGCGCGTTGTGCGCCGGCGTGGGAGGATGCGTGTGTGGTAGGAGGCGCGGGGTGAAGTTCCGGTTCAAGCCGAGCGCGGAAAATGATAGGGATGTGAAGGTGGGGAGGGAAGTATGAGGGATTAATTTTCGGAAAAGGATCGCAAGCCCGCGATATTTGACAATACTGTTCGGGGCGGGAGGCCCCCTTCAGCAGATAGCTAGCGAACCGTTTTCTCTTACGAGCCCGGCCCAAACTTGTGTTAGGGTCGGGGACGGAGGGGGACGGGAGCGATGCGACACGAGTGGGCGGGGGGGAGTATGGGTGGGAGGTTGGGCTGGGGAGCATGACTACCGCGGCAGTCTTCCATTGCAGGGGGACATCGCCTAGCCTTAAGCACCCGTTGAATACGCGGCAAAGCGCCGCAACCGCTCTTCGGTGCAGGTTCCTCAGGGCCATGTTGGTAATGGTGTCATTTCCCGGCGCCTTGTTCGGTTTCAGATTTCCGAATTCTCCGAATGTGAACTCTTCACCGAATGTGTTGCCGCTTTACTTATGTCGTCCGCAACACCCGTGAACCTGAAATAAAAACAAATTATATACTTCACACATTACTTAATTAGTATACGAAATAGTCTAGTGACTTATAATTTTATAATTATTAATTAGTATGTTCAAATGACTTACAATTCAACATGAAAAATAAAATGACATTATGCGATCGTAGTAATTAAATACATTAAGAAGAGCTGGAACGTCAACACATTTACACATTGCACATGTTAGGCCGGGAGATACTGACACAAAATTTCGGGTCATTTGTAACAGGATGGCGGTCTAGAGGGGTCTTAGTACGCAATGACAAAAAGAAAAATGATGGTCAGAACGCTGGTACCGGCGGACTAGTCGCGTGGGCGTTAGTCACACTCGTCGGATAAATAGCGAAAGTCCAACGATTTGTAACACAAAAATTTTAGAATTTACCGATAGCCCTTAAAAAAGATGTAGGCGGTAGTGTCATGCCATACTTTTACGATGTGACTTACAGTCCGCCATACCGACGTGAATGCGTTGATTTAAAAAAAACAATTCAACCATTTGTACCGGGCTAACTTTTACACAGGTAACCATCGTCGTGCAGCCATTTACTAAAATCGCCATGCCATACTTTTCGGACAAACCGCTTCCAAATTCCAATTCCGATTCCGATTCCAAACCGCACTACCGCCTACATCTTTTTTATGGGCTATCGGTAAATTCTAAAATTTTTGTGTTACAAATCCTTTGACTTTCGCTATTTATCCGACGAGTTCGACTAACGCCCACGCGACTAGTCCGCCGGTACCAGCGTTCTGACCATCATTTTTCTTTTAGTCATTGCGTAATAAGACCTCTGTAGAACCGCCATTCTGTTACAAATGACCCGAAATTTTGTGTCAGTATCTCCCGGCCTATGTATGTGTCATATTTTGCAATTGTTTATAAATACAGGGTGATGTAATTGGTGTAGTACGAATATCTAAAAATCTATGAAGAATTTTGTGATACAGTAAATGGAAGAATTATAGACTATTTTACAGTATTTAATAAAATCATTTAATTTTTTGTTCATTTTCATTAGAAATGTCAATTTTTCTCACCAAGGTGGAAATTTGGATGATAAGGATCTTGTTATAAAAATATAAATTTTGACTAAAATCGGCATTTTTTTTTTCAAAAATCAAATTACTAATTAATAATCAGAGTTATCACATTATTAAAAAAAATAAGCCAAACTATACACAATTTTTACTTGATGCAATCCTCAAAGATCATGGACATAGTGTATTGCGCCTTCCACCATACCATCCAGAACTCAACCCAATAGAGTTACTATGGGGCATAATTAAAGGGAAAGTAGCATCACAAAATGTGAACTTTAACTTGAAAACTGTGGAAGAATTATTTAGAAAGGAAGCAAATGCTATTAGTCTGGATATGTTTAGTGACATTTGGAGAAAGACGCGAGAACATGAGGAAAAATATATTCAATTAGAACCAAAAGTAGATAATTACACTGACTCATTTATAATAACATTAAGAAATTCCGACGGCGAGTTCTTCGAGCGATGAAAGTTTCAGTGAAGTAGAAGATTACGATTATGATTAAATAGATTCTTCTTCTTCTCTATAGATACTGCTTTCTGAATTGGTGGTAAATGTTAAAACTGTTAAACTGTTATGACGATTCAAAAGTGCTTCTAGAAGAAGTCTAATTGTATAAATGTTTGAGTTTGAGTTTAAAACCAATAATGTGAAAATTATACAATAAACATGTAACACATATTTGTTAGCGCGTATTGGTAGGTATTACGTACTTACTAAAAATATAATATTTCTTAGATATCTTTACTCGACCAAAGTCAGGACAAGACTGCTCCGCAACTGCAGTCTGCAGAAGACGTCCGTTATTTAAATCATTATCAAAACAACCATCCGTGTGTTGGGAGTGAGCGCACGTGTTATATTTTGTATTGTTTTTATGACCTGAAATTTAATTATTATTTGATAATTGAATGATTATTAATACTTTTATCCAATTGATTATTATTAGAATAAATAATTAACTTCATCAATTGATTTACTTTTAAATTATAATTTTACAGGTAAATTATGAGAGCTTTCATAATTATATTTGCATATATTTATCTACAACGCACCCATTTTACAATTCAAGTCTAAAATGAAACTACTTAGAGTCGCATTTATTTTTTAACATACTGTAAGTGAAATTGCATAAGTGTGAGTACTGTGAACATGCCAGCTTTCCTTAATTGACCGATAATATCTAAGAAAGAAAACGCTAATATGATACCAGGGTATCATATGCGTCACAAAAACAAAATGGAATAATTTTCTATACTTAGTCATTATCTGGTTTTCAAAAATTCTCAAAAACTAAGTTTCCGTCAACTGAAATTTCAGATTTAGCACAATATACAGATACATACAGTAAGGAAACTTCATACAAAACGTCCGAAATGGCTCACGCACACAAGCAAGCGTTTTTACGAGTATCCTGGGTATTGAGGGGGATCGATAGTAGCGGGTGACACGTCCACAGATTTTGAATAACAAAGATACGTACTAGTTGTATACGTAGTATATTATTATTAGTCTGTGGTACTAGTATAGAAAAAAGTTTAAAGTGATGTCAATTCACATTAAATAAATATCGATTGTTTCAGTTTGTAGCCCTTTCAATAAATATATTTGTAAATATCGTATCTGACTACAAGTTAAAAAGAAACTATTTTTTAATTTCTATAGATATGGCAGCATGAGTTTTAAATTATGTTGACATATTTTCTACCAAAATGATAGCTACAAATAGTCACTATTAGGAGTCCAGTCTGTTTAAAGATCGCATCTGTTTTTTACGCAATCTAGAAGAGCACAAAAATCGAAAAAAATGGAAACCTTAAAAAAATCTTGTTTAAATTTATGTGCATAATTACGTAAATATTAGGGAAGAAAAAGATAGATATTATAATTATTGTATTTTTATCGATACGTGACTTTACCACTTTGTCAAGCACTAAGCCTATCAAACTATTTTCTTTTTCATCCTAAAACAAAAAGGTGGAGGTTCTATGCTCGTATAATAATAATTTTAATTTATTTTTGCATATTTTGTGTTTTTTAATTTAATTTAATTTATCGTTTTAAAAATAATTTAGTAGGTATACCTACATACATACAAGTATTGATAATTCTGGTTTAAAATAATTATTGAATATAATATGTATCATACAAATATCAAGCATTATAAATAATTTAGGTACCTACATTAAATAGCCTTCGGCGTCCATAACAAAACAAGATTTCGAAATATAGCACTTAAAAAAACGTATTTACTTTTACAAGGTATATATTTTATTGGGATTGTTTCTTCTTGTAAATTCATATTTAGGCTACACCATTTTTGTATTTTTTAACGGGTTTTAATCTCAAAATTACCACAAAATCATCTGTGAAAAAAAAGCAAACAGAAATATACAGGCCGAATTGATAACCACCTCCGTTATTTTTGAAGTCGGTTAAATATCAAAAAGGTAACAGCCCTATAGCTATAATAGTGCTAATGTCATAATTTCATCGTAGGGGCTTAGTTTCCTAACTGTATGTACGTATATATCTGTCAACTGTGGATTTAGGTTCCATATGACAATAACTAACCACAAAAAATTGACGCCTTTCAACTTATATAAAAATGACAATATAAAGTATTACTATTTAACCCATTGAGCCCCGAACGGCCCGATCGGTCCACGACACAATAGATTTTCTATTGTGTCTGTGATTCCGGGGCCTGAGTTAATAATATTAGTATAGACTAGCTTTCCGCCCGCGGCTTCACCCCCGTTTTCAATGAAATACCCGCGTAGTTAACGTTCCCGTGAGATTTCCGGCAAAAACCTATCCTATGTGTTCCAAGTGCTAAATATCATTGTAATCTGTTCAGTATTATTTGCGTGAAAGAATAACAAGCGCACATTCGCATTTATAATATTAGCAGGAAGGATAGGATTAGTAATGACATAATAATTTAAATAAAATATAAAATTATAATTTACTTTAATCTTATAACTATTTATCTTATGAAATCTGTTTATTACCGCAAATGTTTCCGGTTCCATTTGAATCAAATACAGTTCTGTCTCATTGAAATCACTTCACACTTTCAAATTTCTCGGCTGATCTTTAACAAATCTGTGTTTGAGAAGCCCTCAGTTGCCCATTCTAGTCCATTCCAAATATCCATTTTTTTTCTGAAAATATAAAGGAAATTACTTTTATAAATCTATATTATAAAGTTTAAGAGTTTTTTTGGACATGCTAATCTCAGGAACTAATGGTCTGAATTGAAAAATTCTTTGGTATATATACAGTGTGTCCGGACATGACATACCGATATTTGAAGGGGCTATTCTCCAGGTATTTTTATCGACAATTCAACCCCTCTACAGTCCCCTACCTCACCCCCCTCAAAATGGCAAACCTATCAATTCGGATAGTGAATTTATGAAAATTGTAATAACTTCGAAAGTGAGTGTCACAAAATACTAAATTTGGTTTTATTTGAACAATAACAAGTTATTCTAGGGACCACTAAACAAATTTAATTGATAAGAGTGATGAAACATACTTTAAAAAATTCGAAAACCATTTTGAGGGGGGTGAGGTAGGGGACTGTAGAGGGGTTGAATTGTCGATAAAAATACCTGGAGAATAGCCCCTTCAAATATCGGTATGTCATGTCCGGACACACTGTATATAGCCCATTTATTGAGGACTGCGGACCCATTTATTGGCCCACGACAGAGTTCGCGCATGCGTAGATTCAATTCTTCAAAATTCAAATTCAAAATTTATTTTTTCAAATTATCCCGCTATGAAAGTTACATCAAAATCCGTCCAATATTGCTTGCGTAAAAACCAGACAGACAAAAATATATGAAATATATTTTTTATAGATTTTATGAAGACAAAAAAATTCAAATTTTTTTCACTTTTAAATATTGTGGATTGTGACTTTTGTTATTAACAACTGGAAACAGCGCCATCTAGTGTCCAATAGCGCAAATTGTATACCTACCTGATTAAAAAAAAACAATTTCTTTAACTTAGTAGCAGCAAAAAAACATTTTTATCCAAGTAATACTATAAAGCTGACTAAATAATAAAATAACTAATATTATAAAACTGGAAATATTAATAATTTCACTTTTAGATATCCTTCTTCACCTACTTTCTAAAGAAAAACAATTTCAAAATAAAACTTCTGTAGGAAATATGATAGAAATTACACCAAATCCTGTGTTCCACTATAAACCGCACAAGCCAAGCGAGCGAAGCGAGTGAGTCGCGGCAGCTGCGCCGTAAATATTCAAATATGCGAGAAGCGAAGCGACGAGCGTGTTAGGTGTATAAATGTTCAGTTTTCTATTTAAACAATTTTCATTTAAATGCTACATGAGAAATTTTAAAACAAAAAAAAAACATTTGATCACAAGCTGGTATTTGCAATCGAGACAATTTGCAATACCATACCACGACATAGCTATAGTCTTTGAGTTTCTTTTTTATGTACAAATATACAAAATTTTTGTATTAAATTTACATATAGATATGTAAATTTATATATTATAAAACTGAGGAGTTTGTTTGTTTGACTGCGCTAATCTCAGGAACAACTGGTCTGATTTAAAAAAATATATCAGTGTTTAATAACCCATTTATCAAGGGAGGCTATAGGCTATATAATATATATCATCACGCTAAGACCAATAGAAGTGGAGCAATGCGGGTAAAACCGCAGGGCACAGCTAGCAAATAAATATGTGTACGTACCTATATGCTTCAATGGACAGTTGTTCATTGTTCTATCATCAACGATTGTGTGAAGTTTCTCTTGCCATTATTTCTTAAATTCACACCATTTTGTACGCAAAAGATAATTTATTCCATCCATACATTCCAAATACTGCTGTAAAAAAATAAAACAATCACATAATATATTAATTATTAATCATAGTAGTTATGCTAATCAGATTCTAATAAGTATTTTTCAATTAAATACAACACTAATTTTAATTTTAAAATCGCTACATAGTATAAAACAATGCATTTTTAAGACTACACAAATTTTGATGTCGTATTTTATCTATACTAATATTATAAAGAGGAAAGGTTTGCAAGTATGTATGTATGTATGTATGGTTTTCACGCATAAACTACTGGACCGATTTCAAAAATTCTTTCACCATTAGAAAGCTGCATCTTTACTGAGCAACATAGGCTATATTGCATTTTCAAAAAAATTAGAGATCCTTACCAAAAATGCAATAATGTAACCCAAGATGTAAAAAATTCCTTAATAAAAATTCTGTCATCGCGTGCGCTGCGGAATCTATTGAAGATAGAACAAAAAAATGTTCTACAATATTATAGAAGGGATCAATATCTACAAGAAAGTCCGCGATACCATATGTCCATCTTCAGTAGTTATGTTACTACAACAACTTTTTTACGTTTTCAAAGTAAATAGAAGTAATCAAACCATGTTATCCATAGACATAATATATTAATCCTTATCCCATTAAATGATGTTTTATTATAGACTGTTTCAATACCAGCAAAATACTTTTTAAATGAAAAAAATTGGATATTCCATTCAAAAGATATAACGAATTTATAAAGTGTCAATCTACAGAAAATAGTAGGTATACTGTTCAATACAATGAGCAGGCGTAGTGCGGGACGGGGTAAAGGTGATTTTCATGTGATTAAAAATTAAACCTATAGTCCGACCACAGTCCGACCTATAGTAGACTTTTCACTGTCACGATATCGTTACCTATGCGGGTGAAACCGCAGGGTATTGCTAGTAATATATAAAGTGATTCTCGAGGAATATTCTAGTACATATTTTTTTTTTTTTTTTATAGCATTGGAAGGCAAACGAGCAGACGCAATGGCCGATGTTGATGGCAAAGTGCGTCGCCCATAGACGTCCATAACATACGTTATGGGTGTTGCCTACCATAGAGGGGAATGGGATGGGATAAAAACGGTCCTAAGGAGAAAGGTGGAGCTAACCGTGAATTAGGTAGCGGTGTGCTTTTGGCCTTTAAGAAACACATATGCTTTTTTCTTGAAATAACTCAAGTCGTAGTTCCTCGGAAAGACAGTCGATGGCAGATTATTCCAGATCTTACATGTCCGTGGAAGAAAGCTACGGTTGAAACGCACCGTTGTGCTGCGCCAACCATCCAGGTGGTGAGGACGGTATAGGCTTTTGTGAAGCGCTGTGCGATGATGGAATTGAGCGGCTGGAATAAGCTCAAACAGCTCTTCAGAACACTCCCCGTGATACAATCGGTAAAATATGGAAAGACACCCTAAGTCCCTTCTTAACGATAGAGGGTCAAGCTTTACGGTCAATCTGTGGTCGTTGATGATTCGAGCCGCTCGACGTTGGATGCGGTCAAGTGGAAGAAGTTGGTAGTTCGGGGCTCCAGCCCATAGATGAGAGCAATACTCCAAGTGGGGTCGCACCTGTGCTTTATATAGCAGCAGAAGGTGATTTGGCTCGAAGTATTGCCTCGATCTATTGAGCACACCCAACTTTTTAGAAGCCAGTTTAGCTTTATAATAATTATAATTTATAATAATAAATATATTTTATAAGGTTTTAGACAACGGGCGAAGTCACAGGCAGATAGCTAGTAATTACAAGACACATACCCAAATTACTCTGCTCCTATTGGTCTTAGCTTAGTAATATAGCCATACTACTATCTATACTTATATTATAAAGCTGGAGAGTTTGTTTGTTTGAACGCGCTAATCTCGGGAACTACTGGTCTGATTTGAAAAATTCTTTCAGTGTTAGATTGCACCCATAGTTCATGGATTAGCATTTTCAACCATAAAACAAACTATTCAGCTTTATAATATTAGTATAGATAAGAGATACACTAGGTAAGTAATAAATTGTTACCTTGTCTTGAATGTGTTGTGGTTTGCTGAGAAGCTGAACAGTTTTGAAATATCTGAAATATGAAACAGTGAACATTAAAGCCTTTTATAGTCTGTTGTGTGAACTAAGTTAATGCTAATTCTAATAATCTTGAACCGTACAGCCTATTCCGAATACTGTAAGCAGGTCTTGAATACCACGTGTATACAAAAAGAATTGAGTGAAATGAGCATTTAGACAAAAATATGTAACTTTTGAATACAATATTCTCCTTAGAAAAGACTTAACTAACATTATCGTGTTCCACTGATGTAATAATGAATATAAAATAGATTAAAAAAAGCAAATTCGTCTTTTTAATTACTTCTCAAGTTGATTATTTACTATGGCGGTAGATAAAGCCTTCAACGAAACAAATTACCCACCTAAATTACACATTCGATATTTTAATTGTATTGACTGAAATATAACAAGCACTTTGCATTACTTAAGTTATATTTTAATACGTAAATAGAAAAATACTGTATGTATTCGGTGTGAATTACGAAGCAAATCTATAAATTATTTTAGTCATGTCTTTATCGAAAATTTAATAATACTTACTTGGGATTAAAATCTCAGGATAGATGGCTAGTTGACTGATGCTGAATAATTATGAGAAACCTGATAAAAATAACAATATTCCTGATGATCACTGATAAAAGCACATAATAGTACCTATGGTACGGGAGCCAGGAACAGATTTTATGACCAAGTTCCTCTCAAGCGGTAATTAGTAAAATGCATCAAAGTATAGTATTATGAAGCCTCGTGAACGTCAGCTGGAGCTCGGTTGGGGGGAAGAGCGGTTGTAGCCTCCCACGCACGTAGGAAAAAAAAAATACATTCATTCATTTCCTCTCAGCTAAAAATTTGTCAAATTGTAGCTAACCCAATATCTCAACGAAAAAAAATAATCAGCTGGTTACAACATGGTGTATTATACGTCAGCTGGTGTCTCGAATAGAATGATACATTAACAAAATCATCGAGATACGTGGAATTCCATCAACATAAGTCCCCGTAAAAGATAATTAATAACTTTATTAATTATATATTTACTTACTATTATTTTTTTAATAATTATAGTTAACTAATGTTTTTAGTGGGTTATTTCACATTTGTTACACTTTTAGGTAGTTATGTGAATTTGATGATATGATAGTTATTTTTAAATGCAGTTTATAATATTTGTAAAAACATGTTTACCGATGTGGCTGAATGTACGTAGTACCCCAATCATGCGCACAACTAACCACCTCCAAGCGTACCTTATTACTGTCTACATTATGCTAGCGTGTGTTGATTGAATTTTTAAAAATAACGATAATAATTAAAGATACGTCATTTCCTCCCAGATGAAAATTTGTGAGCTGATTGTTAATATATTGATGCGATAAATAAAAAAATCAGCTAGCAATAAGTTGAGGAAAATCTAGTCAGCTGATGCATATAAATTGGCAATAGATGCTTCTGTCTAACTCCTATGTAATAAGTTTCAAAGTATCAGCTGACGGTTTTTCCACAAAGATACAGCCAGCTGACCTATATATTTAACCACAGTTACATATAAGCTATCATCAGGTAAATTTTTGTTTGAGAGGAAATCACGGAAAATAATTGTTTTTTTTTCATGTTCGAGACACCAGCTGACGTATAATACACCATGTTGTAACCAGCTGATTATTTTTTTTCGTTGAGATATTGGGTTAGCTACAATTTGACAAATTTTTAGCTGAGAGGAAATGAATGAATGTATTTTTTTTTCCTACGTGCGTGGGAGGCTACAACCGCTCTTCCCCCCAACCGAGCTCCAGCTGACGTTCACGAGGCTTCATAATACTATACTCTGATGCGTCTGACGAATTATCTCTTGAGAGGAAATAATGAACCAAATTTGGACCTGGCTCCCGTACCCGTCATGTTGGCGGCTTGGGTACGCCTGCGCTCAGTTGCCGGCAATCACTGACTGCCAAATAAATTTCTCATCTCAAGCCGCCGACATGCCGGCGACCAAATTTTCCGGCTTGTAATAAGTGAAGCCGCCAACTAGACCGCCGACAAAAAGTTGCCGACATGTGTCGGCGGCCCAGCGGTCTCAATGTGTATAGCGCTTTAAGTAAACACATCACAATTTTCAATTTTGAAGATTTTATTGGTAAATAATTGGACTTACCCGTTTTGATACTATAAATTAAAAAATATTATAATATGTAGGTAGCTATAATTATATTGTTTGTTGATTAGAATATAATTTTATGAAAACTTATTACAGGAGTTTCCAATACGGCTAATCGTCAAGTCCAAGCTGTCCAAGTCAATTTTATAATGTGTGTCTGTTAATACTTACGAAAATAAACATAATTTTATTTTATTTTTATTTTATTTTATAAAAAATTATAAGCAGTTTTGATCTACATTATCATTATATCGATATTTTCACATGGCATACTGGTAATGAATATACAAATATAGGTATGTGTAAATAATAATATGTATTACCTGTATAAAAGTAATTTGTATAATTGTATATTATACATGTAAGTATGTACCTACATAATATTAAGTGGATATCCCATTATTAAGTACAGTATTGTCCACTTATGTAATGTGAGTAATGATATTGAGGACAAAATAAAAAATAAGCAGTATCAAGATCGTTCAGTCCATTTTCCCTAGGGTTGCACACTCAAAATTTTGATTTCCCTAATTGCCATCAGATTCTGGTTTACCTATAAAATACATTTCAATACAAACATACATTAAACAAAAATAAAATAATTATAATAAGATACAAAACTAACATTAATATTTTAACTTATTTACTAAGTTTACAATACAATCATACATATTCGATAGTTTTTCAAAACAATATTAGAAATTAATTTTTTTCTACAGTATTCTTTCCGTGTTTTCCAATTACAGCACTAGAGCGCATTATGCGGCATAATGCTTAACGTTGAATGTTCCAACTACAGCAACGCTTCGCACAATCGAGCACTAGAAAAAGTAATGCTCGTGAATTGATGCGTGCAATCGATTTATCGTTAGTAATTATTAATTGTTGGAAAAAATTTTAAAGCTTTCGTTTCATTGTAGTTTTTTATAAATATAAGGTACAAACATTGAAAAAAATGTTAATGAAATAATCAAAATCCAAATACTTAAAATAACCGTAAATATTTTCCAACCAATTATTATGTATACCACTTTATTTACACATTAATGAGGTTATTGCTAACTCTATGAATATTTTTTTTTTTCAACACTGAACATTAGCGCAACCTGCTGGTGCGTTTCACGTTCCAATTAAACCAGCATAATCAGTGCCGGTTTTAGCCTTACCAGCGCCCTGGGCGAGATTTATACGGCGCCCCCTAACTGCAATTCAAACCCATATGAAATAAATATAGTTTAAAAAACTAAAAAACACGCTTTCAAGATAGATACCACTAAAAAGTAAAAAATAATTATTACTCTAGGAATTAAACAATAATCAATACATAGTATAATTGTGAAAAAAGCGTGGGGCGCTTTTCAAGAGCTGATTATACATGGCACCCCACGATTTTTTCACAATTTAGTTTTTTAACTATATTTATTTTGCATTTTTTAGTAAGATTTATGCTGAATAATGTCCATACACTCATATCTTTAATATTTTGTTATTATTTGTACTAGCTTTCCGCCCGAGCCTATAATGTAGCGATAATATGTAATCAATAACAGTCGATAATATGGAAACAAGTCCTAATGATGAAAATGCAGATTCAACTCAGTTTTAAGAATTGCATAACCATAAAACAAAAACGCTTCCCGCCGCCTACCTGTCACTATATTACATACATGCTTTGATCTTTAAAATTACGCAACGGATTTTAATTCAGTTTATTTTAATTTTATTTAATATAACGATTCAAAAGGAAGGCTTGAGTATATCATGTATTAAGATTTTGTACAAATTACTCAAAATATAAGGATATATGTTGTGTGTAGAAGTCGGAAAAAAATTAGGCGTACGGGAGCTGTCGACGAAAATGCTATCTAAACCCTTTGAGATATAACGAAATAATGTATGGTGGAATTGTGTATCAGTTACAGGTCTCCAGAAAAGTCCGTTATAGGACATGTCTATCTCTAAAGAGAACATACTAGTTATATCAATTTTATTACTTTAAAAAATTAGCAATTACAAAGTAGTAATTTGAAAGCTACTTACAGAATTACGGTACTAAATCTTATCATTTTAAATACGTAATTAGCTTGAGTATTTCATAAAGATTATTTTTTCCTTTTACATCATTCATATTAAATGAATATTTTTGGAGTTATAGCAAAATTAAAAAAAATGCGTCACGCAATGATTTTCTGCCGTTGTGATACGAACGGCGCCCTGCGTCAGGCGTGCGACAAGTTGTGCATTATTACTTGTTTAGTCGATAATAAGATAAAAAAATAATAATGTAAAGTCACCAATCCTTGATAAGTGTAAAAATTTTGAATTAAAACTGACCGTTTAAAATGGGTAGAAAACGTGTGTAAAGAAGTCGGTTAGTTTACGTAAAGAAATATTTAATCCTGGCCATCCTTATCAGGATAATAAGATAAATTCATGCAATTACTGTATTGTTACCGGGTTTTGATAAGTATACAAAATTTTAATAAAATCCGTCTTTTAAAAGTGGGTCAAAATCGAATCGAAGGAGAATTGGTTACATACAAACATATGTTTTAAGCTAATCCTGGCGATCCTTATCAGGATAATAAGATAAATTTATGAAATTATTGTAATGTCATTCACATTGATATAAAGGGGCGCCTGTTGCGCCCCTTTATATCCGGCGCCCTGGGCGGTCGCCCAACCGCGCCCTGCCCTAACGCCGCTACTGAGCATAATTCGG
Organism: Colias behrii; assembly: GCA_029959065.1. NCBI lineage: Eukaryota > Metazoa > Arthropoda > Insecta > Lepidoptera > Pieridae > Colias > Colias behrii. The sequence goes on from JARWMC010000022.1 coordinate 9,042,897, forward strand.
CATTGTGCGCCACTGAGTCGCATTAAAACAGCCTTTGTGTGTCTTTGTAGATAGTCTCAGGTCCCGGAACCCGTAGCCGGAACCACAGACATTTTCACTGACAAGTGTCAATCTTCAAATAGTCATATCTTCTTGCCATTAAAAAAAAAAAAAAAAGTGTCAATCTTTGATTTTTGAATATAAAACGTTCGCGGTTCGACACTAAAATAACATGGTTTATGTCTACCATTTTCCTTGGAACAATGGGTACAAATGTTTTCTGTAATTATTTTCATCCTATAAAGATGCGCTGGAACCAAGCAATGTCCAAACCGCAAACGGTTAATGATCGTTATAAACTTTCGACTAGTGTATCTGAAATCATTATAGGTGTTGTAGGTAAGTTTCTTTGTAAATTTGCATACCATTTTCCTTTGTTTTCTGGGGTCAAATCCCAGTAATCTTGCCACATATTTTTCATTAAAGTTTTAAACTGATGATAATAATCCGTAAAAGGAACTGAAAGATCCTGTCAGGTCTTCATCATGCTCATGGCGTGCTGCCTCGTCTACAATTTCGTTACCAGTTATGCCACTGTGTGAGAGAATTCAATATGTTTGCCAATAATTCGTAAAATATCCTTAATCCTATCCAAAATATAATTCTGTTTATAAGTATACAAAATTGCAATTACTTAAAGCAGATATCACACTTTTGGAATCTGAAACTATCAAAATATTTAAATTAATTACATTACATTTTACATAATATGTCAAAGCAGCCAAAATGGTCCAACTTTCTGCTGTGAAAATACTACAACTATTTGGCATTCTTAAACATTTAGTTACTTTCATTTGTGGGTCATAAAATGCAGTCTTAATAACTCAGGCCCTGGAATCACAGACACAATAGAAAATCTATTGTGTCGTGGACCGATCGGGCCGTTCTGGGCTCAATGGGTTAACATGACAATCACTCTTAGAGCCATTGGTATATACAATATAAAAATCAGTTTTATTGGATATATATTGTCTAAATTCAAACTTATTATTAACAGAATCTAAATCACACTTTATATCTAGAAAATTAAGTAATGTATCCTAAGGGAATTTGTAAATTGGCCATTTGTTGCTAATGTGCTGCATATCTTTTGTTAGATTTTTTACATAATTCACTATTGTTATAATTTCAGGCAAATTACCTGAGATAATTGTATTAGCCATGATGTTGAGAGTCAGCTGACTGTAGAATTTCGATTGGATGAATGATATTGTTTAGAACAATATTATTATAACAAGATAACACCTTTAAACAAAATCTCTCAGCCAGCTGTAATCGTCGAAGACACAATGGAGGTATGCAATTCTCAATTTCCATAGAATTAATAGGAGTGGTGCGCATGGCTCCACTAATTATTCTCAGACCCATATTTTGTATCACATCCAATTTTCTTAATAATGTATTACTAACATTCATATAAGCTAAAGAGCTATAATCAAAATGACTTCTGACTATACTTTTATATAGCATACTCAATGTTTTTGGATCAGATTCCCAAAAAGTTCCTGCTAAGCTTCTTAAGATATTTATGCCCCCCAAAGCATTCTGACATATGTAATTAATTAATATTTTTTTTTATTGTTTGATAGGAAAGCGCTTGACCACTATCTCGCCTGATGGAAAACTGAGATGTGGCTTAAGATGGAGCGCGTTTTCCTAGAAGGTAAATGTCCACTCTTTTCTTGAAGACCTCCATATTGTATATGTAATTAATATGCTTAACAAATTTCAATTTATCATCTTGTATTACACCTAGAAATTTATGATGATTGGTACCAGGAATGATTTCATTATTATATTTAATATTTAGTGGGCAAAAGGATCTTTACTAAAAGTTTTAATATGTTACTATAATAATAATGCAATTGTCTTAATGCTGTATTCATACTTTCAACAGCTATATTAAGATTTTGATTTTCACAATATAAAAGCAAGTCATCAGCAAATTTCAATATTTTAACATCTGATGTATCTACAAAATTAAGGATCTGAGATGTGTATAAGTTGTACAATAAAGGTGATAATGTTGCTCCCTGCATTGTCCCTTTGTTTACAGTTCTAGGTCCATGCAATTTATTGTTGTATTTTACAAATAGAGTTCTTTTATATAAAAAGTTTAAAATCCAGTTTAAAATATGTCTTGGTAATTCCAACTCTTGCAATACATTTATCAAGCTCTCAATATTAACATTATCAAATGCACCTTTAACATCTAAAAAGACACATATAACATTACTGAGAGTCAATTTTGCCTTTTTAAGGTCTGATATAAGAGATACAAAGCTTTCAGAGCAACTTCTTCCTTTTCTGAATCCAAACTGTATGTCTGGTAATTTTTGCTGTGTCTCAACAAAGTAATCTAAACGTAATTTTAACATATTTTCGAAAAGTTTGCCCAAGCATGATGACAGAGAAATAGGTCTATATGATAGAGGATTGTTCGCAGGTTTATTTGGCTTTAAAATCGGGATTACACATTGAGTTTTCCATGAGTCTGGTATTACTAAATTTAACCAAAGTTTATTGTATATATTTAATAAAATTTCTTGCGCATTGGGGTGTAACTTTTTAATTAATAAGTATGGAATACTATCTAACCCTGGTGTTGTATCTTTCCTACTAAGTACTACCTTACTACTTTTAATTGAAATGTACAGTTCATTGATGGTAAATTTGCTATTGAGAAATGCATTTTTAGAGTTTTCAACAGATTTATGTAAAACTAGCTTCCGCCCGCGACTCCGTCCGCGCGGATGTCGGTCTTCGCGTGGATGGTTTATTTCTCCATTTTGAGTAACTCTGACAATGACATCTTATAAATATCTATTGGACCCAAATACGGCTAGGCCTATAATAATACGCAACGTGTGTTCGCGGTTCTACAGAACAACTTCTATGGATAAAACTGAAAAATTAAGATTAATTCTTTTTTACGTATTTTTCCAGGATAAAAAGTATCCTATTTTACGCCCAGGATAATAAGGTATAATTATACCAAGTTTCATCGAAATCGAACCGTTAGTTTTTACGTGATGCCTGAACATACAGACAGACAGACAGACAGACAGACAAAAAATTTTTTAATCACATATTTGGGTTTGGTATCGATCCAGTAACACCCCCTGCTATTTATTTTTTCAATATTTTCAATGTACAGAATTGACCCTTCTACAGATTTATTATATGTACTAGCTGGTGCGTTGTGCGCGGGCTGCAAGCAGCCCGCGAGCCCCTTTTGCCCCTGGGTTGAAGCAATAGGGCAGTCATTTGAAAATGCATCAAAATTCCCCGTCAATTTGATATTATTTGCCAACAGCGATTCCACAGTCAATCGGAAGTGCTTATAAATTCCCAATTCAAATATTTTCAATTCTGGAATGCTGTCGACCTTCGAGGGTGCGTGGTGCGCGGGCTGCAAGCAGCCCGCGAGCCCCTTTTGCCCCTGGGTTGAAGCAATAGGGCAGTCATTTGAAAATGCATCAAAATTCCCCGTCAATTTGATATTATTTGCCAACAGCGATTCCACAGTCAATCGGAAGTGCTTATAAATTCCCAATTCAAATATTTTAAATTCTGGAATGCTGTCGACCTTCGAGGGTGCGTGGTGCGCGGGCTGCAAGCAGCCCGCGAGCCCCTTTTGCCCCTGGGTTGAAGCAATAGGGCAGTTCATTTGAAAATGCATTCGAATTTCCTGTCCATTTGTTACATGTGCTAACAGCGATTCTACAGTCAGTCGGTAATGCTTATAAATTCCCCATTCAAGTATTTTCCACTCCGGGAGGCTGTCCACCTTCGAGGGAGCGCGGTGCGGAAGCATCCCAGGGCAGAAATCTTTAGTCATTTGAAAATGCATTAAAATTCCCCTTCAATTTGTTATTATCTGCTAACAGCGATTCCACAGTCAATCGGAAGTGCTTATAAATTTCCCATTCAAATATTTTCTATTCCGGGGGGCTGTCCACCTTCGGGGGTGCGCGGTGCGCGAGCTGCAAGCAGCTCGCGGCTCATCCCAGGGCAGAAATCTTCAGTCATTTGAAAATGCATTCGAATTTCCTGTCCATTTGTTACATCTGCTAACAGCGATTCTACAGTCAGTCGAAACTGCTTATAAATTACTTATTCAAATATTGGTTAAATTTTTGAAACGTGATCCCGAATTTCATGTATTTGAGGTATCATAGCGGTGACTTTTCATAATAAACTGTTCAAGACAATAAATGTGTGAAGATGTATAAAACATATTGAAAACTTCAAGTCTTTTTAGTAGCGTAGTTTAAAATCCAATTCATTATGCTTTCGGCACTAAAATATCTAACTGAAAGCCATAGGACTACAGTCAAAGGGTGTATCGAATAAGATATCGTTACACTATAAAAATAACTACTTTAAAAAAAACAACTTCAAAAACGGAAAAGTAAAAAATAATTAATTAGGTACTACATATTAATTAGGGTTTGAAGTCGGTGCCAAGCACTAAACACTTATTAAACTACGCTATTTTTTGATACAAGAACTAAGATTATTTCGATACAAGAACTACCTACTTGCAATTCAATAACATTATTCGCGATACAAAAAATTGGCTATTTTCGATACAAAATCTACACTACTCTTGGTGTAAGTCCTACGCTTATAAAGCGTGAAGGATTGGCTCATTCACTCAATAAATGTGTGAAGATGTGTATATTATTACATATTGAAAACTTCAGTCTTTTTAGTAGCTTCGTTTAAAATCAAATTCATTATGCTTTCGGCACTAAAAATAAGAACCTACTTTTCTGTTTTTGAAGTCGGTTTTTTAAATATAAATAAATATAAATAAATTATTTATTTGCAAGTAAACATGGTATACAAAGGTGTTAAGAATAAGATACATTATTTCAGCATGTTTAGCCGTTATTCAACGGCATGCAAATACATTTTTCATTAGATATACATTTTATATTATGTCTTCTTGATTTTATTTTATTAAAATCAATTCATTTGTTATTCATTCACATTATTATAATTAATATTTCACAATTCATTCATATTCATTACAAAAATTACATACATTATTACAAAATTAATATTAAGACGCAAGTAGACAATGTTAATTACGAGTTTAGGTATTCTTTAACACTATAAAAACATTTCTGTTGAAGCCATTTATGAAGTTCTTTAAAAAATAATTTAGTATCTAAGTTTTTTAATTTAGTTGGCACTTTATTATATATTATTACACTCATACAAAGACAGTTTTTATTATATTTTTTTAATCTAGGATTATCTTTTAAAATTAGTTTACTTGGATCTCGGCGACTACGGCTATTTAAATCACTTGCCTTTTTATAAAGATACATATGCTTAGTCACAAACACGCACATATCATAAATGTAAAGAGATGGCAATGGCAGCAGACAAAGTTTTTTAAATATCGGCTCACAGGACTGATCCGATCTCATACCACATAAGGCCCGTATACATCTCTTTTGAGCCAGAAATGCTCTTGTTATATCGGTACTATTGCCCCAGATAACAAGTCCATAACGCAAAACAGATTCCACGTAAGCGTAATAAGAAGTAAGTGCGGTTTTTAACGTAGTTTTAATAGTTTTTAACCTACGTAGTTTTTTTGTTTGAGTGGGAATCGCTCTAAAATCGCTTCTGTTCAAGAGTTAACACGCTCGTCGCTTCGCTCCTCGCTACCTATTTGAATATTTACGCCGGCCGCTGACGTGACTTGCTCGCTTCGCTCGCTTGGCTAGTGCGGTAGTTCAAAAGTAACCTAACTCGCTCGTCGCTTCGCTCCTCGCTACCTATTTGAATATTTACGCCGGCCGCTGACGTGACTTGCTCGCTTCGCTCGCTTGGCTAGTGCGGTAGTTCAAAAGTAACCTAACTCGCTCGTCGCTTCGCTCCTCGCTACTTCTTTGAATATTTACGCAGGCCGCTGACGTGACTTGCTCGCTTCGCTCGCTTGGCTAGTGCGGTAGTTCAAAAGTTAACCTAACTCGCTCGTCGCTTCGCTCCTCGCTACTTCTTTGAATATTTACGCCGGCCGCTGACGTGACTTGCTCGCTTCGCTCGCTTGGCTAGTGCAGTAGTTCAAAAGTTAACCTAACTCGCTCGTCGCTTCGCTCCTCGCTACTTCTTTGAATATTTACGCCGGCCGCTGACGTGACTTGCTCGCTTCGCTCGCTTGGCTAGTGCGGTAGTTCAAATGTTAACCTAACTCGCTCGTCGCTTCGCTCCTCGCTACCTATTTGAATATTTACGCCAGCCGCTGCCGTGATTCGCTCGCTTCGCTCGCTTGGTTCGTGCGGTAGTTCAAAAGTTAATAAATATTTTCTACTCCGGGAGGCTGTCGACCTTCGAGGTTGCGCGGTGCGCGGGCAGCAAGTAGCCCGCGGCGCCGTCTTTTGCCGTTGCTATTCAATTACCCATCCTACTATGGAAATTTCCATACAAAATTTTCGAAAAAAAAAATTTCGCTTTTTACCAAAAATTTTTATATGCCTGGAAGCGGACCAGGTTTTGAAGCATTTTTTACTTCGGCGACCCCGACCTACCTGCCACCGGTTCAGAGAGCCGTTGAATTTCGTGATGTATGTAAAATGGAAACCGAGGGTCGGAGAGAAATTTTGAGTATGCAGTTTTGTAAATCTGGCGGATAAGAGCACAGAAATCAATTTTCAGACCGATCGTAAAGTAACCGGCGCCACCATCTTGCTTTGAAAAATTGGCCATTTTTGAAAAAAAAAAATTGCGTTCAATTTGAAATTTCTCCATTGCCCTGGTAGCGCCCCATCTTCCTGATCATTTTTTAGTTCTACACCCCCCACCTATCTGGCGCCGTTTCGGAGAGCCGTCGAATTTCGCGTTGTATGAAACTCGGAAACCAGCGATGGAAACTCGATGATGAGTATTCCAACGTAATATGAGTCTCGATTAAAGCCCCTGTGCCAAGTTTCAGCGCGATTGGACCAGCGATGGCCGTTTTAGCATTTGTATGGCGGCGGCCATTTTTTCCGCCATTTTGAATTTTTTTCACTATCTGTGGTAATTGCTCGAGGTCTACTCCAAGTTTAGTTCGAGCACCCCAGATGTAGCTGTTACCGTTTGCGCGGGCCGTTGACCGTCTCTGCGGGCTGTGAGAAAGTTCAGGATTTCGGATTTTTCTGGATATCCTGGGAGCTGGGTGAGTATGAATGCGTCATTGGTGTGTTTCTCCGTCGTGCCACCTTGGCTAAATTTACGTTTTTATGTTTGCGCCAAAAATGGAAAAATTCCAAAATCGAGCGACCCACTATGGCTCCCTGGTAGCGTCCCAGGGTGGTGATCATTTTTAGTTCCGACACCCCCCACCCAACTGGCACCGTTTCCGCGGGCCGTTGGATTTTACGTTGTATGGAAGTCGGAAACTGGGGCCCGGAGCCACTCGAACGGGGCACCGATCGATTCGCCGGCTCGCACAGAGCACGTGTGCCAAATTTGAGACGTAAGGATTCATAAACGGCGATTTTGGCAAAGTACGGCGGCCATCTTGTTTTCGCGAAAATCCCCATTTTTCCACCTCCCCTGGTAATCGCCACCAGTTCCGAGAATTTTTTGTTCAGACACCCCCCCTCCAGGTATCACCGTTTTTGCGCACCTCCAGGGGTCCACTCGGTTTTCGAAGGTGATCGAGATCGCTATATTTTTCCTCTGGTCGATCGGAGCACCTCTACACGATCACGTCGAAATCCCCCCAACTTTCCACGTAGTTTCCGAGAAAAGCGATGTCAGTGAGTGAGTGGTAGTGTAGCTTTATATATTATAATAGATGGCATATAACCTATCTTCATTTAACTGTGTTGAATCTGATATGTTATCTAAAAAGCTTGGAATCCAGTAATCATTGAAATTCCTATTATGACAAGAACCTATTCTTTTAAATCTATTTACATAACTACATATTTGAGAAACAGGTGTCATTCTATTAAAACTAGTACATAAGTTGTGCCATGAATTAATACTTTTCTCTTATAATATCCTTTTCTTTTGAGCATCAAGTTTTTTATACTTAATAAAATTAGGAATACTTGGTGACTGTCTATATTCTCTAAGGGCTAACTTAGAATTTTTGACTGCATCCTCACATTTATTATTCCACCAAGGTGCAGGTTTCCTCATTACTTTTAAAGAATGTTGGGGTTTTTGTTTTGGAACATTCTAGTATCATACAAAATATTTACAAAACTATTATACAAATCAATTGGCTCTGTGTTATCCATACTAATATTATAAATGCGAAAGTAACTCTGTCTGTCTGTCTGTTACTCAATCACGCCTAAACTACTGAACCAATTTGCATGACATTTGGTATGGAGATATTTTGATACCCGAGAAAGGACATAGGCCTTTTATTGCGAAATATGTACCACGGGCGAAGCCGGGGCGGACCTCTAGTAAGATTATAAATGCGAAAGTGTGTTTATTCGTTTTAATGTGACATGGCCATGGGTAACTTTTGACAGCGGTGAAACGACTCATACTAATGCGAATTTAACATCAGGGGAATCCGCGAGCAAAGAAAAATATATGAATATTGTTTTCAATAAAAATGATGATGATGATATTGTTCATGAAATTAATAATAATTCCATAATTCCAGGGCCCTGGTGAAAGCGCCCAACGACCGGGCGAGTTTATACGTTCGCAGATACTGAGACATTCTGCGCACGCGCGGCCTGTGGATAGAGAGCATAGCGTACGGCATGTGGGTGGGAATAGGTGGGTGGTTGGTAGTACTTTAATCAGTCGTAAAAATTTCCAATTTTAGGAAGATTACAAAAATGCTTTTAACAATAGTTAGGGAAATTTCGATTGACAGAAAAATTACGATAAGTCAGGAAAAAATTCTATAAATCAGGAAAATTTCCATAAGTCGGGAAAATTTCTATAAGCTGGAAAATTTCCATAAGAAAGGAAAATTCCTACAGCCAGGAAAATTTTCATAAGAAAGGAAAATTCATATACGCCAGAAAAATTTCTATACGCCAGGAAAATTTCTTTAAAGAAGAAAAATGTTTATAAGCCACGAAAATTTCTATACGCCAGGAAAATATCTATAAGTCAGGAAAATGTTTATAAGCCAGGAAAATTTCTATATGCCAGGAAAATTTCTATACGTCAGGAAAATTTCTATAAGTCAGGAAAATTTCTATACGCCAGGCAAAATCCATAAGTCGGGAAAATTACGATAAGTCAGGAAATTTTCCATAAGTCAGGAAAATTTGTATAAGTCAGGAAAAATTATATACGCCAGGAAAATTTCTTTACGTCAGGAAAAATTCTATAAGCCAGGAAAATTTCTATGGAAAATTTCTTTAAAGAAGGAAAATGTTTATAAGCCACGAAAATTTATATACGCCAGGAAAATTTCAATAAGTCAAGAAAATGTTTATAAGCCAGGTAAAATCCAATGTCGGAAAATGGCGTCTTTTTTTTTTCGGGCGGCCATCGACCAAACCTTGTTTTTTTAATACAAAAAAGTATAATAAACCAAACTTACAATGGCAGGTATACCTCTAAACTCAGTCCGAACCGAGTTAAAGGAGTTTGAAGTTAGCTGGTATTTATTAGCTTTATAAGTAGCCCATTTTTGTTTTATGAACACAAGCTAAGTGAGAAGTTGCAAAAAATAATAGTTTCCTTGTAATTGTATTTTTAACCTGTTATTATTAACTATTATTAACCTATTAGGCCTCGGTCTCGAAGTCGGCAGGCGACAGTGGCGGCCTAAGGGCGTCCCCGAAAACTTTACAATTGTGTGTGAAACGAGTTTGGTACTATTTATTTTTTGAAGACAAATAAGTAATAGTAAAATATTCAATCAAACCACAGAGTTGTATAAATATATAAGTTTATTAAAAAACGTAATTAATTTTCGTCGCTAGACTCCGCAGCTTCGTTCTTCACATCATGTCTTATTATTATATTATCTAGTAATAATGCAGGAGGTGATAAACTCTCCTGGTGTCTTCCCCATCCCAAATACCACAATATAGACATGACGTGGGAACAGCAGCCTAGAGTACGTTTGCCTACAATGCAACTGCAGTAATGCGAGTGTATTGCCTGTCTACCCTGCATACCGCCTTGTACAAGAATATACGTGTAATATACTCGCGACTCCTTCTCGAGCTCCTTCCACACAGTTGGCGGGAGCTCGTAAGTTGTATAATGGGTTGTACTGTTTGTTCGCACATACTTAACACTATTTGTTGCAATTTCTCACATACCTTACGCTTAAAAGACAAAATATCCTATAAATCTAATAAGTAAGATCAGTCAACTTCTAGCTCTCGTAACTCAGTTTGGACTGAGTATATAGGTATATACGCCATAGTAAGTTTGGTTTATTACATTATTCTGTAATTAAAAAACAAGGTTTAATCGATGGCCGCGCGAAAAAAAAAAGACGCCAGTTCCCATACTAAATCCGACATTGTCCTTTCTATACGCCAGGAAAATTTCCATAAGTCGGGAAAATTTCTATACGCCAGGAAAAATTACATAAGTCGGGAAAATTTCTATAAGCCAGGAAAATTTCAATAAGTCAGGAAAATTTGTATAAGTCAGGAAATATTATATACGCCAGGAAAATTTCTTTACGTCAGGAAAAATTCTATAAGCCAGGAAAATTTATATGCGTGAGGAAAATTTCTCTTTGCCGCGAAAATTTCTATAAGTCAGGAAAAATCCATAAGTCGGGAAAATTTCGATAAGACAGGAGAATTTCTATACGTCAGGAAAATTTCTCTTTGTGGGGAAAATTTCAAGTGATAAATTATGATAAAATACGTATTTAAGGCGATAGAAACGGTTCAACTATAAATTTATATTTAAACATGGTATGCATAATAAATAACCTTATATTTCGTGTTTCTCAGAAATATTGATAGATAAATAAAAAAATTTAATCAGAGATAATGTAAAAAGCAGTTTTAATCCTACTAATATTATAAATGCGAAAGTTTGTGAGGATGTGTGTGTGTGTGTGTGTTTGTTACTCTTTCACGCAAATACTACTGAACCGATTACAATGAAATTTAGCACACATATAGAAGGTAACTTGGATTAACACATAGGGTAGCTTTTATCCCGGAAATCCCACGGGAACGGGAACTATGCGGGTTTTCCTTTGAAAACGCGGGCGAAGCCGCGGGCGGAAATCTAGTCTATATATAAATTTGAAAAACAGGTTTCTGATAATTCATGGTATTTAGACCAGTCTGCCTTGCTATAAATATATTTTTCATCCACAGGACGTACTTCATATAAAGATGGATTCACATTCATAACAACCATAGTTGGATAGTGATAACTACCCATTGGATCGTCGTTCACACAGAGGAGCCAATGAGGGAGTGACCAGGAATAAATCTATTGCAGAAACATTTCTATTGGGATATCAAACAGTTGTTGCCTGACCATCATTTAGAATAACATATCAAATTCATCAGTAAGATTATATAAACTGTTACCTCTATTATTATTAGTCACACATCCAAATAAAATATGATGTGCGTTTAAATCACCCATGATAAGACACGGCTTAGGAGTTTCGAGTAAGATCTTTTCATTTTGTTGGTGGCAAATCTGCTACTATTTTGCTGAGTGTTAGCATATACACAAAGAATGTGTAATTTACCTATAGATGTATCAATTGATATGCAAATGTTTTGAATACTTTCATAAAAAGTTGGTTTGTACAATATTGTATTTTAAATTTTGTTTAATTAATATACCTACTCCATTATGCGTATTTACTGAGTTTTTATATATAAGGTTATATGGTGTAAAATTAGGAATAATACTAGTACTTTTCAGCCAGGTTTCGTTCAATAAACAAATATCTATATCATGCTCCAAGAGAAATGTTTTTAATAGGGCTTTTTTGCTTTGTAAGCTTTTTGTATATAAATTGTAAAATCTTTAAATATGTATGTGAGGGACTGTAATGCTCACATGTGGTGGAGGCTTCCACCCTATAGTGCTGGTGTTGGTGAAAAAAGAAAGCCTGAATGTCGCTTATTTACTGTACGAAGAGCTTTCTACCGCAGAGTCGTAGTTGTGTACTATGTAGTATCGCTGTATTGTGAATAGCACCTCGGTATGTTGATGCTACTCAGCGCTTTCATGTGTTGCGTCCAGCTTCTCCACTTCGATGCGAGGTCCTCGGGTAACTGTTCATCCCGCCCAATTCCGCGGCGCCATACTTCTTGCAATATGCGTTTCGCGTTGATGGTGACCGGCGAGGCGAGTCCGAGTAGGTCGAATGCGGACATCACTGTTTTTAACAACTCGCGATAGTCGTCTACGTAGTGGTTGTTCACGATTGCTGCCGCCGCTTCCGGATACTGTTGTTCGTATTTTGCGGCGTTTATGTTTTTTACGTAGATGGCGATGGCTGGCGAACACGTGGCTCCGAATATCAGCGACGTCATTCTGTATTCCTCCGGCGGCTGGTCGTCACGGCGATTACCTCGCCACAGGTATCGGAGCGCGTCTCTATCTTCTGTGTTCACTTTCACTTGCATAAACATTTCGCTTATGTCGGCGCTCACGGCTATTCTATGTTGTCTGAAGCGCATCAGGACCCCCGGGAGAGATTGCAGGAGGTCCGGTCCCGACAGGAGGTGGTCATTGAGCGAGACACCCTGGCTTCTGGCTGCTGCATCATGTACCACACGTACTTTATTCGGCTTCATGGGATTGAGCACCGGGAAGTGTGGTAGGTACCACGTTCTATTGTCGCTTTTTTGTGGCGGCGCGGGCTCGGCGTATCTCTTTTCTATTAGAGCGTTCATCTGTTCGTTGTACTTTTCTTTGAGTCTTCCGTCTCTGTCTAATTTATTTTCTATGCTGTACAATCTTCGAAGTGTATTACTGTAGTTATTTGGCATCTTGAATTCACGTTGTTTCCACAATAACGGCATTTGATAACGACCATCTTCTGTCTCTGTCGCACGCTCTTTGAGTTGAGAGAGAGCGCGCTGTTCCGGGTCGTTCGCTGGCCTCTTCTGTTCTATTGTTAGTGACTCGATGGCGAAGAATCTTTTCAATTGTTCATCCATGTTGTCTTCTATTGTTATGTGGTTTATGAAATTAACTCGTTGTCCCAGTGAACGAGTGTGCGCGCCGTGCAATACCCATCCCAACGGCGTGCGGGATGCGATGGGCTGATGTCGCTGTCCCTTTCGCACTTCGGACGCTATGAGCAGGTGCCAGTTGTCTTGACCGATGAGTATTCTGGGCTTCGCATTGTAATATTTCAAACTGTTTTCTAAATCGCCAAGATGCTTGCAGCCGCGGACGTCTTCATCTGTTATTGTTTGCGGCGACAGTTGTAGGTGTTCTATTGTTCTCGCAGTCATCTTGTGGTTCTTAGTTGCGCCGTGAACGGTGAGAGTGATACGGCGTGACTTCGTTGCTTCTATCTTCGTATTGGCGATCGCTTCTATGTGTAAAATTGTAAAGGATCGAATGTGCCGGTGACGCCCGTCCTCTTCGCTATGACGTTGTCTATGAGTGTGACGGTTGAGCCGTCGTCGAGGAGCGCGTATGTGTCGATTTCTCCCGCCGGTCCAGACACCCATACGGGCAGCATCTTTAGGTACGCTCGTGTACCGCTCTTCGTCCATGCTGATGCGACCGTTTCTTGTTGATTCTCTGTCTCTTTCTCGGCGTGGTTGAAGTGAAGCAGTCTGTGATGTGATCTTTCACGGTTATTTTCGTTGCATCTTCTCTTGGGGCAATTGTGATTCTTTGTTCTATAACGAAGGCAGCGGAAACATAGCCGTTGTGATTTTGCTATGTCCCATCTCGTAGACACGTCGTTTTTCTTGAAGGTTTCACATTGCGTTGTGTTGTGTCAATCTTCCTCGCAGACCGGACACTTCGATGGTGGTTTGTTGACTGTGTTGAACGTTCTCTTCATTATCTAGTATCGCTAGGTTTTCTGGATTTGGCGCCGAGCCCATGCATATCGCCTGGGTCTTGCTCGGGTTTACCCGGAGTCTCCACTTATTGAGCCACTCCGGTAGCTGGTCAAGCATCCTTTGCATTTTTATCGCGGCGTGGTTCCTTTATTGGTTTATTGGTTTAGGGATGTCGTGATGTACGCCGTGTCGTCCGCGAACAGGGACAATTGGGAGTCCGCCCTGTTCGGGATGTCGTCCGTGTACACGGCGTACAAGTGTGGCGACAAGCAACTGCCGTGTGGGACTCCGGCTTCGATCCTCCTGGTAGTGGAGGAGGCGCCTCCTATGCGAACCTGGAAGGCCCGGTCCTCCAGGAAACTCTCTTTAGTTTTTTGAGGATCGCTGCAGTAACTGGTTTCATCTAAATTGAATATCCTTTCTGGTTTATTTTGCAGGCCTAACTCATTAATGACTCTTTCCAGTATATCATAAAATTCTTGAATGATAAATGGGTCTGCTGCTTTCTTACGAGCTACCTCTACAGCCTGAGGTTTTTTTATCGACAGCCCATATCTTTTCATAAAACTCGAAAACCAATCTTTTCCAGGTACGCCGTCAGTAAAAGGTGTTTTTAAGTCGTTCCGTTTGACATAATCCGCAACAATCTCCAAAACTTCGTTACGAGTCAGCCCAAAACCATTTCTTTCCATTATATGTAAACAATTTGCTAGCGTTTGCTCAGCTTCCAATGGTAATGCTGGTGGTCTGCCTAGAGTTGATGACTTTTTGCCTCTTCGACCCGTAACGTGGTCCATAATTGTTTTTCTAGGTACGTTAAAGTTTGACACGGCTTCATATCCAGACATTTTGCCAGATCGAACAGCTTCAACTGCTTCATCTAAAGTCTTTTTTGAATATGAAGGACCTTCCGTTTTTCTTATATAACGCCCCATCTTAAACTGAAAACAAAACAAGCTCGATTTATCGAGAGATAGGCATTTAATAGATCTAATGCGAAGTGAAAGCAGCCATTTTGTGTAATCTGTGCTCCAGAGCACATCTTTTGTGCATGTCTTTCAAAAAAGTAAAATGAGCATAATAAAAAAACTAGATTGAAATAGGTGCAGTAGTTTTTGAGCAAAATGGTAACTGGTAAGTAAAATATATACAGACACGCACAACTGCTGACAGTTTGGCGTTGTGGAAACACATATAACTAGGCAGAGTGTTGACGTTACACATATAGATCTGTTACTAATAAAATATCTTTGTAATAGAAAAAATACAGAGTATTAACCGAGTTTGGACTATTATTCCAGGAACTTCCCCATTAAGGAGTCAGATAAATGAATACTGCTATGCATAGACTAAATAGTACATATGAATGCGTTAATAACGATCACACACCCAAATATCAAATATCAGTAGTTTAAGTATCTCGGATTGGTTCAAGAATTCAGAAGTTATAATGAATTGTAGAAACGAACATACATACATACCTCATATATAGATTAGCCTTTAAATTAACACGCTCTTATATTATAAAATTAATAAATATCACACTTCAAAAAGTTTTGTAACCTCAAAAGTCAGTATGGCGCACTTACCCAATCTGACAAATTTGAGGTTATATTATAAAACTAGCTGGTGCGTTGTGCGCGGGCTGCAAGCAGCCCGCGAGCCCCATTTGCCCCTGGGTTGAAGCAATAGGGCAGTCATTTGAAAATGCATTCGAATTTTCTGTCCATTTGTTACATCTGCTAACAGCGAATCTACAGTCAGTCGGTAATGCTTATAAATTCCCCATTCAAGTATTCTCCACTCCGGGAGGCTGTCCACCTTCGAGGGTGCGTGGTGCGCGGGCTGCAAGCAGCCCGCGAAGCATCCCAGAGCAGAAATCTTCAGTCATTTGAAAATGCATTAAAATTCCCCGTCAATTTGTTATTATCTGCTAACAGCGATTCCACAGTCAATCGGAGGTGCTTATAAATTCCCAATTCAAATATTTTCTGCTCGGGGGGCTGTCCACTTTCGAAGGCGCGGGTGCGTCTCATCCCGGGGCAGAAATCTTCAGTCAGTTGAAAATGCATTCGAATTTCCTGCCCTTTTGTTACTATATGCTAACAGAGATTCTACAATCTACAGTCAATGATAAAAAATCATTGATTCGTGATGAAATATACACTAAAAAGTATTAAATAAAAATAACTACGTTAAAAAAACCGACTTCAAAAACGGAAAAGTAAAAAATAAAAACGATTTAATATACCTACTTAATTACTACATAATATTTAGTTGTGCTATTTACCTTATATGCAATTCAAGAACTACATTATTCGCAATACAAAAATACGCTATTTTCGATACAAAAACAGAGAGTAGTGACGTACTACTCTTGGTGTAAGTCCTACGCTTATAAAGCGTGAACGATTGGCTTATTCACTCAATAAAATATTTATTTATTTATTTAAAAAACATCACATGCCATTACAGGACAATGCCCAATGCGACAGAGATACAATTTTATACAACAAAAAAAAATAAACTTAACTAAATTAAAATAACATAAATAAATTAACAATTAACAAAGAAATATAAGCTTTAAATAACTTCTTAACAATAACAGATTATTAACTGTAATATCACCTTTGCGAATTCAGTTTAATATGTGTGAAGATGTATAAAACATATTGAAAACTTCAGTCTTTTTAGTAGCGTCGATTAAAATCAAATTCATTATGCATTAAAATTCCCCGTCAATTTGTTATTATCTGCTAACAGCGATTCCACAGTCAATCGGAAGTGCTTATAAATTACTTATTCAAATATTGGTTAAATTTTTGAAACGTGATCCCGAATTTCATTTATTTGATGTGTCTAATCAATAGCGGTGACTTTTCATAATAAACTGTTCAAGACAATAAATGTGTGAAGATGTATAAAACATATTGAAAACTTCAAGTCTTTTTAGTAGCGTCGTTTAAAATCAAATTCATTATGCTTTCGGCACTAAAAATATCTAAGTGAAAGCCATAGGAGTAGGACTACAGTCAAAGGGTGTATCGAATAAGATATCGTTACACTATAAAAATAACTACTTTAAAAAAACCGACTTCAAAAACGGAAAAGTAAAAAATAATTAATTACTACATATTATTTAGTTGTGTTATTCACTTTATAGGTTTGAAGTCGGTGCCAAGCACTAAGAACTTATTAAACTACGCTATTTTTTGATACAAGAACTACGATTATTTCGATACAAGAAATACCTACTTGCAATTCAATTACATTATTCGCAATACAAAAAATTGGCTATTTTCGATACAAAAACTACACTACTCTTGGTGTAAGTCCTACGCTTATAAAGCGTGAACGATTGGCTCATTCACTCAATAAATGTGTGAAGATGTGTATATTATTACGTATTGAAAACTTCAGTCTTTTTAGTAGCTTCGTTTAAAATCAAATTCATTATGCTTTCGGCACTAAAAATAAGAACCTACTTTTCCGTTTTTGAAGTCGATTTTTTTTAACGTAGTTTTAATAGTAGGTTAACCTACGTAGTTTTTTTGTTTGAGTGGGAATCGCCCTAAAGTCGCTTCTGTTCATGAGTTTACTTAACACGCTCGTCGCTTTGCTCCTCGCTACCTATTTGAATATTTACGCCGGCCGATGACGTGACTTGCTCGCTTCGCTCGCTTGGCTAGTGCAGTAGTTCAAAAGTTAACCTAACTCGCTCGTCGCTTCGCTCCTCGCTACCTATTTGAATATTTACGCCGGCCGCTGACGTGACTTGCTCGCTTCGCTCGCTTGGCTAGTGCGGTAGTTCAAAAGTTAATCTAACTCGCTCGTCGCTTCGCTCCTCGCTACTTCTTTGAATATTTACGCCGGCCGCTGACGTGACTTGCTCGCTTCGCTCGCTTGGCTAGTGCGGTAGTTCAAAAGTTAACCTAACTCGCTCGTCGCTTCGCTCCTCGCTACTTCTTTGAATATTTACGCCGGCCGCTGACGTGACTTGCTCGCTTCGCTCGCTTGGCTAGTGCGGTAGTTCAAAAGTTAATAAATATTTTCTACTCCGGGAGGCTGTCGACCTTCGAGGTTGCACGGTGCGCGGGCAGCAAGCAGCCCGCAGCACCGTCTTTTGCCGTCAATTACCCTTCCTACTATGAAATTTCCATACAAAATTTTCGAAAAAAAAAAATTTCGCTTTTTAACAAAAAAAATTATATGCCTGGAAGCGGACCAGGTTTTGAAGCATTTTTTACTTCCACGACCCCAACCTACCTGCCACCGGTTCAGAGAGCCGTTGAATTTCGTGATGTATGGAAAATGGAAACCAGGGGTCGGAGTGAGATTCTGAGTATGCAGTTTTGTAAATTTGGCCGATCAGAGTACAGAAGTCAATTTTCAGACCGATCGTAAAGTAACCGGCGCCACCATCTTGCTTTGAAAAATTGGCTATTTTTGAAAAAAAAATTGCGTCCAATTTGAAATTTCTCCATTGCCCTGGTAGCGCCCCATCTTCTTGATCATTTTTTAGTTCTACACCTCCCACCTATCTGGCGCCGTTTTGGAGAGCCGTCGAATTTCGCGTTGTATGAAACTCGGAAACCAGCGATGGAAACTCGATTATGAGTATGCCAACTTAATATGCGGCTCGATTAAAGCCCCTGTGCCAATTTTCAGCGCGATCGGACCAGCGATGGCCGTTTTAGAATTTGTATGGCGGCGGCCATTTTTTCCGCCATTTTGAATTTTTTCACTATCTGTGGTAATTGCTCGAGGTCTACTACAAGTTTAGTTTGAGCACCCCAGATGTAGCTGCTACCGTTTGCGCGGGCCGTTGACCGTCTCCGCGGGATGTGAGAAAGTTCAAGATTTCGGATTTTTCTGGATATCCTGGGAGCTGGGCGAGTACAAACGTGGTGAGAGTGTGTTTCCGCGTTGCGCCACCTCGGCTAAATTTACGTTTTTATGTTTGCGCCAAAAATGGAAAAATTCCAAAATCGAGCGTCCCACTACGGCTCCCTGGTAGCGTCCCAGGGTGGTGATCATTTTTAGTTCCGGGACCCCCCACCCAACTCGCACCGTTTCCGCGGGCCGTTGGATTTTACGTTGTATGAAAGTTGGAAACTGGGGCCCGGAGCCACTCGAACGGGGCACCGATCGATTCGCCGGCTCGAACAGAGCACGTGTGCCAAATTTGAGACGTAAGGATTCATAAACGGCGATTTTGGCAAAGTACGGCGGCCATCTTGTTTTCGCGAAAATCCCCATTTTTCCACCCCCCCTGGTAATCGCCACCAGTTCCGAGCATTTTTTGTTCAGACACCACCAGGTATCACCGTTTTTGCGCACCTCCAGGGGTCCACTCGGTTTTTGAAGATGATCGAGATCGCTATATTTTTCCTCTGGTCACTCGGCGCACCTCTACACGATCACGTCATTATCCCGCCCACTTTCCACGTAGTTTCCGAGAAAAGCGATGTCAGTCAGTCAGTGAGTGGTAGTGTAGCTTTATATATTATAACTAGCTGGTGCGTTGTGCGCGGGCTGCAAGCAGCCCGCGAGCCCCTTTTGCCCCTGGGTTGAAGCAATAGGGCAGTCATTAGAAAATGCATCAAAATCCCCCGTCAATTTGTTATTATTTGCCAACAGCGATTCCACAGTCAATCGGAAGTGCTTATAAATTCCCAATTCAAATATTTTATATTCTAAAATGCTGTCGACCTTCGAGGGTGCGTGGTGCGCGGGCTGCAAGCAGCCCGCGAGCCTCTTTTGCCCCTGGTTTGAAGTAATAGGGCAGTCATTTGAAAATGCATTCGAATTTCCTGTCCATTTGTTACATCTGCTAACAGCGATTCTACAGTCAGTCGGTAATGCTTATAAATTCCCCATTCAAGTATTTTCCACTCCGGGAGGCTGTCCACCTTCGAGGGAGCGTGGTGCGGAAGCATCCCAGGGTAGAAATCTTCAGTCATTTGAAAATACATTAAAATTCCCCGCCAATTTGTTATTATCTGCTAACAGCGATTCCACAGTCAATCGGAAGTGCTTATAAATTTCCCATTCAAATATTTTCTATTCCGGGGGGCTGTCCACCTTCGAGGGTGCGTGGTGCGCGAGCTGCAAGCAGCTCGCGGCTCATCCCAGGGCAGAAATCTTCAGTCATTTGAAAATGCATTCGAATTTCCTGTCCATTTGTTACATCTGCTAACAGCGATTCTACAGTCAGTCAAAACTGCTTATAAATTACTTATTCAAATATTGGTTAAATTTTTGAAACGTGATCCCGAATTTCATTTATTTGAGGTGTCTAATCAATAGCGGTGACTTTTCATAATAAACTGTTCAAGACAATAAATGTGTGAAGATGTATAAAACATATTGAAAACTTCAAGTCTTTTTAGTAGCGTCGTTTAAAATCAAATTCGTTACCTATGCTTTCGGCACTAAAAATATCTAAGTGAAAGCCATAGGACAACTACAGTCAAAGGGTAACGAATAAGATATCGTTACACTATAAAAATAACTAAGTACTTTAAAAAAACCGACTTCAAAAACGGAAAAGTAAAAAATAATTAATTACTACATATTATTTAGTTGTGTTATTCACTATAGGTTTGAAGTCGGCGCCAAGCACTTATTAAACTACGCAATTTTTTGATACAAGAACTACCTACTTGCAATTCAATTACATTATTCGCAATACAAAAAATTGGCTATTTTCGATACAAAAACTACACTACTCTTGGTGTAAGTCCTACGCTTAAAAAGCGTGAACGATTGGCTAATTCACTCAATAAATGTGTGAAGATGTATATATTATTACGTATTGAAAACTTCAGTCTTTTTAGTAGCTTCGTTTAAAATCAAATTCATTATGCTTTCGGCACTAAAATTAATAAGAACCTACTTTTCCGTTTTTGAAGTCGGTTTTTTTAACGTAGTTTTAATAGTTTTTAACCTACGTAGATTTTTTGTTTGAGTGGGAATCGTCCTAAAGTCGCTTCTGTTCAAGAGTTTACTTAACACGCTCGTCGCTTCGCTCTTCGCTACCTATTTGAATATTTACGCCGGCCGCTGACGTGACTTGCTCGCTTCGCTCGCTTGGCTAGTGCGGTAGTTCAAAAGTAACCTAACTCGCTCGTCGCTTCGCTCCTCGCTACCTATTTGAATATTTACGCCGGCCGCTGACGTGACTTGCTCGCTTCGCTCGCTTGGCTAGTGCGGTAGTTCAAAAGTAACCTAACTCGCTCGTCGCTTCGCTCCTCGCTACTTCTTTGAATATTTACGCAGGCCGCTGACGTGACTTGCTCGCTTCGCTCGCTTGGCTAGTGCGGTAGTTCAAAAGTTAACCTAACTCGCTCGTCGCTTCGCTCCTCGCTACTTCTTTGAATATTTACGCCGGCCGCTGACGTGACTTGCTCGCTTCGCTCGCTTGGCTAGTGCAGTAGTTCAAAAGTTAACCTAACTCGCTCGTCGCTTCGCTCCTCGCTACTTCTTTGAATATTTACGCCGGCCGCTGACGTGACTTGCTCGCTTCGCTCGCTTGGCTAGTGCGATAGTTCAAATGTTAACCTAACTCGCTCGTCGCTTCGCTCCTCGCTACCTATTTGAATATTTACGCCAGCCGCTGCCGTGATTCGCTCGCTTCGCTCGCTTGGTTCGTGCGGTAGTTCAAAAGTTAATAAATATTTTCTACTCCGGGAGGCTGTCGACCTTCGAGGTTGCGCGGTGCGCGGGCAGCAAGTAGCCCGCGGCGCCGTCTTTTGCCGTTGCTATTCAATTACCCATCCTACTATGGAAATTTCCATACAAAATTTTCGAAAAAAAAAATTTCGCTTTTTACCAAAAATTTTTATATGCCTGGAAGCGGACCAGGTTTTGAAGCATTTTTTACTTCGGCGACCCCGACCTACCTGCCACCGGTTCAGAGAGCCGTTGAATTTCGTGATGTATGTAAAATGGAAACCGAGGGTCGGAGAGAAATTTTGAGTATGCAGTTTTGTAAATCTGGCGGATAAGAGCACAGAAATCAATTTTCAGACCGATCGTAAAGTAACCGGCGCCACCATCTTGCTTTGAAAAATTGGCCATTTTTGAAAAAAAAAAATTGCGTTCAATTTGAAATTTCTCCATTGCCCTGGTAGCGCCCCATCTTCCTGATCATTTTTTAGTTCTACACCCCCCACCTATCTGGCGCCGTTTCGGAGAGCCGTCGAATTTCGCGTTGTATGAAACTCGGAAACCAGCGATGGAAACTCGATGATGAGTATTCCAACGTAATATGAGTCTCGATTAAAGCCCCTGTGCCAAGTTTCAGCGCGATTGGACCAGCGATGGCCGTTTTAGCATTTGTATGGCGGCGGCCATTTTTTCCGCCATTTTGAATTTTTTTCACTATCTGTGGTAATTGCTCGAGGTCTACTCCAAGTTTAGTTCGAGCACCCCAGATGTAGCTGTTACCGTTTGCGCGGGCCGTTGACCGTCTCTGCGGGCTGTGAGAAAGTTCAGGATTTCGGATTTTTCTGGATATCCTGGGAGCTGGGTGAGTATGAATGCGTCATTGGTGTGTTTCTCCGTCGTGCCACCTTGGCTAAATTTACGTTTTTATGTTTGCGCCAAAAATGGAAAAATTCCAAAATCGAGCGACCCACTATGGCTCCCTGGTAGCGTCCCAGGGTGGTGATCATTTTTAGTTCCGACACCCCCCACCCAACTGGCACCGTTTCCGCGGGCCGTTGGATTTTACGTTGTATGGAAGTCGGAAACTGGGGCCCGGAGCCACTCGAACGGGGCACCGATCGATTCGCCGGCTCGCACAGAGCACGTGTGCCAAATTTGAGACGTAAGGATTCATAAACGGCGATTTTGGCAAAGTACGGCGGCCATCTTGTTTTCGCGAAAATCCCCATTTTTCCACCACCCCTGGTAATCGCCACCAGTTCCGAGCATTTTTTGTTCAGACACCCCCCCTCCAGGTATCACCGTTTTTGCGCACCTCCAGGGGTCCACTCGGTTTTCGAAGGTGATCGAGATCGCTATATTTTTCCTCTGGTCGATCGGAGCACCTCTACACGATCACGTCGAAATCCCCCCAACTTTCCACGTAGTTTCCGAGAAAAGCGATGTCAGTGAGTGAGTGGTAGTGTAGCTTTATATATTATAACTAGCTGGTGCGTTGTGCGCGGGCTGCAAGCAGCCCGCGAGCCCCTTTTGCCCCTGGGTTGAAGCAATAGGGCAGTCATTTGAAAATGCATCAAAATACCCCGTCAATTTGTTATTATTTGCCAACAGCGATTCCACAGTCAATCGGAAGTGCTTATAAATTCCCAATTCATAAATTTTCTTTTCTGGAATGCTGTCGACCTTCGAGGGTGCTTTGTGCGCGGGCTGCAAGCAGCCCGCGAGCCCCTTTTGCCCCTGGGTTGAAGCAATAGGGCAGTCATTTGAAAATACATTCAAATTTCCTGTCCATTTGTTACATCTGCTAACAGCGATTCTACAGTCAGTCGGTAATGCTTATAAATTCCCCATTCAAGTATTTCCCACTCCGGGAGGCTGTCCACCTTCGAGAATGCGTGGTGCGCGAGCTGCAAGCAGCTCGCGGCTCATCCCAGGGCAGAAATCTTCAGTCATTTGAAAATGCATTCGAATTTCCTGTCCATTTGTTACATTTGCTAACAGCGATTCTACAGTCAGTCGAAACTGCTTATAAATTACTTATTCAAATATTGGTTAAATTTTTGAAACGTGATCCCGAATTTTATTTATTTGAGGTGTCTAATCAATAGCGGTGACTTTTCACTTATAATACCACAAGAGCTTCAAAATTATCGGGTATTTTCCGATAGGTTCGTTGCAAACAAATGAAGGAGTCAAGTTTTTAGTCAAGGTTAAAAAATCACGAGCGCGAAGCGCGAGTGATTTTTCCTGAAAAACTTGACGACTTTATTTGTTTGCAGGGAACCTTGAGGGAAATGCCAGATAATTTTGAAGCTCGTGTGGTATTCGGGAGATTATTTTTCCGTCCCAAATGTCGGCCAATAATTTCACAATTGAATTCAACCTGTCAGTTTGACGTCAACGACCAGAGAAAATTTTCAAAAAATTATCAGTATAATACCATGTAGGTTGTACCACGTGACGTCGAATGGTGCAATTCTATTGGTCGATATTTGGGTCGGAAAAATAATCACTTATAATACCACAAGAGCTTCAAAATTATCGGGTATTTTCCGATAGGTTCGTTGCAAACAAATGAAGGAGTCAAGTTTTTAGTCAAGGTTAAATAATCACGAGCGCGAAGCGCGAGTGATTTTTCCTGAAAAATTTGACGACTTTATTAGTTTGCAGGGAACCTTGAGGGAAATGCCAGATAATTTTGAAGCTCGTGTGGTATTCGGGAGATTATTTTTCCGTCCCAAACGTCGGCCAATAATTTCACAATTGAATTGAACCTGTCAGTTTGACGTCAACGACCAGAGAAAATTTTCAAAAAATTATCAGTATAATACCATGTAGGTTGTACCACGTGACGTCGAATGGTGCAATTCTATTGGCCGATATTTGGGTCGGAAAAATAATCATAATAAACTGTTCAAGACAATAAAATATGTGTGAAGATGTATAAAACATATTGAAAACTTCAAGTCTTTTTAGTAGCGTAGTTTAAAATCCAATTCATTATGCTTTCGGCACTAAAAATATCTAACTGAAAGCCATAGGACTACAGTCAAAGGGTGTATCGAATAATACACCGTATATTCGTTTATTCGTAACACTATTAAAATAACTACTTTAAAAAAACCGACTTCAAAAACGGTAAAGTAAAAAATAATTAATTACTACATATTATTTAGTTGTGTTATTATTCACTATATAGGTTTGAAGTCGGTGCCAAGCACTAAACACTTATTAACTACGCTATTTTTTGAACTAAGATTATTTCGATACAAGAACTACCTACTTGCAATTCAATAACATTATTCGCGATACAAAAAATTGGCTATTTTCGATACAAAATCTACACTACTCTTGGTGTAAGTCCTACGCTTATAAAGCGTGAAGGATTGGCTCATTCACTCAATAAATGTGTGAAGATGTGTATATTATTACATATTGAAAACTTCAGTCTTTTTAGTAGCTTCGTTTAAAATCAAATTCATTATGCTTTCGGCACTAAAAATAAGAACCTACTTTTCTGTTTTTGAAGTCGTTTTTTTATAACGTAGCTAACCTACGTAGTTTTTTTGTTTGAGTGGGAATCGCCCTAAAGTCGCTTCTGTTCAAGAGTTAACACGCTCGTCGCTTCGCTCCTCGCTACCTATTTGAATATTTACGCCGGCCGCTGACGTGACATGCTCGCTTCGCTCGCTTGGCTAGTGCGGTAGTTCAAAAGTTAACCTAACTCGCTCGTCGCTGCGCTCCTCGCTACCTATTTGAATATTTACGCCGGCCGCTGACGTGACATGCTCGCTTCGCTCGCTTGGCTAGTGCGGTAGTTCAAAAGTTAACCTAACTCGCTCGTCGCTGCGCTCCTCGCTACCTATTTGAATATTTACGCCGGCCGCTGACGTGACATGCTCGCTTCGCTCGCTTGGCTAGTGCGGTAGTTCAAAAGTTAACCTAACTCGCTCGTCGCTGCGCTCCTCGCTACCTATTTGAATATTTACGCCGGCCGCTGACGTGACATGCTCGCTTCGCTCGCTTGGCTAGTGCGGTAGTTCAAAAGTTAACCTAACTCGCTCGTCGCTGCGCTCCTCGCTACCTATTTGAATATTTACGCCGGCCGCTGACGTGACATGCTCGCTTCGCTCGCTTGGCTAGTGCGGTAGTTCAAAAGTTAACCTAACTCGCTCGTCGCTGCGCTCCTCGCTACCTATTTGAATATTTACGCCGGCCGCTGACGTGACATGCTCGCTTCGCTCGCTTGGCTAGTGCGGTAGTTCAAAAGTTAACCTAACTCGCTCGTCGCTGCGCTCCTCGCTACCTATTTGAATATTTACGCCGGCCGCTGACGTGACATGCTCGCTTCGCTCGCTTGGCTAGTGCGGTAGTTCAAAAGTTAACCTAACTCGCTCGTCGCTGCGCTCCTCGCTACCTATTTGAATATTTGCGCCGGCCGCTGACGTGACATGCTCGCTTCGCTCGCTTGGCTAGTGCGGTAGTTCAAAAGTTAACCTAACTCGCTCGTCGCTGCGCTCCTCGCTACCTATTTGAATATTTACGCCGGCCGCTGACGTGACATGCTCGCTTCGCTCGCTTGGCTAGTGCGGTAGTTCAAAAGTTAACCTAACTCGCTCGTCGCTGCGCTCCTCGCTACCTATTTGAATATTTACGCCGGCCGCTGACGTGACATGCTCGCTTCGCTCGCTTGGCTAGTGCGGTAGTTCAAAAGTTAACCTAACTCGCTCGTCGCTGCGCTCCTCGCTACCTATTTGAATATTTACGCCGGCCGCTGACGTGACATGCTCGCTTCGCTCGCTTGGCTAGTGCGGTAGTTCAAAAGTTAACCTAACTCGCTCGTCGCTGCGCTCCTCGCTACCTATTTGAATATTTACGCCGGCCGCTGACGTGACATGCTCGCTTCGCTCGCTTGGCTAGTGCGGTAGTTCAAAAGTTAACCTAACTCGCTCGTCGCTGCGCTCCTCGCTACCTATTTGAATATTTACGCCGGCCGCTGACGTGACATGCTCGCTTCGCTCGCTTGGCTAGTGCGGTAGTTCAAAAGTTAACCTAACTCGCTCGTCGCTGCGCTCCTCGCTACCTAT
Organism: Colias behrii; assembly: GCA_029959065.1. NCBI lineage: Eukaryota > Metazoa > Arthropoda > Insecta > Lepidoptera > Pieridae > Colias > Colias behrii. The sequence goes on from JARWMC010000022.1 coordinate 9,069,661, forward strand.
TTGAATATTTACGCCGGCCGCTGACGTGACATGCTCGCTTCGCTCGCTTGGCTAGTGCGGTAGTTCAAAAGTTAACCTAACTCGCTCGTCGCTGCGCTCCTCGCTACTTATTTGAATATTTACGCCGGCCGCTGACGTGACATGCTCGCTTCGCTCGCTTGGCTAGTGCGGTAGTTCAAAAGTTAACCTAACTCGCTCGTCGCTGCGCTCCTCGCTACCTATTTGAATATTTGCGCCGGCCGCTGACGTGACATGCTCGCTTCGCTCGCTTGGCTAGTGCGGTAGTTCAAAAGTTAACCTAACTCGCTCGTCGCTGCGCTCCTCGCTACCTATTTGAATATTTGCGCCGGCCGCTGACGTGACATGCTCGCTTCGCTCGCTTGGCTAGTGCGGTAGTTCAAAAGTTAACCTAACTCGCTCGTCGCTGCGCTCCTCGCTACCTATTTGAATATTTACGCCGGCCGCTGAGGTGACATGCTCGCTTCGCTCGCTTGGCTAGTGCGGTAGTTCAAAAGTTAACCTAACTCGCTCGTCGCTTCGCTCCTCGCTACTTCTTTGAATATTTACGCCGGCCGCTGACGTGACTTGCTCGCTTCGCTCGCTTGGCTAGTGCGGTAGTTCAAAAGTTAACCTAACTCGCTCGTCGCTTCGTGATGTATGGAAAATGGAAACCGGGGGTCGGAAAGAAATTCTGAGTATGCAGTATTGTAAATCTGGCCGATTAGAGCACAAAAGTCAATTTTCAGACCCATCGTAAAGTAACCGGCGCCACCATCTTGCTTTGAAAAATTGGCCATTTTTGAAAAAAAAAAATGGCGTCCAATTTAAAATTTATCGATTGCCCTGGTAGCGCCCCATCTTCCTGATCATTTTTTAGTTCTACACCCCCCACCTATCTAGCGCCGTTTCGTAGAGCCGTCGAATTTTGCGTTGTATGAAACTCGGAAACCAGCGGTGGAAACTCGATTATGAGTATGCCAATTTAATGTGCGGCTCGATTAAAGCCCCTGTGCCAAGTTTCAGCGCGATCGGACCAGCGATGGCCGTTTTAGAAATTTGTATGGCGGCGGCCATTTTTCCGCCATTTTGAATTTTTTTCACTTTCTGTGGTAATTGCTCGAGGTCTACTCCAAGTTTAGTTCGAGCACCCCAGATGCATCTGCTACCGTTTGCGCGGGCCGTTGACCGTCTTCGAGAGATGAGGGAAAGTTTAAGATTTCGTATTTTTCTGGATATCCTGGGAGCTGGGCGAGTACGAATGCATCATTGGTGTATTTCTCCGTTGCGCCACCTCGTCTAAATTTACGTTTTTATGTTTGCGCCAAAAATGGAAAAATTCCAAAATCGAGCGACCCACTATGGCTCCCTGGTAGCGTCCCAGGGTGGTGATCATTTTTAGTTCCGACACCCCCAACCCAACTCGCACCGTTTCCGCGGGCCGTTGGATTTTACGTTGTATGGAAGTCGGAAACGGGGGCTCGGAGCCACTCGAACGGGGCACCGATCGATTTGCCGGCTCGAACAGAGCACGTGTGCCAAATTTGAGACGTAAGGATTCATAAACGGCGATTTTGGCAAAGTACGGCGGCGAAAATTTTCGCGAAAATCCCCATTTTTCCACCTCCCCTGGTAATCGCCACCAGTTCCGAGCATTTTTTGTTCAGACACCCCCCCTCCAGGTATCACCGTTTTTGCGCACCTCCAGGGGTCCACTCGGTTTTCGAAGGTGATCGAGATCGCTATATTTTTCCTCTGGTCGATCGGAGCACCTCTACACGATCACGTCGAAATCCCCCCAACTTTCCACGTAGTTTCCGAGAAAACCGATGTCAGTGAGTGAGTGGTAGTGTAGCTTTATATATTATAAAACTAGCTGGTGCGTTGTGCGCGGGCTGCAAGCAGCCCGCGAGCTTCCGTGTGCTCTAAGAGTTTTAACAAACGATGTTGTTTTTTTTTATCTATAATAATTATTCTAGCTATCATCATCAGCTCTTGGACTATAGCAATATAATTTCTAATAAATCATTAATTATTATTTTGTTAGAAAAAAAGTCCAAGACAACACTTAACTCAATTAAACAAACAAGTACTTAATCGTGATTAAACGTTTCATAAAAAAATATATATAATATGACAAAATACGCTAAGAAAAAATCATTGATGTAAAAAAAATACACCGAAATTGTAGGTATGTTTTTTCCATGTCTCATGTTTCAACAACAGAATGTTAATTGGCGATGTAATTTGTTTTTTTGTTGTACCAACTAAAAAGAAAATAGCAAACTGACACATTTTTTAACATACACATAATACCTGTATATTTATGTGTTACATCAATCTATAATATTGTCATTATGATGTATTTATTATTATATTGAAGAATAAATAATTGAAAAAATAATGTTTGAAAATCTTACACCATGTAGGTACTTCATAATTTGATCGATATTCATAAATCTATCTATACTATGTACCTATTTTTCTTATTTAAAAGTATAAAAAAGCGAAATATATGAAAAAATGAATAAGACAATGCTGTTTAAGAGCAGCCCAGTCTCTAAGATCCCAGCCGATAAATTACTTGTCTTTAAATATATTATACAGTATAATACAAAATTTAAATATCACTAATTTCTCTTTCAGTTTTGAACGCCTTCGATATAGAAAGCGATTTTTTTAACAGAAGCAATAATGAAAATAGAAGATTGAAATTATTTAATGAAAAAATGATCTCGAAATTTGCAAAACGTGTTTTTAAAAGATACAATACAAAATAAGATACCTAAATAATGTGTTTTATTTCATTGAATATAATATTCATATACCTACTTGAATAAAAATGGTTACCTCTTGTCTTGTTTATAAACTAACAAAAAACTGAATTATTTACAAGTCGAGTGTAGCTGATATTAAAATTTAATGTTAAGTAGGTAATTCGTTATGTAAAACCTCGAAATTAACAAATAGTTACATTAAATTGAATTTTGTTGATTTTTTATTGAAGTTGTTTTCTCATTATTTCTAATCCCTTAGGTATTTTAGTAATTTAGCTGCAAGCCAACAATTTAAATAGGACTATTAATATTAATTAGTTAAAATCTTTAGTTTAGTTTTCATTTATTCATTCATCAGTTGCTACCTATTTTTTTGATTCTATCATTTTAAAATTCTCTTTTTAATTTTTATATGATAAGGTAGTATAGTGCCTTTTTTATTTATGTACCTACGTACTGAATTAGGTGTTACGAAGCCTACCTACCTTTATCAGGTAATACCTACGTTATAAATATAATATAGGTAATGCTACATCGCCATCATTTCATCTTACATAGAATTTTTTAATTTGTTAAGTTCTTCATACACTTTTTGAATCGAACATGTGAAAAATGATTCATGATCATTAAATGGCATAAGAAAAAGCTAATTTTAAGTAGGTTAGTACAAACATTATCTTGTGTAGTAGATGGTAGGCAATTTATCTAATCAAATCTACATAGATTAATAATTTAAGTTTCATAAAATCAATATTAATAATTATTTTTGAATTTGAATTGCGAATAAAACAACAATAATTGAAACTAATATTATTTTATTAACATGACTATATTATTCAACTAATGGTGACAGTAAGTAATACATTTTTTTCATTTTTAAAGAAAATCTATAGGTATAAACTATAAAATATAAATTTATACAAAATCAAAATAACAAAAAACAAATAACATACAACTTAAATAAAATCTATACATAAAAAAAACTTAGGAAAATATACTGAATATTTTTTGAACACTTGGGGTGTGATCTACAAAATAATAATCGAAGAAAATACGCTACCCCGAGCTAAACGCAAACAGTATTGATTAACTTGCAAATTTTGAATAAATATTATGAACAGGTCGGATCAACATAATATAGGCTATACATATTATAAATAACATCGTTCCTTAGAACTGGTCTTAAGGCCGTGTACGCGGTCCGTGCGCTGTTTGGCTCAAATATGTGATTTTTCAAACCAGATTGTCCATCAACCACTTATCTTACAAACATATGAATTACTAATAATTTTAGGAAATTTTGTTGTCTATGTAGTTAGTTAAGAGTTTTTTTCAATTAATACAGTATTTGTGAATACCATCAAGATAACTGAGCCGATGATTACTTGATTTCACTTTTAGTGTCAATTTCGAAGCTAAAAATATCTGAAATTGCTGACAGATCTAACACACAATTTTTTTAACTAACTGCAAAAATCCTTATTAAAATAGTTACCTAACTTACGAAATTAAAATCCGAACAATGTGAATTTTTTTAGAAATTATAGTCGACAAAATGATTATTTTCACCAAGATATTTGACTTAATTGAATAAAATTTATACATATTGCAATAAAAGAATGTCTTACTTATAAGATAAAATTTAAAAAATCAACTAAGGTACTTCTATTATTTTTCTACAATTTTTTTTAAAGTAGTATAAAACACTGCGCGCGACCCGATTCAAATCAGTCGGCAGCGAGCCTTTCCAGAGAGAGGACATGTTGCTCGGCGCTCTCCTGTGAACCTATGCTGTTCATAGTAAAAGGATAGCGCAAGCCGCGATCTATCGTAATAGATCGCGGAGATTTTGACTTGCGTTAAATTGAATAAGCGCTCTTAACCAATAGGAGCGTAGCAATACGGGTAAAGCCGCGGGGCACGCTGGTGGTCTGCTGTTTCGTGCTTTCACGTGTTTCTTCTTAGTAACGCTGCTTTGACCGCCTGGTGCGTCTGGCTGAAATTGTTTAAAATATGAATATTTTTGTTATCCTTTTTCATATGCATTCATATGATTATCAATCAAAAATCAAGAATAGTCCCATAGTAAAGATTCGATTGAAATTTAATTTATGAATAGATATATAAATTCTTGCAAGACTCGACCTTGTTTTTAACAATAATGTTTATTATAAAACTCATTGTTTGTGTAATAGTATAAATTAATTAATAAAGAATTAGGTTTCTAATAGTAACAAAATATCAATACTTTCTATATAATATATATATTTGTATTTCTGACAAAATACAACACATTAAACAAAATAATTTAACAAAGCGTAATAACACATTGAAGAACATAATATTCACATTGAAGAAACTATTTTGGTATCAATACTTTATGTAGTTTCATTGTTTCATAAACATAAATTAGGCCAAAAATATAATTAATATACTTAACTGGTGATTCCATTTTTTACGAATATACATATACTATCAAAGCTTGTTTTATATATGAAGAATATTTTGAATTCATTTCCTTTTATTAGCAGTGTCATTCCTCCTCCTGATGAAACTTTCTTATGTTATCGAGCAATTTGTAGCATTTCTGAAAAAAAAAATCCACATTTAATTAAAACCTTGAATTTGTCAAAACTAAATCGTAAAGATTTGATAATTGGGACCACATTGCAGGCAGCTTTCAAATTTAAAAAAAAAAAAGGATTCTCAAAATCAGTTATCCCACTGAAAAGCCAATTGAGAACTTCTTCCTGTTTCGAAATCGATTAAAATGTAAATTTAATCATGATGTATTATATTTATGCAGTTTAAATGTTTCACAAACAGGAATTAGGCCAATTTCTTAACTTGTGATTCAACATTGTTATTTTTTTCATCAAAATTAAAGACTTTTTCTATACCTAATATGTAAAATATTTTGCCCTCGAAATCCTTTTATTGGTAAAATAAGTAGTGTCTTTCTTCCTATGGATGAAACTGGTCTTTTATATTTTCCTATTTCTGCTGGGAATCATTGTGGCGTTCCTGAAAAAAAAAATATAAATTTGATTATTCTCATTTTTTATCACTGGCAATCAATTTAAACGTTTTAATATACACTTTTTTAATTTATTTAGAGTTATGCATCCATAGTTTTGTCCAAATTTAATCAAGATATGTTTTTTTAATTCTTCATTTTACACAAACAGGAATTATGCCAACATATAAATATAATATACTCAACTTGTGATTGAATGTACCTAGTCATATTGTTGTCCTCTGTATCTGGAAAATATAAATTATATCGTTGTTTCATAATTTAAGAAAGCTAATTAAAAGGTTATAAAAGATATATTATAAAAATTAAACACCTATGACAAATATCCGCAAAAAGGAACACTTTTTTCAATTTTCTTACTGGCAGTGAGGTGCTTCACATCATACTGAGCAAATGAGATCTGAAACTTTCTGTATTAATGCAAAACTACCACCTCCTCCTTTATCCAGGCTTGGGACTGGCTGCGATGAGGTAGAATAAAATAATCTCATAAAATTTATTCTATTCACCCTCAAACACAGGCGGAGTTACCTAACTACTTTCTAACTACTCAATATACACTAATCACTACTATTATACTTAACTATAAAAGAAAAAAAATTGTAAAGTGTGTTATGAATGACACGTGTTTAAGTAAAGCGTTATGCATGTAATAAAATAAAATAAAATAAATATAACCATGATTCTATCAAAAATACATGTTTACACGTAAATAAAATATAATATGAATAAAATATCTACATCAATAATTTACATGATCTAAATTAATTTAGTTTACTCTAGTTTACTCTAGTCTATATAAAACTAAACTTAATTGATTTTATATACAAAAAATATAGTTTGTGTTGTGCATGTAAGTTTGTTAAAAAACAATTGATTGATCTACATAGAAAATTGAAGCATAGCGAGACAAAATATTTAAATATTACTGTAAAATGCGCTCAGCGAATGTAAAAGTACGATATTAGAAGTAATGATGTAGCGCGTTGTACTGTAAATATACGTCGGACGTGATGCAATTCATAAAAATGAAATTACAGCCCTCCGAATAGAGTAACGATGGATCATGAAAGACAATAGCGGACACTTAGTCCAACGGAAGGTATGAGATCCGCGGACGGTACCGGGTCGGTGTCGAGCGGAAATGCGCGCAAGTGGCCCCCGAGGTGGACACGCATTTCCACCTGTCACCGAGCCGATAAGGTCCATTCAAATCCAATTAAATTCCTATCAACCAAGCAGCTGGTATGACTTACATATCCATGGCATTATTTAAGAAATGTTCAGTCAATTTTATAAATTACTGTCACCGCCACTGAAATAAATACTTGACAATGCGCATACAACCTTTAAACCAATAACAAACTCATACATTCGCTCTCGTATTTTACTTTAATACAAATAATGTTAAACTGTACACAGTGTTTCAACTTTAACGTAGAATCAATTCGTTTTTTAATATAAGTGTCGTGATGATAAAAGAGTTCATAAAAAATACGCACAATGTAAACGTTGGCAACATGATTTGATTTTAATAATTGATTTTTCTGATATAGAACGGAGGTGAACAATTTCATTCCAGGAAGCCGAGTGTGTAATGCTTGCAAGTGTAACTCGTGTCAATCTACCAATGAATTGCAAAGTGAATAGTGTAATGCGTGGTGGGAAATCCCTAAAGTAACTGTGGAATGACGACGTTATTAACGTAAGGTTTACCGTCTATTAATTTTTCCCTATGTACAAGAAGCATTAAATCGTTCCTATCCCGTACGCGACCTAATGCCACGTACAACTGTCCGTGACTGAAGACATCCGATCTTAAATCAATGCCAACCCTATTAATGGTTTGGCCTTGACTCTTGTGAATGGTCATTGCATAGCACACCTGAAGGGGAAATTGCAATCGACACATTTCTATCGGACTATTATGATCAATGGGGGCTTTGAACATGATTCGCGGTATAAAAAACAATTCGGCTATTCCCGGTTTCTGAACTGTTATCAATCGAGGTGAAGTCCCTACGATTATAACTTTCGTACCATTAACTAAATGATCCGAAAAACTAAGGTTACGTATTATCATGCAAATGCATCCTACTTTTAATGTGAGATCGTGTTCTGGTATACCTTTAGGGTGCATACTATTCAACACGTCCACGCCTAAATACAATTCGTCAGTGTCATCCGTGGCCGTTTTATCTACTGAATAGAAATGTAAAAGATCGCCTGGCAAACGGTCTAATACAGTTCTATTTATTTCCCTAATATTAGAATTGTGAGTTGAAAGAATGGCTCTACCTATGCAAACTTCTGGCTCGTGTTCTAAAAGGAAATCCGAAAAAACAAAATTAATTAACTCATTTAAATCTGTAGTAAATGATAAAAGTGAAAGGTCTATTAAATTTTGACAAGATCTGCCGACCTTTACCGAATGTAAAGGCAAATTGTTAGAACCTATTTGAAGCAAAAAATCGGAAAATACACTATCTTCACCACACCTCTGAGGTGTAGTTAGTGAAAAAGTCTTTAAACTCTGCCATAAGGGCGATGATTTTACTGAGGCATTAAATATATCGGAATGACACTTGGCGTTGGTAACTACTGGTGGAATCTGACGAAAGTCTCCGGCAAAGATGATAACCTTTCCCCCGAAACTTTTATTAGACTTTGTCAAGTCTTGCAAAGACCTATCTAACAAATGAATGAGGTACTTGTGTACCATCGGCGCTTCGTCGTAAATAATTAAATCGGAGTGTAGTATGAGTTCAGCTCTCTGGGTTCCGTTTGTTACATACCAGTACCCTAAATCGTCAATAGCGCTCAACGGATACCTAAACATACTGTGCGCGGTCATACCGCCTACATAGTTCTGCGCGGCAATACCTGAACTCGCTGTGCACAAAACTACACCGTTGAGTACGCCCCTCACGTACGCTGCTATCGTATTTAAAAGCAACGTTTTACCAGTGCCTGCCGGACCGTCTATATAAATAGCACTTTCGTTACTATTGCGAAAAACATCATCAGTTAGCAAATTTTGCACATATTCGAACACTTGCCGCTGGTCATGAGACAACTTGGGTGTCCAAATATCTACAAATTCGCGTAACCCGTCTGCATCGTGTAGACTGTAGAGCCTTCTCACGGCCTAATTCGGTAGTGTCATCGCGCGCGACAGGCAAACCCTGCTCTAACAAACACGTACCATGTTTTCGCAATAGACGGTCAATTTGAACCAAGGCCTGGGTGTACGCTCTATCCGGATCGTTATCTACGCGGTTAAGGATGTCTTCAGCCAGCTCATTTTTAAATTTTTCCCACAGTGTCGCTACTGCTACCCCGTTAACAGCCAATAATACGAAAAAGTTACGCAGGCGTGGTCCGGTCAAAAAACATGAAGCTTCCTGCATAGCTATCTCGTATTCGGCTTCATCGTTGGCGATCCCAACGGCTTTAGCGGCTTCCTGGAATGTGTTACAATTTGGACCACCCAAATTATAAAGATCCCTGTAACTACGGCAGGGGTGTAAAGCTAACAGTAATCTTAAATAAAATTGTTCACCTCTGTTGGGCGCGACCCAAAATAAACGCGTCACTATTTCTCCCCTCTGTCTTTTAGTCAAAAATTTTCCGTTATTCATTTCGTAAGTGATTGTATTTTTTGTTGAGGGGCGGCTTGAATGAACTATGTACCTCTCGTAAAAATCTAAATATGTTAACCTATCAAATTCTTCACCGAGGGGACGATTAAAATACGTGATGAGATCTGAATCTGAATTTTTAACCGCACGTTCTTCATTTCCCGCCTTAAAAAAAACAGACTGGTGATTTTCTAAATGAACATCTAACATTTTTACAGTGGGCTCACGTCCCGTGACGTCAAACTCAAAAACTCTCCAAGCAGCCTCACCAGAACCGATGTATCGTTTTGTGACGTACTGTTCTATTTCGTTATTTTTGTGTTCATCTGGAACAATGGCGACTCGAGCCTCGTCTGGACCTTTAGTCATATATTTGAAAAGATATTTAATTACAGTTCGAGTGGACACTGATTCTAAATTTAAATGACAATCGTATCTAAGGAGAAGGGCAGCGTTGTACGGTACTATCCACAAATCACTAATTTCTACATCCCTCCCTCTGTATTTAATGGTGGCTGTATTTTTACTGTTACGCTTTAAATTTATAAACCCTTTATCATTACAATGTGTGACCTCTGTCTCTGGTTTTGGGAAATAGCTTGTACATTTTTTTTTTTCACTATCCCAACATTTTAAATCTGTCCTATGCGGTGGACCGCATGGACCATGAACCATATAATCTAAAACGGCTTTCCTCAATTTTCCATCAACTTCTGAAGCGTCAGGAATATCTGCTCTAATAAATTTATCTACATCAGTACCGTGAACGGGGCCACCACCCTCGACTGCAAAACAGATATGAGCGTGTGGTAATCCCCGTTTTTGGAACTCTATTACATATAAAATATAAACAATTTTACCAAACCAAACCCCTGTGCGAAGATCCCTCAAAAGTTGTTGCAATTTAATATTAAAAACTCTAGCACAAATTGAAGGCGTATTATGATGACCTGTTGTTGAATTTTGTATTTCAGGCCATTTGGGATTGCAAGTTAAAGTTAAAAGAAAAGATGGCAATCCTAATCTGTTAACTACTGCCATTGCATCCATATACTTTTGCTTCATATATCTAGGCCCCCCCGTGTAACTACTCGGCAAATAAACTCTACCAGGCACAACCCCACCCTCTCCTCGAATAGTCTCATCTACACTGATCTGTTGTAAAACTGACTCTACTTCTCTTAATGGAGCGGAACGGAGAGCATTATCCGTGTTACCTTTTTGGATGTTATACAGGTAACGAAGTCTTTCTTCTAAAATCCTACATTGCATATCAACTAACCACTCTTCGGACAAACGATTATAATCGTTGAAACGGGGTTCGCTCAGAAGGAGGCATCTAACGTATTTGTTCTGGGTTAGTTTTGCTCCATTATTGTCCGTTTTGTTAGGAAACCATCCAGGGTTACCGTGCGGATACAATAATGGATATTGAAAAGTTTCATATAAGGGGTGCATTATATCTACTGTGTGAGGCTTTTTGTCGCCAATTTTCCAGATTGCAATGGCGCGCGGAATGTAGCGCTCCTGCTCATTGCTTATAATGGCAGCAATCTCGTTGCCCAAAGGCATATCACCGAGAATGTTGCCATGTGTGCGTCGTGTGGTGTGTTCAAAAATGAGGTGTGCGTGGTTGGATGGTTCTTGGCTCAGCCGCTTGAAGCACTCTATATAAGGGTTATGACTATGCAAGAAATTTGTGATGGACCGAATGACTGTTAAATCTAGATTTAAATTTGAAGCGATGCTCTCTCGCTCACTGTTATCATAAATATAAAGTCCAGCCGGGTTAGTAGTTTCTGAGTACGCAAGATCGAAAACTCTGTGATAAACCCTCCCTTGAATTTTTAAAAATGATACCCCCGTTGTTGGATGTTGAAATCCGTGTGAAACACCTAACGCACTAAAAGCAAATAAATTATTATAAGCCCTTGGTTTATGCAAAAAGGAAGGGAAGCTATAAAATGGTTCATTTAAAGGCGGGAAATTCTGAACGTTATAAGCGCCAGCCCCACAACACCACTTGATACGATTCCGTTCCTCAAAGAACAATCTAGCATTACAGTACCTACACAAAAACGCTTCCCTATCTAATAATGAAATGTTTTTAAAACTATACAATTTGACGACAGTTAAGCCGTCGCCACTCTTTGTACCTATTAAATTTGTGGAATTCCGTAATTCCACGTCTACATTTCGATTAATTTGATTATACCTATCTACTGCTTGCCTATTAACCTCTGGGTTACTTTGACTATATCTTTCAACTGCTCTTTTATTGATTTCGGGATTATTCTGACTATACTTCTGAACTGCCTGCCTATTAACCTCGGGATGAATTTTATTATATTTTGTGACCGCTTTTAAATGAGAATCTGCATCTATAGATCGCCTACCTGGTCGTCCCCTCTTACGTCCTACTTCTACTGAATTTACTGATGAACTATCCGAATCTACGTTTATATTGTTTTGTTTGTGTGCTTTAGATTTATTATATTTAGCCGGTCTACCGCGTTTCCTACCTACATTACTAACGTCGGGTAATTTTGTTATGCAGACAACGGGTGTCAGTGTTGTTAATTTAGGGTCGCGAATATTTTTAAGTAATACTTTTGGTTTTAGGGATTTTAATTTAGGGTCATATTTTGGGGGTATACCTTTGTTAACTAAAACTACTGGCTTTAAAATAGATAATTTAGGGTCGCGAATATTTTTAAGTAAAATTATTGGTTTTAGGGAATTTAATTTAGGGTCATATTTTGGGGGTATACCTTTATTAACTAAAACTACTGGCTTTAAAATAGATAATTTAGGGTCGTCTACACTAACTAATTGGTTGTCTACACTAACTATTTGGTTGTCTACACTAACTAATCGGTTGTCTACACTAACTAATTGGCAGTCTACACTAACTAATCGGTTGTCTACACTAACTAATTGGTTGTCTACACTAACTAATTCATTAATAATATTGACACTATGAAAATTATTTAAAATAATTTTATGAATTTGATATTGACTACCAAACGACGGATTCCAAAACAAAAATTTTGCAAGAGTATCTAAATTGTTGCACTGAAAGAGACGTGCGGCTCCTACTGCATGCGGGTTATGTACGTACTTATTATTCGCGTCTACGTTATGGCTATTAAAAATAAAATACTTATTATTTGACCTCCAAAAAGATATCGTATTATTAGCGCCGGTGAAAAGGTAGCTATGTGTGGAGTCGTTGTGTGTAGTGTGAAATATTTTATTTTTTAGGATTAATTTTAATTGTAAAGTGTAAGTGGCTATGTCGCCGTCACATGTGGGAAACAGCCCGTTGTCGATCCAACTATCGTTGTCTGCCATTGGTTTAATTTTAGCCAAATAGGTCCCTACACGTATATCAGAAGGCAATTCTTCAGGGTATAAATGAGGATGATTGTGCGCAACCCCAAGTGGTCTTATTTGAATATATAACATATCACCGAATTCTAAAATAGTGTCTATATTTTCCCGAGAAAATACGGCTCTATTTAGAATAGAAGAATATACAGCCGCGCATGTTGCCATCGCGACACATTGTGCGTTGTTACCCTTAAACCGGGGATCGGCTTGATGCGTTGACCCTTTAATAATAATTTAACCGATTAAAATAATAATAAAAACAAAATGACATTTTATCAGGTCAGAAGAAACCTATTTATATGAATATAGAAACATATTATATATATTATGTTAAGCAAATTGAAATGTTCCAAACAAAGAATGCATTGTATGATTATAAAATAAAAATCAGTATGAAATAGGTATGTTAAAGAAGGTATCCCTGGTGAAATTACCATTACCTTTCTTAAACTACTGTGTGTTGTGTGTTTGTTACTTTTTCACGCAAATACTACTGAACCGATTACAATGAAATTTAGAACACATATAACTTGGATTAACACAAAGGATAGGTTTTATCCCGGAATCCCACGGGAACGGGAACTATGCGGGTTTTTCTTTGAAAACGCGGGCGAAGCCGCGGGCGGAAAGCTATTTTATCTATACATATAAATTATAAGCATTACATTACAAAATAAATATAATACGTTCAATTCCATAAAAAGAAAATAGGTAGGTATGTATCACTATAACGTAAGTTAATACAGAACAGTAGGTACATAACATGTCTAAGACAATATTATCATGATTTATAATTATAATAACCATTATTTTTACTATTTAAGGATATTTACAATTTCGAATATAATATTGAAGGAATTACCTAATACATATTTATTTTCACAATTAATATACCTAACACAAAATGGCGACCGACGCCGACAACCGCGGCTGCGCCCGCTCATCGCGCGACATTGCCGGTTCTCGATTCCCGCGCATTTTTTTACAACGAATTAGGAAAATAATATAGTACTGTTTCTTTGAAAACGCGGGCGAAGCCGCGGGCGGAAAGCTATTTTATCTATACATATAAGCATTGCATTACAAAATAAATATATGTAATACGTTCATTTCCATAAAAAGAAAATAGGTAGGTATGTATCACTCTAACGTAAGTTAATACAGAACAGTACATAACAATGTCAGAAACAATATTATCATGATATATAATAATTAATACTCATTATTTTTACTATTTAAGGATATTTACAATTTTGAATATAATATTTAAGGAATTACCTAATATTTAATTTATTTTCACAATTAATATACCTAACACACAAAATGGCGACCGACGCCGACAACCGCGGCTGCGCCCGCTCATCGCGCGACATTGGCGGTCCACGATGCCCGCGCATTTTTTTACAACGAATTAGGAAAAAAATATAGTAGTTAAAGAAAATTACTTTATTCTGTAATCGATTAGGTACATACGCAACTACATAATGAAAAATGTTTTTTAACACTACTTGACAACGGCAATTACGTACCTATTAGGATCATAAGCATTAGATAGGTACCAATTTCATAAAAAATCTTTGAATAATTATAAGAAATATCTACTTACCTACTTATTTAGAACATTTCAATTTGCACAAAAAAGATAAACCTGATTGATTACCTAATAGAGCCCTATGAAAATATGTACCTATGTTAATAATTAGTTCTAATAAATTGAATAAAGCTTACCGGTAGCGATACACGCCATTGCCGCTGCGTTGCCGCCATTGTTGCAAGAAGATGCTTGGAACATGTCGAGGGCACGAGATCACGTAGAATCTCGAAAAGTTACTGAAAACGATACATGAATATTTAAAAACAAAGCATTAAACAAACATCACTTGTTTTCACTAAAATACTTAATCAATCATCAATTCATTAAATCCATAGAAAAAACAAAAGAATAAATCGTTATGAATAAGAGTGAAGACTTTTGGTACCTAATTACATAAATAAACTAATTAATATATTTAATCGTTAGTTAGTAAAATATATAAAGAAAACAAACTCAAATCATTATTCACTCCAAGTACAATATGAGAGCAATAGTTAATGATAATATGTAAATCGACTTACCCTGCGAACAGGCGAAATGGTAAAGAAGGAGGAATGGCGCGGACACAGAATATATACTCAGGGGAAAGCGCGAAATTCACCGGAAGTAAAAATCCAGACGCGACATATTGCAAACATTACGAAAAAGTGGGAATAGACAATTTCACAGTTTTGTAATTTTTTCATAATTAAAAATTCAATTAATATTTTGTGATTACGTAGGTATTTTGAATATCTCTTATGTTTATTTTATTATATATAACAAAAAAATAATTTCAAAACATCTGTTTAATATTAATATATTGTAACCGTTAAGCTAATGGTATAAATATAATTCATACCTATTTTTTTTTTTTCATATTTAGAAGTTTTTTTACGAAAATATATTATAATATGTATTATAATTAATGAGTACTAATAATATTTTTTAAATAAATAGGTAGTAACTAATGTTTAATTTAATTTATACAATTATTATTCAAATAATTATAGAAGATTGTGTCTATACCTATAATAAATATCAAAGTCAATTAATGCTTTTTATAAACATAATCAAGAATTCAATATTTTTATAATTATTAAACACAACTATAATGTTTATGAAATTATTCTAAAGTAGACAAAAAATGTAACGTCTTGATTAAATTGCTTAATAATTAATTTTATTCAAGTTTTTTCTAATCTAAGAAAAACATATCCAATGCTGCCAACATTATATTTATTTTGGTCATAATAGCAATGTTTTTAATTTTAATGCACTTGAATAAAAGTTATATGTGCTCGTAATTTTTTATTTCATTAAATCTTTTTTATTTTTATGTCATTATATTTCTTTTAAAGATTGAATGAATTAAAGTCTTTCAATTGTTAATTTAATGTACTTTTTTACTATTGATACTAATGTCAAATTTTAAATGATCATTGTAACGTCAAATGAATATTTATGTCAACAAACAACTTTCCGAAAAATGTTATATCTAAATTTATTATCTCTAACAAAATAAAACTGTGAATATTTATCAAGCGTCCAAATATTGTAGATTTTAGTTTTTATGTTATACTTTGTACATAGTTTACTGTTCGTCCTTTATAACAATTAAATTAACCTGGTGTTGGGAATTTCTATATATTGTGTGTGTCATTTTTTTTTGTTGTAGATATCTGCGCTTGACTGATACATTTCAGTTTCTTATAAATCTATGAGATGTAAAACTATCCACAACGTGACATTGGCAAAATTGTGGCAACGCAGCACTGCCATTTATAAAATAAATTGAATTGAATTGAATTCAAATAAGAAAACGGCTTCTTGTATAGAATATAAAATATTAAGTGTTTTTTATGCATATCAAAAATATGTTTTGTAAATTTATCACTCCAAAAGTAAGAAGAGGATAAGAAGTTTTCATGTAATAATTGATCTATGTACTCGTTTTACTATTATATTATGTAATTCTAATAAGACGTGTCGATACTATAATAACGTTTGTTTCCAATAAGTTATTATAAAAATAAAACAACGATTAACAATGAATTAAAACATATATTTTTGTGATGAAAGAAGACTACAATGCCAAGTGTAAAACAAGTGAAATCTAATAAGATCAGAGAGTATGAAAATGAAGAAAAACATATTATTAAGTTTAATTTACCAAACATAAAGGAAATGTTTTATGATTTGCAGATGCTCACATTTTACATTTATTGAAGATTCCAGAAAGTTATTAGTATTATTAATATTGAATAACTCAGACTGATTGACCCATTGATGGTATTATATTATAGATGAAAAATAGTAATAAAGTGTATAAATTTCAATTTGAATAACCATGATATCTCTGAAAACTTGATAGCTATTGTTACTGTACATTTTATACTTCTTACTATAATATAAAGAATATACTTAATAAGTGAAAGCCGTCTACATTTTAAACAACAATGTTTGCTATAAGAAAAAAGGAACCGAGTATAATAATTTGGCCATACTGTTTATCAATTTTAATTCACCAAACATCATCATACATTTAATATACCTATCTATCCAAAAAATATCTTTCAAGAACAATGTAACTCGGGATCCCTGCAGAAGTCTTGACAAAAATATGAAATAAAAGTTACTGTCATTAAAATATTGATTTAAACATAGTACCTATCCCTACACCAAGTTATGTCATTAATTAAATTAAATAAATATGGTTTGAATATTATGTTTTCAGTGTAAATAAATATATGTATAATGAAAAAAGTTATTCATGTGTTTCATTTTCTTATTAATCTAGTGTCTGTTAGTGATAATATTCATAAAGTAGAAACAAATGATTTATATTGCTATACAAATAATTTAAATCTCTTTCATATTATAATTTTTTAAATATATTTTACTGTTGGATAACTTTGCATAAGTATTGCACATGTTAAAGTAAGTAGGTATTCATTTATTAAATTCTCATTGAATACCTGTTGATAATTATTATTATTTCACGTTTATTTTTATTATTCTAATTTGAAATCATAATTCATAGTTACTTATTTGAAGAGGGTACGGAGGTACCTACATTTTATTCACACTTAATTTTTATTACAACAATGGCGAAAGTTTAATGAAATAAAAAATCAGTATAATTATTATTATGTAATAGATCTATATACTTATTACTATGTACAGGTACATGTTTAAATAAAGGAATAGTATAGTAGGGTAGGGCACAACAACAAAAATAACGTGTGGCACTCGGTGACTGCCGCGGTAAATAGCATGCCTTCAAGCCACACCTCCGAGCCAGTCGGAGTGGTGAGCGTGAGGTCTTTTCGTTACGGAATTTCTCGATTCGGTCCCCGCGCTCAAGGCCCGCGATAGAAGCTATGCAATAGCAGCAATAGCTTAATAAAAAACCGTAGATAAGTAATGTTGGCATGTACGGAAACCTTAGTGTTGTGAGTCCAACTCGCACTTAACTCATTTTAATTTAAATCTATACCAACTTTCATAGTAAATCAACTGTCCATTTCTACACATTAAATATTTATTACAAAGAACAATTATTGTTTTGCAAATAAACGCTGGTTTTATAGACCCCATAGCAATGGTGTGGCAATAGTCAGTAACTCAGTAGGTACATATATTTATTCGCCCTGTTTAACTATGTCAATTACGATATGTCGAGACGAAATCTCAACACTGCAACTGGTATCCGTGAGATGCGTCGGTAGAAAATCTGTATAAAAATCATATAAAAATATGGTTGTTTTACCTCGATTTTTTTACTATTTGTTTTAATAACATCAATAGCAATTACTCTTCTCGGTTTATTACCTATATTACCTATATTATTCACAACTATGCGGGTTCTTCAACTACGCTGGCGAAGCCGTTGGCGCGCGGAAAGCTAGTATAAAAAATATATACCTATTCACGTATCACATTCAAGTGTTTTCACTTTTCAAGTTTCATGTAGGTAAACTTTTGATGTAAGTAACAATTAAGGTAGACAGGTCTATATTGATATATATGTAATATTTTGTAGTTTACGTAACGCCTAAAAATTAACTAAGAATTTACCTACATAATTGACTAAAATTTTTTAGGAAGTCTGTTTATATACTTGAATTGAATTGTGTCTGTATCGTATTGAATTTATTTATTTATTTATTTGATTTGCCAACAGATGTACATCTTATATTAATTTGAATAGCATTCTACTTATTGGCGTCTTTTTCTCCAATATTATTTTATAATTCATATATTAAAAGCTTATGAAGTATGGTCCCTACGTGAGGAATACATGAATACATTAAACAAATTTAAGATAAATTCCAGATAGAATAGCAACTGCCTACCAATGCAACAAAATCAATCTTTTCTGCACACTATTCAGCCTTTCAGCCAGAGAAGATCGTGAGGTAATCCGGCACTTGGTGAGCGTGCTGGTTTTTTTACTCCGTGAGACTGTCCACGTTCGAGGGTGCATGGTGCGCGGGCTGCAAGCAGCCCACGGCCCATCCCAGGTCAGCAATCTTCAGTCATTTGAAAATGCATTCGAATTTCTTGTCCATTTGTTACTATCTGGTAGCAGCGATTCAACAGTCAGTCGGAAATGTTAATAAATACCCCATTCAAATTTTTTCTACTCTGGGAAGCTGTCTACCTTCGAGGTTGTGCGGTGCGCGGGCAGCAAGCAGCCCGCGGCGCCGTCTTTTGCCATTGCTATTCAATTACCCTTCCTACTATGGAAATTTCCATACAAAATTTTTGAAAAAAAAAAATTTCGCTTTTTACCAAAAATTTTTATATGCCTGGAAGCGGACCAGGTTTTGAAGCATTTTTTACTTCGGCGACCCCGACCTACCTGCCACCGGTTCAGAGAGCCGTTGAATTTCGTGATGTATGGAAAATGGAAACCGGGGGTCGGAGAGAAATTCTGAGTATGCAGTTTTGTAAATATGGCCGATAAGAGCACAAAAGTCAATTTTCAGACCGATTGTGAAATAACCGGCGCCACCATCTTGCTTTGAAAAATTGGCCATTTTTGAAAAAAAAAAATTGCGTCCAATTTGAAATTTCTCGATTGCCCTGGTAGCACCCCATCTTCTTGATCATTTTTTAGTTCTACACCCCCCACCTATCTGGCGCCGTTTCGGAGAGCCGTCGAATTTCGTGATGTATGGAAAATGGAAACCGGGGGTCGGAGAGAAATTCTGAGTATGCAATTTTGTAAATCTGGCCGATCAGAGATCAGAAGTCAATTTTCAGACCCATCGTAAAGTAACCGGCGCCACCATCTTGCTTTGAAAAATTGGCCATTTTTGAAAAAAAAATGGCGTCCAATTTAAAATTTATCGATTGCCCTGGTAGCGCCCCATCTTCCTGATCATTTTTTAGTTCTACACCCCCCACCTATCTAGCACCGTTTCGTAGAGCCGTCGAATTTTGCGTTGTATGAAACTCGGAAACCAGCGGTGGAAACTCGATTATGAGTATGCCAACTTAATATGCGGCTCGATTAAAGCCCCTGTGCCAATTTTCAGCGCGATCGGACCAGCGATGGCCGTTTTAGAATTTGTATGGCGGCGGCCATTTTTTCCGCCATTTTGAATTTTTTTCACTATCTGTGGTAATTGCTCGAGGTCTACTACAAGTTTAGTTTGAGCACCCCAGATGTAGCTGCTACCGTTTGCGCGGGCCGTTGACCGTCTCCGCGGGATGTGAGAAAGTTCAAGATTTCGGATTTTTCTGGATATCCTGGGAGCTGGGCGAGTACAAACGTGGTGAGAGTGTGTTTCCGCGTTGCGCCACCTCGGCTAAATTTACGTTTTTATGTTTGCGCCAAAAATGGAAAAATTCCAAAATCGAGCGTCCCACTACGGCTCCCTGGTAGCGTCCCAGGGTGGTGATCATTTTTAGTTCCGGGACCCCCCACCCAACTCGCACCGTTTCCGCGGGCCGTTGGATTTTACGTTGTATGAAAGTTGGAAACTGGGGCCCGGAGCCACTCGAACGGGGCACCGATCGATTCGCCGGCTCGAACAGAGCACGTGTGCCAAATTTGAGACGTAAGGATTCATAAACGGCGATTTTGGCAAAGTACGGCGGCCATCTTGTTTTCGCGAAAATCCCCATTTTTCCACCCCCCCTGGTAATCGCCACCAGTTCCGAGCATTTTTTGTTCAGACACCACCAGGTATCACCGTTTTTGCGCACCTCCAGGGGTCCACTCGGTTTTTGAAGATGATCGAGATCGCTATATTTTTCCTCTGGTCACTCGGCGCACCTCTACACGATCACGTCATTATCCCGCCCACTTTCCACGTAGTTTCCGAGAAAAGCGATGTCAGTCAGTCAGTGAGTGGTAGTGTAGCTTTATATATTATAACTAGCTGGTGCGTTGTGCGCGGGCTGCAAGCAGCCCGCGAGCCCCTTTTGCCCCTGGGTTGAAGCAATAGGGCAGTCATTTGAAAATGCATTCGAATTTTCTGTCCATTTGTTACATCTGCTAACAGCGAATCTACAGTCTGTCGGTAATGCTTATAAATTCCCCATTCAAGTATTCTCCACTCCGGGAGGCTGTCCACCTTCGAGGGTGCTTGGTGCGCGGGCTGCAAGCAGCCCGCGAAGCATCCCAGAGCAGAAATCTTCAGTCATTTGAAAATGCATTAAAATTCCCCGTCAATTTGTTATTATCTGCTAACAGCGATTCCACAGTCAATCGGAGGTGCTTATAAATTCCCAATTCAAATATTTTCTGCTCGGGGGGCTGTCCACTTTCGAAGGCGCGGGTGCGTCTCATCCCGGGGCAGAAATCTTCAGTCAATTGAAAATGCATTCGAATTTCCTGCCCATTTGTTACTATATGCTAACAGAGATTCTACAATCTACAGTCAATGATAAAAAATCATTGATTCGTGATGAAATATACACTAAAAAGTATTGTATTGTTGTATTGTATCAGCCTGTCGTGTCCCAATGCTGAGCAAAGGCCTCTCCAAGTCGCTTCCACGAATCGCGGTCTTGTCCTAATGAAAGCCAGTCATTTTTAAATTGGTGAAGTTCATCTCGCCATCTCTTCTTCGGCCTGCCACGACGTCTTCTATGTGTTCCTGGGCTCCACAAAGTGGTTATCTTGGCCCACAGTTCGTCCGGCATGCGACTTATGTGCCCTGCCCAACTCCATTTCAACGCAGCGGCTTTTTGCGCTACATCGGCAATTTTAGTTTTGGAGCGCAGCTCGGTGTTTCGAACACGATCTGTTAATTTAACACCCAGTATACTTCGCTCCATTGCCCTTTGGCAGACCTTCAGTTTGGACTTTTGTTCCTTTGTCAGCGACCAAGTTTGCGCACCATAAGTCAAGATAGGAAGAATACACATGTCCATAAGCTTTCTTTTGATGTTGATAGGGAGATCTCCTTTAAAAAATTCCTTCATGGACCAAAAACTCCTCCAAGCATTTTCTATTCGCCTTGTGATTTCGCGATCTTGTCTTGCCTGGAAGGAGAGTACTTGTCCGAGATATATGTATTCTTGGACATATTGTATATCTTCGTTATCGATGGTCATTCGGATCTTGGTGGTATTGGTCATGATTTTGGTCTTGGTCCTGTTCATTTTTAGTCCAACCTCCAGGCTGACGTTGCTTAGGTCTTGTAGCATTTCTTGTAGTTCGCGAGCTGAAGAAGAGAATAGAACCACATCATCAGCAAAACGCAAGTTGGTTAATTTTGCTCCACCGACAGCAATGCCCCGTTCCATCCAACCAATCGTAAGTTTTCTAAAAAGTATTAAATAAAAATAACTACGTTAAAAAAACCGACTTCAAAAACGGAAAAGTAAAAAATAAAAACGATTTAATATACCTTCTTAATTACTACATAATATTTAGTTGTGCTATTTACCTTATATGCAATTCAAGAACTACATTATTCGCAATACAAAAAAACGCTATTTTCGATACAAAAACAGAGAGTAGTGACGTACTACTCTTGGTGTAAGTCCTACGCTTATAAAGCGTGAACGA
Organism: Colias behrii; assembly: GCA_029959065.1. Lineage (NCBI taxonomy): Eukaryota > Metazoa > Arthropoda > Insecta > Lepidoptera > Pieridae > Colias > Colias behrii. The sequence goes on from JARWMC010000022.1 coordinate 9,092,111, forward strand.
TTGGCTTATTCACTCAATAAAATATTTATTTATTTATTTAAAAAACATCACATGCCATTACAGGACAATGCCAAATGCGACAGAGATACAATTTTATACAACAAAAAAAATAAACTTAACTAAATTAAAATAACATACATAAATTAACAATTAACAAAGAAATATAAGCTTTAAATAACTTCTTAACAATAACAGATTATTAACTGTAATATCACCCTTGCGAATTCAGTTTAATATGTGTGAAGATGTATAAAACATATTGAAAACTTCAGTCGTTTTAGTAGCGTCGATTAAAATCAAATTCATTATGCATTAAAATTCCCCGTCAATTTGTTATTATCTGCTAACAGCGATTCCACAGTCAATCGGAAGTGCTTATAAATTTCTCATTCAAATATTTTCTATTCCGGGGGGCTGTCCACCTTCGAGGGTGAGTGGTGCGCGAGCTGCAAGCAGCTCGCGGCTCATCCCAGGGCAGAAATCTTCAGTCATTTGAAAATGCATTCGAATTTCCTGTCCATTTGTTACATCTGCTAACAGTGATTCTACAGTCAGTCCGAAATGCTTATAAATTCCCTATTCAAGTTTTTTTTCTACTCCGGGAGGCCATCTTCCACCGAAGTTGCGTGGTGCGCGGGCAGCAAGCAGCCCGCGGCGCGTCCCAGGGAAGAAATCTTCAGTCATTTGAAAATGCATTAGAATTCCTTATCCATTTTTTATTATCTGCTAACAGCGATTCCACAGTCAGTCGAAACTGCTTATAAATTACTTATTCAAATATTTTATACTTCGGGAGGCTGTTGACCTTCGAGGTTGCGCGGTGCGCGGGCAGCAAGCAGCCCGCGGCGCCGTCTTTTGCCGTTGCTATTCCTATTACCCTTCCTACTATGGAAATTTCCATACAAAATTTTGGAAAAAAAAATTTCGCTTTTTACCAAAAAATTTTATGTGCCTGGAAGCGGACCAGGTTTTGAAGCATTTTTTACTTCGGCGACCCCGACCTAAGTGCCACCGGTTCAGAGAGCCGTTGAATTTCGTGATGTATGGAAAATGGAAACCAGGGGTCGGAGAGAGATTCTGAGTATGCAGTATTGTAAATATGGCCGATAAGAGCACAAAAGTCAATTTTTAGACCCATCGTAAAGTAACCGGCGCCACCATCTTGCTTTGAAAAATTGGCCATTTTTGAAAAAAAAAATGGCGTCCAATTTGAAATTTCTCCATTGCCCTGGTAGCGCCCCATCTTCCTGATCATTTTTTAGTTCTACACCCCCCACCTATCTCGCGCCGTTTCGGAGAGCCGTCGAATTTCGCGTTGTATGAAACTCGGAAACCAGCGGTGGAAATTCAATTATGAGTATCCCACCTTAATGTGCGGCTCGATTAAAGCCCCTGTGCCAAGTTTCAGCGCGATCGGCCCAGCAATGGCCGTTTTAGAAATTGTATGGCGGCGGCCATTTTTTCCGCCATTTTGAATTTTTTTCACTATCTGTGGTAATTGCTCGAGGTCTACTCCAAGTTTAGTTCGAGCACCCCAGATGTAGCTGCTACCGTTTGCGCGGGCCGTTGACCGTCTTCGCGGGCTGTGAGAAAGTTCAGGGTTTCATATTTTTCTGGATATCCTGGGAGCTGGGCGAGTATGAGTGCGTCATTGGTGTGTTTCTCCATTGCACCACCTCGGCTATATGCACCTTTTTATGTTTGCGCCAAAAATGGAAAAAATCCAAAATCGAGCGTCCCACTATGGCTCCCTGGTAGCGTCCCAGGGTGGTGATCATTTTTAGTTCCGACACCCCCCACCCAACTCGCACCGTTTCCGCGGGCCGTTGGATTTTACGTTGTATGGAAGTTGGAAACTGGGGCCCGGAGCCACTCGAACGGGGCACCGATCGATTCGCCGGCTCGAACAGAGCACGTGTGCCAAATTTGAGACGTAAGGATTCATAAACGGCGATTTTGGCAAAGTACGGCGGCCATCTTGTTTTCGCGAAAATCCCCATTTTTCCACCACCCCTGGTAATCGCCACCAGTTCCGAGCATTTTTTGTTCAGACACCCCCCCTCCAGGTGTCACCGTTTTGGCGCACCTCCAGGGGTCCACTCGGTTTTCGAAGGTGATCGAGATCGCTATATTTTTCCTCTGGTCACTCGGCGCACCTCTACACGATCACGTCATTATCCCCCCCACTTTCCACGTAGTTTCCGAGAAAACCGATGTCAGTCAGTGAGTGAGTGGTAGTGTAGCTTTATATATTATAATAATAATAACTAGCTGGTGCGTTGTGCGCGGGCTGCAAGCAGCCCGCGAGCCCCTTTTGCCCCTGGGTTGAAGCAATAGGGCAGTCATTTGAAAATGCATCAAAATTCCCCGTCAATTTGATATTATTTGCCAACAGCGATTCCACAGTCAATCGGAAGTGCTTATAAATTCCCAATTCAAATATTTTCAATTCTGGAATGCTGTCGACCTTCGAGGGTGCGTGGTGCGCGGGCTGCAAGCAGCCCGCGAGCCCCTTTTGCCCCTGGGTTGAAGCAATAGGGCAGTCATTTGAAAATGCATCAAAATTCCCCGTCAATTTGATATTATTTGCCAACAGCGATTCCACAGTCAATCGGAAGTGCTTATAAATTCCCAATTCAAATATTTTAAATTCTGGAATGCTGTCGACCTTCGAGGGTGCGTGGTGCGCGGGCTGCAAGCAGCCCGCGAGCCCCTTTTGCCCCTGGGTTGAAGCAATAGGGCAGTTCATTTGAAAATGCATTCGAATTTCCTGTCCATTTGTTACATGTGCTAACAGCGATTCTACAGTCAGTCGGTAATGCTTATAAATTCCCCATTCAAGTATTTTCCACTCCGGGAGGCTGTCCACCTTCGAGGGAGCGCGGTGCGGAAGCATCCCAGGGCAGAAATCTTTAGTCATTTGAAAATGCATTAAAATTCCCCTTCAATTTGTTATTATCTGCTAACAGCGATTCCACAGTCAATCGGAAGTGCTTATAAATTTCCCATTCAAATATTTTCTATTCCGGGGGGCTGTCCACCTTCGGGGGTGCGCGGTGCGCGAGCTGCAAGCAGCTCGCGGCTCATCCCAGGGCAGAAATCTTCAGTCATTTGAAAATGCATTCGAATTTCCTGTCCATTTGTTACATCTGCTAACAGCGATTCTACAGTCAGTCGAAACTGCTTATAAATTACTTATTCAAATATTGGTTAAATTTTTGAAACGTGATCCCGAATTTCATGTATTTGAGGTATCATAGCGGTGACTTTTCATAATAAACTGTTCAAGACAATAAATGTGTGAAGATGTATAAAACATATTGAAAACTTCAAGTCTTTTTAGTAGCGTAGTTTAAAATCCAATTCATTATGCTTTCGGCACTAAAATATCTAACTGAAAGCCATAGGACTACAGTCAAAGGGTGTATCGAATAAGATATCGTTACACTATAAAAATAACTACTTTAAAAAAAACAACTTCAAAAACGGAAAAGTAAAAAATAATTAATTAGGTACTACATATTAATTAGGGTTTGAAGTCGGTGCCAAGCACTAAACACTTATTAAACTACGCTATTTTTTGATACAAGAACTAAGATTATTTCGATACAAGAACTACCTACTTGCAATTCAATAACATTATTCGCGATACAAAAAATTGGCTATTTTCGATACAAAATCTACACTACTCTTGGTGTAAGTCCTACGCTTATAAAGCGTGAAGGATTGGCTCATTCACTCAATAAATGTGTGAAGATGTGTATATTATTACATATTGAAAACTTCAGTCTTTTTAGTAGCTTCGTTTAAAATCAAATTCATTATGCTTTCGGCACTAAAAATAAGAACCTACTTTTCTGTTTTTGAAGTCGGTTTTTTAAATATAAATAAATATAAATAAATTATTTATTTGCAAGTAAACATGGTATACAAAGGTGTTAAGAATAAGATACATTATTTCAGCATGTTTAGCCGTTATTCAACGGCATGCAAATACATTTTTCATTAGATATACATTTTATATTATGTCTTCTTGATTTTATTTTATTAAAATCAATTCATTTGTTATTCATTCACATTATTATAATTAATATTTCACAATTCATTCATATTCATTACAAAAATTACATACATTATTACAAAATTAATATTAAGACGCAAGTAGACAATGTTAATTACGAGTTTAGGTATTCTTTAACACTATAAAAACATTTCTGTTGAAGCCATTTATGAAGTTCTTTAAAAAATAATTTAGTATCTAAGTTTTTTAATTTAGTTGGCACTTTATTATATATTATTACACTCATACAAAGACAGTTTTTATTATATTTTTTTAATCTAGGATTATCTTTTAAAATTAGTTTACTTGGATCTCGGCGACTACGGCTATTTAAATCACTTGCCTTTTTATAAAGATACATATGCTTAGTCACAAACACGCACATATCATAAATGTAAAGAGATGGCAATGGCAGCAGACAAAGTTTTTTAAATATCGGCTCACAGGACTGATCCGATCTCATACCACATAAGGCCCGTATACATCTCTTTTGAGCCAGAAATGCTCTTGTTATATCGGTACTATTGCCCCAGATAACAAGTCCATAACGCAAAACAGATTCCACGTAAGCGTAATAAGAAGTAAGTGCGGTTTTTAACGTAGTTTTAATAGTTTTTAACCTACGTAGTTTTTTTGTTTGAGTGGGAATCGCTCTAAAATCGCTTCTGTTCAAGAGTTAACACGCTCGTCGCTTCGCTCCTCGCTACCTATTTGAATATTTACGCCGGCCGCTGACGTGACTTGCTCGCTTCGCTCGCTTGGCTAGTGCGGTAGTTCAAAAGTAACCTAACTCGTTCGTCGCTTCGCTCCTCGCTACCTATTTGAATATTTACGCCGGCCGCTGACGTGACTTGCTCGCTTCGCTCGCTTGGCTAGTGCGGTAGTTCAAAAGTAACCTAACTCGCTCGTCGCTTCGCTCCTCGCTACTTCTTTGAATATTTACGCAGGCCGCTGACGTGACTTGCTCGCTTCGCTCGCTTGGCTAGTGCGGTAGTTCAAAAGTTAACCTAACTCGCTCGTCGCTTCGCTCCTCGCTACTTCTTTGAATATTTACGCCGGCCGCTGACGTGACTTGCTCGCTTCGCTCGCTTGGCTAGTGCAGTAGTTCAAAAGTTAACCTAACTCGCTCGTCGCTTCGCTCCTCGCTACTTCTTTGAATATTTACGCCGGCCGCTGACGTGACTTGCTCGCTTCGCTCGCTTGGCTAGTGCGATAGTTCAAATGTTAACCTAACTCGCTCGTCGCTTCGCTCCTCGCTACCTATTTGAATATTTACGCCAGCCGCTGCCGTGATTCGCTCGCTTCGCTCGCTTGGTTCGTGCGGTAGTTCAAAAGTTAATAAATATTTTCTACTCCGGGAGGCTGTCGACCTTCGAGGTTGCGCGGTGCGCGGGCAGCAAGTAGCCCGCGGCGCCGTCTTTTGCCGTTGCTATTCAATTACCCATCCTACTATGGAAATTTCCATACAAAATTTTCGAAAAAAAAAATTTCGCTTTTTACCAAAAATTTTTATATGCCTGGAAGCGGACCAGGTTTTGAAGCATTTTTTACTTCGGCGACCCCGACCTACCTGCCACCGGTTCAGAGAGCCGTTGAATTTCGTGATGTATGTAAAATGGAAACCGAGGGTCGGAGAGAAATTTTGAGTATGCAGTTTTGTAAATCTGGCGGATAAGAGCACAGAAATCAATTTTCAGACCGATCGTAAAGTAACCGGCGCCACCATCTTGCTTTGAAAAATTGGCCATTTTTGAAAAAAAAAAATTGCGTTCAATTTGAAATTTCTCCATTGCCCTGGTAGCGCCCCATCTTCCTGATCATTTTTTAGTTCTACACCCCCCACCTATCTGGCGCCGTTTCGGAGAGCCGTCGAATTTCGCGTTGTATGAAACTCGGAAACCAGCGATGGAAACTCGATGATGAGTATTCCAACGTAATATGAGTCTCGATTAAAGCCCCTGTGCCAAGTTTCAGCGCGATTGGACCAGCGATGGCCGTTTTAGCATTTGTATGGCGGCGGCCATTTTTTCCGCCATTTTGAATTTTTTTCACTATCTGTGGTAATTGCTCGAGGTCTACTCCAAGTTTAGTTCGAGCACCCCAGATGTAGCTGTTACCGTTTGCGCGGGCCGTTGACCGTCTCTGCGGGCTGTGAGAAAGTTCAGGATTTCGGATTTTTCTGGATATCCTGGGAGCTGGGTGAGTATGAATGCGTCATTGGTGTGTTTCTCCGTCGTGCCACCTTGGCTAAATTTACGTTTTTATGTTTGCGCCAAAAATGGAAAAATTCCAAAATCGAGCGACCCACTATGGCTCCCTGGTAGCGTCCCAGGGTGGTGATCATTTTTAGTTCCGACACCCCCCACCCAACTGGCACCGTTTCCGCGGGCCGTTGGATTTTACGTTGTATGGAAGTCGGAAACTGGGGCCCGGAGCCACTCGAACGGGGCACCGATCGATTCGCCGGCTCGCACAGAGCACGTGTGCCAAATTTGAGACGTAAGGATTCATAAACGGCGATTTTGGCAAAGTACGGCGGCCATCTTGTTTTCGCGAAAATCCCCATTTTTCCACCTCCCCTGGTAATCGCCACCAGTTCCGAGAATTTTTTGTTCAGACACCCCCCCTCCAGGTATCACCGTTTTTGCGCACCTCCAGGGGTCCACTCGGTTTTCGAAGGTGATCGAGATCGCTATATTTTTCCTCTGGTCGATCGGAGCACCTCTACACGATCACGTCGAAATCCCCCCAACTTTCCACGTAGTTTCCGAGAAAAGCGATGTCAGTGAGTGAGTGGTAGTGTAGCTTTATATATTATAACTAGCTGGTGCGTTGTGCGCGGGCTGCAAGCAGCCCGCGAGCCCCTTTTGCCCCTGGGTTGAAGCAATAGGGCAGTCATTTGAAAATGCATCAAAATTCCCCGTCAATTTGATATTATTTGCCAACAGCGATTCCACAGTCAATCGGAAGTGCTTATAAATTCCCAATTCAAATATTTTCAATTCTGGAATGCTGTCGACCTTCGAGGGTGCGTGGTGCGCGGGCTGCAAGCAGCCCGCGAGCCCCTTTTGCCCCTGGGTTGAAGCAATAGGGCAGTCATTTGAAAATGCATCAAAATTCCCCGTCAATTTGATATTATTTGCCAACAGCGATTCCACAGTCAATCGGAAGTGCTTATAAATTCCCAATTCAAATATTTTAAATTCTGGAATGCTGTCGACCTTCGAGGGTGCGTGGTGCGCGGGCTGCAAGCAGCCCGCGAGCCCCTTTTGCCCCTGGGTTGAAGCAATAGGGCAGTTCATTTGAAAATGCATTCGAATTTCCTGTCCATTTGTTACATGTGCTAACAGCGATTCTACAGTCAGTCGGTAATGCTTATAAATTCCCCATTCAAGTATTTTCCACTCCGGGAGGCTGTCCACCTTCGAGGGAGCGCGGTGCGGAAGCATCCCAGGGCAGAAATCTTTAGTCATTTGAAAATGCATTAAAATTCCCCTTCAATTTGTTATTATCTGCTAACAGCGATTCCACAGTCAATCGGAAGTGCTTATAAATTTCCCATTCAAATATTTTCTATTCCGGGGGGCTGTCCACCTTCGGGGGTGCGCGGTGCGCGAGCTGCAAGCAGCTCGCGGCTCATCCCAGGGCAGAAATCTTCAGTCATTTGAAAATGCATTCGAATTTCCTGTCCATTTGTTACATCTGCTAACAGCGATTCTACAGTCAGTCGAAACTGCTTATAAATTACTTATTCAAATATTGGTTAAATTTTTGAAACGTGATCCCGAATTTCATGTATTTGAGGTATCATAGCGGTGACTTTTCATAATAAACTGTTCAAGACAATAAATGTGTGAAGATGTATAAAACATATTGAAAACTTCAAGTCTTTTTAGTAGCGTAGTTTAAAATCCAATTCATTATGCTTTCGGCACTAAAATATCTAACTGAAAGCCATAGGACTACAGTCAAAGGGTGTATCGAATAAGATATCGTTACACTATAAAAATAACTACTTTAAAAAAAACAACTTCAAAAACGGAAAAGTAAAAAATAATTAATTAGGTACTACATATTAATTAGGGTTTGAAGTCGGTGCCAAGCACTAAACACTTATTAAACTACGCTATTTTTTGATACAAGAACTAAGATTATTTCGATACAAGAACTACCTACTTGCAATTCAATAACATTATTCGCGATACAAAAAATTGGCTATTTTCGATACAAAATCTACACTACTCTTGGTGTAAGTCCTACGCTTATAAAGCGTGAAGGATTGGCTCATTCACTCAATAAATGTGTGAAGATGTGTATATTATTACATATTGAAAACTTCAGTCTTTTTAGTAGCTTCGTTTAAAATCAAATTCATTATGCTTTCGGCACTAAAAATAAGAACCTACTTTTCTGTTTTTGAAGTCGGTTTTTTAAATATAAATAAATATAAATAAATTATTTATTTGCAAGTAAACATGGTATACAAAGGTGTTAAGAATAAGATACATTATTTCAGCATGTTTAGCCGTTATTCAACGGCATGCAAATACATTTTTCATTAGATATACATTTTATATTATGTCTTCTTGATTTTATTTTATTAAAATCAATTCATTTGTTATTCATTCACATTATTATAATTAATATTTCACAATTCATTCATATTCATTACAAAAATTACATACATTATTACAAAATTAATATTAAGACGCAAGTAGACAATGTTAATTACGAGTTTAGGTATTCTTTAACACTATAAAAACATTTCTGTTGAAGCCATTTATGAAGTTCTTTAAAAAATAATTTAGTATCTAAGTTTTTTAATTTAGTTGGCACTTTATTATATATTATTACACTCATACAAAGACAGTTTTTATTATATTTTTTTAATCTAGGATTATCTTTTAAAATTAGTTTACTTGGATCTCGGCGACTACGGCTATTTAAATCACTTGCCTTTTTATAAAGATACATATGCTTAGTCACAAACACGCACATATCATAAATGTAAAGAGATGGCAATGGCAGCAGACAAAGTTTTTTAAATATCGGCTCACAGGACTGATCCGATCTCATACCACATAAGGCCCGTATACATCTCTTTTGAGCCAGAAATGCTCTTGTTATATCGGTACTATTGCCCCAGATAACAAGTCCATAACGCAAAACAGATTCCACGTAAGCGTAATAAGAAGTAAGTGCGGTTTTTAACGTAGTTTTAATAGTTTTTAACCTACGTAGTTTTTTTGTTTGAGTGGGAATCGCTCTAAAATCGCTTCTGTTCAAGAGTTAACACGCTCGTCGCTTCGCTCCTCGCTACCTATTTGAATATTTACGCCGGCCGCTGACGTGACTTGCTCGCTTCGCTCGCTTGGCTAGTGCGGTAGTTCAAAAGTAACCTAACTCGCTCGTCGCTTCGCTCCTCGCTACCTATTTGAATATTTACGCCGGCCGCTGACGTGACTTGCTCGCTTCGCTCGCTTGGCTAGTGCGGTAGTTCAAAAGTAACCTAACTCGCTCGTCGCTTCGCTCCTCGCTACTTCTTTGAATATTTACGCAGGCCGCTGACGTGACTTGCTCGCTTCGCTCGCTTGGCTAGTGCGGTAGTTCAAAAGTTAACCTAACTCGCTCGTCGCTTCGCTCCTCGCTACTTCTTTGAATATTTACGCCGGCCGCTGACGTGACTTGCTCGCTTCGCTCGCTTGGCTAGTGCAGTAGTTCAAAAGTTAACCTAACTCGCTCGTCGCTTCGCTCCTCGCTACTTCTTTGAATATTTACGCCGGCCGCTGACGTGACTTGCTCGCTTCGCTCGCTTGGCTAGTGCGATAGTTCAAATGTTAACCTAACTCGCTCGTCGCTTCGCTCCTCGCTACCTATTTGAATATTTACGCCAGCCGCTGCCGTGATTCGCTCGCTTCGCTCGCTTGGTTCGTGCGGTAGTTCAAAAGTTAATAAATATTTTCTACTCCGGGAGGCTGTCGACCTTCGAGGTTGCGCGGTGCGCGGGCAGCAAGTAGCCCGCGGCGCCGTCTTTTGCCGTTGCTATTCAATTACCCATCCTACTATGGAAATTTCCATACAAAATTTTCGAAAAAAAAAATTTCGCTTTTTACCAAAAATTTTTATATGCCTGGAAGCGGACCAGGTTTTGAAGCATTTTTTACTTCGGCGACCCCGACCTACCTGCCACCGGTTCAGAGAGCCGTTGAATTTCGTGATGTATGTAAAATGGAAACCGAGGGTCGGAGAGAAATTTTGAGTATGCAGTTTTGTAAATCTGGCGGATAAGAGCACAGAAATCAATTTTCAGACCGATCGTAAAGTAACCGGCGCCACCATCTTGCTTTGAAAAATTGGCCATTTTTGAAAAAAAAAAATTGCGTTCAATTTGAAATTTCTCCATTGCCCTGGTAGCGCCCCATCTTCCTGATCATTTTTTAGTTCTACACCCCCCACCTATCTGGCGCCGTTTCGGAGAGCCGTCGAATTTCACGTTGTATGAAACTCGGAAACCAGCGATGGAAACTCGATGATGAGTATTCCAACGTAATATGAGTCTCGATTAAAGCCCCTGTGCCAAGTTTCAGCGCGATTGGACCAGCGATGGCCGTTTTAGCATTTGTATGGCGGCGGCCATTTTTTCCGCCATTTTGAATTTTTTTCACTATCTGTGGTAATTGCTCGAGGTCTACTCCAAGTTTAGTTCGAGCACCCCAGATGTAGCTGTTACCGTTTGCGCGGGCCGTTGACCGTCTCTGCGGGCTGTGAGAAAGTTCAGGATTTCGGATTTTTCTGGATATCCTGGGAGCTGGGTGAGTATGAATGCGTCATTGGTGTGTTTCTCCGTCGTGCCACCTTGGCTAAATTTACGTTTTTATGTTTGCGCCAAAAATGGAAAAATTCCAAAATCGAGCGACCCACTATGGCTCCCTGGTAGCGTCCCAGGGTGGTGATCATTTTTAGTTCCGACACCCCCCACCCAACTGGCACCGTTTCCGCGGGCCGTTGGATTTTACGTTGTATGGAAGTCGGAAACTGGGGCCCGGAGCCACTCGAACGGGGCACCGATCGATTCGCCGGCTCGCACAGAGCACGTGTGCCAAATTTGAGACGTAAGGATTCATAAACGGCGATTTTGGCAAAGTACGGCGGCCATCTTGTTTTCGCGAAAATCCCCATTTTTCCACCTCCCCTGGTAATCGCCACCAGTTCCGAGAATTTTTTGTTCAGACACCCCCCCTCCAGGTATCACCGTTTTTGCGCACCTCCAGGGGTCCACTCGGTTTTCGAAGGTGATCGAGATCGCTATATTTTTCCTCTGGTCGATCGGAGCACCTCTACACGATCACGTCGAAATCCCCCCAACTTTCCACGTAGTTTCCGAGAAAAGCGATGTCAGTGAGTGAGTGGTAGTGTAGCTTTATATATTATAATAATAACTAGCTGGTGCGTTGTGCGCGGGCTGCAAGCAGCCCGCGAGCCCCTTTTGCCCCTGGGTTGAAGCAATAGGGCAGTCATTTGAAAATGCATTCGAATTTTCTGTCCATTTGTTACATCTGCTAACAGCGAATCTACAGTCTGTCGGTAATGCTTATAAATTCCCCATTCAAGTATTCTCCACTCCGGGAGGCTGTCCACCTTCGAGGGTGCTTGGTGCGCGGGCTGCAAGCAGCCCGCGAAGCATCCCAGAGCAGAAATCTTCAGTCATTTGAAAATGCATTAAAATTCCCCGTCAATTTGTTATTATCTGCTAACAGCGATTCCACAGTCAATCGGAGGTGCTTATAAATTCCCAATTCAAATATTTTCTGCTCGGGGGGCTGTCCACTTTCGAAGGCGCGGGTGCGTCTCATCCCGGGGCAGAAATCTTCAGTCAATTGAAAATGCATTCGAATTTCCTGCCCATTTGTTACTATATGCTAACAGAGATTCTACAATCTACAGTCAATGATAAAAAATCATTGATTCGTGATGAAATATACACTAAAAAGTATTGTATTGTTGTATTGTATCAGCCTGTCGTGTCCCAATGCTGAGCAAAGGCCTCTCCAAGTCGCTTCCACGAATCGCGGTCTTGTCCTAATGAAAGCCAGTCATTTTTAAATTGGTGAAGTTCATCTCGCCATCTCTTCTTCGGCCTGCCACGACGTCTTCTATGTGTTCCTGGGCTCCACAAAGTGGTTATCTTGGCCCACAGTTCGTCCGGCATGCGACTTATGTGCCCTGCCCAACTCCATTTCAACGCAGCGGCTTTTTGCGCTACATCGGCAATTTTAGTTTTGGAGCGCAGCTCGGTGTTTCGAACACGATCTGTTAATTTAACACCCAGTATACTTCGCTCCATTGCCCTTTGGCAGACCTTCAGTTTGGACTTTTGTTCCTTTGTCAGCGACCAAGTTTGCGCACCATAAGTCAAGATAGGAAGAATACACATGTCCATAAGCTTTCTTTTGATGTTGATAGGGAGATCTCCTTTAAAAAATTCCTTCATGGACCAAAAACTCCTCCAAGCATTTTCTATTCGCCTTGTGATTTCGCGATCTTGTCTTGCCTGGAAGGAGAGTACTTGTCCGAGATATATGTATTCTTGGACATATTGTATATCTTCGTTATCGATGGTCATTCGGATCTTGGTGGTATTGGTCATGATTTTGGTCTTGGTCCTGTTCATTTTTAGTCCAACCTCCAGGCTGACGTTGCTTAGGTCTTGTAGCATTTCTTGTAGTTCGCGAGCTGAAGAAGAGAATAGAACCACATCATCAGCAAAACGCAAGTTGGTTAATTTTGCTCCACCGACAGCAATGCCCCGTTCCATCCAACCAATCGTAAGTTTTCTAAAAAGTATTAAATAAAAATAACTACGTTAAAAAAACCGACTTCAAAAACGGAAAAGTAAAAAATAAAAACGATTTAATATACCTTCTTAATTACTACATAATATTTAGTTGTGCTATTTACCTTATATGCAATTCAAGAACTACATTATTCGCAATACAAAAAAACGCTATTTTCGATACAAAAACAGAGAGTAGTGACGTACTACTCTTGGTGTAAGTCCTACGCTTATAAAGCGTGAACGATTGGCTTATTCACTCAATAAAATATTTATTTATTTATTTAAAAAACATCACATGCCATTACAGGACAATGCCAAATGCGACAGAGATACAATTTTATACAACAAAAAAAATAAACTTAACTAAATTAAAATAACATACATAAATTAACAATTAACAAAGAAATATAAGCTTTAAATAACTTCTTAACAATAACAGATTATTAACTGTAATATCACCCTTGCGAATTCAGTTTAATATGTGTGAAGATGTATAAAACATATTGAAAACTTCAGTCGTTTTAGTAGCGTCGATTAAAATCAAATTCATTATGCATTAAAATTCCCCGTCAATTTGTTATTATCTGCTAACAGCGATTCCACAGTCAATCGGAAGTGCTTATAAATTTCTCATTCAAATATTTTCTATTCCGGGGGGCTGTCCACCTTCGAGGGTGAGTGGTGCGCGAGCTGCAAGCAGCTCGCGGCTCATCCCAGGGCAGAAATCTTCAGTCATTTGAAAATGCATTCGAATTTCCTGTCCATTTGTTACATCTGCTAACAGTGATTCTACAGTCAGTCCGAAATGCTTATAAATTCCCTATTCAAGTTTTTTTTCTACTCCGGGAGGCCATCTTCCACCGAAGTTGCGTGGTGCGCGGGCAGCAAGCAGCCCGCGGCGCGTCCCAGGGAAGAAATCTTCAGTCATTTGAAAATGCATTAGAATTCCTTATCCATTTTTTATTATCTGCTAACAGCGATTCCACAGTCAGTCGAAACTGCTTATAAATTACTTATTCAAATATTTTATACTTCGGGAGGCTGTTGACCTTCGAGGTTGCGCGGTGCGCGGGCAGCAAGCAGCCCGCGGCGCCGTCTTTTGCCGTTGCTATTCCTATTACCCTTCCTACTATGGAAATTTCCATACAAAATTTTGGAAAAAAAAATTTCGCTTTTTACCAAAAAATTTTATGTGCCTGGAAGCGGACCAGGTTTTGAAGCATTTTTTACTTCGGCGACCCCGACCTAAGTGCCACCGGTTCAGAGAGCCGTTGAATTTCGTGATGTATGGAAAATGGAAACCAGGGGTCGGAGAGAGATTCTGAGTATGCAGTATTGTAAATATGGCCGATAAGAGCACAAAAGTCAATTTTTAGACCCATCGTAAAGTAACCGGCGCCACCATCTTGCTTTGAAAAATTGGCCATTTTTGAAAAAAAAAATGGCGTCCAATTTGAAATTTCTCCATTGCCCTGGTAGCGCCCCATCTTCCTGATCATTTTTTAGTTCTACACCCCCCACCTATCTCGCGCCGTTTCGGAGAGCCGTCGAATTTCGCGTTGTATGAAACTCGGAAACCAGCGGTGGAAATTCAATTATGAGTATCCCACCTTAATGTGCGGCTCGATTAAAGCCCCTGTGCCAAGTTTCAGCGCGATCGGCCCAGCAATGGCCGTTTTAGAAATTGTATGGCGGCGGCCATTTTTTCCGCCATTTTGAATTTTTTTCACTATCTGTGGTAATTGCTCGAGGTCTACTCCAAGTTTAGTTCGAGCACCCCAGATGTAGCTGCTACCGTTTGCGCGGGCCGTTGACCGTCTTCGCGGGCTGTGAGAAAGTTCAGGGTTTCATATTTTTCTGGATATCCTGGGAGCTGGGCGAGTATGAGTGCGTCATTGGTGTGTTTCTCCATTGCACCACCTCGGCTATATGCACCTTTTTATGTTTGCGCCAAAAATGGAAAAAATCCAAAATCGAGCGTCCCACTATGGCTCCCTGGTAGCGTCCCAGGGTGGTGATCATTTTTAGTTCCGACACCCCCCACCCAACTCGCACCGTTTCCGCGGGCCGTTGGATTTTACGTTGTATGGAAGTTGGAAACTGGGGCCCGGAGCCACTCGAACGGGGCACCGATCGATTCGCCGGCTCGAACAGAGCACGTGTGCCAAATTTGAGACGTAAGGATTCATAAACGGCGATTTTGGCAAAGTACGGCGGCCATCTTGTTTTCGCGAAAATCCCCATTTTTCCACCACCCCTGGTAATCGCCACCAGTTCCGAGCATTTTTTGTTCAGACACCCCCCCTCCAGGTGTCACCGTTTTGGCGCACCTCCAGGGGTCCACTCGGTTTTCGAAGGTGATCGAGATCGCTATATTTTTCCTCTGGTCACTCGGCGCACCTCTACACGATCACGTCATTATCCCCCCCACTTTCCACGTAGTTTCCGAGAAAACCGATGTCAGTCAGTGAGTGAGTGGTAGTGTAGCTTTATATATTATAATAATAATAATAATAATAGATTAATCTTTGCTAGATTTTTTTTGCAAAATATTTATCATCGCTATAAACTAGTAATACAGTAATCATAAATGTAAAAACAACACATTAGCATTTCAAAGCTCAGGTTTATTATTTCAAAACCTAAAATACATAGCCCGATGTGCCGGGAGAGGGGCGCGGGGACGCATCGCAAGTTGCATGTTCGCCAGCGTAGTAGACACAGTACAGCGTAGTAGACGTAGACAAATTATGTAAAAGCAACACATTAGCAATTTAGCATGTCAAAACTCAGTTTTATTATTTCAAAACATGAAATACGTTGCCCGATGTGACGGGAGAGGGGCGCGGGTTATATTATGTAGGACGCATTGCAAGTTGCATGTTCACCAGCGTAGTGCGTTCACTTGTTCCGCGCGGGACACAGAGCAGAACTCACGCGGCGAGCGCGGGGCTCGTGCTTCACAGTGTTCCTTTGTGTGATACAATGTGCTATTGTTTTTAGTGAAGAGGATGGTAACTTGAATGTAGGACTCTCTCTCGCTGAAGCGGTTCAGCGTTTTTGGGAAGTTGAGGAGCCCCCTACAGCACGCCGTGAGCAAGCTACGTACAGCAAGCTGTTCTTCCAGAATAATACAGGTCGTCTCTGTTCGGGTAGGTTTGTCACGAGGTTACCTTTTCTAGCGTCTCGTCCTCCATTAGGTCAGTCTAGAATGCTAGCTGAAAAAAGGTTAGCATCTATGGAGCGACGTATGAAGAGGGATTCGGCATTTCGTACTAAGTATGTTGAGTTTATGCGAGAGTATTTAGAGCTCGGTCATATGTCTATTTCTAATTTTGATTGGAGGTCGCAGGAGCACTACTTTATTCCACATCATGTGGTGTTTAAGGGTGGTAAAATAAGAGTAGTTTTTGATGGCTCTGCGCCCAGCTCTAATGGTGTATCATTAAATCAATGCTTGCATTCGGGTCCTAAGTTGCATCGGGATATTGGTGATATTTTAACAAATTTTCGTAGGCATCAGGTTGTGTTTGTTGCGGATATTAAAATGATGTTTAGGCAGACTGTTATTCATCCAGAGGATCGTCGTTATCAGTTGATTTTGTGGCGAGAGAAAGAATCAGATCCTATTTCGGTTTTTGAGTTGAATACTAATACTTATGGACTTAGGTCGAGTCCTTTCATAGCTATTCGTTCTTTATTAGAATTGGCAGAACGAGAGCATTTGCGTTTTCCTAGAGCTGCTAATGTGTTAACTAGTGATGTATTTGTTGATGATATCTGCACCGGTGCTGCTAATGAAAGGGAAGCGTTGATACTGCGCGATGAGCTTATTGATATTCTCAAGGCGGGTGGTTATGAATTGAGGAAATGGTTGTCGAATTCGCAAGCTGTTCTTGCAGGTTTACCTGAGGACCACCAACAGGATCCTTATATTTTTCAGAATACGGATAATCCGGACGCCATCGCTGTTTTAGGGGTTCAGTATCAACCTATTTCAGATGTATTTATATTTCGAGTTCAAGATTTGGATGTTGTTAAAACATGGACGAAGCGTACCGTACTTTCGACTGTTGCTAGGATATATGATCCTAATGGTTGGTTGGCTCCAGTCGTGTTTTTGGCAAGGTGCTTTATACAAAAGCTTTGGTTACAGGGATTGACATGGGACGCCCCATTGGTGGGTGATTTGTTAAACGTTTGGATTAAATTTGTTTCGTCCCTCCCTGATATTGAATTTGTTAAAATAGATAGGTCGTTACTACCATCGGGTAAATGCGTAGTAGATATTCATGGTTTTTGTGATGCTTCAGAGAGCGGTTTCGCTGCTGCAGTCTATGTTCGTACGGTTAATAAATCAGGTGTTGTAGCGGTTAAGCTTATTATGGCTAAGAGTAAGGTAGCTCCAGTTAGAACGCGATTAACTATTCCTAAATTGGAATTATCAGGTGCTGTACTTTTGACTCGTCTCCTTAATCACGTTAAATCGACACTAGGTCAAAATATTAATATTAGAAGAATTGTCGCTTGGACTGATAGTCAGATTGTTCTTGCATGGTTGCAAGCATCAGTTCATGCATTAGAAATTTTTGTTGCGAATCGGGTTTCGCAAATTCAGCAATCGGTTGCTAATCTTGAATGGAGACATGTGCCAGGGGATATTAATCCCGCTGATTGTGCATCTCGCGGTTGTGAGGCTCCAGTTTTATTGAATCATTCGTTGTGGTGGGGTCCTGGTTGGCTGCTCCAACCAGAGAATTGTTGGCCTCAAGCTTCTATTAAGCTTATTGAGCCTCTCCCGTGCTTGAAGGTCCTTTCGGTTATAAAGGAGCCTGCACAGAATTTAGATGTTTTGTTAACGCGGTTCAGTTCTTTGGATAAACTGTTGGGTGTAACCGCTTGGATACGTAGGTTTGTTTTCAATTTGAGGAATAAATCCAATAGGAATTGCTCCAAGGTGTTATGTCCGGATGAACGGAAGGAAGCGTTGTTGTTTTGGGTTCGGTATATTCAAGCGAAGGAATTTGATACAGTACTTACAAGTCTGAAAGAGGGACAAGGTAAGTTAAAGGGTGCTGTTGCTCGTTTGAATCCGTTTATAGATGATCGCGGTTTGTTACGTGTTGGTGGAAGATTACGTCATTCTAATTTGTCTTTTGGTCATAGACATCCGCTTCTTCTTCCCAAGAATAACCCCCTTGGAGAATTGATTATTAGGGATAGGCATGAAAGGAATTCTCATGCTGGTTTAAATACGCTTCTAGCTATCCTACATCAGGAGTTTTGGATTTTGTCAGCTAGACGAGCGATTCGTAATGTTATTTTTAAGTGTATTCCTTGTTATAAACTTAAGGTGGCTATTGTTCAGCCGCAAATGGGAGATTTGCCTCCAGATCGAATATCAGCCTCTAGACCCTTTTCAGGTGTGGGTACGGATTTTGCTGGTCCATTTTCGGTTAAGGTTTCATCGTTACGGAATGCTAAGATAGTTAAAGCCTACCTGTGCGTATTTGTTTGCCTCGTTACTAAGGCCGTACATTTGGAGGTAGTGTCTTCTCTTAGCACTGAAGCCTTTATTGCGTGTTTGTCCCGTTTTGTCAGTCGTCGTGGGTTACCGAGTTTGATTCGGTCCGACTGCGGTACAAACTTTAAAGGAGGCGATCGATATATTTCTGACGTGTATAAATTTTTATCTGAAAATCAAGTTTCGGTTGAGAATTCACTTTCCCGTCGTGGAATCAAATGGCAGTTTAGCCCTCCTGCTTATCCCTCGTGGGGTGGGATATTTGAAGCAGTAGTTAAGGTGGCTAAAACTCATCTTCGTCGAGTTATAGGTGAAACGGTTCTCACCTTTGAAGAATTAGCAACGGTATTTTGTAAAATTGAAGCTGTACTTAATTCCAGGCCACTATGTCCTATTTCATCGGACCCAAATGACTTGGAGTTTTGACTCCAAGACATTTTTTGATTGGGGGTCCACTTAATGCGCTCCCTGAATATCCATTTGCGGATATTCCGGTTAATCGGCTCTCACGTTTTGAACTGCTGCAACAACTTTCTCAGAGTTTTTGGAAACGGTTTAATTTAGAATATCTTCATTTGTTGCAGCAGCGTGTTCGCTGGACAGATAAAACGGATCCACCAAAGGTCGGTGACCTCGTCCTAGTTAAGGAGATGAATATGCCCCCACTGTCTTGGAGACGTGGTCGAATTTTGCGGCTATTCCTAGGCGCGGACGGTATTCCGCGAGTTGCAGAGGTCCTGGTAGGAAATTCTGTCCTTAAAAGAGCTGTTGCGGGCTTATCGCGGCTACCCGCTATGTAGGTTCTATCCTTATCCTCTGGTTTTGGACTCAGTCAGGTTTTGCCTGACTGGGACGGGGGAATGTTCGGAATAGATAATAATTAAATGGTAACCCTGATAGCGGGAAACGCGATGTATTCATTTTGGTACGGAGCGGCATTCGCATCCGGTTATTGTTCTTTCAATCGGCGGACGGGAGCGCCAGTAGGCAGTCTGCCTACCGCACTCCGAGCGGAAAGTCGTGTATTCGGGAGTTGTCAATCGGCCTTCGCGGGCGACTGTCGTTACGGAAGTCGCATAGTTGTTTATCGGCCCACGGACTTGTTAATTTAATTCGACACACGGAGTCTTTAATCATATTAATTTAATTGTGGAAATCGAGATATTGATAGTAATCGCGCTGACCGCGAGTGTTTTAATAGTGAACTGTGAAGTGTTAATGGCGGCGTAGTGTGCCTGGCTGTACCTACAGTGGTGACTATACACATCGTAAATTGTCTCTTTTGTATTAATCTTTTATTATCTATTATTCCCGTAAATATAGTTTTTCCTCCCCAAGGGGCCCCCTATTGTTTTATAACATTTGACTGACCGACACACCACATATGTACAGTTTATATTCTACGCGGCGTGGTAATCTCAGGTATGTACCTAGGCTTGATTTGGTAATATTTAACTATTGTTATTTTTGGAAGGTGTGTGTCGAACGTTTGCCGATCCGTTCTTGGTGATACAAGTATTATTATGAGTAGAGTGTGCGGCGCAGCGCGTCCCGTCGGTAATAGTATGTGCAATTATTATGTTATTTGATTCATTTATATTAGTAATACCAGAGCTAGCGCGTATTTAAACTTTTGTCTCCGCAACTATTTTGGAAGTAGCGTCGCTACGTGCGCGCACTTTCTTACTAGCCCATAGAGTTAATGGGAGAGACAAAATAGTTGCGGAGACAAAAGTTGCTCTTGCGTGCTAGCTCAGTGTTTAGAATTTCTCTTAATTGTGTACCATAGAGCGATATCACCCACATAAAAAAACGTGAGCTAATAAAAGCTTAGATGTTTCTTTTAATTTTGGCGTATTGAAATTATTTAAGTCAATTTTAACGTCTGTAAAGCTAGCGTGAAAACATTAGCGAAATTAAAAAAAAATCAACGCCAAAATTCGTTGCTATTTTTTGTTGCTTATTAATTGCTATAATGACGATTTTGTTCCATGTATGTATGCCATAGGGATACAGGGACAGAGAAAGCGACTTTGTTTTATATTATTTGGTGATACAATTACAGGAGTCGAAAAATTGGCGGGCGCAATGTTTATTACATCGGCAATAAAATGTTAAATCCCTTTTGTAGAACAAAAGACCGACCGACTACCATAATTTCCGCATGATAATCTATTGTTTAACTTATTTCTTTTGTGATCGTTGCACGTGCAATAAAATAATATTACGAAATGTATAACTTTTATTGCATCATTGCGCTACCGACAGGGTTTACTGGATTATCCCAATAATAAAAAGATCACTCGCTTTTTAACCGGCTTTGTACAAACCGACATAGGGATGAATCGTAGAACTATTTCTTTATAACATTCTGTAATTGTGTATTCGGTGCACTTGCTGATAAATAAAGATTAAAAAGGGCTGGATTAATATCCGTACTAATATCCTACCTCCTACAATTCATTATAAATAATTTAATTATCACAACATAGTATAAACAAAGTCGCTATCTCTGTCCCTCTGTATGCTTAAATCTTTAAAATTACGCAACGGATTTTGATGCTGTTTTTTTTAATAGATAGAGTGGTTCTCGAGGAAGGTTTTAGTATATACCTTAATAGGTTTTAAATAAAGTGGGTGAAGCCGCGAGCGGAAAGCTAGAAATCCTGCTAATATTATAAATACGAAAGTTTGTGAGGATGGATGTGTATGTGTTGTTAAAACAGAACATATAATTTCTATAGATTAAGTATTCGTTATTAAAATTACTGTCACCAATTCGTAACACTCCCGTATTAGAATCGTGATAGATTTGACGAGCCGCCATTTTGTTTTAACAGTTTACCTTGCACGAGTGCAAGTTTTTATAATCGAAGTAAAACAAAAAATTATTGCATTCTAATAGAGTACATTTATAACGTTAATTAATAAGATGATAGATTTTGAATAAAGTTTTAACTAGATAGTCGTATGGTTTTATTTTACAAGTTTATTTTATCTCTATTTAATTAGATAGCCAGACATTGGCTGTAATCCCACCTGATGGTAAGTAGTGATATTATCAACGAAAGGGCTTACCTGCCTAGATAGAGCTAATTGACTTTTGCTATGAATAAGTAAAAATTATATTACTCTGGGATTTAGGAAGACGTAAGTTGCTATTCTTTACTTTATATTCAGTAAGTTTTAACATTAGCGCACTAGTTTGAATGGAAAGCAGTAAGCAGCAAGCTTAAACCAGCGCGGTGCAAATTCGTTCAATAAAGTAAAATTTAAAATTGTTTATTTGTTTAATTGTGTCACAAAATATAAACGTTTGATTATGATGTTGATGCGTGTTTTTATTTCTTATTTTTTAATAGACAACAGAGCTTTGCTCTTGTGAGAGTTATTTTTTTCAAATTATTATAGTCAAATTATTTTATTTATTTATACGTAGATTTTAATGTGTCTGTAAACCGACTTTACAGACAACCAATTTTTTTAAATAATAGATTGGTTCTCGAGGAAGGTTGAGGTATATAATTTACTAGCGACCCGCCCCGGCTTCGCACGGGTGCAATGCTGATACTAAATACACTACCGAAAAACTGTGAACGTTGTATATTATAAAAACAGCGGCCCGCTCCGGCTTCGCACGGGTATAAAATATATAGCCGGGCGGCCGGCCGGTACCGCCGCAAACGCTACGTCCCACAATTTTTAAATCTGTAATATCTTCGAAAGCAGCAAGCTTAAACCAGCGCGGTGCAAATTCGGTCAAGAAACCCTTGAAAAATAAACTTCTGGATTAAATATGGGCAAATATTATAGTGAGCACAGCGAGACAACAAAGATTTTGAACTTATAATTATTGATCTAATAGAAACCCAGAAATGCCCGTTCGTACACAAACTAGAATTCACTAAAATAGAACAATGCGCTTGTAACTTCAGATAGATAGTCAAGTAAAATTTAAATGTTTTAATTGTTTAATTGTGTCACAAATATACGTTAGTTTTTATCACAATTATTTGTGGAGACATAGATTTAAAATTCAAATGAACGTTTTTTTATAGAGAATACAATGAATACCGATCTTCGACAAATTTGACTGAGTGAACTCATATGAAACAATCTCTACATAGTACAAACCAAAGTCAATTTCCGCCGTCTGTGTGACAAATTATGTAAAAGCAACACATTAGCATGTCAAAACTCAGTTTTATTATTTCAAAACATGAAATACGTTGCCCGATGTGACGGGAGAGGGGCGCGGGTTATATTATGTAGGACGCATTGCAAGTTGCATGTTCACCAGCGTAGTGCGTTCACTTGTTCCGCGCGGGACACAGAGCTCTCTCTGGAGAGCGCGGCGTGTCGGGACTCATGCGGCGAGCGCGGGGCTCGTGCTTCACAGTGTTCCTTTGTGTGACATAATGTGCTATTGGAGCAGTAGCTGCTAATCGTTGTTGTGTCATAAGTAATTTTAGCGGTAAGTAATTTTAATTAACTCGTTAAACAAAACCTTAATTGTATCTTTTGTCCCTGCCATCATATTTTTTAGGCATAAATAAGCCACATTCCAACAACTTTCTTTGTATGAGCCTTTCTGTTTTAAATACCGCAACTTAACGTGTAATTTAAGAGTTGTAAGAATTTAATTTATTAGAAAACAGAACAATTTCTATAGATTAAGTATTCGATATTAAAACTGTCTCCAATTCGGAACACTCCCGCTTGTTAGAATCGTGATAGATTTCACGAGCCGCCATTTTGTTTTGACATTTTACCTTGCACAAGTGCACGTTTTAATAGCCTTTCTGTTTTAACTTGATTTTATTTAATAGAGTACATTTATAACGTTAATTAAAAGAAAATAGATTTTGAATAAAGTTTAAACTAGACGTGCGGTTTCATTTTACAATATTATTTCGTTTTTATTTAATTAGAGAGGTGGTCAGGCATTGACTGTAACCCTACCTGATGGTAAGTAGTAATATAATCAACGAAAGGGCTTACCTGCCTATTTTAATAGTAAAGTAAAAGTTATTTTAATTTACACAAATGCGGCCACTTTTACAATTATCTTTCTTGTTCCGTTGATAAAACCTCAATTAAGTTTTTATTCATTGCAACTTACTAGAATATGCATGTCTTATTTTGCTCGTTAGTTTATTTTTATTCTATTGACTTGTAAAAACTAACCTTAATTAAAAGAGCATAATGATCATCAAGTCATAACTCCGTAAACACCGCCGCGCTAAGAAACATGAGAATACACCAATAGTATTATTATGAGTAGAGTGTGCGGCGCAGCGCGTCGCCGTCGGTAATAGTATGTGCAATGATTATGTTATTTTATTTGATTCATTTATATTAGTAATACAAGAGCTAGCACGCAAGAGCAACTTTTATCTCCGCAATTATTTTGGAAGTTCCGTCGCTACGTGCGCGCACTTTCTTACTAGCCCATAGAGTCGATGGGAGAGACAAAATAGTTGCGGAGACAAAAGTTGCTCTTGCGCGCTAGCTCAGTGTTGGAATTTCTCTTAATTGTGTACCATAGAGCGATATCAGTATCACCCACATAAAAAAACGTAGAGCTAATAAAAGCTTAGATGTTTCTTTTAATTTTGGCGTATTGAAATTATTTAAGTCAATTTTAACGTCTGTAAAGTTAGCGATGAAACATTAGCGAAATAAAAAAAAAATCAAGGCCAAAATTTGTTGCTATTTTTTATTGCTTATTATTTGCTATAATGACGATTTTGTTCCATGTATGTATGCCATAGGGATACAGGGACAGAGAAAGCGACTTTGTTTTATATTATTTGGTGATACAATTACAGGAGTCGAAAAATTGGCGGGCGCAATGTTTATTACATCGGCAATAAAATGTTAAATCCCTTTTGTAGAACAAAAGACCGACCGACTACCATAATTTCCGCATGATAATCTATTGTTTAACCATCGAGATAGTATGTACTACGTACTAGAGAGGCGATCGCTACTACACTCTCTTTAACACGAGCTAGAGGCAAGAATCACAAGTCTCTTTAGTCTGTGCCGGACTGTGCCCCCCGCTTGCCGCGTCAACACGTGTTATTGCTCTGTTCAAAATGCCTTCGTGTGTGCTAAGATATTGTTTTAACAGTTCCCATAATACAAACAAAGCCCGAGGAGTGCCTTTTCACCAGTAAGTTTCCTTATTATGAGTAAGTCATGCATTTTACTAATATTGTTATCATTTTGCGAAAAATCACCACGCGTTCTGCGTTTCGCGCCATTTTTCATAGACTAACAGCACAGACGTGACACTATCGATGAGTCTGTTAAAAAAATGTAACTGGATTTTTTAACTATGAATATACAATATATGTATACTAGGAAAGATTACCGTGGTGTAGTACCTAAATATTTATACTTTTACCCGACTACGCAAAGTAAAACGGTAGGTTATATTAAGTAATATTTATTTATTTACCTATTTTTATTTATTAAAAAAAGGTTCATCAACAGTTGTTCCAATAGGATTTATAAATTATTATGCACAACAATTACAAATAAACACAACATTCACAGAAACTAATACAGTAAAAGTTCCTTAATCGCGCTTCCTTTATTCGCGTTTTCACTATTCGCGGATTAAAAAAATGCGACCCAATTTCTATATTCGCGACTAAAAATTTTTTTTATTCGCGGATTTAATAAGTACATACATAATAATAAAATTATTCCAATAGGTATCTTACCCAATATCCTTGTCAAATGGACTAATAAGAAAGTAAAATAGATCTTATTACAAGTTTGCCTAAAGTACATAATATTATGTTCTTAAATGATATCGCCGAGGCCTTTGACACAAGCCGCCTTTGTCGCAAGCCGCCTCTGCGGCGATTGATGTTTTTGAGAATGTAAATAAACAGAATGGAAGCAACCTTATAACTCAATAAATAAAGTATATTTTTAAATGTAGTTCCGTTTATAGTAAAAGCCGCTTTGCGTATTTATTGTTTCGTCTTTCACATTAGTTACAAAAATTGTGATCGAGTAAGGGGGCGTCCATAAATTACGTGAGGTGTTTTTTTAAATTTTCTGCCCCTCCCTCCCCCCCTGGTGAGATGTCGTGAGATTTTATTCAACCCCCTCCCCCAGCCTCGAATCTCACGTGAGATTTTTCAAAATGTGAGTTTCTTATACGTAAACGCCATCAACATTGAATCATCGTATCCATTTAATTAGGGCTAAAACCAATACTCCAAAATTCGATTACATCATGAAGCAAAAACTGATAAAACTATTGATTACTACACAAAACGACAAAAGCTTACTAAATTGATATTATTTAAAGGAAATTAAAATACATAGTTTAATATAAAATCCTCTTTTTATTAATTCCCTAGTATCAGTACCACCAGATAGTACCGAGTAAACAGATTGCACAATGTGTCGCATCTGCACGCATTGCTTAATCTTTGAACTTGAAGCCACGCCTCGCTCGTTCCACACGTACCCCACCACATCGGCCGCGCGCAATGTTTTTGTTTGGAATAACCTCTCTAGTAGTACATATATCTCGATGTGTTTAACTTATTTCTTTTGTGATCGTTGCACGTGCAATAAAATAATATTACGAAATGTATAACTTTTATTGCATCATTGCGCTACCGACAGGGTTTACTGGATTATCCCAATAATAAAAAGATCACTCGCTTTTTAACCGGCTTTGTACAAACCGACATAGGGATGAATCGTAGAACTATTTCTTTATAACATTCTGTAATTGTGTATTCGGTGCACTTGCTGATAAATAAAGATTAAAAAGGGCTGGATTAATATCCGTACTAATATCCTACCTCCTACAATTCATTATAAATAATTTAATTATCACAACATAGTATAAACAAAGTCGCTATCTCTGTCCCTCTGTATGCTTAAATCTTTAAAATTACGCAACGGATTTTGATGCTGTTTTTTTTAATAGATAGAGTGGTTCTCGAGGAAGGTTTTAGTATATACCTTAATAGGTTTTAAATAAAGTGGGTGAAGCCGCGAGCGGAAAGCTAGAAATCCTGCTAATATTATAAATACGAAAGTTTGTGAGGATGGATGTGTATGTGTTGTTAAAACAGAACATATAATTTCTATAGATTAAGTATTCGTTATTAAAATTACTGTCACCAATTCGTAACACTCCCGTATTAGAATCGTGATAGATTTGACGAGCCGCCATTTTGTTTTAACAGTTTACCTTGCACGATTGCAAGTTTTTATAATCGAAGTAAAACAAAAAATTATTGCATTCTAATAGAGTACATTTATAACGTTAATTAATAAGATGATAGATTTTGAATAAAGTTTTAACTAGATAGTCGTATGGTTTTATTTTACAAGTTTATTTTATCTCTATTTAATTAGATAGCCAGACATTGGCTGTAATCCCACCTGATGGTAAGTAGTGATATTATCAACGAAAGGGCTTACCTGCCTAGATAGAGCTAATTGACTTTTGCTATGAATAAGTAAAAATTATATTACTCTGGGATTTAGGAAGACGTAAGTTGCTATTCTTTACTTTATATTCAGTAAGTTTTAACACTAGCGCACTAGTTTGAATGGAAAGCAGTAAGCAGCAAGCTTAAACCAGCGTGGTGCAAATTCGGTCAAGAAACCCTTGAAAAATAAACTTCTGGATTAAATATGGGCAAATATTATAGTGAGCACAGCGAGACAACAAAGATTTTGAACTTATAATTATTGATCTAATAGAAACCCAGAAATGCCCGTTCGTACACAAACTAGAATTCACTAAAATAGAACAATGCGCTTGTAACTTCAGATAGATAGTCAAGTAAAATTTAAATGTTTTAATTGTTTAATTGTGTCACAAATATACGTTAGTTTTTATCACAATTATTTGTGGAGACATAGATTTAAAATTCAAATGAACGTTTTTTTATAGAGAATACAATGAATACCGATCTTCGACAAATTTGACTGAGTGAACTCATATGAAACAATCTCTACATAGTACAAACCAAAGTCAATTTCCGCCGTCTGTGTGACAAATTATGTAAAAGCAACACATTAGCATGTCAAAACTCAGTTTTATTATTTCAAAACATGAAATACGTTGCCCGATGTGACGGGAGAGGGGCGCGGGTTATATTATGTAGGACGCATTGCAAGTTGCATGTTCACCAGCGTAGTGCGTTCACTTGTTCCGCGCGGGACACAGAGCTCTCTCTGGAGAGCGCGGCGTGTCGGGACTCATGCGGCGAGCGCGGGCTAGGAGTAATAGTGTTCTGTGAGCGCGGGGCTCGTGCTTCACAGTGTTCCTTTGTGTGACATAATGTGCTATTGGAGCAGTAGCTGCTAATCGTTGTTGTGTCATAAGTAATTTTAGCGGTAAGTAATTTTAATTAACTCGTTAAACAAAACCTTAATTGTATCTTTTGTCCCTGCCATCATATTTTTTAGGCATAAATAAGCCACATTCCAACAACTTTCTTTGTATGAGCCTTTCTGTTTTAAATACCGCAACTTAACGTGTAATTTAAGAGTTGTAAGAATTTAATTTATTAGAAAACAGAACAATTTCTATAGATTAAGTATTCGATATTAAAACTGTCTCCAATTCGGAACACTCCCGCTTGTTAGAATCGTGATAGATTTCACGAGCCGCCATTTTGTTTTGACATTTTACCTTGCACAAGTGCACGTTTTAATAGCCTTTCTGTTTTAACTTGATTTTATTTAATAGAGTACATTTATAACGTTAATTAAAAGAAAATAGATTTTGAATAAAGTTTAAACTAGACGTGCGGTTTCATTTTACAATATTATTTCGTTTTTATTTAATTAGAGAGGTGGTCAGGCATTGACTGTAACCCTACCTGATGGTAAGTAGTAATATAATCAACGAAAGGGCTTACCTGCCTATTTTAATAGTAAAGTAAAAGTTATTTTAATTTACACAAATGCGGCCACTTTTACAATTATCTTTCTTGTTCCGTTGATAAAACCTCAATTAAGTTTTTATTCATTGCAACTTACTAGAATATGCATGTCTTATTTTGCTCGTTAGTTTATTTTTATTCTATTGACTTGTAAAAACTAACCTTAATTAAAAGAGCATAATGATCATCAAGTCATAACTCCGTAAACACCGCCGCGCTAAGAAACATGAGAATACACCAATAGTATTATTATGAGTAGAGTGTGCGGCGCAGCGCGTCGCCGTCGGTAATAGTATGTGCAATTATTATGTTATTTTATTTGATTCATTTATATTAGTAATACAAGAGCTAGCACGCGAGAGCAACTTTTATCTCCGCAATTATTTTGGAAGTTCCGTCGCTACGTGCGCGCACTTTCTTACTAGCCCATAGAGTCGATGGGAGAGACAAAATAGTTGCGGAGACAAAAGTTGCTCTTGCGCGCTAGCTCAGTGTTGGAATTTCTCTTAAGACGATACACAAAAAAGAATCCACTGCTTGGTGGGCGGAGTCTAATAGTTCGCTATCGCGAACGCGGGTGTGCGCGAAGTCATTCTTGCAAACTCGCCGCGCTGCCGCTGGCCGACTCGGGACAAACATGTATGGAGTCGTCATACAGTTATAATATTGTTATACATATATTTAATTGTTGATTTATTGGTTTTATTTTCTTGCTTATAAACAAATAATCTTCTTTTTAACAACTACTTAGACATTATTAATAATTATTATTATTTCGTAATGTTTACTTTATTACAAAATAATACAGGTTATAAATAATCTTTAAAATAACAAAAAATATTGTTACTCTGAAAAAATGAAATGGTACTCAATAACGCGGACTACTGAATGGATTTAGATAGAATTTGATGCTGACGTAGATATTACATCATGCCCAGAAATGAAAGGTACTATTTCTGAAAGAAGTTATAAACCCTAATTCTTCTCAGTCAAAGTCAAGAGTGGAAGATATCACTAATACAGTAAAACTGATGCGAAACTTTGGATGTTAATTTGTATATTTTTTTTGTTAGTTGTTACTTAATCACGTCAAGACTACATTACCAATTTTGATAAAATATAGCTAATTGCCTGGATTTACACATAGGATACTTTTTATCCGAACTGAACACTTCTGTGGGATAAAACAGGATTCACGATATAATCTAATTCCACGCGGGCAAAGCCGCGGTCGGAATGATATTTTTTTAAATAAAAAAATTGTTTAAAAAAAACACAAAATATATTGACGCATGTATTTATTTTTTGCACTCTATTATAATTGTAATTATTCATTACAAATAATCAAAATAAAATAGCCAGAACAAAGTTAGGCCCTGGTAGGGTAGGTAGGCAGGTACAGCATTGTGAGACGAACACTGGCTTATTTATAACAATAATAATGTATTATAAACATTAAATTAAGTTTACTTTCTAACAACAAAAATACATAATATTAGCTAATGTGAAACGAATAAACCTGTTTTAGTACTAAGCAATTTCCCGCACAGGTGTAGTAAGTATAAATGAAATAAATATCAACATCAAATTCTTTATACAACATACTTATCTACCACCTACTAAGAAATGTAATTCTTGAAATTTTTTCGTATTTTTTTTAAATATAATACTACTCCAATGAGCTCCTGTTCCATATTACGTCCACCATACTTCCACTAAGTTCACCATGATTTTTTATTTCTTTGCACTTTGTTGCTTTTTGCTAAAAATGGAATCATGCGATAAAACCAGTAGAGCGTTGATAACATACATTTTTGACTGAATAAAGGTACTTACGAAGGAGTGGGTTCACATTGTGAACAATCAGTGGGTTTATTTTCCTTGTGGATTCCGGATTTCTGAAAAGATTATCTATGCTATAAATGAAAAAATCTTACACATTCGTTATGTACTTAAAACAGGGGTACATATCAAACATCGTCTGTAATACAATTATCATCAAATTTAAAATAAAACCAACTTACTTCATTAATTTGTTCCAATTGTAAGCATTCTTTTTCCTCCAACCTTTATGTTTCTTCTTCTTATTTTCTTTATTGTCCCCATTTGTCTCATTTTGTCTTATCGTGTTGTCACCCTTTGTTACGATTGCGCGAGCGACACAAGTTCCCCGTGTGACGGCCGTAGCGGGAATGACTCGTGCAGCGATCGGGGTAGGAAGGTACAGGGCGGCTCTCGCTATATTGGCTGGTCGCGCGCTAATTTCAAGTATTTCTTGTTTATTTCAAAACCATCGCATATTTCAAAATTCTAACACGGTAGACGTATAGGTTGTATATTTTATAGTTAATATCCAAAAAGTCGTAACTTTACGTTTGTTATTTTGAAGATGCCAGAGATTAAAAAAAAATAACAATGAGAACTTTGTATTTTTTTTCTATCGAGAAAATATCATGGAATCATGTTTCTAAAACGGTAGACGTATTGTGTTACTATTGAACTTTCTTGTCAAGAATTTTCATCACGACAACTTTAATAATATAAAAATTACGAAGGTTTAAAAAGGGCCGTAAATGTTAGAAAAATTAATTCATCACCTTAATTGTGTACCATAGAGCGATATCAGTATCACCCACATAAAAAAACGTAGAGCTAATAAAAGCTTAGATGTTTCTTTTAATTTTGGCGTATTGAAATTATTTAAGTCAATTTTAACGTCTGTAAAGTTAGCGATGAAACATTAGCGAAATAAAAAAAAAGATCAAGGCCAAAATTTGTTGCTATTTTTTATTGCTTATTATTTGCTATAATGACGATTTTGTTCCATGTATGTATGCCATAGGGATACAGGGACAGAGAAAGCGACTTTGCTTTATATTATTTGGTTATACAATTACAGGAGTCGCAAAATTGGCGGTCGCAATGTTTATTACATCGGCAATAAAATGTTAAATCCCTTTGTAGAACAAAAGACCCACCGACTACCATAATCTTCCGTATAATAATCTATTATTTAACTTGTTTCTTTAGTCAGTCGTCGCGGAACCGGTTTAGCGAGTGCTCGCTGTCGCGCGTTGTATTCAATGCGATAACATTATGCTGTGTGAATTGTTTGCGTATTATTCGCAATATTAATCATGACGGAACGTAAAGTTATTATAAATGAACTTTTAACATTTATTCAAAATAAAATTGATGTATTGGACGAATTGAGCGTTCTTCAAATATGTGCCTCGAACTTTACGGACCTGGAAGTTGAAACTGCAAAAATAGAATTATATTCTACTTTGAGTTGTAGTCAACATATTATACGGCGTAAGGGTGATGACAAAATGAAGAAAAATATAAAAGATATAATAAAGGTTTTAAAGGAGACTGATCCTGACGACCAGCCAATATTCGTGGCTAGGGATCTCAATCGATTACCTCCTATTACATTTGACTATGTCGATGTTACACGACTTTTAAAAGACTTGACATTTCATAAAAATGAAATAAATTGTATGCGAACTGAATGTATCACAAAGTCCGAATTGACCCATTTTGAAACCTCACTACGTAGTGAATTGACTCAGTTGCGCCCTCGTGATGTGGATATGTCCATGAATGATAGTAATAAATTGACGCGTACAGTTCATATGCAGAAAACAAAACGGATCAGAGACAAAACTGCAAGTAAAGCATCCCAACCAGCGCCACGAACCATTACCGAATCGACGGAGTCCGCAGCATCTTCTGCAGGACTTCGCGAACCCGACGACAACCTATCTACATCTAACCTCTCACTAGAAATGGACTCAGTAGTAATTCCTACATACAGGGATATTGTGACGACGCAATCATTACCAATGACAAAGAAATTGGACAATCAAGGTGTAAATAACGGATTTCAACTAGTAGAATATAAGAAACGTAAACACAAAACTAACATGCGTGGAACTTTGACTAATAAAGGACGAATACAAGTAATGCTTTCCCAGGCGTCTGTATATGTCTCGCGGACAAAAAAGACTGTAAATGAAGCAGACATCATAGCGCATATTCAAGATATGGGTGAGGAGTTCATATCCGTCGAACTTCTGCAACAGAATGTTGAGACGACATTTAATTCATTTAAAGTGGTAGTTTCAGCGGACCGTTTGAATAGATTTTTGGACCCTAATTTCTGGCCCACAGGATTAGTGTTTCGTCGATTTCATGAACGTTTCGCAAAGACGCACTCCGAACGTAGTAACAACAATTAAAATATGGGTAAAAAGTTAACAATGGCATCATTTAATTGTAGATCATTAAAACGATCTCTTGATCAAGTACGGTCGTTATGCAAAACAAATGACATTATTGCATTGCAGGAGACGTGGCTTCTTCCACATGACTTAAACTTAGTAAATGAAATTGACTCTAAATTTAGTGCCTTTGCTAAATCATCGGTGGATACCTCGGTGGGCGTCCTACACGGGCGTCCTTATGGAGGAATAGCTGTCCTGTGGAGGCAGACATTATTTTCTAGCGTTGTCTCAGTAGAATGTATAAGTGATAGGCTAGCTGCGGTCCGTATCTCTATGGATGACCGCCACTTTTTGGTGATGAGCGTATATTTACCGACAGACAAAGAAGAGAATCTTACGTCTTAGATTTTACGTCAACGTTGGCACAAATGTCTGCAATAATAGAGGATAGCGACGTTGAGGCGGCCTATTGTCTTGGCGATTTTAATGCTGATCCGAATGGGAGATTTGGACGCCAATTAATGAACTTTTGTAACGAACACGATCTTTTATGTGCCGACCTAGAAATTTTAGGTAAAGACTCCAATGAATACACGTACGTAAGTGATGTCTATTATACGAGATCTTGGCTGTATCATTGTGTCGTGACGAAAGCGGCTTTTCCTAGTATAACTTCGATAAATGTATTACACGATGTGTATTGGTCAGATCACCTACCGCTTATAGTACAGTGTGACATTGAAGTTGTTCAGTGCAAGGTACATTGCAGTAGCAAGGGATTAAATAGTGGCGTTATTTGGGGTAATAGAGACCTAAATCAAATTAATGTTTATAGTAAGCAATGCTGTGATAACTTAATTAAATTAAAATATTCTAGTCAATGTAAAATCTGTGATACGGTTAATTGCACAAACCATTTATTTTTAATTAATGAATATTATGACAAAATTGTTCAAACACTACAGAATGCAGCAATTGTAAGTTCTGGGTGTCATCG
The DNA here is from genome assembly GCA_029959065.1 of Colias behrii. Lineage (NCBI taxonomy): Eukaryota > Metazoa > Arthropoda > Insecta > Lepidoptera > Pieridae > Colias > Colias behrii. Next base: position 9,125,698 of record JARWMC010000022.1, read on the forward strand.
TAAGGTTAGGAGGATGAATATAACTGGTTGGAATTATCATGTTCGGGAATTGCACCAGAGAGCGAGATTTAATTTTAAAAATTGGGTAGCTGCAGGTAAGCCAATGACTGGGAACTTATTTGTTAATATGGTTAACAGTAAAAGGACTTTTAAAAACAAACTAAAATGGTGTCAAAACAATCAGGAGAAGAAAAAAATGGATATCTTAGCAATGCATAAACAGAATAAAAATTTCATAAAATTCTGGGAGTCGACAAAAAAGTTACAGGGCAAACCATCTGCACCCGCTTGTATAAATAATGTTCAGAAACCAAAAGAAATTGCTGATTTATTTGCTTAGCATTTTCAAATAGAACCAATAATAAACTCAAGCTCGGTTACTAATGCCAGTGATAAAGTTATAAATAATAGTGAAAACCCCTGTAAATATACGGCTAAGGATATCGCTAAGACGGTAAAGGGCATGTCACGTGGTAAGTCCCCAGGCATTGACGGACTTAGTTTAGAGCATATAATACACGCAGGGCCGGAAATTTTTCGCGTTTTGGCAGACTTGTATAATTTATGTCTAAACCTTTCTTATCTTCCTCCTTATCTTATGAAGACCGTTGTGGTGCCAGTTCCTAAAAATAAAACGGGTGAACTTTCGAATTTAAACAATTACAGACCTATTTCACTGGGCACAATCCTGGGAAAAATTCTTGAAAGACACAACGCTCAGTTTGGTTTTCGTCCCGGGCTCTCAACAGATTCTGCAATTTTTAGCGTAAAAAGTGTCATAAATTATTATAAAACTCGAGATACGTCCGTGTACGCATGTTTTTTGGATCTCAGCCGCGCTTTTGATCTTGTAAATTATAAACTACTTTGGAATAAACTGTTTAATAGTTCTGTTCCATCAAATATTGTTGATTTGTTGAGATACTGGTACGAGAACCAAACCAATTGTGTGCGATGGGGCGACTCGCTGTCTAACGAATATAGGTTAAACTGCGGTGTGCGTCAAGGTGGGCTTACCTCACCAGATTTGTTCAACTTGTATATAAATGACCTGATTGAGGAACTGAGTAAAACGAAGGTGGGTTGTCATATTGGCAGTACTTGTGTTAACAACTTGAGCTACGCCGACGACATGGTTCTTCTCAGTCCCTCAATCAATGGTCTCAGGCGCATGCTCTCAATCTGTGAGCGTTATGCGCTTGAGCATGGTCTGAAGTATAATGTTGGGAAATCACAGGTGATGGTGTTTAAGGCAGGTCGAGGGCCGGATATGGTTCCTAACGTTTACTTGAATAATACACCTGTTGAACGTGTGGGGCAGTTTAAGTACTTGGGACACTTTCTCACAGAAAATCTAAATGATGATGAGGATATTGAATGTGAGCGACGAGCGCTTGCCGTCAGATGCAACATGCTAGCACGCAGATTTTCTAAATGTAATGAAGAGGTAAAATCGATTCTATTCAAAACATATTGTCAAAATTTGTATACTTGTCAATTATGGTCAAATTTCACTAGAAAAGCTTTTGGCACCATTAGGGTGCAGTATAATGATGCATACCGCATCCTAATGAAATTGCCTAGGTACTGCAGTGCGTCTAGCATGTTCGCAGATGGCGGCATCAATGACTTCTTCGCAATTATTAGATTGCGAATCTCGAATCATCTTTTTGGTCACGTATACGCTCCTCTAATAACAAAATCATAAATACGCTCTCCGAGTACTTGAACAGTCCCATTCTCAGGTATTGGTTGTGTGTTCATTTAGGTAGGAACCGTAAATAGTTCAATTGTTTTTTATAGGTACTGATAAATAAATTAAAGTTAAATGTTGTTAAATGTCCCAAATATATGCCAAATTGTAAATGTAAGTGTTTTATATTATGTATGGATATTGGTGTCTGAATTAAAGATTAAAGAAGATTTAGTGTTCGTTGCACGTGCGTGTAATAAAATAATTTTACGAAATGTATAACTTTTATTGCGTCAATGCGCTACCTACCGGGTTTACTGGATTATCCCAATAATAAAAAGATCACTCGCTTTTTAACCGGCTTTGTACAAACCGACATAGGGATTAAAATTTGCGCAAAAAGGACTGATAATAATGAATCGTAGAACTATTTCTTTGTAACATTCTCTAATTGTGTAATCGGTGCACGTGCTGCATCCTACCTCCTGCTATTAATTATAAATTATAAATTATTTAAGTATCACTAGTATAAACAAAGTCGCTATCTCTGTCCCTTGGTCCTTATGTGTGCTTAAATCTTTAAAATTAGGCAACGGATTTTGATGCAGTTTTTTTTAATAGATTCCCGAGGAAGGTTTTAGTATATAATTTTATAGGAGCGGGAGGTTCGGAATATTATAAATGCGAATGTCTGTGAGGATGGATGTATGTGTATGTAGAGGTATATATGTGTATGTATGTTTGTTACTCTTTCACGCAAATACTAGTGAACTGATTACAATGAAATTTAGCATACATATATAGCGTAACTGGTATTAACATATAGGATAGGTTTTATCCCGGAAATTCCACTGGAACGATAACTATGCGGGTTTCTTTTTGAAAACGAGGGCGATTTGACAGCAAAATCATCACCATTACAAAACGATCCCCATTTATTGATTTTATTTGTTAAAAAATGAAAAACATCTATTTGTATAAACTCTACATATACCATCTACTAAATAGGCCGAAGAAAACCTAAATTTGAATTCCTACAAGGTTCTTATCGATATGTAGTTAAATAATTTTTGTTGTTAGTATTATAAAAGTTAATATTCGAGATGAAACAAAAAAACCCTTGCATTTCAATGAAAGAACCTTAATTGTATAAGTAATTTTGTTCTAATAGCTAAAAGCATTATAAATGGAATGATACACAAAATACATATATTAGCGCCGTCTTTTTGCAAGTCGAGTGCATTATTATACAAGCTAGATACACTATAGGGCGATTTTTCAATCCTTGGTTAAAATTTACACTTCATATAAAGTATACAACAGTTTCGTTGCCTGTCTTTTGACATTTTACAGAGGACATTTTTGAAGTGAAAACTTCTTTAGCGGCGTTGGGTATAAAATCTTAAACTCGCGTCAGGACACGTGGCCTGATCGAAAAAGCGTAAGACGGATTTTTTTTTTTTAGCCCTTATATTCCATGCGTAAGACGGATACCATTCCAAAATATCAAACATGCTGAACGTTAATAATCAAGTTTTCACTTCTGCCGGCACTCCCGGAGTGCAACCCGTCTTTTTTATATGTTGTGGTACTTTATGTATTGTACTTTATGGGATGGATAAATTTTAACTAAGGATTGAAAAATCGCCCCTAAAAGTTCTCTACGTTTATTGTTTCAGTAAAAATTAAAGGCGATTAACTAGACCATCAGTTACATGAATCTGTTCATTAGTTTTGGTGTACAATATTTATTAATAATATTTTGTAACAATATTTTTCTTTAAACCTAAATGTAGAGTTCGGTGCATTACGAAGTTCGTTTTAATATTTTATTATAAGTACATATTTTCATTTACAAAATTGGTCCAATTTCAGATACGGGAGAGGGGCGCGGGTACCGGGGAGCATCGCAAGTTGCATGTTCGCTAGTGTAGTGCGTTCACTTGTTCGGTGTTCCGCGCGGGACACAGAGCTCTCTCTGGAGAGCGCGGCGTGTCGGGACTCATGCGGCGAGCGCGGGGCTCGACGTGTCGGGACTTGTGAGGCGTGCGTGGGAATCATTCTGTGCTTACTGTTTTACACAAAGTTTTTGTGTGTGTGATATTAATTGTTAGTGAGGCTGTGGCTGGTAGCGGATGCTATTTCATAAACAGGGGTAAGTTATTTTAATTTACTATGATGTGGACATTTTAATAAGCAGCATTATTATTATTATTAAGGCAAACAACATTTTGATCATTTTTATATATACACAATAAACTAGCTCACATTTACAGATAGATGTTACAGTCAAAGACCGGTAAAAATTGCTATCAACGCGTTGTGAATAGTTTTTTTTTATTCGAGCCGTGGCTGGCATACTATGTATACTATTTGTAAATCAATGTAGTGTGGTAAAGAAAAGCCATGACGTGATTATGAATTGCATGTATGGATGTTTAAAATAGGTGAACAAGGAGCGAAACGACAAGTATCAGGCAGAGTGAAACACGGTGAATAGAACGTGCCACGACAGCGGCTAGCGAGTGCCTGAATTTTTTAACTGCTTAGTGCTTTCTTCCTTTTTTGCGTTTTTGAAAAAATGGCTATTTTTCTATGACTTTCATGAAGGCATTGCATGATTTTGCTATTCTTTACAAGATTAAAATAACACATCAGTGTAAAATCGTTACATGGCTATTGTTCAATGACTCCATGCAATTTTGCTATTTGCTATTAATGCTCGCATAATTTAATTATCTGCTTAGTGCTTAGTGCTTATAGTGCTTAGTGCTTAGTGTTTAGTGCTTAGTTTTTAGTGCTTTAAATTATCTGCTTAGTGCTTAGTTTTTAGTGCTTACTGCTTAGTGTTTAACCTACGAGTGTTTACTTACAACGCGTCATGGCTTTTCTTCATTGTCACAACGTATTGAGGTTGAATAGAAAGAAAGAAAGACCGAAAAAACATTTAATAGCATGTCAGCCACAACATGAATATCGTTTTCTTAACAGGCATAAAAAAAAATTCGCATAGTAATTTTCTACTTTCCCTTGTGAGTTATATTTTCGCGTAGCGTTATTTTTTTTTTTAATTATTTGGTTCACAAATTGAAATTGACACTTAAATAGCCTTAAAAACTATTTACCAAAACAAACATTTGCGGTGCAATTCCTAAACTGCACAAGCACATCGTGCTTAGTGAAACTACATAAACTAACAGACAATATACATGCTACACTTTAAATTTTAAACTTTAAACTTCTATCATAATTCAAGTACTACAATTTTTACTCAACGCAGAGTAAATTTTATTTCTGGCTGAGGCTAGAGAACTCGAGAAAATATCGAAATTGTACCTAATACCATTATAGCACGAACAGCACCTGTATAAAGGAGAATTTTGACCTACGTTAGTACGACAATAGGGTAATAATTTAAAGCACTTCCTATTTTCCAAACGGCTAGCAGGACGTGGAACTTCTATTTTAATGCGCGAAAGGAGTTCAGGGCAATCCAAAAGGCCATGTATCCGTTTGTACAGAAACAGTATGTCCAAACACTTACGGCGCACACTTAGAGGCCTCATTTTGTAAAAACTCAATCTTTTTTCGTATGATACCAATGTTTTGCATTGATTATTAATGTTTTCTGAATTCTCTCCAATCTACTGGAATGCACAGTATAGCTGGGAGACCAAACACAACTGTTATATTCCAAGACACTTTTTACAATGCAATTGTAAATAGGAATCACAACGCAAGGGTCCTTAAAATATTTTAATTGCCTAGAAATGAATCCGGAAAGACTGGACGATTTACTTATTATGTGATCGATGTGATCTTTGAAATTTAGTGAACTGTCTACTATGACTCCTAAGTCCCTAATACATCTATACTTCTTTAAGATTGCTACTTTTTAAAATATATGAAAGAGGCAACGTGTTCTTTTTTTTTGTGAAGTTCATGCAATAACATTTATTTTCATTTAATAGCATTCTGTTCCTGAGACACCAATCTTCAACGTGGTATAATTATTTTTATAGCATAAGAATATGGACTTCGCATTGAATTCGCATATATACAATTTTAAATCGTCCGCATACATTTTAAAATTACATTTTAGACTATTGGCAAGATCATTTACAAATAATTATAAAAAAAGGGGGACCCAGATGGGATCCCTGAGGCACGCCCGTTGGGATTACATTAGCTCGTGATGTATATCCACGATTCTTGACTAATTGAGTCCGGTTACTTAAGTACGATTCGCACCATCGGTACAAGGGCCCATGAATACCTAATTCATAAATCTTTCTTAATAATAAATTATGATCAATTCAATCGAACGCCTTACTAAAGTCCGTATAAATAGCGTGGATTTCCTGTCCTTCATTCTATCACCATTTTTATGTATTGGTGTTAACCGCGCCTTTTCCAAAGCAGTGGGAAAATGCCATCTTTTAAAGATCTATTGTATAATTCACACAAAGGCCCAGACAAACTATCAGCGCAGTTTTTAAGAAAAACGTTCGGTGTATCGTCCAAGCCGGATCCTTTATTTGGGTCAAGTTTTTTTAGAGCTGCACGTACCTCACATTCACTCAAACAAATATTACTTATTGAGTTCAAACAATCAGGTAACACAGATGGTGGGTTATTTTGTGGTTGGGAGCTCTTCGTTATGCAACGTGAGAGTTTCTATTAAAGTTATTGGTCTTTAAGCGTAACATAATAATTATTATATTGATCAGATAAGAAACAACAGAGTAGGTATCGTGAACTTCTTTAGAATGCCATAATTATTCCATACTAATATGCTTTGGACATGGCTGTCAGTTGATGTAAACCCTGTGACTCTACCAACGTACTCTCACACTTGTTTTGTTTCTTCTTTAAATTTAGCCAGTTATCATAGATAGATAATTCAATTAAAATTGAATACGTTTATCTACAGCTTACGTCAATCTCATACATTCGTAGTCTATTCTATTGAACGCTACGCTAACAGAAAGCCACTTGGCTAGGGGGGCTGGTGTACGTTATGACGACTGCCCGATGAAATTGCTTGTGAACTTGTTGCTTGTTGTTAGTTTCTGTTTGAAGAGGATCCAGCTAATATATGCGAAGTATATACGAGTACAAGAAGATTCTTCTTGACATACAGGAATCAGAGCAGCATAGAATGGGGGAAGATGTTCACTGTTCAAGTGACATATCACGAATGCCGAGAAATCGCCTCAGTTCTTATATTTATACATTAAGATCACGTGATCTATATTTATATATATTTTATTATTATATAGGTATATAAATAAACATATAAGAAAGTGGTGGGGATGAAGAGTGGGGGTAAACAGAATGATATAAATATCAGACGTATTATATATTAATATTAATATTAACGTCGGAGTCGGAGTCGGGAGTCGGGCGTCGGGCGGGCGGTCGGTCGGGCGGCGTGCGCTGGTGTGGGGCGGGCGGGCGGTGTCTGTGTCTGTGTCTGTGTGGTAGCGTGTTGTAGTGTGCGATGAATAGTTACATAATATTTTATTTTGCAAGTTGAAGGTAAAAAGTAACGTGTGTGTTTACCGTACGTATTACGTAGGTATATTTTGATGTTTTTTTTTTTCCTTATTTCATTGCGCGTCGACGGAGCCCCGCTTCGCGGGGCTCCTATTTCTGTGTAGTTTTTTTTTAAGAAACCTAACCTAACCTAACCTAACCTAACCTAAACCTAAACCTAAACCTAAACCTAACCTAACGTAAAGCTGTAGATTTGATTTTCTTGTTGTTATTATATTGTGCATGCATGTTGCTACTATAATATTATATGATGTTACATAATATTATGTAATTTGTAAAATTGTAATAATAATGACATGATTAAAACATGTTAAAAATATTATGTACCTAATGACACTTGTTTCAAAAGTGCTTCTAGTTTGTTGATTATGTACTTATAGGTAGTAGATGTTAGGTATATTGTAGTTTTATTGTGTACCTACAAGTTGCTTGTTCGTCCTCGCAAATTGGAAGGAAACGTTAACGTTCGTAGTGAGTGCGCATTCGAAAATATATGTTAGCCCTGAGAAGGGCTTTTTGGCGATAGATATAATATGTATCTATTTTGCTGAGACTTGTGCCCGATGCACTCGCCGTCGCCGCTGCACTGCATAACCAGTTCCAACCTTCCTCGAAGTCGAATTAGGTTGCGCTTGCGCTTGCGATTGATCGATTGCACGCACACCACACGTTCACTTCTTGGACGCGGCCGAGGCTTTCTTGGCGGTGGCCGCTTTGGATTTTGGCGTTGCCGCTTTCTTCGGTTTCGGTGCCTTCGGCTTCTTCGTCGGCGGTTTGGCACTCCTCTTAGCCTTCGGCGCGGCGGCCGACGCTGCTGCGGCGGGTTTTGCGGCCGCCTTGCCCGCAGCCGGCGCCTTCTTGGCGGCCGCGGCGGGCTTCTTTCTGCCTGCAGCTACTTTCTTGTCTTTCACCGCTGACGCTTTCGACTTGGACGGCGAGGACGACGAGTCTGCGGCCGCTGCTGCGGCGGCGGCTGCCGCCGCCTTCTTGGACCTGCTGCCTGCGTTGACGGCCGTCTTTTTGGCGGCCGCTTGCGCCTTGCCACCGCCGCCAGATTTGCGCACCTTGACGGCCGCCGCCGCTCCGGAGCCCTTGCCGGCGGCTCCGCTCGACGGAGAGGTCTTCTTCTTGGCCGCGGAGGACTTTGACTCCAGTTTGAACGAGCCAGATGCGCCCTTGCCCTTCGTCTGAACGAGCGTGCCGGATTCGACGGCGCCCTTGAGATATCTCCTAATGAACGGCGCCAGTTTATCCGCGTCCACCTTGTACGTGGCCGATATGTACTTCTTGATCGCCTGCAGGGAAGAGCCGCTACGCTCTTTGAGATCGCTGATCGCAGTGTTCACCATTTCCGACGTCTTCGGGTGCGCCAATCTTGCTTTGGCCGCTTTCTTGGCTCCTCCCGACGCCGCTGCTGCTGCTGCTGCTGCTTTGGGCGCTTTCTTCGCGGGCGTCGACGCTGGCGCCGGAGTTTCAGTTTCGACTGCGGTGTCTGCCATTTTTGTTAATTAAAATTCAACTTCACGTCGACAATAGTATGTAATAATAATTAGTATATGAGTAGTAGTAGGTTTCACTGTATTCGACGTACGGTGTCGCTAGTGTAGGAATCGACTGGACGGTTTACCTCACGGGGAACCGTGCAATCGAGATACGTTTTCTCGCGGTCGCGCTTGAAACTTTTCACTAACATGCCTCCGTTCGAACGTATATTTTACGTGAAATTAACGTTTAAAAGTATACGTTTCACATGTTTCTCGTCCCTTTTGAGATCGGCCCTCGTAGTGTGCAAGCCCGCGCGACGCTCGAGGAGCGCATCGATCGCGATGGACGTTTAAATTTTGCCAAGGGCTATCCGCGTGCGCGGTGTCAACTTTAAAATTATCATTTCACCTGTAATTAAACCGATTGTCGTTTCGAAAAAGGCTCTCTCAATACACTGATATACAGACGTTAAGGTGAAACTATTCGTAATCGCCATATAATATGTTTGCGACGGTTTTTAGGGGGATGAATGTGACCTGTTGTAGAACAGCATAACGCAAACGACGACCGCGCGGCCGGCTACACACACAGTTCGGCGATCGGTCGAATATGTTTAACGTCCTTTAAATACAAAAATAATAACAATACGAATGTGCCACAATAACGAAATGACAATATTATAAATAAATGTCACATATTTGTCACAATATATTGTCACAGGTACTAACAGCTAGTAGGTACATAGTACGCACACCACACCGCAACGCCCGCACGTCTTAATATTGTCAAAATATTATATAGGCCGCGCGAGAACGAGACTACGATTCACAATTGCGTATTTATTATAATATTATTATTGTGTTAACTTAATATCGTCGCATAATAACGCATAATAAGCAATACCTAAATAATAGACAGAGGAGAAGTAACAATATTATGACGAATCGATAATAACACGAATGTAGTTAATTAATAGTTTATTATTTACCTAATCATTAAGTTACTTATATATCATCATCATCAACTGCTATTACAATTAATTCAATAGCGACAATGACGTATCCATGTTTTGATGAATTATTATTGTCGTACCGTTGTAGATTCCTTAAATCTTCGTAATGTACCTGAGCGCAGTAAACATCGATTAAAGTGAAGCATTCGATTCTAGATGTCAGATTTCGATTTTTAGAGTAACGTCTCTGGTATTTATTATGTTTAGAATGGTTTATCAGTAAAATGAAATCTTAAAAAAAATTACTTTTATCGGTCATTATTATTATAAAATAAATATTATGTAGTCGTAATTGAAAAAAGTTAAGCAAATGTGCAGTTCTAACAAAACGAAATATCTTGTTATTCTATGTCGTCGTTACTAGGTAATACGTTGTTGAATTTTGTTGAACTGTCAAATGTTGCCTATTTTAAAATGGCTCTACTATACTTAATATTATAAATGCGAAAGTTGTTGATGGATGGACGTATGTATGTATGTATGTGTTGAACCGATTACAATGAATTATGAAATTTAGCACACATAATAATATTATATCGAGTACAAGTGAATACACATGATAGCGAGTGTTGTAGTTTTGCGCGCGAGGGGAAACATATCCATAATACAATAATATATAATATTGTGGAATTAATGAATCGTATGCGGCCCTGAAAAGGGCCTTTTTGTTGTTAATTTGTTTGTTTCAAAATCATCGCCGTGGTGGTCGTACGCCCATCTTTATTCGTACCAAGAATAATTAAAGGCCGAATCGATTGCATGGAAGAATTATTGACGTACGTACGAACGGACGGACGATCTTTGAAGTAACACAATTACTATGTAAAAACAATTAACCGCCGAATCCGTAGAGGGTACGTCCCTGACGTTTCAGCGCGTCTTACAGCGCGCTGCGCGCCATTTCATGTCGGACTTTTATACACACACATTATACACGCGTTTCGCTCGGCTCGCCCTCGACGCGCGACGGAGACGGATAGATATATCGTGCATATCGAGGGACTGCGTTAATAATCTTTGAATAATAATAATAATAACTCAATCACAATAATTGACAACATTTCATTTTTTAATCGCATATTTTAAGAGAAATTAAATAAAAAAAAAAACGATAAATGTGATGATGACGTCATACATACGGAGGAATAAAAAAAAAAATACTATCACATTTACACTAGACATTAACAGGGTAGGTATGGCATGTGTCAAATTTCATATTAATGTAATTTTTGTGAATTATTATATAAATAAGTAGCTTGAAATTTTTTGAAATGTATATAATATATCGTCATTACTTAATTAACTTACTTGTGTTGTTATCATTATCCTTCTAATATTATAAATGTTACTATTTCACGCAAATATTACTGAACTGATTACAATGAACTTGGATTAACACATAGGATAGGTTTTATCCTGTTGAAAAAAAATAAATAAATAAAAATCGACACAGCAAATTAAATAAGTAATTATTATTAACCAACTCTCTATCTATAAATATAGATCCCTCGTAGTTATTAAATAAAACTATTTCATTAGAAGAATTTAAAGTTAATGGCTACTGAATGATTACATTAAGTACTAAAATCTAAAATTCATCAGGTAGGTAAGTTTTCTGTTTGTTTGTTATTTATAATAGTAATATAATAATATTAATATTTATCATTCTCATAACAATATTATCATTATATTATTAGGTATTTCGTTGTATGTTTCTGTCACTGTACAGTGGAAAACGTTTATAGTTAGGTTAGGTACCTACTATTAAAATGAATCACGTGCGGCCCTGAAAAGGGCCTTTTTTTTTTAACATTCGATGTCCGATGACGTGTCCTCTGTGCTATGTCATGTTATGTTATGTTATTTCATATTGAAACCACACACCACACGACACGACACGAGACACGAACAATGCAAACAACAAACGGATCTTAGGCGCGTTCACCACGGATACGGCGGGCCAATTGAATGTCCTTTGGCATAATGGTCACTCTCTTAGCGTGTATAGCGCACAGATTGGTGTCTTCAAATAGACCTACGAGGTACGCTTCGCTCGCCTCCTGCAGGGCCATGACGGCCGAGCTCTGGAAGCGGAGGTCGGTCTTGAAGTCCTGCGCTATCTCACGGACGAGACGTTGGAACGGCAACTTGCGGATCAGTAGCTCAGTGCTCTTCTGGTAGCGACGAATCTCACGCAGAGCAACCGTGCCGGGCCTGTAGCGATGGGGCTTCTTCACGCCACCGGTTGCGGGCGCACTCTTGCGGGCCGCTTTGGTGGCGAGCTGCTTCCTCGGCGCCTTTCCACCGGTGGACTTGCGAGCGGTCTGCTTTGTGCGAGCCATTGTGACCGGGGGGCTTGTTCGAAATTCGAATTCACTATATTTATTATAGAGAAATAAAACAACAAAGTGGCCGCGATACGACCGCACGGAGAAGTGGTTGCGCTTCGAATGAATACGAAAACGCGTACGACGCCGTTTTTATAAACACATTAGGTACACGCGTCTCCGTTTCGTTATTCATCGTAGTCGAGTGCGAGAGAGACATCGATAAGTAACCGTTCGCGCGGTGTGTATGTCGAGAAAAGAGAGATAAAATAATAACAATCAAAGTTTTGTGTTGGATTTGCACGATTCCTGATGCAAAATTAACTACTCGAACTCGAAAAAAAAAAAAAAAAACGATCTTCAATGTGCAATGTGCAATCTGCACTGTCATAATATTGTCAATGTCATACACAGCCCATGTCATAATATTGTTATGTTCGTCATTATGGTATGGTCGTACTGGATCTATTCATTAAATTTACATGTACCTTATCCAAAATGGATGGAAATTATTCTACTTTTTTATTTTACTTCATACATACTCTACATAGGTGCAAAGTTTCATTAAAATGCGTTCAAAAATAAAATATGTCTTGGTTATTGCTTGATTACTAGATTAAGAATTATTATTTTCTACTTTTTAGTGGTAAGTATCTAACTTGAAAGCGTGTTTTTTAGTTTTTCAAACTATATTTATTTTACTTCATACTCTACATAGGTATTTTCGTATAGCAAAACAAAACAGCACTAAAAAAAAAAAAAATACCAACAAATACATAATACGTTCATAATATACCTAACTAGAAATTCGCCGCGGCCTCGTTCGGTTGCAAATTTTATGAACATTTAAAACTTATATCTATTAAAATAAACCGCATCAAAATCCGTTGCGCCGTTTTTGAGATCTCGAGTAATCTTCAACTTGATTATTCCATAAGAAAGGAAAATTTCTATAAGACAGGAGAATTTTCATAATTCCGGAAAATTTCTATACGCCAGGAAAATTTCTATAAGTCAGGCAGGAAAATTTCTATAAGCCAGGAAAATTTCTATACGTCGGGAAAATTTATACAGATGAGGAAAATTCGTATAAGTCAGGAAAATTTTTCTAAGTCCGGAAAATTTCCATACGAAAGGAATATTTCTATACGCCAGGAAAATTTCTATACGTCGGGAAAATTTATACAGATGAGGAAAATTCGTACAAGTCAGGAAAATTTTTCTAAGTCCGGAAAATTTCCATACGCCAGGAAAATTTCTATACGTCGGGAAAATTTATACAGATGAGGAAAATTCGTACAAGTCAGGAAAATTTTTCTAAGTCCGGAAAATTTCCATACGCCAGGAAAATTTCTATACGTCGGGAAAATTTATACAGATGAGGAAAATTCGTACAAGTCAGGAAAATTTTTCTAAGTCCGGAAAATTTCCATACGCCAGGAAAATTTCTATACGTCGGGAAAATTTATACAGATGAGGAAAATTCGTACAAGTCAGGAAAATTTTTCTAAGTCCGGAAAATTTCCATACGCCAGGAAAATTTCTATACGTCGGGAAAATTTATACAGATGAGGAAAATTCGTACAAGTCAGGAAAATTTTTCTAAGTCCGGAAAATTTCCATACGCCAGGAAAATTTCTATACGTCGGGAAAATTTATACAGATGAGGAAAATTCGTACAAGTCAGGAAAATTTTTCTAAGTCCGGAAAATTTCCATACGCCAGGAAAATTTCTATACGTCAGGAAAATTTATATAAGCCAGGAAAATTTCTATACGTCAGGAAAATTTTCTATAAGGTGGAAAAGGATAGGTTAGGTTAGGTTAGGTTAGGTTAGGAAAATTTTTCTCAGTCCGGAAAATTTCCATACGCCAGGAAAATTTCTATACGTCAGGAAAATTTATATAAGCCAGGAAAATTTCTATACGTCAGGAAAATTTTCTATAAGGTGGAAAAGGATAGGTTAGGTTAGGTTAGGTTAGGTTAGGAAAATTTTTCTCAGTCCGGAAAATTTCCATACGCCAGGAAAATTTCTATACGTCAGGAAAATTTATATAAGCCAGGAAAATTTCTATACGTCAGGAAAATTTTCTATAAGGTGGAAAAGGATAGGTTAGGTTAGGTTAGGTTAGGTTAGGAAAATTTTTCTCAGTCCGGAAAATTTCCATACGCCAGGAAAATTTCTATACGTCAGGAAAATTTATATAAGCCAGGAAAATTTCTATACGTCAGGAAAATTTTCTATAAGGTGGAAAAGGATAGGTTAGGTTAGGTTAGGTTAGGTTAGGAAAATTTTTCTCAGTCCGGAAAATTTCCATACGCCAGGAAAATTTCTATACGTCAGGAAAATTTATATAAGCCAGGAAAATTTCTATACGTCAGGAAAATTTTCTATAAGGTGGAAAAGGATAGGTTAGGTTAGGTTAGGTTAGGTTAGGAAAATTTTTCTCAGTCCGGAAAATTTCCATACGCCAGGAAAATTTCTATACGTCAGGAAAATTTATATAAGCCAGGAAAATTTCTATACGTCAGGAAAATTTTCTATAAGGTGGAAAAGGATAGGTTAGGTTAGGTTAGGTTAGGTTAGGAAAATTTTTCTCAGTCCGGAAAATTTCCATACGCCAGGAAAATTTCTATACGTCAGGAAAATTTATATAAGCCAGGAAAATTTCTATACGTCAGGAAAATTTTCTATAAGGTGGAAAAGGATAGGTTAGGTTAGGTTAGGTTAGGTTAGGAAAATTTTTCTCAGTCCGGAAAATTTCCATACGCCAGGAAAATTTCTATACGTCAGGAAAATTTATATAAGCCAGGAAAATTTCTATACGTCAGGAAAATTTTCTATAAGGTGGAAAAGGATAGGTTAGGTTAGGTTAGGTTAGGAGAGGTTAGGTTAGGTTAGGTTATTAAATTTAAATTTCTTTACGCCAGGAAAATTTCTATACGTCCGGAAAAATACTACTGATTACAATGAAATTTAGCACACATATAGAAGGTAACTTGGATTAACACATAGGGTAGGTTTTATCCCGGAAAACGCGGGCGAAGCCGCGGGCGGAAATCTAGTACAAAATATTAATTTACTAAAACTATTGCAAAACACAAAACTATATAAATATAACAGAAAATCGGTTCGAATGTCTGTCCGTGTGTGCTATTTTCCCTATATAAATTTGTATAATTAAAACTAGAGAACCGATTTTGATGCGGTTTATTTCAATAGATAGACTGCATCTCGAGGAAGCTTTTAGTAAGTATATAATATAATTTGTTAAGTTCGGAACAATGCAGGCACAGCCGCGGGCGATAGCTAATCAATCTACCACTTATTTGTTAAACAGTTATTTAAAAAAAAAAAAAAAAAAAAACTTTAAATTAACTGTACCTACAAGTTTAATTATTTCTCCATTTAATAATTAATATTAATTTTTAGTTGTATATCAATTAAATTTACGTTTTCTCTACATAAGAACCGTACGTAATCGTACTTCAAGGAATATACTTGATAAGAAAGAATTATCGAAATCGGTTCAGCCGTTCACACGTGATGCCGTGACAACGCGAAACGGGTCTCATTTTTATATTGTACGTACCTACCTACCTACCTACCTATATAGATTTTTAGATTATTCTTCTGTATAATCTAAACCAATTAAAGTTAAACACCTACGAAACGGCTCGACCGATTCTCATGAAATGTTGTGTGCATAATATCGGGTTGGTAGATCTGACAATCATAATATTGTATCTACACTAATATTATAAAGAGGAAAACTTTGTTTGTTAATGAATAGGCTCATCATCAAAACTACTGGACCGATTGTGATGAAATTTGGCACAGACAATCTTTAGACGCTGAGAAAGAACATAGGCTACTTTTTATTGCGAAATAATATGTACCACGGGCGAAGCCCTAGTTTGTAAATAAAATAAAATAAATCATACCCGCAAATGACCAACGTTAATAATTATTGTTGAACGTATAATATAATTCGAAATTCGAATTTCAAAATTACAACTTAAGGTTTTTTTTTTTTCTCACTGCTGTTGTTCGTGTTGGAGAAACGTATTTTTGGCGTGTACACACACACAATTCATTCATGAAATATATTGTGGCCCTGAAAAGGGCCGTTGTTGTTTTGATAGTATATAATAATAATAAACACAAAACGCGAGCGAGCGGGCGTTCGATAAGTCGAACACGCCACGCCGTTGTCCCGACGACCGCTCACCGCTCACTTGGAGCTCGTGTACTTGGTGACCGCCTTTGTGCCCTCGCTGACCGCGTGCTTGGCGAGCTCGCCGGGCAGCAGCAGCCGCACGGAGGTTTGCACCTCTCGCGACGTGATGGTCGACCGCTTGTTGTAGTGAGCGAGTCGGGACGCCTCCGCGGCGATGCGCTCGAAAATGTCGTTCACGAACGAGTTCATGATGGACATGGCCTTCGAGGAGATACCGGTGTCGGGGTGGACCTGCTTGAGCACCTTGTAAATGTAAATGGCGTAGCTCTCCTTCCTCTTGTGCTTCTTCTTTTTCTTGTCAGACTTCGAGATGTTCTTCTGCGCTTTGCCGGACTTCTTGGCGGCCTTTCCACTCGTTTTTGGCGGCATGTTGCTTGTTGTAGTATAAGTTCAATCAATTGAAACTGTATATTCCAATTTTTTTCCGTTTCTTTATAAAACCGGTCCAGATCGCGCCACACGGCGTTACGGCCGTCGGTTAGTAATGCGAGCTAGCACTTTTGGTTATCGGCCAATACCGTGGAGCGTAAGCGTCCCCTCCACACAGTGGGCGGTGAACATGCGGTGAATCATTTAGATGTTTACATTTGGCATTTTATTTTTTTTTTGAAATCACATAAGGCTGAGGTAAAATAACAGTACAGACTACAGTCGAATTGGGAATCATCAAGGAGGGTTTTATTTTAAAATATCTTAATTAAAGATAATATATGAAACCTTATTTGTGTTAAACTTTTTTATTTTTTTAATTGACACCAATAAATCAAACTGACGATGTCTGTCAAAATAAATATAATATTGATTCAAAGATAGTACATGAAATTGCATCGCGTTGTTATATTAATATAATAATAAAATGGTTGTGAGTGAAAAAAAAATTATGTAACATTTATAAAAATATCGAGCTAAATCATGATGGTATATAATTTATTATGAATTTGTTTTTAGGATAACCACAAAAATGTGCATGTGCACACACAAATTAAGCATCGTATTTATTTCTGGAAAGCATAATATGGAAACATAAAAACATATTATACAGTCGTCTCCAAAACCGAGAAAATTGAAAGGCAGGCAGCATTGAAAGGTATGGTAATTTTCCATCAATTGTTTGTTGTTATCCATACTATCCATACTTACTAATATTATAAATGCGAAAGTAACTCTGTCTGTCTGTCTGTCTGTTACTCAATCACGCCTTAACTACTGAACCAATTTGCATGAAATTTGGTATAGAGATATTTTGATACCCGAGAAAGGACATAAGATAGGTTTTATCCCGGAAATCCTACGGGAACGGGTTTTTCTTTAAATAAATAAAAATCAAATAAAATAATAAATAAATAAATCTATAAGTAGTATCCAAACAATAGCAAGTACCTATTTATTAAAAATTTTACTTGATTTAACATTTATTTAAATTTCCAGCTTACACAATACGAAGTATGAAAACAGTTGCTCGCCTCCCTACTTTCAATATTCCAAGTTTCCCGCTTGACGAAAACGAAGTGACAGTTAGATGATTGCGCAAATCATCTAGAAAACACATAGGTATTGTCCTCTGCAGAAAGGAGAAATAGTCCAGTATCAGCTTCGAATACGTACATCGAGCAGATATATTTTGTCACAATAGTAAGATTCAATTTACATAATTTATCTTAATCTTCAGGATAGGAGAACAAGAGTTTGTTTGTTTGTTTATTTGAACACGCTAATCTCAGGAACTACTAATCGAATTTCAGAAATTCTTTCGGTGTTAGATAGCCCATTTATCGAGGAAGGCTATAGGCTATATATAATCACGCTAAGACCAATAGGAGCGGAGCAATGCGGGTGAAACCGCGGGGCACAGCTAGTTATTATATATATTACAAACAAACATAAAATGAAACGGAACGGATTTTGATGCTTTCAACAAGAAGGGGTTTATTATAAACTAAACATCTATAATAATTATGTATAATTCTTATCTACATAACATATCCTAATATTATAAAGCTGAAGAGTTTGTTTGTTTGAACGCGCTAATCTCAGGAACTACTGATCAAATACAAAAATGCCATTATAAATTAAATTAAAAAGACTCAAATGAATGTTACTTTTTTTTTTCATCGGGGTACCTACACGTCTTGTACCCCTGGGTAGCGTTAATGAAATTCTAATATGGGTACGGTTCTAGGGTTAAAGGCTATATTATAATATAATATTAAATGCGGGTGAAACCGCGGAGCGCAGCTAGTTTATTATACATAGATTAATATTATTCATGTTCTGGTACGTGTCAAATGGTAAACGATCACTGAAGAGATGAGAGTTTAGGCTGCTAGAAACTCGTATCTATCGTTGTTGTCAAGACATATATTGCGGCCCTGAAAAGGGCCTTTTGAACAATTCATAATAATATTATGATGAACATACATAAAAATATGTAATTGTAGCGTTATTGGTAAATGCAATGCAATGCAATCCAATTAGGCCTTCTTCTCCGTCTTCTTGGGCAGCAGCACAGCCTGAATGTTAGGCAATACACCGCCCTGTGCTATGGTCACGCCGGAGAGGAGCTTGTTCAGCTCTTCGTCGTTACGTATGGCCAATTGCAGATGTCTCGGAATAATTCTAGTCTTCTTGTTGTCGCGCGCCGCGTTGCCGGCCAACTCGAGAACTTCAGCCGCCAGGTACTCCATCACGGCCGCCAGGTAGACCGGGGCACCGGCGCCCACGCGCTCCGCGTAATTGCCCTTCCTGAGCAATCTGTGAATACGGCCGACGGGGAACTGCAGACCGGCACGGTTGGAACGTGACTTTGCCTTCCCCTTCACTTTACCGCCTTTACCGCGTCCAGACATTATTTACGGTTTTCTTCTTTGACAGTATAATAAACGAAAAACTGATACGTACAACGATACGCGCCGATCACTAAAGTATGTTTTTTTTTAAACATACCATCGGATTTAATATATATTGTACCGTGTACGGCTACGCGTCCTAGTGATTGCGGTGGGCATGACGCCGTGAAATGCGAGCGAACACAAACGACGAGCGATGCGCAGTGAACACGACCGTGTCAAATAATAATAATATATTGTTATGTACAATATAATATTTTATTTATTTACAAAATGATAATTTTTTTCACATTTCACACACAAACAATATAAGCATCTTTTAATTAATATTATTTTTTTTTTTTGATTCGGTGTACAGCATCCCCAAATATTATTATTACTCATAATAATAACGATTAGTACGTACGTCACAATCTATGACGATGTCGAAAAGACTTGTATCTGTACCGTTGGTTGATTGTTTTTAAAGTAACTTGTCAGGTGACAGAAACAGACTGTGTTGTCTAGACAACCATCAATAATATTATTAATAATTATTCATAGCAGTATGTATAGATTTTAGAGAGTAGGTATTTAGTAAGTTTCGGTAAAATGTACTATCGGGAGTCGGGCGTCGGGCGGGCGGTCGGTCGGGCGGCGTGCGCTGGTGTGGGGCGGGCGGGCGGTGTCTGTGTCTGTGTCTGTGTGGTAGCGTGTTGTAGTGTGCGATGAATAGTTACATAATATTTTATTTTGCAAGTTGAAGGTAAAAAGTAACGTGTGTGTTTACCGTACGTATTACGTAGGTATATTTTGATGTTTTTTTTTTTCCTTATTTCATTGCGCGTCGACGGAGCCCCGCTTCGCGGGGCTCCTATTTCTGTGTAGTTTTTTTTTAAGAAACCTAACCTAACCTAACCTAACCTAACCTAAACCTAAACCTAAACCTAAACCTAACCTAACGTAAAGCTGTAGATTTGATTTTCTTGTTGTTATTATATTGTGCATGCATGTTGCTACTATAATATTATATGATGTTACATAATATTATGTAATTTGTAAAATTGTAATAATAATGACATGATTAAAACATGTTAAAAATATTATGTACCTAATGACACTTGTTTCAAAAGTGCTTCTAGTTTGTTGATTATGTACTTATAGGTAGTAGATGTTAGGTATATTGTAGTTTTATTGTGTACCTACAAGTTGCTTGTTCGTCCTCGCAAATTGGAAGGAAACGTTAACGTTCGTAGTGAGTGCGCATTCGAAAATATATGTTAGCCCTGAGAAGGGCTTTTTGGCGATAGATATAATATGTATCTATTTTGCTGAGACTTGTGCCCGATGCACTCGCCGTCGCCGCTGCACTGCATAACCAGTTCCAACCTTCCTCGAAGTCGAATTAGGTTGCGCTTGCGCTTGCGATTGATCGATTGCACGCACACCACACGTTCACTTCTTGGACGCGGCCGAGGCTTTCTTGGCGGTGGCCGCTTTGGATTTTGGCGTTGCCGCTTTCTTCGGTTTCGGTGCCTTCGGCTTCTTCGTCGGCGGTTTGGCACTCCTCTTAGCCTTCGGCGCGGCGGCCGACGCTGCTGCGGCGGGTTTTGCGGCCGCCTTGCCCGCAGCCGGCGCCTTCTTGGCGGCCGCGGCGGGCTTCTTTCTGCCTGCAGCTACTTTCTTGTCTTTCACCGCTGACGCTTTCGACTTGGACGGCGAGGACGACGAGTCTGCGGCCGCTGCTGCGGCGGCGGCTGCCGCCGCCTTCTTGGACCTGCTGCCTGCGTTGACGGCCGTCTTTTTGGCGGCCGCTTGCGCCTTGCCACCGCCGCCAGATTTGCGCACCTTGACGGCCGCCGCCGCTCCGGAGCCCTTGCCGGCGGCTCCGCTCGACGGAGAGGTCTTCTTCTTGGCCGCGGAGGACTTTGACTCCAGTTTGAACGAGCCAGATGCGCCCTTGCCCTTCGTCTGAACGAGCGTGCCGGATTCGACGGCGCCCTTGAGATATCTCCTAATGAACGGCGCCAGTTTATCCGCGTCCACCTTGTACGTGGCCGATATGTACTTCTTGATCGCCTGCAGGGAAGAGCCGCTACGCTCTTTGAGATCGCTGATCGCAGTGTTCACCATTTCCGACGTCTTCGGGTGCGCCAATCTTGCTTTGGCCGCTTTCTTGGCTCCTCCCGACGCCGCTGCTGCTGCTGCTGCTGCTTTGGGCGCTTTCTTCGCGGGCGTCGACGCTGGCGCCGGAGTTTCAGTTTCGACTGCGGTGTCTGCCATTTTTGTTAATTAAAATTCAACTTCACGTCGACAATAGTATGTAATAATAATTAGTATATGAGTAGTAGTAGGTTTCACTGTATTCGACGTACGGTGTCGCTAGTGTAGGAATCGACTGGACGGTTTACCTCACGGGGAACCGTGCAATCGAGATACGTTTTCTCGCGGTCGCGCTTGAAACTTTTCACTAACATGCCTCCGTTCGAACGTATATTTTACGTGAAATTAACGTTTAAAAGTATACGTTTCACATGTTTCTCGTCCCTTTTGAGATCGGCCCTCGTAGTGTGCAAGCCCGCGCGACGCTCGAGGAGCGCATCGATCGCGATGGACGTTTAAATTTTGCCAAGGGCTATCCGCGTGCGCGGTGTCAACTTTAAAATTATCATTTCACCTGTAATTAAACCGATTGTCGTTTCGAAAAAGGCTCTCTCAATACACTGATATACAGACGTTAAGGTGAAACTATTCGTAATCGCCATATAATATGTTTGCGACGGTTTTTAGGGGGATGAATGTGACCTGTTGTAGAACAGCATAACGCAAACGACGACCGCGCGGCCGGCTACACACACAGTTCGGCGATCGGTCGAATATGTTTAACGTCCTTTAAATACAAAAATAATAACAATACGAATGTGCCACAATAACGAAATGACAATATTATAAATAAATGTCACATATTTGTCACAATATATTGTCACAGGTACTAACAGCTAGTAGGTACATAGTACGCACACCACACCGCAACGCCCGCACGTCTTAATATTGTCAAAATATTATATAGGCCGCGCGAGAACGAGACTACGATTCACAATTGCGTATTTATTATAATATTATTATTGTGTTAACTTAATATCGTCGCATAATAACGCATAATAAGCAATACCTAAATAATAGACAGAGGAGAAGTAACAATATTATGACGAATCGATAATAACACGAATGTAGTTAATTAATAGTTTATTATTTACCTAATCATTAAGTTACTTATATATCATCATCATCAACTGCTATTACAATTAATTCAATAGCGACAATGACGTATCCATGTTTTGATGAATTATTATTGTCGTACCGTTGTAGATTCCTTAAATCTTCGTAATGTACCTGAGCGCAGTAAACATCGATTAAAGTGAAGCATTCGATTCTAGATGTCAGATTTCGATTTTTAGAGTAACGTCTCTGGTATTTATTATGTTTAGAATGGTTTATCAGTAAAATGAAATCTTAAAAAAAATTACTTTTATCGGTCATTATTATTATAAAATAAATATTATGTAGTCGTAATTGAAAAAAGTTAAGCAAATGTGCAGTTCTAACAAAACGAAATATCTTGTTATTCTATGTCGTCGTTACTAGGTAATACGTTGTTGAATTTTGTTGAACTGTCAAATGTTGCCTATTTTAAAATGGCTCTACTATACTTAATATTATAAATGCGAAAGTTGTTGATGGATGGACGTATGTATGTATGTATGTGTTGAACCGATTACAATGAATTATGAAATTTAGCACACATAATAATATTATATCGAGTACAAGTGAATACACATGATAGCGAGTGTTGTAGTTTTGCGCGCGAGGGGAAACATATCCATAATACAATAATATATAATATTGTGGAATTAATGAATCGTATGCGGCCCTGAAAAGGGCCTTTTTGTTGTTAATTTGTTTGTTTCAAAATCATCGCCGTGGTGGTCGTACGCCCATCTTTATTCGTACCAAGAATAATTAAAGGCCGAATCGATTGCATGGAAGAATTATTGACGTACGTACGAACGGACGGACGATCTTTGAAGTAACACAATTACTATGTAAAAACAATTAACCGCCGAATCCGTAGAGGGTACGTCCCTGACGTTTCAGCGCGTCTTACAGCGCGCTGCGCGCCATTTCATGTCGGACTTTTATACACACACATTATACACGCGTTTCGCTCGGCTCGCCCTCGACGCGCGACGGAGACGGATAGATATATCGTGCATATCGAGGGACTGCGTTAATAATCTTTGAATAATAATAATAATAACTCAATCACAATAATTGACAACATTTCATTTTTTAATCGCATATTTTAAGAGAAATTAAATAAAAAAAAAAACGATAAATGTGATGATGACGTCATACATACGGAGGAATAAAAAAAAAAATACTATCACATTTACACTAGACATTAACAGGGTAGGTATGGCATGTGTCAAATTTCATATTAATGTAATTTTTGTGAATTATTATATAAATAAGTAGCTTGAAATTTTTTGAAATGTATATAATATATCGTCATTACTTAATTAACTTACTTGTGTTGTTATCATTATCCTTCTAATATTATAAATGTTACTATTTCACGCAAATATTACTGAACTGATTACAATGAACTTGGATTAACACATAGGATAGGTTTTATCCTGTTGAAAAAAAATAAATAAATAAAAATCGACACAGCAAATTAAATAAGTAATTATTATTAACCAACTCTCTATCTATAAATATAGATCCCTCGTAGTTATTAAATAAAACTATTTCATTAGAAGAATTTAAAGTTAATGGCTACTGAATGATTACATTAAGTACTAAAATCTAAAATTCATCAGGTAGGTAAGTTTTCTGTTTGTTTGTTATTTATAATAGTAATATAATAATATTAATATTTATCATTCTCATAACAATATTATCATTATATTATTAGGTATTTCGTTGTATGTTTCTGTCACTGTACAGTGGAAAACGTTTATAGTTAGGTTAGGTACCTACTATTAAAATGAATCACGTGCGGCCCTGAAAAGGGCCTTTTTTTTTTAACATTCGATGTCCGATGACGTGTCCTCTGTGCTATGTCATGTTATGTTATGTTATTTCATATTGAAACCACACACCACACGACACGACACGAGACACGAACAATGCAAACAACAAACGGATCTTAGGCGCGTTCACCACGGATACGGCGGGCCAATTGAATGTCCTTTGGCATAATGGTCACTCTCTTAGCGTGTATAGCGCACAGATTGGTGTCTTCAAATAGACCTACGAGGTACGCTTCGCTCGCCTCCTGCAGGGCCATGACGGCCGAGCTCTGGAAGCGGAGGTCGGTCTTGAAGTCCTGCGCTATCTCACGGACGAGACGTTGGAACGGCAACTTGCGGATCAGTAGCTCAGTGCTCTTCTGGTAGCGACGAATCTCACGCAGAGCAACCGTGCCGGGCCTGTAGCGATGGGGCTTCTTCACGCCACCGGTTGCGGGCGCACTCTTGCGGGCCGCTTTGGTGGCGAGCTGCTTCCTCGGCGCCTTTCCACCGGTGGACTTGCGAGCGGTCTGCTTTGTGCGAGCCATTGTGACCGGGGGGCTTGTTCGAAATTCGAATTCACTATATTTATTATAGAGAAATAAAACAACAAAGTGGCCGCGATACGACCGCACGGAGAAGTGGTTGCGCTTCGAATGAATACGAAAACGCGTACGACGCCGTTTTTATAAACACATTAGGTACACGCGTCTCCGTTTCGTTATTCATCGTAGTCGAGTGCGAGAGAGACATCGATAAGTAACCGTTCGCGCGGTGTGTATGTCGAGAAAAGAGAGATAAAATAATAACAATCAAAGTTTTGTGTTGGATTTGCACGATTCCTGATGCAAAATTAACTACTCGAACTCGAAAAAAAAAAAAAAAAACGATCTTCAATGTGCAATGTGCAATCTGCACTGTCATAATATTGTCAATGTCATACACAGCCCATGTCATAATATTGTTATGTTCGTCATTATGGTATGGTCGTACTGGATCTATTCATTAAATTTACATGTACCTTATCCAAAATGGATGGAAATTATTCTACTTTTTTATTTTACTTCATACATACTCTACATAGGTGCAAAGTTTCATTAAAATGCGTTCAAAAATAAAATATGTCTTGGTTATTGCTTGATTACTAGATTAAGAATTATTATTTTCTACTTTTTAGTGGTAAGTATCTAACTTGAAAGCGTGTTTTTTAGTTTTTCAAACTATATTTATTTTACTTCATACTCTACATAGGTATTTTCGTATAGCAAAACAAAACAGCACTAAAAAAAAAAAAAATACCAACAAATACATAATACGTTCATAATATACCTAACTAGAAATTCGCCGCGGCCTCGTTCGGTTGCAAATTTTATGAACATTTAAAACTTATATCTATTAAAATAAACCGCATCAAAATCCGTTGCGCCGTTTTTGAGATCTCGAGTAATCTTCAACTTGATTATTCCATAAGAAAGGAAAATTTCTATAAGACAGGAGAATTTTCATAATTCCGGAAAATTTCTATACGCCAGGAAAATTTCTATAAGTCAGGCAGGAAAATTTCTATAAGCCAGGAAAATTTCTATACGTCGGGAAAATTTATACAGATGAGGAAAATTCGTATAAGTCAGGAAAATTTTTCTAAGTCCGGAAAATTTCCATACGAAAGGAATATTTCTATACGCCAGGAAAATTTCTATACGTCGGGAAAATTTATACAGATGAGGAAAATTCGTACAAGTCAGGAAAATTTTTCTAAGTCCGGAAAATTTCCATACGCCAGGAAAATTTCTATACGTCGGGAAAATTTATACAGATGAGGAAAATTCGTACAAGTCAGGAAAATTTTTCTAAGTCCGGAAAATTTCCATACGCCAGGAAAATTTCTATACGTCGGGAAAATTTATACAGATGAGGAAAATTCGTACAAGTCAGGAAAATTTTTCTAAGTCCGGAAAATTTCCATACGCCAGGAAAATTTCTATACGTCGGGAAAATTTATACAGATGAGGAAAATTCGTACAAGTCAGGAAAATTTTTCTAAGTCCGGAAAATTTCCATACGCCAGGAAAATTTCTATACGTCGGGAAAATTTATACAGATGAGGAAAATTCGTACAAGTCAGGAAAATTTTTCTAAGTCCGGAAAATTTCCATACGCCAGGAAAATTTCTATACGTCGGGAAAATTTATACAGATGAGGAAAATTCGTACAAGTCAGGAAAATTTTTCTAAGTCCGGAAAATTTCCATACGCCAGGAAAATTTCTATACGTCAGGAAAATTTATATAAGCCAGGAAAATTTCTATACGTCAGGAAAATTTTCTATAAGGTGGAAAAGGATAGGTTAGGTTAGGTTAGGTTAGGTTAGGAAAATTTTTCTCAGTCCGGAAAATTTCCATACGCCAGGAAAATTTCTATACGTCAGGAAAATTTATATAAGCCAGGAAAATTTCTATACGTCAGGAAAATTTTCTATAAGGTGGAAAAGGATAGGTTAGGTTAGGTTAGGTTAGGTTAGGAAAATTTTTCTCAGTCCGGAAAATTTCCATACGCCAGGAAAATTTCTATACGTCAGGAAAATTTATATAAGCCAGGAAAATTTCTATACGTCAGGAAAATTTTCTATAAGGTGGAAAAGGATAGGTTAGGTTAGGTTAGGTTAGGTTAGGAAAATTTTTCTCAGTCCGGAAAATTTCCATACGCCAGGAAAATTTCTATACGTCAGGAAAATTTATATAAGCCAGGAAAATTTCTATACGTCAGGAAAATTTTCTATAAGGTGGAAAAGGATAGGTTAGGTTAGGTTAGGTTAGGTTAGGAAAATTTTTCTCAGTCCGGAAAATTTCCATACGCCAGGAAAATTTCTATACGTCAGGAAAATTTATATAAGCCAGGAAAATTTCTATACGTCAGGAAAATTTTCTATAAGGTGGAAAAGGATAGGTTAGGTTAGGTTAGGTTAGGTTAGGAAAATTTTTCTCAGTCCGGAAAATTTCCATACGCCAGGAAAATTTCTATACGTCAGGAAAATTTATATAAGCCAGGAAAATTTCTATACGTCAGGAAAATTTTCTATAAGGTGGAAAAGGATAGGTTAGGTTAGGTTAGGTTAGGTTAGGAAAATTTTTCTCAGTCCGGAAAATTTCCATACGCCAGGAAAATTTCTATACGTCAGGAAAATTTATATAAGCCAGGAAAATTTCTATACGTCAGGAAAATTTTCTATAAGGTGGAAAAGGATAGGTTAGGTTAGGTTAGGTTAGGTTAGGAAAATTTTTCTCAGTCCGGAAAATTTCCATACGCCAGGAAAATTTCTATACGTCAGGAAAATTTATATAAGCCAGGAAAA